>OY284477.1:22268103-23468103 GCA_958336345.1 Dorcus parallelipipedus | reverse complement strand
AGAACAACCCTCTTAGCCTCTTCTTCGATATGAGTTGTACCTTTGACTCGATGGACCACCAGCTATTAGCAAGAAAATTGGACCTAATGGGAGTACGAGGAACACCTCTCGAATGGATTAAATCGTCCTTAAATGATCGCGAGCAGATTGTAGCAATCGACACCATCAAATCCAGTAAAAAACTAACGAATAGAGGAACCCCACAAGGATCTTGTTCATAGCCAACATTATTTAACTGCTTTATCAACAACCTCCCGAAGAACCAACCCCAATCCAGAAGCGTATTATATGCCGGCAATAGGCAAATCGTACAGCAAGAAGAAGGAGGAAAGGGCTCAAGTATCCATACATATGGTGTACAGGAAACGGAAAAACTTAATACCGCAAAAACATCCGTGGTCAAATTTCACCCGAAAAACCATAGTCGATACATACTACTCAGAACAGAAAGAAAATCTCTCAACTATTAAGTCTCTTCTTAGATCAAAAGCTCACCTGGACAGCACATATCGATCACATTCTTCTCAAGGTAAGTTCAGCTTGTTTCCCAATATGGAACATTAAGATGACAGTATCGATAAATGTTTTAAAACTCTTGTATTTTGGACTTATACAATCCGTTATTTCCTACGGGTTGACATACTGGGGTTTGGTACACGGGGCAAGTCGAGTGTTTATAGCCCAGAAGAAGGCAATCCGATTAATGAGATGGGTCTGTCGAGGAGGGAATCATGAAGCAGTTTTAAACATCTCGATATGTTAACTTTTCCATCTCTATATGTATTCGCATTGCTGATACATGCAAAGAATAATAAGAAAAGCCAGAAGCGTTGCGAAATACATTGGCATCTCACACGCAATAGAAATGAAATTCAAGTGCCCTTCTCCAGGCTAACAGTAGGTCAACACAATCCACATTACAAATTATTTAACAAACTCCTGTCTTTAGAGAATTCACTGGCATGTATGGATACAAGGCGTTTTAAAGGAAAAGTAAAACAATATCTCGCGGAAAACAGCTTTTTCACCATCGACGAATTTCTGGGTATGCAACCAAACTGTCACGATTGTTAGAATAAGCTATGTTCGTTATAAGCAACCGATTGAAATACTGTATTTGTTGTTCGTCATCGTTGTTATTAAAGTTTGTCTTCTTTCTCCTAAATTATAAAATATTAAATATTTGTGACAAGGGCAAAACAAGACACATTTTGTTATTTACAATGTAATTTATGATACAATAAATATTTTTATTATTAAAAAAAAGTGCAACATCTGATGAATACAACAGCTTCGAGCGTCATACAGTTCGCAAGACATAAAATTAATTAAAACTAAGACTAAAATTTTCAGAAGTACTAATGGTCCTCAATTTAAAAATGAACAGTTTAAAACAGAGTAGCTCGGATATCCGAGAAGCAAACGATATACGACTCGTATCGCAGATCCCACTACCAAAGTGGCAATCACTTGAATCGAAGATCATGTATTAGTTTATATAGTGACCGCCAAAAAGTTCGCACCATATGGAAAAAAAAAATTATTATTGACTTTTTAAAAAAATCTCTTGCATCAATAGTTTGTGCATATTCGATAACCAAATATAAGCAGGACAGATCCGGTGAGCAGTTCTTAGTGTGGCTAAAAATGGTGCCTATTTAAAATACGAAGATTTTAAAAGTGTTATAATTTAGAATTGTTCGACATATTAGACAAAATCTTAGTGGGATCTGATAAGCTCTTGCTAAAATTTAGCAAAATTTTCTGAGGCATAATATTTCAAGAAAAAGAAGATTTTTATTTTTTTATAATAATAATAATAATAATAATAAGTTCTATGATGCACTTATGTCTGTTACAGAGGGAAACTCGAAACATCCCTTGTATTCAATCACGTAATAATTTAGGGCAAGCCCAAAAAACGCAAAAACAGCGTCCAGGTAATCAAACAGAGTTAACTCAAAATGACCCTGTACCTACATCCAACAACGCTGAAAATTCAGAAAATAAAAAAAGGAACAAACGATGGTCTGAAAAAGAATACAAGGAATTAATATATTGTTACTACCATATACTGCAAACCACCGCAACAGCACACACTGAACATGTGTACAAATTATGGAGAGAGCGAAATCCTCAAGTAAGACCTAATATGAACGCAAATACTCTGGCAAATCAAAGAAGATTCATTATAAATAAACAAAAACTACCACAAACTGAATTAGATCAAATAAAAAATGAGGTAACACAAAACTTAGCTACAAGTCAACAGCAAAATATCAATAACGCGTCGATTGAAGAAGACACAGACGCAGAAGTGGAGCCTCAAGATCTCCCTTTTTCATCAAAACAAGATCAAATCGAAGCAGATAATCATGATAATCAGTTAATCGTGGAAGATAGCAACAATGACATAGAAAAAATGAAAGCAAAAATACAAGAAAAAGAACAGGAACTTGAAAAGGAAACGGAAATACAAAGACCACCTTTAAAAAAATTAGAGAAAACAAAATTAATGTAGAAATAGTACACCAAGTAAACATAGCACTCGGAAAAATATTACAAAGTAGACCTAATACTACCGTAACTGAACTAAACAGACTAATATATGCAGCGGGAAAACTAGTGTCAAAAACAGAACAAGAAGTAAGTCAAGAGCCAAAAACAAAAACCCAACAACCGCCTTGGAAAAGAAGACTAGAAAAACAAATACAAAGCTTTAGGAAAGATCTAGCAATCCTTATGGAAGCGAAAAATAATAACTCCAGTCAAAAAGTTGCCATTAAAAGAAAAAGATTAATATCTATTTACAATATCAGAAATGTTAATGACGAAGAAGAAACAATAGAAATCTTAAAGCAAAAAATCCAGGCTAAAGCAGCAAGAATCAGAAGGTATAACAAAAGAATACAGCAATATAAGGATAACAAAATTTTCCAAGAAAATAGCAAGAAATTTTACAGAAAACTAACACAAAGTGATTGTAAGGTAGATACTCCCCCTAATAAAGAAAAAATAGAAGAACACTAGAGTTCGATCTGGGAGAGAGAAGTGATACATGACGCATCAGATTGGACAGAAAGATATAACAAAAAAGCGAGACGTTAAACGAATTGAAATGGGAAGATATCACAGAAGAAGAAGTAAGATCAGCAGTTAAAAAGACATCTAACTGGAAAGCGCCAGGCGTGGACGGAGTACAAAATTACTGGCTGAAACACTTAACAGCCGTGCATAAATACCTAGTTGTCTTTTATAATAAGCCGATCAGTGAAGAAACGGGAATCCCTGAATGGATAACTAATAGTAAAACATATCTACTACCGAAATCAGGAGATCTAAACGACCCGAAAAACTACCGACCAATAACTTGTTTAACCACTACATACAAAATCTTAACAGCAATATTGTCTCAACGCCTTTACGAACACCTTTTGCAAAATAAGTGCATCCCCGAACAACAAAAAGAATGCATCAAAAAATGTTACGGCTGCAAGGATCAGTTATTGGTAAGCAAAATGATCATGAACGACAGCAAAAAAAAGAGCAAAAATCTAAGTATGAGCTGGATTGATTACCGCAAGGCTTTCGACAGCATTCCGCATTCATGGATCTCAGAAATGTTAAGACTTCTGAAAGTAGATAGTCAAATGCTTAGATTTATTGAAAGCAGTATGAGGCAGTGGAAAACGAATGTAGAATTACATCTCAATGATCAAAGCATAAAAACAAGAGACATCACTATAAAATCAGGTATCTTTCAGGGCGACACACTATCACCCCTACTTTTTTGCATAACCCTCTTCCCTTTGTCAGAAGAACTTGAAAAAACAACAGGGGGGTACCAAGTCTCAAAGCATGAAAAACCAATAACGCATCTACTATATGTAGACGATTTAAAAATATTTGCAAGATGTGACAATGATCTAAATAAAATGATACGAGTTGTAAAAAAATTTAGCGACGATATTAAATTACAATTTGGAACAGAAAAGTGCGCTAAAGTCACCTACACCCGAGGAAAAGTAACAACATCTGAAAACATAAAACTTGACATGGATACAACTATAAAAAATCTAGAAAACAATGAAGTATACAAATACTTAGGAGTAGAAGAACGAGAAGGTATACAAAACGAGGAAATGAAGGTGAAGGTTTCCAAAGAAGCATACAGAAGGCTACGGAAAATCCTGGGAACACAATTGAACTCAAGAAACAAAATAACAGCAATAAACGTTTATGCCCTACCGGTAATTACGTACAGTTTTGGAATCCTAGATTGGTTAGAGAGTGAAATCAGAAAAATGGATAGTAAAATTAGAAAACTCCTCACGAGGACACTTACAACACCCTAAAGCCGACGTCCACCGGCTTTACGTGCATAGAACCAAAGGAGGGAGAGGTCTAATAAATTTAGAAGAGCAATACAGAATAGAAATCATGGGGTTAGCGCATTATATAAATAACCTCAGAGAAGAAATAGTAAGACAATTAAAAGAACATGAAAACAGTAAACCAATCCTAAAATCAATAACAAAAAAAGCAACCAAATACACGCAAGACATAAAACTGTCAAACATAGAAAGCACAAGCAACGTATGTCCAATAGATGCAGCGAGAGAGCTAAAAACACGAGCCAAGTCCTTAGAAGAAAGACGCAATTAAATGAAATGATCTGAAAAACCTATGTATGGACAGTATGCGAAAGAAATAAACAAACCACATATACATACGGCACAAACATGCTACACAAAAAAATACAAAAAAAATATATACAAAAAAAAACTAACAAGAATAATGTTAGTAGAATAGCCAGAAATGAACTCAGAAAGTAAGAGGAAAGCTGAAGAAAAACCGAATTATTGTGGTAAATGGAAGTAACGACTGTAACACACAGGTTCCCTGAGGACTGCGGTAGCAAACCTGGGACCCCAAGTATGGACCTAAAAATAATGTACACCCACTTTGTAAATATTTATTTGTACCATCTGATGTATAGTATAAGTTGTACGTTTTTTTAGTGAATAAAGAAAAATAATAATAATAATAATGCTTTATTTGTGCCCAACAGTAAGACCAAATAGACATAACAACAATACATCCAATTACATGTGTGCTGAGAAAAATAATAATAACAACAATAACATAGTTAGCTAACAAATACTGGCTTAAATTTAAACTTAAATGTAAGAAATGCAATACCTATATAATCATAATCAAAAAAACGAGGACCACAAATAATTTCTGAGGCCCACAAATATATCTTCGTAATATTTGTCTGCGTTCGAACACATTTGTTCAACAGGACTCCTTTTCATAACATTAGTTCTACATATTCTATTATAGAAAGTATTATTACTCCTAGACGAGATACGAGGCACAAAAAAATTAATATGGCCAAAAAGGTACGAACAATCAATTCTATAGTTTATGAGCTTATGTAAGAATATCGCCCCAAATTTCTCTCTACGTGCCTGCAAAGATTCAAAACCATGTTCAAGCATTAATGAACGATAGTCAACATTTCGCTCGGGATATATGTTATACTTCTTGTAAGAAACATATTTCAGGAAACGTCTCTGAACACGTTCAAGCAGTATCCGATGACATGTATACAAAGGCTGCCAGACTACTAAGGCGTATTCCAACTTGCTACGCACTAAAGAATAATAAAGAGAGTATAATACTTGAAGATCAGAAAAATGCTTAGAGTTGCGTATTATAAAACCTAGTACTTTAGAGGCTGAGAGACAGATTGAAGAGATATGATTATTAAAATTTAGATGATCGTCAAAAATAACCCCAAGGTCTTTAATTGATGACAATGGTAAAAGAGCTTGATTTTCAACATTGTATGCAAATTCTATTTTATTCTTCTTCCTACCATAACGTACAACAAAGCATTTATCTACGTTCAATTTCAAGTTATTTCGTAAGCACCAATCATTAAGTAAGTTTAAATTGTTTTGCAAATTTATAGCATCCTGGGTATTATTTATACATTGATAGAGTTTGACATCATCTGCATAGGCTAAAGAAGAGCAATCAAATGAATCGAACAAATCATTACGAATAGTATAAACAATAAGGGTCCAAGATTGGAACCTTGAGGTACCCCAGAAGTAGTAACAAACTCATCAGATCGAAATCCATTATACGACACGAAGTTTATTCGGTTGCTGAGGTAGGACTTTATAAAATCTAGGAGATTCGGACTTAAACCAAAAGATTTCAGCTTTAGCATCAAAAGATTATGATCTATTTTATCGAACGCTTTTGAAAAGTCTGTGTAGATGACATCCACTTGCATCAAAGAATCGAGAGCAATGCTGATATCTTGCGTTAAGCAGACTAAATTCGTGGTGGTCGATCTTCGTTGCATGAAACCGTGTTGAACGGGAGAAATTTTCAAACATACCTGTACATACATTTTAGTGTAAATAATTTGCTCAAACACCTTAGAGATATTGGACAGTATGGATATTGGCCTATAATTTCGTACGTCAGAGCGATCTCCTTTTTTATATATAGGACTTATTCGAGTAACTTTCCAGATGGTAGGAAAAGTATTTGTGTTTAAGGCTAAGTTGAAAATAATTTTCAGGGGAACAACTAATGCTTGACGACAGTCTTTTATGAGAAACGAGGGTATTTGATCTTCACCAGAACTTAGCTTATTTTTAGTTCTAGATATACTCCCCAGAATATCATTATCGGTGACATTTGTTATGAAAAATGTGTCGTTTAGAATGCCAAAATCAGCAGTGCTGTTGTAAGGAATATTTAAAGGAGAATACACACTGGAAAAATGTCTAGCAAACATATTAACAATATCACTAGGATTATCACACTGAGAAATATCATCACGCATTACAGGAGGTATACGAGATACGCCCTTTTTTAAATGTACGTATTGCCAAAAGAACTTAGGGTCGGATTTTAACTGGGATTCGACTTGGTTTACGTATGCTTCGTATGCTGTTTTAATTAAATTTTTAGTAAGAGTTCTAACTCTTCTAAATTCTTCGTAGTAACAAAGACGATTAGTCGATTTCCATTTATGATGATAAAATCGCTTAAGTTTCAGGTTTTGCTTAATCTCGTGCGTAAACCACAGAGGGAAAGAAGTATTTTTGGAACATTGGGAATGCAGAGTGTACAGCATGTCACTTATGTAAAGAGAGTTGTATAACTTGTATGTGAATTAAAGTGAATAATAAACATGCGTCAGTCCAACCTCGACAGTCGTTTGATTAACACGTAACATGGCGCAGTCGTGGTAACAAAATCTAACAAATAACTGAAATAAATAATGGATATTAGAAGCCAAATTCAACCAATTAACTTAAAAGGTAACTTAGCTGAAGTATGGAAGGGTTGAATTCAACGATTTGAAATTTATTCAACGGCAACCGAATTAGATGGCAAACCGGAAAAGACGCAATGTGCTCAACTGCTGCATTGCATGGGTGAGGACGCCATTGCAATTTATAACACGTTCGTTTTCGCTGAAGACGAAATAAATAAAATTAACCTGTTGAAAGAAAAATTCAAAAACTACTTCACACCAAAAAAGAATTTAACATATGAACGATACAAATTCTTTACATCACGTCAAGAACAAGGACAGAAGATAGAACAGTTCGTCACAGAATTAAAAAATAAAGCAAATCAATGTGAATTTGGTGATACAGGGCTGAAAAATAATCTAATTAAAACAATGATAATAATTGGCATAAAGGACGAAGGATTACGAGGAAAACTGTTAGAAAATGAAGACAAAACAATCGACAAGGTCATTGAATGTTGTATGGTAACAGAAAATTCCAGACTCCATTTGAAAATGATGCAGGATAAGGAAGGATCGAACAATACAAATGAAGCAAAAGAAATCGATGCAATTGAGAAACGAAAATCAGCAGAGCTACAAGAGCGAAAACAACTTGAACGAAGTCAGCGGTCATCGTCAAGAGCAAACAAAAACTACAGGACCAGCAGACGTACCTCAAAAGCAAGTACCAGTACAAACCCTCACACTACAGGTAAAATAATTAAACAATGTAGTAAATGTGGACGTGATCATCTCATAAATCAATGTCCAGCATATGGGAAATCATGTAATATTTGTAACATGCGAAATCATTTTTCTAATGTTTGTAAAAACAGAAACAAAAGAGTCAATCAAATCAATCAAGATAGAGAAGAAATGTTGGTTATAGACAAAATCAATTCGACAAATAAATATAATTACTGCATGATAAATTTACCTATCAACAAAAATTCAAATGTGTCTGTTAATTTTAAAGTTGACACGGGTGCCAGTGTAAATCTTATTTCTTTACACCATTTAAAAGAATGTGAATTTAATTTAAAGAATATTCAAAGATCAAATGAAAATTTATCTACCTACACAGGCGAAAAAATAGCTATTATAGGGAAATGTTACTTAGATTTAAGATTTAAAAACAAACATTTATCAAAAGTTGAATTCTATGTAGTAACAGAACAAAAAGAGTCTATCTTAGGATTAAACTGCTGTATAGAATTAGGTATACTTACTTTGCATGAGCAGGTAAACTTAAAAACTGTTAATTTAATAAATAATGAAAATAATTATCACAATTTAATAGAGCAGTACAAACATGTATTCAAAGGCATTGGCAAAATAAACAAACCATATCATATTGAATTGAAGGAAAATAGTACACCTGCTGTAAATCCGGTGAGAAATGTGCCTTTTGCACTTCAAAATCAATTTAAAATTTGTCTTGATGAACTGGTAAAATCAAATATAATTAAAAAAGTAAATGGCAGTTCAGACTGGGTTAACTCTTTTGTTTTAGTTAAGAAGCATGATAATTCTTTACGCATCTGTTTAGATCCAAAAAACTTAAATGAAGCCATTAAAGACTCTAAATACAAGCTTCCTACTATAGATGAAATCTCTTCTAAATTAGTTGGGTCCACAATGTTCACTAGATTAGATGCAACAAATGGGTTTTGGGCTATTCCCTTGGATGAGGAATCTAGCAAATTGTGTACTTTTGGGACACCATTTGGCCGTTACAAATTTTTGAGAATGCCATTTGGAATAAAGATTGCTAGCGAAGTGTTTCAAGAATACTTCTCCAACATATTTTCAATTAATGGAGTAGAGATTTATATTGATGACATATTAGTACATGGCAAAACGAAGGAAGAACATGATAGTAAACTGCAACAAGTTTTCGAAATTGCTTCAAAACATAATATAAAATTCAATTTCAACAAATGTCAATTTGGCCTAGAAGAAGTAAAGTACTTAGGTTTTAAATTTTCTAAAAATGGTATCTCAATTGATGAGGAGAAAATTGAAGCAATTCAAAAAATGCCCCCTCCAAAAAATAAAAAAGAAATGCAGATATTCTTAGGCATGATCACATATGTTAGTAGATTTATTAAAAATTTATCAGAATTAACAAAACCATTACGGGACCTACTGAAGCAAAATACTCATTTTGTTTGGAGTGAACATGAAAATAAGTCTTTTCAAAAAATAAAGTCATTGGTCGTTTCTGAGACAACACTAAAATATTTCGATCCAAATGAACCTACTACAATTTCGGTTGATGCTTCAAACCATGGAATAGGTGCCGTATTATTTCAGAATAATTATCCATGTGCATATGCGTCAAGAGCTATGACAGAAACCCAACGCAGATACGCGCAGATAGAAAAGGAACTACTCGCAATTTGTTTTGGCCTTCAAAAATTTTATCAATACGCGTATGGTAGACAAACTATAGTGGAAACTGACCACAAACCTCTCATATCAATTTTCAAAAAACCGTTAAGCTCCGCTCCAGCTAGACTACAACGTATGCTTTTATCATTACAAAAATTTGACATAAAATTAATTTACAAACCAGGTAAAGACTTGATAATTGCTGATGCTTTATCAAGAATTAATCTAGATAAACAACTTAATGAGTTAAATTATGACGTTCAAATTTGCGTAATTCAATCAAAAATTGACATTTCAGATGAAAGAACAAAACAGTTAAAAATAGCAACTGAAAATGATGATGAATTGAAGATAATCAAATATTACGTAGAAAATGATTGGCCAAAAAATTTAAATAAAACTCCAATTAATTTAAAACCTTACTATAAATTGAAATCACAAATAACACAATTAGAAGGCTTAATCTATCTGGGTCAAAAAATCATAATTCCTAAATCATGGCGTAACAAAATTTTATCTGATATTCACACAGGTCATTTAGGAATTAAGAAATGTGTTGCTAGGGCAAATTGTGCTGTTTATTGGCCTAACATTAACGCAGATATTGAAAAAATAGTAAGTAAATGCGAAATGTGTAACAAATATGCAAATTCAAAAAGAAAGGAGCCGATGATTCCGCATACAATAATTGAAAAACCATGGCAAAAAATAGGCATTGACATTTATGAACTTTATGGACAAAATTATTTAATCGCAGTAGACTACTACTCAAAATATCCAGAAATAGCAAGTCTTAAAAATAACTTAACGACTGAGAATGTAATAAATAAACTAAAATCATTTTTCTCTAGGCATGGCATACCAAAAATAATTATTTCAGACAGTGGAAGACAGTTCACCAGTAAAAATTTTGAAAACTTTGCTAAAGAATGGAACTTTCAAATAATTAATACCTCACCACATTACCAACAAGCTAATGGTCTTGCAGAAAGAACCATTCAAACTGTAAAGAAATTAATTAAAAAATGTACTGATGACAAAACAGATATATATGCAGCTCTTCTAGCTTACAGAAACACTCCGGCATTAAACAGTCCATACTCACCTTCACAAATTTTAATGTCCAGATTTTTAAGAGACAATTTAATATTCCAAGACAAAAATCTAACACCTAAATTAATAAATAAAGACAAATTCAAACAGACATTAACAGTTCAACAAGAAAAAACTATTTCGAATTACAACAAAAAATGTGTAAGATTCGCTACAGATTTTCAAAAAAATGATATGGTTTGGTATCAAGATGCTCCAAAAAGCATTTGGAAAAAAGGCATAATCACAGAAAAAATTAGAAATAGAACATATAAAATTGTAAAAGAAGATGGAAGAAGCATAGTAAGAAACAATCATTATATTAAACATCGTAAAAACACTGAAACGCACATTCCACCTTCTTACTCAAATTATTTAGCCTCGCATTTATTAGAAGATAAAACATCCAGTCCAATAGCTGAAAATACTAATGTAAGTGAAAACAGTAGTGTATACAGTGATACAAGTGAAACAAGTTTGCAAATGAAGAACCGAATGTTTCAAATAAACGCATACGGAAAATTCCTCATAAATTGAATGACTTTGAATTGTACTAAACTAGATTACATATACCGTTTCAAATTTGTTAGTTAAATTGTTTTGTAAAGAGGAGAGATGTACAGCATGTCACTTATGTAAAGAGAGTTGTATAACTTGTATGTGAATTAAAGTGAATAATAAACATGCGTCAGTCCAACCTCGACAGTCGTTTGATTAACACGTAACACAGAGGAACTGCTTTATCGAACAAATAATACAGCTTATTGTACAAAGCGTTCACACATTCATCTATGTTATTGTAATGGCTTAACTCGGTCCAATCTGCATTAAGGATGTCATTGTACAATAACGGAAAATTTGCTTTGCGAAAATTATAACGCCTGTTGTTGTTAGTTGGAAAAGAAGCCTGACGAACTTCCGGGATTATCTTTACCTCTATTATCAGATCCGGATGATGTACGTCTTCTGGAACCAACGGAATGGAATCACGTTGAACGGTTAAATTAAAATTGGCATTGGATAGGATCAGGTCAAGTAATATACCACGATAATTTAGCACAGTGTTAAACTGGGTAAGATCAAGCAGAGCTGAAAAATTATTTAAGGATTCACACTTCGAGTTATCTGTGGAACCACTAGCTACTTGTGGTATGTTAAAGTCGCCGAGTAGGATGACTTTGTGATCAGAAAGTATAAATACCAAGTAATCAAAAATCGCGTTCAAATCGTCAGTACTAGTATCAGGAGGCACGTAGATAGAAACAATATATATGCTACCAGAAACGAAAGTACATTTACAAATTATTAAGTCGATTAACGGCGCAATAGATACAAATCGAGAAGTGTCTAACATTTCGCAATGAAACTCTTTACGACAGGCAAATAGTACACCACCGTCAGTAACACGATTTATAACTTCAAATTTCCTATCACACCGGTATACTACAAAAGAGTCAGAAAAGAGTTCACTGCTAAATATCGACTCGTTAAGCCAGATTTCAGTTAATACAAAAAAGTCATAGTCACAAACAGAACTATTATAATAACATTGGTGTGTCTTATTACGAAGGCCTCTGGTATTTTGGTAATAAATCCTTAACCAGCTGTCTACGTTACTGTTGGGCGAACTTAGTTTTCCTGATTCACTTTAATGATGGTCGGAATACCAGATTTATATTTTGCTTCACCCCCACCAATCCGTTGCTGTAATTCAGCCTTTACAGTTTTATAAAGTTCCGACTGCATTGGAGTTCGATCACGAGATAAAGATAAATTTGGCCAAGCAGAATTCTTAAGCTTAAAACCATTTCGCAGAGCCAATGCTACGCCAGCTTCCGAATCCAGATGAATTTTGATCGGTCGACGACGGTTAACTTTGGTGGTATCAAATTTTCCCAGGCGAGTTGTTGACGTTACGATATCTTGCACATTAAGAGTTGTCAGAATAGAATTAACAAGTTCCGTATCTTTATCAACTTGCTCTTTTTTTAGAATGAGCATCGGGTGATTCATCGCTACCATACAGAATTAAGTTGTTTTTGCGTATTTTCCTTTCTGAAACTTCCTGCACTACTTTCTTCATATCAAATAATGTCATAGAATTGGTAGCAGGCGGATTCAATGATGACTTCAACGTAGCAATTTCATTTTGTAGGGCAATTAATGCCGCTTTTAAGCTGTTAATATCACTGCTGGCACTCTTACAATGATCGCAAGACCAAGTTATGCTGCTATCAGAACGAATTTGACGAGCAATAGTACTGTTGATACCAACGCAATCAATAAGGTAATTTTTTTACAGACACAACAGACTACAGCACGGTGTGGCTCAGTAGTTTTATTACAGCAAGCGCAATTGATCATTATCAATTGTAATTAAGTATTTAATGACAACAAAAAAAAAGATTGGAGGGAAATATGGGATAGACTTTTCTGCACCAGCGGGGTCCGTCGCGGTGACTAACCACAGACAAGAAAAAAAAAAATAGACCACGGAAAGCTGAAGGTGGTAGACTGTGGAAACAACGAAAAAGAGCACAAATATGTAATAATATAATATATTGCGTTAAAGACCGAGATATTTGGATGCGCTAGTGTATTTGTGCAAAGAAAGAAATAACGCGCAAAAACTTACTCGGCTGATGTCCAAAGGAATTCACTTCACATATATTGGCTTTTTCCGGGGTTCGAGATCATGTATCGCCATAAAAAGTCAGCAATAATTAGATTACTACATGTAGAAAACAGAGTAGAAATTGAAAATATTAAAAGCCAGTATTGCTCGCAATAATGCGATAAAATTGATAGAGCGAATTCACGTGCACACACTCGCACACACACATCCACACACATTTTCTCAGTTTTGTTCAAGATGTGAAGCGGTAAATAGGCATTTGGTATTTATTTCTCACGAATAGTTAGCTTACTCATTTATATCCATAAAAAATATTTAAAAGAATCAAATCTGCTCTTGGGTTCTTAACTGTTGCATACACAAGAAAATTTGAGACGATTTTTCATGTTTTTGGTGTAACGCTTCTTTTACATAAAATTTTGCGTTCTCATTTTGGATTTCTTGATAATACAGTTCTAATAACCCCAATTTAGCCTAGGCAGACCGAAAATTGCAAGAATTGTGGGCACTTTTTAGATTAGATCCGTTTAATATCCGCACTTATAAAATCGACTTTAAATATTTTATGGCTACTATGAAAAATATCGATTTTTTAAGTACGGATATTAAACGGATCCAAAATAAAAAGTGCTTGAAATTTTTGCAATTTTTGTTATCTTTGTTTTTATGATTGGGAATTTTATTTTTTGATAATTTTTCTTACGATAAGGGTTTGTGAAGGATCAGCTTAGGCCAAATTGGAGTTACTAGAATCGCATTACCAAGAAATAAAAATGATATAACAAAATTTTAGGTAAAAAAAGCTTTGCACCAGAAACGTAAAAATCGTGTCAAATTTTCTTGTGCATGCAACGGTTAAGAACCCAAGAGCAAATTTGATTTTTTTAAATATTTTTTATGGATATAAATGAGTAAGCTAACTACTACTAAGAGTTAAACACCAAGTGCCCATTTACCGCTTCCCATCTTGAACAAAACCGAAAAAATTAAAAATCTTCTTTTTTTCGAAATATTATGCCGCAGAAAATTTTGTGAGTACCAAGCGATACATTTTGCAATGACTTATCGGATCCTACTAAAATTTTGTCCAATATGTCTAACAATTTCAAATTATAAAGCTACCTACTCAGTTAAGCGGATAGCGGCTTGCGGCTTTCGTGCAGCATTTATGATTGGCTATAATTTTAAACGATTTTGAATGAGCCAATCACAAATGCAGCACGAGAGTCGCAAAACGCTATCCGCGTAACTGAGTAGGTAGCTTAAGACTTTTTTTAATTTTCGAATTTTAAATAGGTGCCATTTTTAGCCACACTAAGAATTGTTCACCGGATCTGTCCTGCTTACATTTGGTTATCGAACATACACAAACTATTGGCGCAAAAAGTATTTTAGAAAAATCAATAATATGGTGCGAAATTTTTGGCGGTTACTGTATAATTTTACGTCTGGCTTCGATACGTTTGATTTTTTTTTCAAATTTTAAAAAATTCTAAAAAAATATATTATTTAACGTATTATTCACTAAATAATTGGGATTGTGAAAACGTTTAATTTATTTACATTATTCACCGCTACTGCCTATTTCTTACCTGTTCGACACGTCCTCACTCTCGCTTCCCCGACGGCCGTCCACTACTTAGTTATTAGGTCTGTTTGCTATCCTGAACTGGTATACACCAATACATACTTTTCGCAAAATACGCTTTAATGCAACAATATAATGGAAAAAGCTGCAATTTTTCCAAATGATTGACTTGCAACTTGCAAATTAACTCATTACTCAACTAATGGAATAAATTGTCAATAACATGTAACCTTCAGGCCCTTATTTCAATCATAGTTTAACTTTAACCTTTAGTTTATTTCCATATATATAGTAACAATTGTAAAAACAACAACAAACGACCTAAGAGGTGGAAAGACCGGGCCTTAAATAATATTGTTGTGATTTTAAGGGTTGTATTATTAATTTTGATTTTAAAATAAAACACGATATAGTTAATAAACTAATTTATTTAAAAGCAATACTAATTTATTTATAAACTTACACTATAACACTAATACATTTACAAGCTTATATCTAATTTATTTTAACAGCCGAGCGAAAGTTCAACGCGAACTTTAATGTGGAACTGACTCCCATTCACCGGCTGCCGCTTTTATAAGCCGGAGCTGTGTGTACGTAAACTTTCCCGAAGGGTTCCAGAGTGTCTGTTCTATTCCGCCGCCGGAATTCTCTAGGCTGTCTGCAGAAGCTTCTGACCTAAGGCGCGACGGCCGTGACGCAAGAGACAGGCTGGCGCCGACTGGTGTCGACGAATCATTACACTGCCCCCTTCTTAAAAACGTTTCATCTCGGAACGTTCCTTGTGATAGCCTTGAAGGAGGATATCGAAATCGGCATGCTGGACCCTATTTACTACTTCCGCTCTGGAAGAAATAGCAGTCCACGGTTTTCTTACTGCCGACAGCTGCCTGTGGGTGGTGACTGCAGACTAGGACTTCAATTCCCGTTCCGTTGAAGACCCTCCAGTCCAGCCCATCTAGTCCGCAGCCCAACTTGGGAATGGCTTATTTCGTCTCCTTGCCTTCTACCAGCCGTCTCTTCAGGCTCCATAAAACTCTCCAAATACTGCGATAGTCAGGCTTACCGCTTGATGTCCTCCTGGTGACTAAAGGCGTTTTCGGAAAATAACTCCGATTGCAAAGATTAACCCTAGCAGGTTAGTAGTCAGGTTGGTGAATTTTCGAACGCGAATGTGGTTGTTAGGTCAGTATCACAATAACCACATCTGGCCAAATTTGGCAAACCTGTCATTTTGTGCAAAATAATTCACAAATAATTAAACACTTTAATTAAAACAAATCAAATTATTCGTTAGTACATCGTCGCCTCAGTGCTTTTTTGTTCCATACCACATTTTTTGATATTTTCAGTTAAATCCACTTTTGATAAATTCAAGTGCATGTTTGTTGTATTTACCAAACCTTCTGTAACAAACTCTATCACTGGGAAATTTGATGCCCATTTGTTCCATAATTCATTTTGGACATGTAATTTCCGTGTTTATGTGTTGATTTTCTCCAAACTAAGTCTTGTTGTATGGCACAAATAAGTACTGACGCAACGACATGTCACACATTTCAAATTACCCAAACTTCAAAAAAGGAATCAGATGAACATATCCTCATAACAGAACCTATGTAACTCTACTCAATGACTAGGGTTACTTGGGTCGCGTACCTGTACTAATTTTCGAATGCAGAACAAGTAACCAGGTTTAATAAACGAACGTTTTTCCAAGAACCTGACTGCTTCGACTGAATTTCCGAAAACGCCTTAAGTAGTACACGTGTCTTCTTTGATCTGCTTCTGTGTCGAAATACGGATATAAATTTTACAATTAATATCTCATTTATGAAGAAAGTTAGAGAGCAGATATTGTGGTGCTGTTACAAACTAAGTGGAAGGTATCTATCGCAGTAACAAAATTTACTTTTCATTAAACAGGGATCCAGTGAAACTATTTCCATTTCGACAACAATTGAAGGGCAATAACTTTTGTTTTTTTAAATGGAACGGTGTTATTTTTATATCGTCGTTAGATGCTCCATAAAATTATCTTTCAATTAGCTGTACACTTCCCTATATCAATTATTGACGGTTCAGGAGATGTTTAATATTATTTCATAATTTCTACATTTTAACATTTTAATCAGGAGTTAGTATTTACTCAAACATTTTACTTGTATTACTTGTGTAGGTACCGTTCAAAATATAAACAAAATCTCTGTATTTTAGATGCAAGCATTTTCATTATTTTTTGGACGCATTTTAATGTGTTTTTGAAATTATCTCGAAAATGGTTACATTTAGAACACCATATCATATAACATTTTTTAATTGTTTTGACCCAAGCTACCACCTTGTAAAGTTATTGCACTCGAGTCTCTGACACCCTGTATATACAGGCTGAATCCAAAAAACCTCATGGCATAAAAGAAACTCTACGATATATTATATCTTGCGTCTTTAAAACATTTAAGACAGCTGCATGACGGCTGACAACTTTTGGGAAGAGTTGATAAAAAATTTGAAAAATTACGCACTACTTCCTCATAGGCAAACAAATGATGATAACCAGGCTTACGATTTCGGCCCACTTCGACCATATTGGATTTTAGATTCCCCGGCTTCGCACAACACGGCAGATGGTAAATATTGACTACATACTTTTTTGATTTATGTTAAACTTGATTTAATTATTTACTGGGATCGCATGGTCCATAACAAATTTTCAATAAGTATGTTTAAATTCGACGTGGGCTGAAATTGTAAGCCTGATGATAACTGTCAACATTTTTTTTGTTGTCAGCAAAAACAAAATAAATGTTGACCGATTTCGTTGTTTGCCTATGTATTGATAGATACTACACTATTTACCGTAAAACAGGTATCATTTATCATAAAAACAAAGATAATACTGTCTTCATTCGAATTCGATCTTGCAAAACACGAATAAATAATTTGTACCAGAAGAACCGTTTATAATGTTCGTTAAATAGCTATTACGCTTTTACGGAAAAAAATAATAACTTTTTTATTACACCTGCATCAAAATCCCTGTTTTTAAAACTAAAAAGCGTGCGAAAAAGGGCGATTAACGCACGCCGTTTTTTAAAGTTGCCTTGCGCCGTTAAAAGCGCTACGCTGCGCGTCGCGCTTTTAGACCCGTCGCGCGTGCTTTAAAGGCTTTCTTATGCACTTGTATTATAAGATACTATTTTCCTTAATATCTAAATAATCTCTAAAACACTTTAAACGCCATAATCTTTCTGACTATAACCTACAATTTCATAAAAAAAATTACTCAGGAAGATAATATAAAGCAATTTCAGTTGTCCCATGTTAAATCCCTATGTCTCATTGTCAGAAGAACAAAAGGACAAAATTCTAGAATAACGATGAAAATGTAAATGAATACCATGTTGTGAGTTCTTCCTAATTTTCTTTATAATGAAAGACTACTTTGGATTAATCCATTTATTAACAATGCGTTATGACAATATTTTTGTACTAAAATAACAATTGACCTTTATACATAGTATTACATCAAATATTACATATATTCTAAGTGTACCTAGAATCTAAATAAATATATCTTTAAAGAACCTAGACACATCGTAGATCTATCTTTACTTAATATTGGACACGATAAATTACATTTATTTATTATAAATTTTATATAAATAAAGTTGCAAAATATTTGCAAACTATGACACACGTATGCACTTTCATACTTGCTCAGTCAATTCAACGTCGTACTGTTTACTTAAAAACAACCCTTTCTTGCATTATTATTTATTTATCCTGACAACTCCGGAATGTGCTCGTTGGAGTACTTCAAATTAAAACTTACATTAACTAGGATTAAAAGTTCTAAGTCGCAAAATTACAGCGCGCTTAAACATTAAATAGTACAATGTAAAAAATAAATTTTATACAGTATTCATATTTAGAAATTTTATTTAATAAATACATAACATGGAATGTTTCACAATAGTTCCGATGTTATTTGGAAAACAAAAGGTTAAAATTTTCGCCCGTACAATTCATTCGTTTCAGTCAGTCACAAATCTGGTTGATCTTTGAGCTTCAGTTTTAAGTTATTTGTTCATTCGGTGGGTGAATTGTACGCAGACGAAGGTTTAAATTTCAATTTTCGGAAAATGAAAATCACTTTAATTTAGCTAAACGCATTAAACTGTTTTTTTTTTGTATCACATATTTTCAATTGCAGCGGCATCAGTTGCAAACAAAACCGTGACAAAGATAGTCTCTGCTGCATCTTGCGGTTGAAGTTATTTGATCGCAATGTTCTGTCCTAGCGAGGATTTGATATTTTCTGAGGTCGTTACAACTTCACTGGTGGTGGCCTCAGCATCGGAGAACAGAACATCAGGTAAAGACCCGCTGTTTTCTGCAATTTCTTCCGGAAGCTTTTCAACTTCTTCGGTTGTGAAACTTGGTAGAGATGTTGAGGGACGCATGGTCGGTACCGTCCCAGAGGATATTGGCAAAGTTTCTTTGTCGGCGAATAAAACTTTATCTATGTAGAACATTGTGCCGAGGTTGTAGACAAAAACTTCGCTTTCTACTATGGTTGCTTCATTTACCTTTACTTTACCTAAAGTTTAAAATAAAATATAAGAAATTTGGAAAATGTGCGAAGATTAGTGTTGTGGCTTTACCGGTAAAAGTAGTAAAACTGGTAAAGCCACAACACTAGCGATGATGTTTAATAATTTTTTGGCAAAGACTAAACAAGAAGCAACACCAATAATTATAGAACAAACAAAGCAAGAAATACTTCATAAATCATTTATAAATTGTTTTAAAACATATAGAACAAAGGAAAAATTTAAAGTAAAAATTATCTACTGACCTGATTGCCGTGACACGTGAATATTTTTATTTCCCAAGCTATGTAGTTCGCTTCTATCTTTTAAATCCCTATCATAAAGTCTACCCTTTACGAAGTGATTCAACAGTATCTGCAGACCGCTTCCAGTTGATAAATAATTATCGGGCATCTTATCCAGACCTAATTCCTCGAAAGCTGTGTCTGTGGGCACGAAGAAGGTGTAACCAGTGCCCGAAACGTGCGGTGCCAAATCCGCCAGGTTTAGAAATCTGGTGATGTGAGAAAAGCGCCGGTCTCTTTCAAGAGCGAGAAAAGCGTGCGATAGAAACTGCGCCCCGAACCAGGGGAAGGCCAACAGTGGTGGCGTTTCCTTGTCCTTGTGTTGTTGGTGTAAACGAGATACCACGGCTTCGCTTACAAACAGGACTTCGGCGATAAACATTATGTTGCCGTTTGTAACGGGGGTGTCGCCCTTTACGACCGCTGCTCCGTTTACTGTTAGACCGGCTGCAAAAGGAAACAATTGTAAAAAATATCGCACCATATTTTCATCTTGATCTCTTATTTAAATTTTCGAAGTGAACACGGCAACAAATTTATTAATATGCATTTTGTACGTGTCCTTTGAGTCGTAACGATTTACTTGGCCACTAATTTTTTTTATTATTATTTTATTTCTCAATGCTTAGGTTTAGGTAATTTTTTGCCGATCTTTCTTAGTTCTTCCTTTCTCTTGGCAACTCATTTGATCACTCCGTATTCAATCATTCTTGAAATTTGGCCAAACCATTTTAGATGTTAGCATACTAATAGTAAGAGCTAATATTTCTATGTTCAGTTCTAAAAAAAAAAAAAAAAAAACAAATTCGTTTCAGGTATGCAAGCTACCTTGATAAATCACACGAGTTCAAGCAATATCAAGATAAAAAAATTACAACAAACGTTCACAACACATTTTTGTTTTGCTTAAGATAGCTTACATATCCTGCAATTGACATGTTTTTTTATTGAACACAGGAATATTTAATGCATAAGTATGTTTAAAATTCTAAAAACACATAATATGAAACCACAAAACATATGAGTATTTGCAAATACATACAAGAATTTTACATAATGTGTTAGGAAGATATGCTAGTCTTTAGAAATTAGATGGAGATTCATATTTTAAATTCATATTTAAATTTGTAACACGTTATTGGTTATTATTATTACTATATTTAGGTCAACATTTTCCTTATTACACCACCAAAATTAAATTTTTGGAAAGGACTCGGGAAATATCCGCAAAGTTTTTTTATCTCTTTAATTAAGGGTTTATGCAATTCAATTAATACGTTACTGCGTCTCTATGTCAGTTTAGCCAAATTTTTAACTTTCTCCACCTTAGTTTTATCTTACTTGCAATAAGTTTTAATTATTTTTAATTTTTAATTATTTCGGTATTAGATGTAATGCCTTATATGATGAATCTTGGTTTGGCGAAACGTCTCATTTCGATTTTTGTAAGTTAGAATGTAATCTTTACAAAACAACATCAAGTTGCTTTGTGTTTCATAAATTTTAAACTAAGTTCTTTTATTATTCAATCAAGTAAAAATGTAAATACAAACGCATGTATGTACTATGAAGAAGAATAAGAAAGCCAGTTACCTACTTGTTGTACATTACATAGGTGATAAAATAAGACGTGTGAAATATTTTTAGATAAACTATGCATTTAACGCTGCTTTATGGTAGGTATCACAAAGTTTATTAAAATTTTATAATTTGGCAATTTGTATATTTTTTTAAAACGGAATTCTATTTGTTTTATTTTATATTTTATTTTTGCTAAGAATATACACGATGTAATCAATTAAGTTTCACATACTGTAACTACTATTAATACATAAGAAGAAAAAAAAGCGAAGTTATGACATACGTATGGGAAAAATGTGAAGAATAACTCCGGAAAAATATACTTTTAGTTTTCACATAAAACCATTGAGAAGCCCTGGCTCAGATTTAAAGCCCCAGCTGAGCAAAGTTTACTATAAATAAATAAATAAATAATAAGACAGTAAATCCGCAGATGCAATACAATAAACGTTGAGGCATATCATTTATTACTTTCGTACGAAAGAATACGGTGATTCCCAGCTATTTTTTAAATTAATATTTAAGCAATAGAAACGCAAATTTTTCACAAAATAATTTGTACATAATAATATTAATTTATTTCCTTAATTTAAAATAAAACAGTAATCATGAATCCTACCTAACAATAAGTAAAAAAAAAAAAAAATGGGTAATCCAATTGAGATCACATTCTAAAGAGTATTATTGGAATGACATGCACGTCGAACTCGTCATCCCTTAATTTATGATTCCTTATTACGTTCAAACTAAACCAACAAAATTCCGAAAGATCTCGGAGGTACTGTATTCACAGAGCCAGTTGATTACGATAGTTTAAGTGTTGTGTTGAAATTTGCATTTGGGTCATTCCATATGAAATCATCAAATGGGTAAAGCCGCACTATTTTTGATTTCGATGAAATTCGGTAAGAATCTTCTTTTAGATGTCAAATAAGGAAATTCACCGTCGTTTAATTTTTTGATTGCTTTAATTTCGGTCCGTGATGAACGAAACACTGAAAAGGTGTGACATTTATACTTTACTATGATTGGCTCTCAAAATCGTTCTCTTAGAGATATCTAAACTTTTATAGTCGCTTTCGAGGGATAAAAGAATGTAGTTTCATCAAAAAATACAAATATTAGAGCATTACATTTTTTTAAAGAATGACAGCGTACTGCAAATAAAATTTTTCTGCTATATTTTAAGATTTTCTGTTGACTGTTGTATCTGCCCTATTAAACCTGATAAGCTGAGTTTTTTTGTGCACCGTCCCCACCTAATATACAAAACAAAACCCCATGAATAGCTGGTTATATCGGCTTTCTCTTAGAAAAAAATTTACTTGAATTTAAAATTTTTTTGAAAAACGCATATTTCGAGCTTTGAAATTATTATATGGGGGACAAGATACAAATTTGAATTTTTCTGGAAATGTAGTCCTTTTCTTTAGTTTTAAAGAACCGTTAAGCTCGTTTTGTTATTTTCATCCCCCTATTAGCTACAAGCGATTGAAGAGAGGTAAATATGCTATTTTTTAAACATGTATTTTTTGTTTTTTAATTATTAAAATAAGGGCCTCATAATAAATTGATGAATATAGCTATCAGATAATTTAATAATTATATATACTGCCCATAATTTTATAACCCTGTCCAATAATAAATTAAAAGTGCGTAAATATTCAGCTTCAGATAACTTTGAAATTGTACTTGTAAATCAATGAGAAGTTTCATTTCAATTTATAAAATTTCAAAAGAAAAGTTTCCAAATTTTTATTTCATATACAATGTCGTTTAATACAGAAGGCTCTAAAAGCTAATGTTTACCTCAAGGCCTAGAAATGTAAAGAACCTAAATACTATTCTTGTTGATGGTGGTAATGTAGGGGGATGCGAGGAAGTTAAGTTTTAGTTTCAGTTATTTGCTTAATATTGTTTATTTGTTAGGCATTCTTTTCTAATTTATTATTTAATTTCTCCAAGACGTAGATGGAAGAAATGTACAAATTCGTCTATAACTGAATCTACGTCTTGTGATTATATTTACTTACATACAGTGTGGAAAAAAAAACAAGGAACAAATTTGATAAAAAATAAACTATAGAATTTCAACAAAAATCCAAAAACAAGTCAATTTTTGTTTTAAATTATACAGTTTTTGACATTGAACTTAAATATACAGGGTGATAAATGAAAAAAATATGATGTTATCGACATTTTTTTAATGGGAACCCCGAATTTTGTTGTTGATATTTTAGTAGGTCATGTATCTGTCAAAATAGCTGTTTAAAAAATTTTACCTCTTCTATAAGAAAATTTTTGAGAAATTTTTAATTGAAGTCCTAAAAAATAAACTTTACATTTTTAACATAAATACTGAAAGGTATCGGTTAAATGTAGAAAAATATCTAATACCTAATTCAAAACAACGTTATTAAAGCAAAATTATAAAAACTGCTCAAAATGGCCCCCACCAACTTCTTGACAATATGCCAATCGCATCTGAAACTCCTGGAGTAGAGTTTGAATAGTAACTGGCTGTATACTTCTAATTACGTGCCTTATTCTTTCTTTTAATTGTTCTAAATTTTCTAGTTTTTCTTTGTACACCTGGGTTTTACGTAACCCCATAAAAAGTCGTCAGACTTTTATTAAGGTTATATTTCTGTAAAAATAAACAAATAAAATTTGAATTAAACGTCAGAATTACTAGTGAAATGTATTAAACGTCAAAAATATTAAAGTGAGGTTTACATTGTGTAAATGGCTTGCCCGGATTTTGTTGTCGGCTACTTTATTTAAAACAAGCAATCATTCATCATTTTAACACGCGAAATTAACAAATTAATCATGTAATTTGTTATTTGTTTACAAGGTATGGAATATGATATGATTAATATCGATTATTATCTAATGAAACAGATGGACGAAGATTTCGTTGTCGAATTGTGTTGCGCGCGACTCTGACCCAGTGACCGTGATATTTGCGGAATTTATCGTTTTACGATGTGTTTATAGCAGACTCACTGATGAACGAGCAGAGGTTTTCAATAAGTGAAACTTATTCGATTACACCCTGTATATCGAAGCTGGGCAGATCGGTATTTATTTTGAATTTAGATTTTATTAATCTGAAGGTTATAAACAATGCAACAAACATATACAGGTTGAACGAAAATTTTGATAAGTTATTGTTGCAAACTTATTTACAGTTTTATTCATGTTGCCTTTCATTGCAACATAGTTACAAATTGTTACGACTTTTTTAAGTAAAGACGAGTAGAAAATTCTTCGAGAATTAAAATGTTCTGGAAGTTTAAAACAAAGTTAAACAAGTCGGCTAAGTTTTAATAAGAATTAATTACGAAAAATTTATCAAAGCAAAAAATACCTACGAGTCTTCCTAAATATGACCTCCCGACCCCCGAGCGTCTTCGCCATCTGACCGTTCTTGATAGCGTCCTGTTTCAGCTTTCCCTTCACGAAGTGGTTAATTATGACGCTCTCGGTGAACTCGGGCACACTGAACGGATAAAATCCCCAGTCGATAGGATGCCATCTTTGAAAAGCGTGATCCGTCGGAATGAAAACCGTGTACTCCTCGTCTGCGACAGAAATCTAATATAACTCGACCAAGTTATAAGCAAGCGTGTGTAAAGGAAGCCGTCAATGGAAACCGTTGTAGCGAGTGCGCTTGAAAAGCAATACAAAAAAGAACGTATTCACTTACCTTCAGAAATAAGTCTGGAGACATTGGATCTTGATAAAAAGTGTTGAAATACTCTCACACCGCTTTTAAGGAACGACAGCACTTGCATTACGTTCTCGACGAAGGTCGTGTTCGCGCCGATGGTTTTTGGCTCTTCCTTTGCGGATACGATTGAGAGCATCCCCACATCGAATTTTCCGAGCGTGCAATTTTTTTTTAACGCCTGTTCATTGGGAAAGAGGTAGTTGTTCAGGACTATGAGGATGCCATTTGGTACTTCTATTTTCGCTTCAACCACGTCGGCTTCGTTTGCTCGTAATTTACCTTCTTTTAATGGTTGGATCAGAACTGTTCTGCCTCCTGCGGTTTGAAATGTGAACTCGGAAGTGATATTGGTCAGGTCCACCCGTTGTCCTATCACGATATGATCTAGTAGAAGTTTCTTTACCAACTCTGGTTGTTTCAATAGGCAATCATCTCTGACGCCCGCCGAATTTCTTACGGCAAATATGGTGTAAGATTCATCTGCAACAAACAAATTTTGAAATTTGGTTAGTTTCTTGCCATAATTCAACAACCAAAAATAGTACTTTGGGAAACCGACAATATTCAGTTTGTCAATTTTGAAAATTTCATTTGTTTTTGAAATTTTTATAAATTTCAAATCAAATTCGTCTTTTGTAATTGTTCTCAAGATGAAAATTATATTGTTTCTTTATTCTACGTAATAAAAACAGAACATCACTACTAAAAATTGACAACTGTTTGCAAAGCTGGGTTTTGCGACAAAAACAAGGACTACGGGTTTTCCAATAAGCAAATTTATATTCATCAATACAGTAGACTCCCGATTTTCCAACTCTCGGTTATCCGCCCATCGCTTTAACCGACCCTACGAATCCGTTCATCTTAACCGCCCGTTTAAAAAAAGCGCCGCGTCATCTGATCCAGACATAATTCCTGGAAGTAAAAATCGTGTTTTACTCGAACAGTACACAAAACAGTAGCGAACACAAGTACATATCGTTCTCAGCGCATTTTTTAGAGTTAAATGTGCATGTAACATGGCTCCACCGCCTTCAGACAAACGTACACGCGTAGTGCTCTCAATGCAACAAAAATATGGAGCCATTAAACGGTTGAATAGAGGGGAATTGGTGAACATACATGTTTTATTTACGGTTATAATTAAAAAAAAAAACTTCCTATTATCCTTTTTCGATCATTCGGCCTAGGTCCGGTCCATATTAAGTCGGATAACCGGGAGTCTACTATAGCACATTACGTAACAAGTGTAGAAAAGTCGAGATTGGCTTGTTTAAGTACGAACGAGTGAGTAACTTTAAAAGCCTTAGGAGTTTAGAGAACACTTTTCTAACGCATTGCGGATACTATTTTTTCGCCTTTCATGCCAAAATTGATTTTATTAATGTGACATTAATCACTATCATATTAATAACTGTCATAATTGACGGACTAAAAATAATTTAGTATATTGTCACACAGTAATGGTTGCTATGTTGTAAAGTAACTCATTACTGCATGATTTTGAGGATATTAATATGATACGTTAGTGTATGAAATGCTAAAATAAAGATTAACAAATAACAACTATTTTGACACATACATACACTGTAGCTGGGATTATTTTAAAACATTTAAATATTAAATTGCTCTATCCAACAACAAAGAATAGAATTCAATGTAAAGATTAGTAGTTTTAATTGTTACAGAATTACTTTCCATATACTTCCTAACTTTTATAGACAACACTTCAATGATATTTGAAAGCCTCATCGAAACGTGCGAAATAAATTAATTTCGACGGTCAAATTTCTAGCCCAAATATTATCAGCAACTATAGTTCTTCTAGAATTGGTATAAGGCAATTTATATAAAAATGTTAGAAAGCTATAGGGATTTGGTTCAACATAATAACGCACATTTTGCTTTTGATTACCGAAAATGGAGGAATCATTAATATTATTACATTATATCAAACAAGTTGAAGTTTTCAAATACCTCGAAATTATAATAGCAGACTATATCTGAAATCACACAGAAAATTCAGGAGGTCGAAAAAGTGATAGAAGCATACAATTCAGTACGGTGACATCAATCTCAAACAAAACGAAGACGTAGATCGGTAGGGGCTTTGTTGAATCTGTGTAAACTGTAAGATTTGGATAAAATGATGAATTAAAGAGAAAAAAGGAATGAGTTTTCAAGTTAGCATGAATCATTAATAAGAAGATTAGGAGACGAATGCAGGCAAAAATTGGCTGAGTATCTAGAACAAAAATTAGAAGTTAAAAATGGTTCGGACAGGTCTTGTGAATGAATGAAGCTATTGAATGATATCTTCTGACATCGAAGAAAATGAGGAAACCTGAGAGATTCCGAGGACATGTAAAAAATGAAAGACCGACATTTGAAATAAGTGACAGTTGGGAGCTATTTTCTGTGAAATAGAAACGAATAGAATTCATACAGAGACAATTTACTCGTAAGTGGAGATTAGTAGACAAAGTTCACCAACTTCTCCAAACCAAATACAAGAGAAAATTTAGGTAATAATGGACAATTAAAAAATACGAACAGTAATAAAATTGTGCAAAATTCCCACAAGAAACAAACAAATCTAATGGTTTATCCGACGTAGGTACGTGCGATTTTCGTTAATTCAAATAAATTGATAATTCGAGTGATTTTTTTTTAAGTTGCACATATTGGTACATAAACAATGTATACGAGCAAGCCAGAAACTGAAACCACCCAAATTTGAAGGGGACTTACTTTTGTTAGACAATTCAAAATCGCAGTTGATGTAAATGGCTGGAATGACTGCGATAAGGCTGTAGCACTCGTGTAGGCTTTGCGAGGTCCAGCACTTAGTGCATTACAATCAATTCCCGAAGAAATTCAGAACAATTTTGATTAACTTGTAGAACATTTGGAGATGCGTTCTGGTGATGCACACATGAAGCAGCTTCATACTATCCAACTGAAAATTCGTACCCAGAAGAACGCTGAATCACTTCAGGAATTTGAACTCGACATTGAGAGTTTGGTTCGAATGGCCTACGATGGTTTCTTCCCTGAATTTGTTTTCCACCGGCCAGCCATACAAGCATTCATCGACGGCAAAGGTACGGTCTACCTGCAGCGATTAGTCAGAGCGACTAAACATTGCGACAAAACGCATCGATTAGTCGCTTAGCATGGTCTATCTATCGAGCGATTAGTCGAAGCGATTCATAAGTTACGTGACGCAGTGTTGTTATTTCTATTATAAAGTAATATAATAAATAATGGAAAAAGTCGTGTTAGCTTTTTTTCTCCCTTTCTATTTACTTTGCGCAGCAATGCTGCTTGTCTTACGGCCGTAAGCCGTTCCAGACAATTACGAAGTATGTTTTAAGCTGGGGCTTAACCTTTAAACAGCACAAACATCCATGGCTAATGGTAGGATTCGAACCTACGCCGCCGAGCGACACGACTTTCCAAGTCGGCTAGGCTTGACCGCTAAGCCACTCGGCGCTAGCTTCAATAGCATTAATAGTAGAAGTTTTTTGGGTCATATAGTGCTGAATGTACAGAAACTTCGTTTAGTAGTTTCTCATCTTCTTTTTTTGAAAATCTTAACCTGTTTCCTCTATTATTGTTAACTCCTCTATCAGTTTTAGCCATTTTCGCAGAAACTACAATAAAACACGAAAGAAAATTTCATAAATATATAAAATTTCGTACCGTATAAACTGCGATTGATAAAACGCACGCGTCTAAGTTGCCTTCAAAGCAATCCGACTATTAAACGCAGCGTCTTTGTGCGACTTGTTGCAGAAGATAGACCAATCACGTATGCAATGCATATGAGCAACTAATGCGATTAAACGCAGCGACTATTCGATGCGAATAAACGCAGCGATTATTCGCAGTAATTGCTCATATGCATTCCGACTATTAAACGCAGCGTCTTTCTACGACTTGTTGTTGAAGATAGACCAATCACGTATGAAATGCATATGAGCAACTAATGCGATTAATCGCTGCGTTTATTCGCATCGAATAGTCGCTGAAGATAGACCGTACCTTTAGAGACCAAGAGATGCAGCAAGTGTTGCGACTGGGTAACTTTCCAAGTGCACTGGCGTATTGGCTCGTGCTCTGGAATTCGAGGCAGCCAAGCAAACCTCTAGAAGCCTAGTACGAGACGTGAAAGTTGCTGACGACAATGCACTGACAGAAATTTTAGGTGAGACTAAAACAGTGAGAAGAAAACAAAACTACAAGCAATGACTTGCTGGAACTGTGGTCAGCAAGATCATCTGCACTCCAACTGTAAAATTGACTGACAAATTGGTAAAAGATCCTTCCAATTCACATACTCATACTGAGCGAATGTGTCCACTATAAGAACAGACCTTCTACCAAAATGGAAACTGTCAGATACCGTAGAAGATATAACAAACAGACAGCTGGTGGAGAGGTTACTTCCGTTTGTGGTGAAGCCGAAATTGACATGAAGATTGGAAATACGAAATTTGGTCACAGTGGCTGATATCATTGATGATTTCATATTTGGAGTAGACTTCATGAAGAAAAACGGTTTGGTTGTAGATCTAAAGGATAAATGTTCTAAGCGTTGGAACAAAACAAATACCTCTCCAAAGCTGCAAGCGCCTTGGGACGGGCCCTATGAAGTAGACAAGAGAATTAATGACGTAATCTACAGGATACAAAAACTACCCCGAGGAAAAACTAAAGTGATCCACATAGACAGTTTGCCGATCGGGACGAACAGAATTAAGGAGGGGGCAGTGTTGTAAATTTCGTGATGCAAATTCTATTTTTAGACTTGCCGCGCCACCTATGATCCAGACAAGATTTTAGTGTTTTCCAAACTCGCACCGGATGGTGGTAGAATTTGCTGGAATGTACGAAAACTATAGTAAGTGACATTTATTCATATTTTGAGATAATGTATGCGACAATCAAATGTCACTTACCATAGTTTTCGTTGGAGGTATCGATTTGTGCTTTCATTGTTAAGCGATCGTAGACATTAAAGTGTTTTTAAAATAAACGACGATTAGAATTTGTGAATCCCGAAGTCGTAACAGTCGTAACTTTTTATGAGTGTACAGATACGTGTACAGATTTTACTTGCTATTCAAATTATGTAAAGCAGCAGTGAATATGAATGTTTAAGGAGGAGAGGAGATAATAAAAGGTTTAATATAGTTTTAGTTCTATTCTTTAGATTTGCTAAATGTGCCGTTTTCGGAAAAAGAAGATAACATAGTATTTTTTTTCAAACTTGTAGCCTTCTGCGGCTGTCGTCCATGTTTGAATTGGCTGCTCCTTCTCGTTAGTCGTTGAGACTGAGTAGGTATATCCGTTGCCGTAGTATTTACAGTGGTCGGTGGGGGTAGTGGGTCGGAACGGGGAGCGGGGATTGGTACGTCACGCTCCAACATACCAATCACCGCTCACCGTTCAGGTCCCACCACCCCAGCGACCACTGTAAATACCACGACAACGGACATACCGACTCAGTCTCAATGACTAACGAGAAACAGCAGAGACTGCAGAAGTTCTTCTGCAAAGGAGAACGAATCGTCGGCAGCAGAAGAAGTCAATGTGACGCGGTTCCAACCGGAAGACTATTGACAATTTTATATATTATTTTTAGCAATAATTGTTCTAAAGAAGCCTCTGAATATCGTCAATAGCATCGTTTAACTTTATGTTTATTATCTCGTGGATATTTTCAATATTTACAAATAACGACGTGATTCTCTACAGTATATCTTTGTATCCGCCTGTCGCCAAGGAATCGTACTATAATTAATTATATAGATTTTTGAACTCAGTCTAAATAAAAAAAAATGGAAACAATTAGATCGAAAGAGAAAATTCAGGTTTTCTTTTATTTTTTAAACTAAGCGTGATTTTATTTTGTTAACAATGTATAAAATTTAAGTTTTGATTTTGTATTTGCAGGTTCATTTTATCATTAAATAAAAATTAACGATGACGGAATTAAAAGTACATTGTTCTCATTTGGGGTCCACACCCGATTTCGGCTTTAAAATTAACACGACTTATAGTGTGAATAATTTACATACGCAGAGTGTGTATTCACTTTTCTCAGCAGTTACTCAATAAATTCTCAATCGTTAGTTGCGAATAGTTTACATTTCTTGCACCCATAGAAGAAAATTAGTAGGTTACTTTTTGCTGTAATTGAACGGTTGCCTTTGTATATGATATCCTTTATGTCAGAAACTAACAAACGAAACAATACAACGAACTTAACGAGGTCACATTTACGAAGCTTGAAACAGAAGCAAATGAACTGTAACCTACTAACAAGGACTATCGAAAAAAGATTTCAAGGCGTTTTCTTTTACTGTTGCAATGCAAAAATACGTTTATGACGTATTTTTGCACGTCCTTTTGTTTTGAAATGACATTATTTCTACGCAAGCCTTCGTAATCTTGTGCTCAAATTGCGGTTTTACATGATATGCTCTAATGTAATCTGCTAATTAGGTCAAGAAGAGGAAGAGGGTAACTTTAGTTACATTCTATTTGAAATCTGTAAGTACTGACAATCAACACGTTTTGATTAAATTTATGTAGGCTATATTATGAGGTTTAAATATGGTTTTTACAATAATGCATGCCAGAAAAACTTTTTGTGGCATTACAGCAATATAAAATATAGGGCCCGATGCATACAACACAAAATGCGTTATTTAATTATTAATTCTTACTTAGTTTTTTGATTATTCATTATTCCGCGAAGTTATTGCTAAAGAAGAAAAATGCTGAATGATGGTCAAAATGGTGACGTAGATATCAATTTGTCATTATTTTATTTCTTGTTATAGATTTACTGAATACAGTAACGGTGCGAAACGATGGATGAGACGGAATTCCATTGAAACAAGTTTCTTTTTGCCACAAAACTTTAATAGGTGAAAATAGACAACTCAAAATTTTTCGAAAAGTTTCAATCGCGACATCCTGCGACCTAACAGTGCATTAGAAATGACAAATTGCAGCTTGCTACTTAATAACTATAAATTATTCCATATAAGGCGGTCAGGCGTGCTGTCAAAGCATAATGAAAGTTTGTAAAATTTTTGTTGCAAGTCGGTGTTGATTGTCGAGCATATTCTGTACAGCTGTTTTGGCCCTATTTGGGGACTCGTCAGCAGAAGCGTAGCTCGAGAATATCGCGACTTCATGCGGTCGCAGGATCTCGCAATTTAACTTTTCAATACTATTATACTATGTAATAATAATTCGAATTCCGAATTCAAGAAGTACGCTTCTGCTGATGAGACCCCAAATAGGAGGCTCGAGAAATCCACTGCAATAAAAATCGATTTACAACAAAATTTTTCAATATACTTTGACAACATGCTTGGCCGCCTTGTTTGGGATGACTTATTAAGTAGCAAACTGTACACTACAGTTATAACAGTTTGAAAAATCAAGTGTTACCTAACATATTTACAATACTGGACACAGGATAATATTAAACTCATTAAGGCGGTTTCAAATTACAGAGAATTAAATGATTACGAAAGCATCTTTAATCGAAAGAATAAAAACAATTGAATGAATTTGGATAATGGAACGATACCAAGTTCCCTATTATTTGATCTACTCTAATCTATAATTTTTTTAAGTCGAAAATCGGTCGCGAGATGTCGTGATCTAAGTAGGTCAAAAATCGGCCGCGAGATGTCGCTGCCTATATAATTCTATATAAGGGGTGTTAGGGACAGTTGAACGCATTTGTATGTGATCTGCTCTAATTTGTAGTAACCAGTATTTTGAAAACCACGAGCTGGTTTCATTTTCGTCAACAAAAATAGTTTTGAAAATTACAATTCACCTTTTAGGCCTTTCAACCTCGCTGTTACATTACCACAGATTGAAATAATTGAAATAAGTATTAGTGAGTAAAAGTAAGTTATAAGTGTAGACAGACGTTACAGTTTGTGGATTAAATAATATGCATCTTTGTATTAAGTATCACTATCTCCCGGTTTTCATTACTTTTTAATTCATAATAAAGTTAGCAGACTACTATCTTCTATATTTTCGAGGATTGTAATACTTTCACTGACTATAGCTTGACTTTCTATTCACCAATTAAAAGTAATCGCGTTACACTTAATAACAACAACTTTTTTTTAATTACCCTTTTGGAAAATTAATTAATTCTCGCAAAGTTATTAAGTTAATTATGTCATATTATTACAACTTACTTTCTCATTTGCAGAATCGTAAGGAAATAAAAAGCTCAGTTGAAAAGAGTTTTCTTAGTCCGTGACTGCACCCCCACATTTAGAATTACCGATTTACCGATATTAACCGATAAGTTGCAAGCACAAAATCCCAGAACTAAGCATTAATACTTTCCAGGGGTTTTAAGAATATTGTCACCAACAGAATTGCAATCCTTGGACGTTTTAGAGTTAGGTTATTTATTGCTTAGTGTATCTTGATGGTACCTGCTTTAAATTCTTTTCCGATTCCATACAGTTTTGAACTTTTCCGGATACAAACTTAATATGAAACTTCAATTCAAAGACCTTTATAATACTTTGGTGTTCGTGCGGGCACCAAAAGTGGCATTTGCGATCCGAATGAGTTTCTCTCGGTGTTAGACACTCTCGTTAATCTCGAACATTTTAAATCCCAGTTTCGACTGCATTCCTCACTTGATGAGGACGACGCACAGTGTTATGACCTATAGTCAAAAGTAAAAAAAATATAAAATTTATTTTTAATTATTCTCTTGTCAGCATATAGAGACACAACTGCCTTCTTCAAAAATGTTGATAAAATAATAATAACGAATGTGTACAGCAGAGAAATCTCAATCTCCTCCCGATGGAGAAATATGCACTGATATTAATTAAACATCAACGCAATAATTCTATCACGTTTTTAACCTCCAATTGATATAGTACTAATTTGTTTGTGTCACCAAATGTTAGTTACCTTTGCCTACATTCATTTAAAAATAATTGTCATTTGATTTAGCTGTCAACATGGGTAAGTAAACTTTTCCATGTAGTCACTCACTTCATAGTTTTCTATAAAATTAATATCAGTTTAAAAGAAAACGATAAATATCGATTCTTCAAATTTTTGCTGAAACTTAGTTTACTTTATCATGTTTAATTTTTGATATTTGGTGGTTGCGCCTATCTGCGCACTAATGAGAAAATTTATCCTTTATTAGCACATTCCACTCTCAGTGTATTTGAAATTTGGAGGAACGCGCCCAGAGTAGAAAAACTTTCATCGGTTTACGAATATCTGATGGGTTTATTTGAACTCAACTTTATATGAACTTTATATGAACTCAACCTTGCACCAGATAACATCAAAGAAGCTCTGCGCTGATTTGCAAGTTTACTTTGCCTGGAAATACAAAGAAAATGGACTAATTGTAATCGGCATTGTCAGATTTTTTAAGAATTACGAATTTTGGCTGAATGCTGATATAAAATTACCCAAAGAGATCACTAATTATATGCAACCTGGATCAGGCTCCAGACGAAGTGTAACTGGAAGACCGAAAAAATCTTTTAAAGAAGCTTCGATCATAACAAAGAAGAGACGAGTAGCAGATCTCAACATCAGACGAATTAGTTTTTGCAGCTGAATTGTCTTGTCATAAAACTGTAACTAACAAGAAATCGTCGTTATCAACAATTCGTACGTTAGCCTTATTTTTAGATTTAGGTCTCACATTTAGAAAATATAATATATTACGGTCGACAATGAACTCCATATGTGCTGACATTTTACCCAGCTATTATGGAATTGAAAATTTTAAAAAGACATTGCTACCTACGGCGATCAGTGTTTCTGATATACAAGCGGAAGTAAATTTACAGGAGCTTTTAAATATAACGGTTCACTCAATTATAGTAAACCTTATTAATAGCAATATAGTGGAAAATTCCTCTTTGACTTTAATCTGCAAGTGGGGATTCGATAGAAGCTCTGGGCATAGTCGATATAAACAAAAATTTCTTGATCCGAACAGCTCTGATGAGTTTATGTTCCTAATAGCATTTGTACCTCTTCGTTTAGTTGATAATGATTGTCAAAATATCATTTGGGAAAATGAAACTCCATCTTCAACTTTTTATTGTCGCCCTATAAAATTTATATTTGTAAAAGAAACGGCATCGTTAGTTACTGAAGAAAAATTAAGAATGAACTATTTGATTACAAATCTGGTACCGAGTAACGTTATGAAAGATGGAAAATCTATTCAAGTAAGTCACAACATGCTTTTTACAATGATTGATGGTAGCATTTGCAATGTTCTTAGTGGGACAAATTCATCACAAACTTGTTATATTTGTGGAGCCACTCCAAAGCAAATGAACCAAAAACAAGTTCAAAATCGAACACCTAATGAATCGGCTTATATGTATGGGTTATCTACTCTGCATTCTTGGATTCGGACTTTCGAATGTTTACTGCACATATCGTATAGACTTCCATTAAAAGTATGGCAAGTAAGAAACGAAAATGCTAAAAGAATTTTCAATGAAAGAAAAATGTTTATTCAACAAGAATTTAAACAAAAGATGGGTTTGCTTGTTGATAGGCCGAAGCCTGGATTCGGATCCACTAATGATGGAAATACTGCAAGGAGATTTTTTTAATAACCCAGAATTAAGCAGGAAATAACTGGAATTGATGTGTCTTTAATTCGAAAATTAGGTTTAATACTTAAAGTAATATCATCGGGAAAAAAAATGAATTTGGTAAATTTTAGTAAATTAATTGATGAAACTAAGGAATTATATCTATTACACTACTCATGGTACTATATGCCAATTTCACTCCACAAACTATTAATTCATGGACCTTCAGTAATACAGTCATTTATAGTACCAATAGGACAACTTTCCGAAGAAGCATTAGAAGCGAGACACAAAGAATTTAGATATATTAGAGAAAAGCATACACGAAAAACTTCTCGCTGTCATACAAATACGGACCTAATGAAAATGCTACTAATTACCACGGATCCAGGTCTTGCATCTTTACGTCATGTCACAACAAAAAAAACCTCCTCAGATACCGATATTATTGAGTTCATAGAAGCCGACGTTTCTGAAAATTCAACTAAGCTCACGCTAATTTCAAAAGTGGTCGACTCAGAAGAATCAGAAAGTTCGGAATAATTTATTTATTTTCTTATATTTTATTATCTTGTTATTTTTAATTGATATTAAATGTTCAAATTAGTTTTATATAAAATTTTGCAGATCATAAAAATTATTTCAATTGTTAGGTTACGTTTATTGACTTTTGAATTAGTTTACCATATACACATTACACTGTGCGACGGCGACGGTTGGATGGTTCAGCGACTTGCGGAGTCTTCTGCTCGATTTAATGAGGCGCTAATGGCCTGAGGACGTTTACTTTCCTTTTTTCTGACATTAATAAGGTAGGTGAGATGACTTGCATATTACAGTCACTCGTCATAATGAGGCGAGAGATTAGTAGTATAACGTCTAGAAAATCGAGTTAATTTATTTATTAAATACCTATCTAACGCAGATTGGATTCGCTCAATAAATACGGAGTTGTAAGTTGACGTAATCTGTCAAATTTTTTTAAGTTAGTTTGAATTTGATGCCCAAAATCTGTGATTAAAAATACTAAAGAACGCAATAGTCAATCAATTATACAAAAATAAAAAAAAAGAATTTTTTTACTAAAACCGTTTTTAATGCCAAAAATTCAGGAACTCCATTTTTTTATTATTTGATAAGAAGAAATAAGCATTCCATATGGTATCGTATTGTTGCGTGCAGCCAATAGATGGCGCTGCCAATGCGCTAAATTTTTAATTGTACGTAATTACCTCACTGAAGTTTTTCCCAATAGGTGGATAGGAAGAAGAGGACCGATGACCGATTGAGTGACCAACAAGATCTCCAGATCTTACCCCTTTAGACTTTTTTATGGGGGTATTTAAAAAGTAAAGTTTATGTGACTAAACCAAACGACATAGCAGAACTTCAGAACTTCAAATTCTGCATGAAATTAGGAGAGTAACGCCGGAAATGTTACAAACTGTTAGGGATGGAATTTATAATCGATTAGGGTATTGCCATGTGAGAGGTGGCGAGCATTTTGAACATCTGATGCGTTAAAATCGTTCTAGTCAAAAATTTAATTTTTATTCTTTCGCCTTTTACTGTTTAAGAAAAATAAAAAAATAAAAACGTAGCTGTATTCCCAATTGAACAATCTTTAAGAAAAAAAATTACTCAACATACCCTTCCATTAAAAAAAAAATAGTTAGGGGTTGTTTCATCCCTCCAAATAATTGAAAAGTTAAAGAAATCCACTTATAATAAGCGCCATAAAAATAAAAATTGACCTGTTCCAAGAATTTTGCTACAAATGGCAATTTTCTAAGTTGCAGAATTTATTCCAGTTAAACTTTCCACTCTGTATAATTGTTAACGGGGTCACTTTGCTGAACTACGAATAATGGATTAATTGCGCGGGACAGTCGATTCGGGACCGAGCGGGAAGGTGGCCCAATAGCGAAGGGTGCTCAATAAAGCCTAAAAATGGTGCGGTCGGTGGTTTTTCTGAAGAGGACCTTCCTTTTTAGAGCCGAGAACCGGGACAAAGTAAGCAAGTCTTTGTTATTCCGGTAAACTACCCCCAAGAGCCTTTAGCCCATATCTGGACGGAACCGTGTACCGAGAGCTACGTTTGCCCCAACAGCTGAATTTTTTGCAAGCGCGAAGAGAGCGTGACAATATTGCGGTGTTTATGAGCAGCATGTAATTTTTTTTAAATTTTCATAAAGAAATAATTTTGTAAATAATAAAGTAAATTGAGAGTACTGTATTAAATGTGTTTTGTCGAATATTTTAAGTTAGTGTAAATATTTTTAGAAATAGGCGATTTAGAATTACATGTTTATTATAAATAAATTATTTAGAATTTTTGAAATGTATATACAAAGAAAATAAGCTTAGGATTGTAATAATTAGAAAAATTGATTTAATGATGTTATGATAATATGGATGTTATAAGGAAACTGTCTGTAGTAAGGAGTTCGGAAATTGAACGAGTGAGGGCGGCGCGTAGCTATTGTAAGTTAAAGTCCCCGTTTCGGCTTTATTACCACTGCCTCTGCCCGCTTTACGAATCAGTCACGGAAGTGATACGACATACGGAACTGGGGTCTCCAAGTGGTTTAGCGGTCTAGCCTAGCCGACTTGGAAAGTCGTGTTACTCGGCGGCGTGGGTTCGAATTCCACCATTAGCCATGTATGTTTGTTCAGTCTAATGATTTAGACCCCCACCTTTAATACACGTCGTCATTGTCTGATTCAACGTTACACGTGGACATTGCCGCGACATTTTTTCGTTGTTTCAACGTAACCATAACACACGAATTCAACGTTTGTTACATGTTATTCTACAACGTTTTTTATACGTAGGCTTGATTCGAGCGTTGTTAAAACGTATCAATAACACACGAATTCAACGTTGATTAATTGTTATTCTACAACGTTTTTTACACGTGGACAGAGACGTTTAAGAGAAATTGATTGCCGCGACATTTTTTCGTTGTTTCAACTTAACAATAACATATGAATTCAACGTTTAGTTACGTGTTATTCTACAACGTTTTTTACACGTACGTGTTTTCGCTGGGTAATGTCTTGAGAGTCTTATTATCTTGAGCCTTACATATTCGTATTCTTCCATTTCTCCTTTACCCATGTATCTTATGTTTTATCTCTCTTGAATAAAACAACTAGGTCATCCATAAAAAGTATCCTTTGTAATGTATCGTCTCTTAGTAGAATTAATTTTCATTCTACCATGTTTTTTATCATCTGCTAATCAAACGCATATTTTTTGATTGTCTGCTTTGCGAAAGGTAAATGAAGAGGAGGATAATGCTTGATGGAAGAACATTATTACAGCAAATGAAACTTGATAATATTGTTAGCACCCTGACAAGATGTCCAGCTTATAACAACATACGCACAATTGTGAAATAAATAATTGGTACGGTTGCTTTGTAAAGTATCTAATGAGGTTAACCTGATCTATAACCGAACCGCTTGGGTTTGACAGGGTTTACGAACGCGCGAACGTATCATTGAATGACCTTGCAAGTGTCAGAAAATAATATAAACAAAAATAATAATATAAATAAGTAAAAATATGTAAATATTTGCCTTGCATTCTTCTGATCTTTTTTGCCGCAGTGACAAAACGTGACAATTGGAGGATATATTCAACAAATATTCAATAACCCAGTATTTTAACCCTACTAAGTAGCAGGGTTATTAAAACGTAATCCCGGTTGCGAACCTGAAGAAATCCGAGAAATTAACTGTTTTCGAACACAAGTCATTCGATCGGGTTAAGTTTCCGAACGGTTCTCTAATAAGACCTGAGAAGCAGACCTGATCAAGCAGTTTAAGTTTCCGAAAAGGCCTTTAGTATGAACTGACAAACATTCGGTGAACAATAGTAGCAAACAATTGATGGCAGTGTATGTATTTTAAATTACAGCGTTGTTATTGTCTGTCTCCAAATTAAAAAAAAAAACGTCATTTGTCGAATTACGTTGCCAAAAAGCAAAATTCTTAGGCTGAGTTGCATAAAAGAGTTAAGCCAGATTTCAGCCTTTAGAATGTGCCACACGTTATGACGTACAGCATAGTGTTTGTCACACTCTAACTTAGGCTTATATTTCATCCTAGTTTAAATCTTTTATGCAACGCACCCTTAGATATTTATGCATAAGGTTATTCTAAAGTAAGTTTCCATTTCAAAATGGCTGTATCTTCTATACATATTAATACTTGGGTTCCATACATATACCATTAAGAGGGATTGGGGCTTTTCGATATAAATTTTTTGTTTCGTTAACTGTGTAATTAGTAGGCATTGCCCACACAGTTGGCCTTCTTCGTCACCAGAAAAAAATCCGGCTGACTACTGGTTATGGGGTTACCTCAAAGAAAGGGCATTTGTTAATAGACTCGTGAGGAACTGGGATAATCGATATCATAAGTCATAAAATATTCCTAGGAATGCACTTATTAATTCCGTTTATAACATAGAAGAACGACCAGCTCTTTTTGAACAACACGGTGGTGATCACGGTGATTATTTCTTTTTGTTATGACAAAATCCAATTTCTTTACGAACAAATTGGTTTTTATTTTTATAGAATCTAAAAATTTTCTGTTTTAAACTGGAAACTTATTTTAGAATAACCTTATATTTTGTTTGGTACGTTGTCGCTATAATTTTTTTTCAAGAAGATATTTGAAATATTCATGCTACACGAAAAGAAAAAAAAAGTAATAAATAATTTGTTTTCTTTGGGTCGAGATATCCATCTCCTATTAAAGTTATTCGACGAATAATTTGATTTTTCTGAATTGTTGATTTTTTATTAATTGTTTCCATTCTAGTGATTCGTCTAATAACTATTAGCCAGTTTATTAAGAGATGGATACCTCCGCCTTTAGTCTATAAAATATTATTAAAAATGTTCTTTATATGATATTTGAGCAAATCGTAGACTAATTTATTGATTTTATTTAATATAAAATCAAATTCTATACCTATATAGTATTTTTTATTGTAACATATTTATTATTTAAAAAAGTTTATTTTTCTTTAATTGGATTGGCGTTGTCCCATGACTTTAAACTTATCGTTGATTTTAATCTTCACCCACAAATAAACTAAACTGTCACACTGTGCAAAATGTGTAACATTTTGTACACATACATCGTCCTGCGGAGCGAAACACAACCGCAAGTCCTGACAGTTTACAAACACGAGGACCAGTGGCGGTCGGTAATCCTAACCAGTTTCCAACTTTATTTGTGGTCAGTGTCAATGGACGCTAAGGTCCTTTCATTTATCGGGTATAGCTAGAGTGAAATTTCGGTAGTCACGGGATATTTGCTGGGTTATACCCCAATATTGAAAGAGCACACCACACAAAACCTCTTTAAGTTTAAACTTCTAATGACTGGGGTAAGGTTTGTGTTAATTAAATTATTAAATCGCTCAAATGTTAGCAGAAGCGAATTTTTCTAATAATGAGATATACATAGATCAAGCAAGTTTGTAATTTTGTGCATTGAGATAATTCGAGTTCATCAATCAACATAACAAACGATTAACGAGCTACACTACCTCTCACTCTTACTTTCATAATAGAATTCCTTCGTTTCGAACATTCGAGAGCCGATCAAGAATCAACGAGAATACTCGCGAAGTTTGCTGGAATTTAGTGGCAATTATAAACAGATCATTCTCTGTGGTTTCTGGGTGGTCTATTTACCAGGGCAACAGTATTTCATTCTATAGTTGTTTATATTTCGATATTACAATCATAAGTTAACTTTAACTATAAGTTTATTCCCATAGTAACAATTATGAAAGCAAATATTCCTATGGCAAAAATTCCCATAGTAACAATTATGAATACAATTATTCCTATGGCAATAAACTGAAGGTTAAAGTTAACTTGTGATTGAAATATCGGCCCTTAGACTTATAAAATTACTCTAAATCGATTAAATTAATCACCTACAGTGTCGATGACACTCTATAACACTGATAACTAAGAAAATGATTAACATCGTTCCAGGGATTTGAACAAGTTACATGATAATCGTAGAAAAGGATAGTTGCTTCTTCTTAGAATTCATGAGACGCTTTCGTTTCTCATATAAAAATTCCGATTCCAATTTGAAGCAGCCGCTCTACCAATAACGAATAATAATAATTCTTTAAGATCGGCTTTCATTTCCAGATCAAAACATGTAATTTAAACCCTGGGAAACTCTGTCTTTCAAGATTAGGACACGATTAGTAAAAAAGGCAAAGCCCGCGTAGAATAGCAGCTTTTTCTGTTGACGGGGTACAATATGTATATCGAGAATGAAAATGAATACGCGTTGATATTGGATTTCTACTTACTTTTCTTTTGTCATATTGATCACAGAACTATATTATGATGATATGGCATACCTGACAGGTGTGTGAAAGTGATTGCGTAAGAAAAAGCAAGCACGTATTATTTAGTGTCACATTAATAATGTACGTCACGTTTCTTGTGTTCTATTGTTAACTTTTTCTATTGCTTGAAATAAGCATTTATGAACGTGTTGACGGTATTAAAATATAAATTTCGGTATGTACTAAGACGTAATGTAATGTGATAAAAAATTAAATTTGGAATTACCAAGGGTGGTGAAATGATAAGGTACTACTTAATGCATTATTAGCAGAATTATGCATTACTAGCAGAAAATTTCCATTCATTGCGTAGCCAGGGCAACGCTCCGAAATGATCGAAGTTTGATTATTGGGTACCTATACGTTTCCTTTTTGTGATTTCTCTTTATTTCTGCCTATCTTTTGAAATAAAGGACGTTGTGTAAAATATTTTATCTACGACCACTACTGTAAATGACGAATTACGTACAACACATAAACTAAGTAAGCTGGTGTTTACAAACGTCGTGCGTAAAGTAAGAAAAATGCACAACGCACCTACTTTACGCACGCTTATAGTTAGATCTACGTAGCCCCATCGCATTAGATTGACAGTCGTGTCATTGCTGATTATTTTGAACTTGAATAATAAGGTAATTTTTGTGGTCGTAGATAAAGTATAGTACAAAACTCGAGTTGTAAAGCAATTACGCACTTGTGGAATTATTTGCATTCGCCGCTGCGCGGCTCATGCGCAACTTTTCCACCGTGCGTAATTTGCTGTTTACAACTCTCGATATGTAATATACTATAAATGCGGTTTATTAAATAATATAACTTCCTCTTACACGGAATATGAATAGGATTCCATTATGATTATAAACATAAACAGTTTGTAATAACAAGAAAACTGTAAGGATTAGATACAGGAAACCTATAACAAATTGAAGAGGAACGTGAATACTCTTTATTGATGAAAAGTATTTGCAAAAACAAATAAAATGTATACAGGATTACAACTAATTAAAGGCACACCATGGGGGTCTCCTCAATTATTAGAGATACAAAGACGTTAAATTACGCTATTTTGAGGTCTCTAAAAACTTGTAAAGAAGTCACTTCTATCTTCATTCATTTCTGAAATGTGTATCTTCAAAACAGAAAATTCTCAGTTTCGAAAATCTTGAAAATTTTGTTTTTTTATGAAAATAAAATCACAAAATTCTGTAATTTAATATTAAATGCGATGAGCAATCCAATACAGTCAGAAGAAATGGGTTAGGACTGACAGTCTCGCAAATACGACTGTCAACTATTTTTTTTCTTATAGCCAGTACCTTAGATATTCGTACCATGTGAAATAAGAAATATTTTCATAAAATGTTTAATCTAGTAGGCAAATGGTTACAAATATTAAGGCTGCGTTGTATAAAAGGTTTAACCCAGGGTTAACTTTAATCCTAAGTTAGAATGTGACACTTTTATGCCGTACAGCATTTTGAGTGATACATTCTAATTTAAGATTAAACCTTTTATACAACGCAGCCTAAGGCCCAGTTGTATAATTCCAGCTTAACTTCCTTAGCATCAATTGCTGAAATAATCGTTGTCATGAGGTTAAGCTTCAGCTTAAATTTAAACTGTTATTGTACAACTGGGCTTTAGAACTAAAATTATTATTAAATTAATAAATCTTATTAAATTATAGTGCATACTTACATATTTACATAAAAAATGTTATTTTCAGAAAATATTTCTTAGTAACTTGTACATATATTTTTTTAAATGTTATTAATTAGCTTTTAGTTAATATACAGGGATATTCACATAAACCGTTCGTTAAAAGTTTTCAAGGTTGCAGTTCACGTAGATATTTGAAATTTAAGGAGCAAGGGTTTTCCGTGGAGATCTCTTTAAATAAAATTGCCTTTGTATCACTTCCGGTTGTACCGGAAGTCGCTATCAACTCGCTTATTTTAAATGGAATGCTATATTTTTTATCACGTTTTTGAATTCTACATGTAAAAATATGTTAAATTGCAATACATTTCCCTATCTCTAAAATGCATCATTTTTGAGATATTTTGAATTTTCTTAGAAATTTGGATTCTGCAATCTGATTTTCAAAAAATTATAACACAGCTGTTATTGAAGCAATTTTATTTGTAATAGCTAATATTGAATTTGAAGCTTTAAGGTTCTTAAAAATTCCATCAGCATAATCTATTAAGCTACAGGGTGTCTAAAACGCACCGCTCCACTCGAAGATATTCAAACACAGAAAAATACTTTTTTTCAAATGGAATGACCGATATTTTAATGCACCATTGTATGTGGAATCAAATGCTGCGTCGAACTGTACTAGCATTCCCTATACCTAACTTTAACAGTTTTTGAGTTATGAAACATTTTCGATTAATTCAAAGAAAATTACAATTTTAATAGGTCAAATATTTTTAATTTTATTAAGATAGCATGGAAATTATAACAACGATTACTGTTACTACAAATTTTGTAGTCAACCAAAGAAAATAGAATTTGGCAAGTGGAAATTCACAAATTTTAATAGTTCTTTAATCATCCTTCTCTTAGGATGCTTGTGATCTTATAAAACGAAAAAGTATGAATTTCATTACTTTAAATTGAAGAATAAAATAGCTGCTAGTTTGCAATTCTCTGGATTAGCGTGAAAGTATTTTAAAACCATTGTCTAATTATCTTCGTTATTTGTTACTGATCTTCGTACATTTTATTTTTCCAAATTGGATAAAGTTAGGTTCAAACTTTCCAAACTGTGTTTTATTCATAGGAGACAAGAGGAGTACATTTGATTGAACACACATTCTCTGCTCTGAAAAATTTTAGATCATTCTTCATGAATTTAAAAAATAGATTTAAAATATCAGCGTTTGAGTAATTTTGATTTTGATTCTCAAATTTTTTTTGCTTTTGCTTAAAATTTGTAGTAACAGGAAACGTTAAATGCAATTGTTTGTTGTTTTCATAACTATAGACAATGGTTTTAAAATACTTTCACGCTAATCCATAAACAAACGGTTTATGTGAATATCCCTGTAGATATTATTCGCTCCAAAAATAACGATGATAAATATTTGATATATTTCATAGAATATTGTGATAATTAATGTTTTTTAGATGGTGTTCAGCAATTTTTCACACGATAAAGCGCGAATTATCAATAAATGAATACAACTAATTTATAATTTTATTGACTTTAAACAACGTATTCAATTTTTGGGGAATTTCGACTTTTTAATTTCAATTTTCTTGGCTTTTACAGTCAAAAAATTTGAATTTTAATCGAAAATACATTATCGAATATATTGGGATTATTTTTGAAAAAATTAATAACATAAATTCCATTCGTTATTAATGTTATTATAGAAAGTTGACCAAATTAAATTACGGTAGTGAAAATAAATTATCCCATTTTCAGGAAGTAGGATTCATTTAATGCGTCAACTATGAGATAGACAGCGGTCGTTCGTTTTATTAAGTCATTAGTAGTGTTAATGAGAAGAAATTCAATGCAATCGGCGATTGGTCGAAATAGCGAATCTATCAATCTCGTAGTGATCGTGTAGGGCCTGGAAGTAATTTCCGGGGCGATTGCATGTTAGAGACCAATCAAAATTTGCAAGTGTAAATTTAGAAATGGGATTACAAATTGCTCGACCTACGTAATGTTATTTGCGCGTTTGAAAGATCGTCTCCTTTTTGTCGTTTTTCAGAAACGATGCAATATAAGATTTCATTTTTAAAATTATGCAAAAGAAATTAACACTTCAGAAAAAGTTTAATGTAATTTTATAATGATAATAGTAATAATTTAATAATGCTGTCTTTATTGTGTCACCAGAAACAGTAATATAAGCATCAAAATTACAAAAATTACAAAAATTACGACACCATCACAAGATGAGATTCAGATGATATGTACCTTAAACTACATATGCTCTTAGATGTAAACCCAGAAAGTTATTGAAAATTACAATGTATTCAAATAATGCCTAAATCTAAACAAAGGAAACAACAGAAAAGAACAAAATAAAACAAATTAAATAAGAAAGAATAAATTCAAAAATTAAACTATTCCGCTGTGTACGTATCGCTGTCAATATCAGAGGAATCTTAAGCATTAAAATTAAAGGTCTCAGATAACTTGATTTGCGTCGAAAAATAACCTTACAAGGAGGGTACACGGAATTAATAGGAAGCGAAAAGTAAGTCATCTTAGGGAATTGAGGACGCTGAGTCCGAATCTGAATATAATGGTTTTTCTTTAAGCGAGAGGCGAATTTTTTGAAACAAACTTTTTTATAAGTAATTTTATGAAGTAGAAGCACAAACTCGATGGCGCAGCGAGTAGTGCGGATGCCTATTAGAATGATCCGCAGTTCGATTCCTGCCACCTTTTCGTTTGGCTTTTTTAATTTACTTTAAAGAACGGGTTTTAACCAATTACAAACATTATTTTATTTTATTTCTTTCAATTCATTTTTGTCTTTATATGAAGTACTGTGTTTTCTTTTATTGAATTGTTCTTTCTCCTTATAAAAAAAACATTTTTTTTTCAAATAAAATAATGTTTCTAATTAGTTGTCTTTCTTCAATAAAAAATTAAAGAAATCTAAAATATCATAGGGCAGGGATTTGAATCCTTAGTTTTGAAACTAAAATTCCAAGCCATGACATTGACATTTTAGAAAAAAATATTATTTAATTTCGAGAAATGTAATACCACAACATAATATTGCTAAAGAATTTTCAACACGATAAGAAAATTCTTTTGTCCAACAGTTGACTGTTTTTAGGTATTTTGTCCAACAGTTGCATGTTTTTAGGTGTTTTACACGTTGGTTTTGAGTGACTAAAATCAAAGTTCAATCACTAGCGACAAAAATTTAATTTTAGTCACTGAGAGTGCAAAATCAACAACTATCCATGACAACCGACCATGACTGCTTGATGTTTTAAGTAATGTCACTTCAAAAATATCTTTTTAGGATTCTTTGTTGTTAAAAAATGCAACTGTTGGACAAAACGTCGTATATCACATGTGAGCGAAATGCAATTATACACTCGTGAGAATTGTCAAATCGTGAGAATTGAGCCAAAATTCTCACTCACTCACTTATAATATAATCTACTATTAAGAAATCCCTTAATCATATCAAATCTAATAACAATAAGAAACTTTTGAAATAATTAAAACTTTTTAACAGTAATAAACAATGGTTTGTGAATTTAACTAAGGCAGACTTTCAATTGGAAATTAAAATGTATTATCTTTAGGTCCAAAATTTATTTGCCAAAATCAAAATTAACGAAATTAATATAGAAAAATTATTGGCTGGTTTAAAGAATCTTGTTTATGAATTTCCAAGAGAACAAAAATTTTAATTAGATTGAAATTTATTAATACAAATTACTATTAACTTCTTAAATAAACTTTCAAGAGGTTTTCCACATTTAACAGATGTAATTTTTTTTAAAGATAATTCAAACGAATACAGTTGCTCACGAAAGTATACAAACAGTTCTTCAATAGCTCCTTAACTACTGATTACAAAGGTATCTTGTATAAAAGTTATCGACTAAAATGTAAATTATTAGTAAATTATTTTCACATACACAGTAGGTATGTATCCATAAGTCAGTTATCCACCAAACTTATATTTTTTTAAATGGAATGTACAAATTTTTATTTCACATTTCGAGAGATCTCTTAAAAGTAAACATTTTTTTATTAAGCTCTAAATCAAAACATTCACAATTCAGCTATTCAATTGGATGAAAGAGTTGAAATGTAGAAGTATTTTATTCATAATTAACGATTAAAACATAATTTTACTGTGCATAACTAATTATAAATATCGAGTAGAATAATCTCTATGAGTAATAGTAGCATTTTCCATGTACGTTTACACAGAAACAAATGAAACTTAAAAGTTAAATGTTCTTAAAAAATGTAAATGGGATGCTCTACACTGGATGCTTAAAAAATGGCGAAACAGCGCTATTCTGCACTATTCAGGCTCACCCTCTGAGCATGGGAAGATAGTTAAAAAAATCTCGTGATTCCTTGAAGATTTGGAGGTTATGAGATTGTAATTTGAAATTTTTATTATTTAGCAATTCTGAATATTTCAACAATTTTTATAGTGGAAGACATATTTAAAATGATGTTCAGCAATAAGTTTTATTTAAAATTAATAAATAGTACATGTTTTGCACAAAAATTATCATAAAAATGATCTGGCAACCAAGTTATTAATTTGGTAGGTAACTGCATTTAGTTACTTATGAACAGGCCAGCGATTTCGGCCCATTTCGAAAATATTGGATTGTAAATTTCCCGGTTTCGTACAACAAGGTATAGAAAAATATTGTCTTACATAGTTTTTGATTTATGTTGAAACTTTATTTAATTATTTACTGCGATCGCGTGGCCCATAGCAAATTTTCAATAAGTATGTTTAAATGTGACGTGGGCCGAAATCGCAAGCCTGCTTATGAACTTACTTTGACTGAGTATGTATTGTTTAATATCAGTTGACAGAAACATAAACATAAAGTAGAATTTTTTAAATATTTTTCCCATGCTTAGAGGGTGACCCTGAATAGCGTAGAATAGTGCTATTTCGTCATTTTTTTAAGCGACCTGCATATTTTGACACATTTGAATAGCAAACATTTCGTTCAGGTATTGACTCGCATATCGATGATATTGAATCAGTGCACTTCTTATTGTCACTAACCTTTAATATTACTTATTTTTTTTTTACTTACTAATATGGACTGCACCTTAAAAACACGGAAAAACTTATTCTTATTAAATATTTCTCATATAATTTTATCTAGTAATAATTGTAAAGACTACAATAACTTTAATCAATTGGTCAACACAAAAAGTAGTGCTAACTCTCTCTCAAGTAGTTTCGCCAATACAATGTCACAGGAATTGAATTTATCACAAATCAAGACATCGAAAATATGCCGCATTCCTGGAAAAGGCTCTGATGGCGAGGATTCCTCAGGAGAAATTGGAACCGTTGTGAAAGACTTTTTTCGCCGAAAGCAGAAAACTGGAATTCGCACATAAAAATTATAAGTACACCAGAACAGTCAATTATTCTTAAATAAAATTTCTCCGTTGGAGGTCTTTCTAGCTGAAGAAAGTCCTCATCTTTTATTACTCATGCAGCGAACACTGGCAACCTAAGGATAACATCAGCAATATTGCATTAAATTGTTATAACCTGCGTGTTAGTTATTGTCGTCTTAATATGAAACATGGTGGAGTTGCAATTTATAATAAAACTACATTTTCTGTAGGGTGTTAGATAACATTTCAGATTTTTCTATTGAGGGCATAATTGAATGTTGTGTTGTTGAAATACTAAAGGGTAACATAAGCCGATTTTAAGCGCATAACCGGTTATTTTTAGCTAAATGCTTTCCAAATACACAGATGCTACTCAGAACTAGTCCAGAGCTACTCCAAGTATCTCCGAGTAATTCATCGGTGCAATTGGAAAACGTTTCAGGTAGCTTATACGCATTTATTTATGACTGATAGTTACCGTTTATGCGCTTAAAATCCGGCTATAATTGTTGTAGTCTTGGTTATTCTGGCGTAATGATTTTATTAATACTCATCATCAAAATGATGAAACAATATTTTGACCCGATATTGCTTCATGTCGTTATGGCCCCTTTTCACGTTCAAACAATTTGCGCAAATGTGCTTGTGTACACAAATTTGCCCAAGGAAGTCGTTGCATGAAAACGTAATTCTTTTGCTTGCACAAGCTAAAAAATTTTGCTTGTGTAAAATCTGCCTGGTCAGATAATTTGCTTGCGGTTGCCGCAAATGTTTGAACGTGTAAACAACACTCCAACTTAACGCGTGCGTAGTGGGTAGATAATAGTAAACGGTAAATTATTTTTCCGAAACTCACGTGACCGCTATACTTGTATCAGTTATTTTGTGTGTTTTGTGTAAATAATATCGCAGAAAGAAAAAGAATTGTGATGATTTAAAATCGTAAATAATCATAGCCCGGAAATGTTCTCTAGTCAAATTCATTTTTGGGTGAACACAAAATCTTTAAATTATGATCATTAAAAAACTATTAGAGCAAATCGAACAAACTAAGCGACAATCAACTCGCAAAACATTAAAAAGTGGCTATCAAATAAAAATTCATTTTATTTGTTTTTAGAAACATGGCATTCTAGACATTTTCAGTGTTGCCCTCGTAATGTGGACCACAATGTGCGCAACGGGCTGCGCGTTTATAAGTGTCTAAAGTGCAGGATTACCTATAAATTTGTGCAAATATAATTGAGTGTGAAAATGGATTATCAATTTTTCACTGAATCAAATTTACATGCGCAAATTTGTGTGCACAAGCACATTTGCGCAAATTGTTTGAGCGTGAAAAGGGACCTTTACGCCAGAATAACAAGAATTTTTTTAAAGGTCCGTTTTCACGCTCAAATAATTTGCGCAAATGTGCTTATGCACACAAATTTGCGCATGCAAATTTGATTCAATGAAATATTGATAATCCATTTTCACGCTCAACTATATTTGCACAAATTTATAGGTAATCCTGCACTTTAGACACCCTTTAGACTGCCCTTAGAGCGTTTTCACACACACCGGCAAAACCGGAGCCGGTGACGACTCCGGCGCCGGATACAATGCAATCAAATTAATGCTTTCACACATAGCCCGGTCCGGCAAATTAGCCGGTCCGGCAGCCGACACCGGCAAATGCAGCCGGTGTTGATCTCGACAAGCCGGATGCCGGACCGATTTCCGATTTATCGATTTCCATGTTTTCTTATGTACACTTGTCCACACAGGTCTAAACGTGCCGGTGCCGGAGAACTGTTTGTTTAATTTTACTTCATTGTTATTGTCCTCAAAGTAATCAGAGCGTGTTTTCATTTTATAATTTTCGTACATTTTTAATTGTTCGAAAATGAGTAAATTGTTTAAGTACGATGTTGTCAGCTTAATTGAACTCGTTGAAAGTAAACCTTGTCTGTCGGACAAGACAGCAGATTGCATCAAAGACAAGGTTGAAAAACAAAAAGCGTGGATGGAAGTGTATGCATTCTTTGAAGAAGATTTTCTACAAAACCACGTTCAGAAACTAACTGGTATTAATAACGGCACCGTCAATGCCGGAGTGTGTGAAAGAGTCCACTGGCCGGCACCGGCGACTGCCCCGGCACCGGCTCCGGTTTTGCCGGTGTGTGTGAAAACGCCCTTACGGGGGCAAGGGACTGAAAATATCGAGAATGCCATGTTTCTAAAAACAAATAAAACTAATTTTTATTTGACAGCCGCTTTTTAATGTTTTGCGAGGTGATTATCGTTTAGTTTGTTTGATTTGCTCTAATAGTCTTTTAATTACATACCATAATTTTGTGCTCACCCAAAAATGAATGAGAACATTTCCGAGCTATGATTTTTTACGATTTTAAATCATCAAAATTCTTTTTCTTTCTGCGACATTATTTACACAAAACACACAAAATAACTGATATAAATACAGCGGTCACGTGAATTTCGAAAAAATAATTCACTGTTTACTATATTATCTACTCACTACGCACGCGTTAAGCTGGAGTGTTGTTTACATGTTCAAACATTTGCGGCAACCGCAAGCAAATTATCTGACCAGACAGATTGTACACAAGCAAAATTTTTTAGCTTGTGCAAGCAAAAAAAATACGTTTTCATGCAACGACTTCCTTGGGCAAATTTGTGTGCACAAGCACATTTGCGCAAATTGTTTGAGCGTGAAAAGGGACCATAACCGAAAGTGATTAATTTTGTACCCAAAGTAAACAATTCCCTAAATGTTCCTCAGGCGAGAACCTATTGAAGAATTTTGGGCACATCTCGCTAGAAAAGTTTATGATAATGGTTACTTTTGTCCAGCGAGAAATGAGACACAATCGCAGAAAGCTGCGCGCCATTGAAGATGATGGTCCGTTTTCACGCTCAAACAATTTGCGCAAATGCGCTTGTGCGCACAAATTTGCTCAAGGAAGTCGTTGCATGAAAACGTAATTTTTTTGCTTGTACAAGCTAAAAAATTTTACTTGTGTAAAATCTGCCTGGTCAGATAATTTGTTTGCGGTTGCCGAAAATATTTGAACGTGTAAACAACACTCCAACTTAACGCGTGCGTGGAGGGTAAACAGTAAACGGTAAATTATTTTTCCGAAAGTCACGTGACCGCTGGCGCCGTGCTTATATCAGTTTTTGTTGTATAGTGTTGTATAGTGTTTTGTGTAAATAATGTCCCAGAAAGAAAAAGAATTATAATGATTTAAAATGGTAAAAATCATAGTCCGGAATTGAAGACCTCGGTGCAAGAACGGGACAGCTCCACTTTTTCCGATTTTGCGTTTTGCACTGAAATATATGAAGAAAAATATTCTCTTTCATTCTGTATAAGAACGGGACAAATATCATTGAAATTGGTTTCACAGAGGCAAATTCTAACATAATATGAACATGACATAAAATGAATTTTTAAAACTGTTTTTGTGATTCCTGAAAAATTTTAGTGTGGAGCTGTCTTCTTCTTGCACCGAGGTCTTCAATTGTTCTCTAGTCAAATTCATTTTTGGGTGAACACAAAATCTTTAAATTATGATAATTAAAGAAACTATTAGAGCAAATCGGACAAACTAAACGATAATCAACTCGCAAAACATTAAAAAGTGGCTGTTAAATAAAAATTAATTTTATTTGTTTTTAGAAACATGGCATTCTAGATATTTTCAGTGTTGCCCTCGTAATGTGTGCAACGGGCTGCGCGTTTATAGGTGTCTAAAGTGCAGGATTACCGATAAATTTGTGCAATTGAGCGTGAAAATGGATTATCAATTTTTCATTGAATCAAATTTGTGTGCACAAGCACATTTGCGCAATTTGTTTGAGCGTGAAAACGGACCATTACATAAGTAAAACTTGCCCAAATGGATTTGTGCAAGCATTTGCGCATACAAATTTGCTTGCGCAAATGCATGTAGTTTGCCAAACTTTTTAGCTTGTGCAAGCAAAAAAATACGTTTTCATGCAACGACTTCCTTGTGCAAATTTGTGTACAAGCACATTTGCGCAAATTTCTTGAGTATGAAAACGTACCATAACGGTCCGTTTTCACGCTCAAGCAATTTGCGCAAATGGATTTGTTCAAGCATTGGCGTATACAAATTTGCTTGCGCAAATGTATGTGCAAATACATGCAGTTTACCAAACTTTCTAGCTTGTGCAAACAAAAAAAATTACGTTTACATGCAACGACTTCCTTGTGTAAATTTGTGTGCACAAGCACATTTGCGCAAATTGCATGAGCGTGAAAACGGACCTTAAGTTATAAATATCAAATATTTTTACTGTGCGTAAATAATTATAAAATTAGTTAAGGTCCCTTTTCACGCTCAAACAATTTGCGCAAATGAGCTTATGTACACACAAATTTGCGCATGTAAATTTGATTCGGTGAAAAATTGATAATCCATTTTCACGCTCAATTATATTTGCACAAATTTATAGGTAATCCTGCACTTTAGACACTTATAAACGCGCAGCCCGTTGCGCACATTGTGGTACACATTACGAGGGCAACACTGAAAATGTCTAGAATGCCATGTTTCTAAAAACAAATAAAATTAATTTTTAAAAATACGTTTTCATGCAACGACTTCCTTGGGCAAATTTGTGTGCACAAGCACATTTGCGCAAATTGCATGAGCGTGAAAACGGAACTTTACGCACAGTAAATTTTTTTTTGATCGCTAATTATGAATAAAATACTTCTACATTTCAACTCTTTCATTCAATTGAAAAGCTGTAAATTGCGAATGCTTTGATTTAGAGCTATTGTGGTTTAAATGTTTACTTCTAAGAGATCTATGGAAATGTGAGATAAAAATGTTTACATTCCATTTAAAAAAGTATAAGTTTGGTGGTTAACTCACTAATGGAACAAGCAGTGTATGTGAAAATAATTTACTAATATAGAACTCATTTTAATCGATAACTTTTATGCAAGACACTTTCCTTTATAATCAATAGTTAAGGAGCTATTGAAGAAATCCGTACCAATGATGCAAGCTGTATACTGAAATTATTGTATTATAAAAATAATAATATAACAATTTGAGCCGCTTTAAAAAATTAGTTAATATATTTATTTTATATGAAGAGTCCCTTTGAAATAAGTCTGATCCATAAATATCAAATTTCTACCTAAAGTTCTTCCTTTTAAAAAATAATAACCCTGTATGGATATACAGTTTATTTTTTTACTATATGCCGATCGATCGACATTGATAAGTCAAAAAACTTTTGTCCAACAGTTGCATGTTTTTAGGTGTTTTATACGTTAGTTTTGAGTGACTAATATTAAATTTCAATCACTAGCACTCAGAGTGCAAAATCAACAACTATCCTTGACGACCAACCATGACTGCTTGACGTTTTAAGTAATGTCACTTCAAAAATATCTTTTCAAGATTTTTTGCTGTTAAAAAATGCAACTTTTGGACAAAAAGTCGTATATCATACGTGAGCGAAATGCAATTATACACTCGTGAGCCAAAATTCTCGCTCATGTATAATTTAAAAGTCAGTTTAGTACACTGAGTCGGTTTTTAAAGGAAATATTTTTCTCAGTGTAGTTATCTCCTTCTATCTTTCGTGAAACAGTCTTGCAACTATTGTTATGTCACATAATTTCGACGTACATTTTCTTATCTCAGATTTATACGATCGGGATATAGTAAAAAAATGATCTGCACATATAAGATTGAACAGAGAAGCGAAATTTCTAACGATGTTAAAAAATATTGTTACATTGAGAAACGATGGAAAATCATTATCAGAAATTGTGAAAACTATTGGTAGACCCCGATCCACAATGCAAACACTATTACGAAATTTTGAAAATATCGGTACAATTGAAAATAAATCAGGAGAGTCCATCCGTCCTTGTTATCTTTAAGAGATGAAAGAAATATTATTAAAAAGGTAAAATAAAACCCAAACTAGTCAAAACAGTAAAACTAGCACAGAACGTTCAATTAGGACTGGAAAACGCAGTATGTGTAGAATGTATCCGAAGAGTTCTGAGGAAATCGGGACGTAGCGTAGTGCCAGATGTAAGCCTCATGTTAGCGAAACAAATAGAATTGCTACTTGAATTTGCTGGAAAATATGAAAATGTAGAGCCACCTTTTGGAACAAAGCGTTTGGCGTGTTTACGTTAACCAAACACCGAGTTCTAAAAAGAAAATGTGCAATCAATCCACAGTTACGCATGGTGGCCAATCAATTTTGTTTTATGATTTTATGTTGGCGACTGTAGTAGTAGTAGTAATTTGAGTGTAGGTGTGGAAAAATTACAGCCTGGTAAAGATTGGATCTTGCAGCAGGACAACGATCTCAAGCATAGGTCCTTGGTGGCAAGAGAGTGAGTGCTATACAATAGGTCTGTTTCTGCAGCAGTGCCTGACTGGTTCGAAACCGTCAGAAGCATGTGTCGATCAAAGTTTCGCGTTTAAGGCAATTCTTGAAAGCGGTGAGTAATTCAATGGGCGAATATATTTGACAGTTTCAAACTAGTCCAGAACGTTGCAGGAACAGACCTAATATGTCGCAAGACTTGGACCCTATTGAACATTTATGAAAGGAATTAAAACGGCGCTTACGAAAACGATTATTATTAACGTCTGAACGGTCCAGTGGTAAGAGGACCGGCCTTGCAATCACATGGTCGTCGGTTCGAACCGCACTCAGGATTTTTCTCGGGAGTTGTTGGTATTGACTTCAGGCACCCTTCAGTGTTGGGGATAAAATTCGACACTGCTTCCCTTTAAACGGCAAGAAGGTTGGAAGTAACAAAGCCATGGAACACTTTACACACACTCAAATACACTCCCGCTCCTGAGGTCTTGACAAGTCTTTGACTCAGGACCCCATTGGGCAACCACCACAGATAAAAAAAAATTTACCTACATGTATGTAGGCTTTTGTGAGATATGGTTTATGTATTATTAGTTAAGATTTCTGTTTTTGTATACATATTGTTTAGTTGTCCGAAATGGCCCATATAATCATATTATTAATTTTATAATACAATAATTTCAATACATTCACGTTTTTCACGTAAAAAAATTGTTTACTTGTTAACTTGTGATTTACAGTAATGTACGTAGACTTACGTGAGTAACTATACTTGTTAAAAGCTCATTCTATCACAGTGGCGATGAAATTATGAAAATGAGATTATGAAAAATTAAAAATGACATTGTAAAAATCAGAAATAGTGAGACCGTAGTCTTACAGATTTTAACTTATTCTCTCTACGTAAGTTGAATAAATTTAGCTAAATAATTTGGCCAGATATCCGGCCTGGATGTATACCGGGTGTTATCCGGTATCCGGTTAACTGGACGAAGTACCATCCGCTGCATCTTTAATTAAAATCTCGTCATACAATGTAAGTGAATAACAATCAGTCAAATGATTTATCTTTGTTTAAAATTGAAAGGGGAATTGAATTCTAAAAGAGGGAGCTGAAGGGAAGAATAAATATCTCACATCCTGGGATGTTTTAGGTATTTGAACCCTATATCTGCGTCATTTTTTACGATTGTTACAGTTGAAAAAAGTCATATGAATTGTTTCTAAAATCTGAATACATAATTAAAAATTTTTTCACGGCAAAACATGTGTGTTATAGTGATTAGTCAAAAGGCAGCTTTGTTCCTGGTTAATAAATAAAACTTACTGGCACGTTTGTAAATATTAGGAATGTGCAAAACCGTCGGAACAGTGGAGTGCAGAAGCTTTTTACAGTTTACCATCGCTCACGTATTTTCCGGCATCTGTCTGGCGCTGCAATTTATTGCGCGTTCTTTATGGGCAATATTTTTCGAGTATTCCGTTCCGTGTTGAGCACAAGTGCGCATAAGATCGACTACATTGTGTTCAAACGCACACTTTAACAGAGATTGATTTTTCTGGCGGTTCTGCCGTTTTTATCTAAAGCTCCAAGTGCTGCGCGCTGATGTAAATTAAATTTAGGAGAAATTTTACCACCACGTGCACATAAACAGAATTAAAAGGAATTGCGATTGCCTAATTAGGATCGCTATCAATTACGGAAGTCGAATTTTGCACATGTTGCCTTGTTAGAGTATCAACCGTACGAATGCGGTTTCCGAAATAGATAAACGCCGCAGTGTCGTAATGATGACTTAATTTTTTGAATTAAATATTATGTATCCTTGACCGTATGTGGTGAATCATTCTGTGAATTCTTACGCGACCGTGGTTTTATATGCCATTGGTAAGCGCGATAATTTTATGTTAATTAGATGCACATGAGTAGAAAGTTGAATCATAATAGTATATAATATTACGTGTGTGTTATATCCTGTCGACATCACCTTAAACGTATATAATTTCTTATAGCGTTTTCAATTTCTACTCTAGAGCTCTCTCAGAGCATTCTCATCTGCTTTTAACTTCATGCAATAATAAAAGACGCAGATACTTTGAGAGTTCTCTAGAGTAGCGAATCGAAAACGCTATAAGAAATTATGCACCTTTACGGTGAAGCAGATCATCATACACGGTGGTGATAAAGTCATTGAAGGCCATAATTTGTTTATTTAATGTTTTTTTTTTGCAAAATCCTGAAATAGGTAAATTTTTAATCTTAAAAAGACATACATATTTTAGTGCAAAATTTTTTTCTTGATCGTATTTGTTTTTTATATATTATATGTATTAGCAATCGATAGAGAATAAAATTCTTAATTAAAATTGCTCTTTGTCATTTTTTCGTAAATTAATAAATGAAGAAAATATTTTCATACAAAATTATCAAAGGCGCCTATGCTTTGGAAACAAGACATTTGCAAATCGCCGTAATCAAATTTTTCTGTTGTCAGACTATTGTTTTTGAAATTGTGGTTTATTTCTTACGAAAAAATTGTTTTACACGCGTCCCGAAAATTAGCAAAAATTATGACAATTTTTGTATATATATTTTTTTGGTTTTATACGCATTTAGAATGATAAAAAAATTATGACAATTTTTGTAAGTTTTTTCTAGATGCGGAAAACCATTTTTTAGCCATGAGTATGTTACTCATGCTCTGACCCTACTGGGGCAGACGCCCTCGTCAGGCAACTCAACGCATTCAATAATAATAACAACAATACTTCAATCAGTAAAAAGATCATATTGTAATGATTCGTCGACACCAGCTGGCGTCAGACTGTCTCTTGCGTCACAGCCGTCTAGTCGACGCGCTTTAGGCGACAGCCTAGAGAATTCCGACGGCGGAATAAACTAGACCAGAGAGTCTGTCGCCTTCCAGAAAAATACGAGAACAACAGCTTCGGTATATAAAATGCACGCGGCCGGGAGTGGGCCACAGTTCGGGAAGAATTCGGCATTAGATAGTTTCGCATTAGATTTTTCGCTCGGCTGTTAAAATAAATTAGATTTAAGTTTGTAAATTATTTAGTGTTTAATTTAGTGTTAATTAGTTTGCTTTTAAATAAATTAGTTTATCAACTATTTCGTGTTTTGTTTTAAAAAAAAAATTAATAGAATTTAGGATTTTTTTTTATTATGGGTTTTTATAAAGTTGTATTGACGCAGAACGCTTCTGCATCCCTTAAAGTCAAATTGGGAAATGGCAGATGAAATATATCTTGAACGATATACAGCGTGAACACCGAGAAATGAAGATAGTTTAAGAGTAAAGTGTTCTTATTTTGCAAGATACAAAAAAATTCCATAAGAATAAATCGTTCGGAATTAAAAGTTATAGCTAAATATGAAATTACAGCCTCCCATATCAAAAATAAGAAAATCACCATTTATTGTGAATCACTCTTTATACACACACATTAGGAAATACTGGTGGGATTAAAGTGTCCGCAAAAATAATATGAATAGGAAAACACGAAATTTGTTCTTATTTCTCAATTACTTTATTTGATTCCGAGTAATTATTTGAATGCGTTTCGAAACTTTGTGCTTTCTTGTAGCACACTTTTTGAAAGACACTGTATATATGTTATTTTAAACATACATTGATCTTTTGACAATTAAAAATGTTTACGAACAATTTTCGAAAACTGACACCATTTTAATATAATTGGAAAACAAAACGGCTGATATTAATGTGACATGAAATAAATTATACAGTCTTCATAAAAGATTCATACTCTATAAAATTAAAAAAATAAACATTTGTCACTTATCAATAATAGTGCTAACTATCACATTAACTTAAAAGTTGTAATTACACACCACAAACCGCAACTAATTAATCCTTCACTTACTGAAGTTGTTCTCGCTATGGGAAAAAGTTGAGTTTCAGAAAATCAACACCAAAGGACACATTAACGTTGGACGGGTATGGGTAGTTAGAAACATAATTTCTGGGCCATATTTGTTTGATGATAATGAAAGGTATGTATCTGCAATTCTTGCAAAACGACTTAGTTCCATTGAATAATTTTTTTTTTAATTACATTTGAGAAATGAGAAGTTTTTTCACTACAAAATCTTTATTTATTTCTTTCTAAACCGGTTTCGCCTAGTCGGCATCTTCAGTAGAACATTTTATACCTAAATATTTAACGGACATTAAAGTAGCGACATCTTTCGATCGCTTGTTGACCTGATATTGCAGTAGGATTGACAAATTGAAGCCAGTTCGCCACATAATAAGTCATCCCAATGCAAGGCGGCCATGTGCTGTCAAAGCATATCATATTAAAACCGATTTGCACAAAATTTTTTAAATATTTAACATTCAAGTAAAAATTAAAGATAATCTCTACATTATAATACTTAAAATAAGTAAAAACATGGTTCCTTTGCTTACGGCCTTATATCCATATGAAAATATACCATTCTTCAGCGATAGGTATAGGTAGGTTATCGGAGCTTTAAAACTTGTTCTCCAGACCTACATTATTCCTTGTGAAGCAAGTAAGGTATATTGTAACAAACCGAAAACGTGGACAACTTAAGAAATTACTTTCGTTACACCAGAAACAATCAACAATGTCCAAAACTCTTTTCTTCCACGGTTAGGTCAACTAGTGAATGGGCAACAATTTGAGCATCTTATTTAGACATCCTTTTTATTTTGTTTCATTTAATCACTCTTTTTTAATTTATAAAGTGCGTTTATTTCAAAAAAATTCTTACGTGACCCTTAAAATTTTATGTAGATATTTCCAAAGGTCATTTCAGACTACCTATTTCTTGTAGAAGATTTGGTTCAATTTCTATAATAAATATTTAAGGAACAGTTGAAAGTTCTAGCAGGATAGTTGACTGCTATCCCGCTAGAACTTTCAACTGTTTCTTAAGTTCTCAGTCGCGATCAGATGCCGTTTTAATAAATATTTAAAACAAGAAATTCTTGGGATGCAGATACGGTTCGGAAATAGAACATGTTCTATTTTCCTGATAGTTCTTGATTTAATTTAAATTTTGATTCAATTTCCTGCGTAAATTAAATTGTTTAAGAAAGTGAACCAAATATTGTGTAAGAAATAGGGCAGTCTAAAACGGCCTTAAAGAAATATGAATTTTTGAAAACATACTAAATGCGGATGTCCACTTTAAAAAATAAAAATTGTTTTTGTACCCACACGATGGGCCTTCATTTGCACCTACACATAAATTAACTATACCAAAATATGGAACATTTGTAATAACAATTGGCATGTCCGAGCATGCAAAAAAATATTTTAGGAAATATTTAAGGTGTTCCAGATTTTTTTTTTTCACATTATACATACACATACTTTATTTTGAGATGTAGAATATTTTAAATCATAGGTTATTTATCTCAATACTATATTTAATACAATATTTAATAATATTTGCAATGTTGTTTAGTTGCCCGTCAAAGCGATGATTAATGATGATTTGCAAAAATATCGGAAAAATGATTAAATTTTGTTTATTAAAAGCATTCCATTCTATTCGAAACTTATTGTATATTTTTTGTTTAATGGTTTCATTTTATTGATTTTAATTATTGTTCTGTGGCAATGTATACTATATTTATGTATTTTATGCACACTTTCAACAACATGTTTCATGTTATTGATTTAAAATTTATTTCGAGGTTATACTATTCATATGTCCGTCACATCGCTGCATTGCTGTGACACCTCAGACTTTCGAGGATTGGTGGGATGAGCTACAAATCCCCTCAGTGGATTCCAGTGACGAACCTTAAAAATATAACCCCCCGGTAAAACTTCATGGCCAGATTATATCGAGTGTTCAACAAAATCCTACCTCAAGTCAACCTTGGAAACAAAAGTACGTATCGTAGATTGAACTTGTACCGGTGTTGTGATTATCGTAAGTACTGTCAGAATATAAAATTTAGGTTATGCGAAGGGACTGTATTCAGACAATTTATTTTAATATATTCTTTTAAAAACGAAAACATTACTTTCAAAACATCTTTTTGCTTTGTCCACTTCCGCCAACAACTGAAATTAACGATTAAAAGCTAGATCTTGTGCACATACGAACATTTTGAGGTTAATCAAATCGAAGTATTTTTTGTTGAACACTTGTTACATCAAGCAATAATTAAATCTGCATCATTGCCGGGCGGCTGCAGCAATTTTAAGCGGGAAACACATTGAGGCGGTTGCGGTAGCGATTGCGGTGGCGATGAAAACCGTACACATGTATGCGACAAGATAGACTTGCCAATGAATTTACGTAACTTTACCGTGATCGCTCGCATGTGAACGTTTGTAACCGCCACCGCCACCGCAATCGCTACCGCAACCGCCTCAATGTGTCTCCCGCTTTAAGCTAATATCTTTTTAGCTTTTCTTAAAACTTTAATTTGAATTTTGGTTCATAAAAACTCTAGAGCATAACTCTTTGACAAATTGACAAAACTTGTCATGTGTTTAACTATAAAATGTATAAAAATAATATTACAATTACTTATTATAGTTACATGACCTTTGCACATTTAACCATTTTACTGAGCAAAAAATGCAGTGAAAGTTCTATTCGTAAGAATAATTTGGTTACATTGAAAGACTTTAAGAAAATATTGTTTATAATATTTCTTATACAGTGAGAATCTTGTAACGCTGCACATAGACATTACGTGATCATAATACATTTCTGAGGACCGATTTCACAAAAGCTGATTAACATTAACCGATGATTAACTTCATGGATACCTGTGTTAAAAGCTTAGCAACAATTGTTTTTAACGATTGATTAAATTTAATGAAGTTTTATGAGTCATATAAAACCGCACATAGGAGTTTTAACATTACGTTGCTAAAGTTACTACTCAATTTTCAATGCCGAATCATTTAAAAACTGCACATAGAAAATATCATGCGTTCAACAATTATTGTAGCCCTGGATGGCTGTGGTATCACACATAAATACCGAATTTTACTTCGTATCGTTGAATTGAAGTTTCAAATATTGACTGTTAAACGACAAATAAAAGACAAAAAACGTATTCAATGTTTTAATGCCATTTGAAACAATAATTAGTTAAAAATGTTTGACTCTACAGCCACCCAGGACTACAATAATTGTTGGACGCACGTTATTAAGGAAGGTTTATTAAATTATATTAAAATTTGGCGGCAAATAATGCAGAGACCTCTCTCAACGAAGCTCCATTTGAGAATAATGTGTACATTTCTACTTTTTCGGCGGTTGTATACATTATTTAACAATAAATCAAAAGAAGTTAATTCAATCTGACAATTCAAAATCAGTAGTGTCATTACTAAAAACGAACGGTAACCATAGGGAATGAAATAAATTTGGAAGTAATGTAATAAAGCTTCCATTGATAATTACTATGTGCAGTCTTATAAGGTTCTCGGTGTATAATTATTAGAGCAGCACTTATGCAGATCGACTGTTTATTTTTCTAATAATTATTAGAGCGTTTCTTTCTAACGATTTCCACACTGAAGCCTTGCATGCACTTTATTGGAATTTTGGTTTGCAAATATGCACGTGTTTTTTTTAGTGTTTTTCGAAAACAATTGTTTCATGTTTGCGAAACAAATTTCTGTATAATTTTTTTTATTTTCCCAAAAAGTATACAATAATTTTGTCATCAATTTCAAATGAATTAGCAGGAAAAGCGCCTGCGAACATTATTACGTTCTTAATCTGAAGTCAATCTAATTTTGACGCTTTGATTTAATTCAATGAATGAGCTATTTCTAAATTAACTCTGTACTTGAAACAATGTTTTTCAATGTTTTCAAACTTCTATTTTTTATGCTGTTCAACTGTTGTATCGTTCATGTGAACAGCAGAAACATTTCGAGACATTCAAGTGCGTATTGGGCTTTATTGTGAATACAATCAAGCTTGAAAACCCTATTCATATAATTTATTATCTCATATTAATTTATACATAGGCACGCGTAATTGATTAAAATTATAAGTTAAAAATTTAGCAGGGTTTAGCTTCAAACCTGTTAATTTAAACCACTAATAAGCGTCAATGGCCCAAAACGACTGACCGAGATTACTTTGGGTCTTTAACTTTATGCCTGTCTAATGTATAACATTTTATTTTCCTGTGTCTACATAGAAAATATTCTTTCAAAATATGGAATTGCCTTTGTTTTCAACTGAAATATTAAGAATACAGCCACATGTTGTTAACTGTTTTAGATAAAATTTAATCTAATGCTGGTGAATCTTGAACTCGAAAAGCTGTTAATTTCAAATCCGATGGCTATTAATCTCAACTTTGTTTTTTGATATTAAAATTTAAACATGTGAAATAATTGCGCCGCAGCACAACTATTTTCCGACTTATAATTCGTGTCGTGAAAGCAAATAGCAACAATACCGCTGCCTCATAAGCTAACACGCACGAGATGGCAGTCGATGCGGACAAAACGTGTCAAACATGTAAAATGTTGGTTGCGAGTCGTCAGAACATTGCGATCCTGACGACTCGCAACCAACATTTTACATGTTTGCGATGACACGTTTTGTCCGCTTTGACTGCCATCTCGTGCATGTTAGCTTATGAGGCAACGGTATTGTTGCTATTTGCTTTCACGACACGAATTATAAGTCGGAAAATAGTTGTGCTGCGGCGCAATTATTTCACATGTTTGCATTCACGCGACAACGGTGCGTATATCTTGGTAGTCGTCGGGGTTGCAGTGGAGTTCTCGAGCTACTGTTCAATTAGGGCCGAAATAGCTATACAGAATATGCTCGGGGGCCCCATTGCGATCCTGACGACTCGCAACCAACATTTAATATTAAAATTTAATTTATTATGACTTTGGAATTTATTTTGATCGAGAATAAAGAACAATTTAATTAAGAAAACCAAAAACTGCAAAATTTTGATTTTTCTAAACTCTAATAAACTGTAAATCAACTATAAAAGTGTTACTGGGTGATAATAATAATTTTGACTTATTTCGTAGATATACCAAGTGCTAAATTGTTGTTTTAAGCGAGGTTACTTTTTCACCCTTGAATATTACATGAATACAGTCAAAAAGATTTGAGGATGTGTATAGGTTACTATAAAAAAATTGAACATTAGTAAGTTCAAAAAAGATTCATTTCAAATTCTACTTTCTGAAAATCAATCGAAAAGGTATTAATTAGCTTTGCAAAACCATTTTGTTGATTTAAATTGACCAAATAGTTTATGAACTTATGTGCCAATTTTGAATGAACGACATTTTCTTTGGGAATAAAATTCAAAGGCCCACAAAAAAAAAACTAACCCGTTCCAACCCCTGACAATATAGGTTTTTTGTCGATAAAATCTCGTCTATTTTCGATCATTCTCGTCTGAGCACATATTTTTAGAACACCTAGTACATAAAAAAGTAATTAATCACTAAGAAAATATTAATTTTTAAATTATCTTTTTATTTTTCCTTGACGACTTTATTTATTTTTCACTCCTTCCGAAGCTGTAGTGAAATAGTGAAACGTCGTGCAATTTTTAAAGCGTCCGTTAAAGGATTAAAAATTATGTGTTGTACAAATTATCATGGAAAGAGATTTGACTTTAGTTACTAATATCAGGTCTATTTGTTATCCTGCACTGATGTATACTAGTGTACACTTTTTTTACGAAGTATGCTTTAATGGAGCCTGAATTCTTTGATAATGTGACAATACAAATCATACGCATTCACACAGACATACCCCACAAACATTTCAGGTTGCATTAAAGAGTATTTTAGTGTACACAAATGCAGGATAACAAACAGATCTATCAGTGGAGATACCCTGGTATTACGGTTAAAACAAGACGGTAATACTCTGAGAGTGCTTTGGAGTAGAAAGTCGAAAACGCTAGGGCGCTCTTTTATAACTTTAAATTGCTTTCATACTTTAAAATTACTTAAATGAATGTACGTTGTCATCAACATTTAGGAATTGAAACTCGAGTTAGCGCTAACGGTCAGCAATGTGCGGGTCATGAAATTCAAAAAATGTACCGGGAATTGCAGAAATTAAGTTCTGCATCTTTGCATGAAGACCTGGGACTTGATATAAAAAGGAAATCTTGTGAAATAATACTTTTCGGAGATTAAAATCAAAAAAGTATAATTTAATCAGTCAAACCCTAATACTTTGTACTGTCATTTTAAAATTGATTAATCCCCTTGAAAAATTTTATTATTTAGATTATTGTACTATAAATGTATATAATTTATTTATTTATTCATTAAACGTAGAAAAACAAAGCATTTGCAGGCGGGAAAATCTGCTGTGCATGAAGCTTTAGATCACAAGAGTGCAAACAAAAGGTCGTAATCGTCTAATAAAGTTAATTGCGGCAGTTTGAAAAGCGCATTACGGCGCGTAACGCCGCACGGCGCCTCGTATTAAATAGCTGTAAAAAGCTCGCATTTTACCGTTAAACGCAAACTACGGAAACGTGTCTAAACTTCCGTTCTGAATAATAGCGTTATTATGGAGTTCTGTAGGACGCCCGACGCGGCGCCTACGAACGACGTGGAGAGGTCCTACAGTTCACGGGATTATTTCGGCGGCGTTTTAATTAAAACTCCGAAGTTTATATTTATCGTGCCGTTCTGCTATCGGATTTTGTTGTAGCGCAATAATTTTTCGGAGGACGTTAGCGATTAAAAAGTCTGCGCGCTCGCTTCCGGGGTCGGCCAGGTCAAACTAAGGACCTTCGCGTAAGAATTCTGAGCAGATAGTCCTGTCTTCATCACGTGCGTGATAGCTTGCGAGGAATCTTAATGGAGGCTTTTTTAATTGAAACTGCGCGAAATGTAGCTTTATGCCTGGAACGTAATTTCCGACTGAAGATTGTGTGTAAACGTGTTGATTATGTTGGATACTCCCGTTTGATTTAATACAATTCCCTTGACGTTCTAAATTCTTTCTTTATTTCGGTGCATTTTAAATATAGGTACTGACTGTTGAATCAAACTGAGATCCTAAAAATTCTATGAGAACAAATTGAAAATTACATTTATCAAGTGCGAAAGGGTTCTAGGTAGGGTTAGGATGTAAGAAGTACAAAGCCACCTCCATCTATTTTACGTGCTTATGCCGCTTTCTTTCTGTTACACTGCATATATTCTCACTTTAAAACAATGACCTGTATATAATTTTTTTGCTACAAAAGCAAATCATAGATTTATATCCACCACCATTTTTCGTTAAATGAATTGGTCTTAAAATAAGTTGTATTCCAAACCATTTTGGTTACAAGTACGTCATGTTCTTCCAGACTGAAGTATTTTAAAAAAACAATGATTTATTTAAATATCGTATAACACGTTAAAACTGTAATACATCTTTTATAAGCCAAATATCTTCACTAACGTCTACAGCCTGATTTAAGTTAAAAAAATCCAGAAGTAATAATTCCTTTTTAAAATGCATACAAATATATCACATTTTTATTATAAATCCCTCTAGTATTCTTGCATGGGATATACAGGGTGATTGAAATTTGAAGGCCAGCATGGGGACCTCGCTTATTATAAGAGGTAGAGAATCGGTTAAATGGAGACAAAAAGCGATTTTTCGCGACATGCTTTTGTATGCTAAGTATGTTAAGTATGAGTTACGTATTCGTTTTAGCGAAAAAAAAAGTATGTAAGGAGAAGTGCCAGTAAGGACGTCGTAATTATGTGCCAAATCACATACTTTTCTCACTTTTTATCTTATGTTTAATTTGGATTATAAAGATTGTTATTGGCATACCAAATTAAATTAATATTTTAATTTTCCAGTTCACTTTGACATGTCATCATATCAATCAGGTAAGAGAGTTGGAATACAAAATAATACTAATACCTATATCAACATTATTGAATTTAATTTTTTAATTCAGGTTTCTTGTATTAAAAATATAAATAGTCTTCTTTAATTTTTTTTACAAAACTGAAGCTATAAACACAATATAAAGCTACACCCTCCACAGTCGGTGTTGGCGACACCCCACAGTGGTTTAGGTTCTACAGAGATGCGGAGAAAAACTAATTATTTTTGACATTATCGTTGCCCGTTATCATATTTTATCAGCTGAAATAAAAAGTCTCCCGATGGCGAATTTTAGACATGTCGTTAAATCATTACTGATTCAAGAAGTTTTTATAGTGTAACTGAATTTCTTAATACGAAGATTCGTAATTGTTATCTGACTTCTACTCTTTGAAATATACTTTCCCGTGACTATAACAAGTTATCATTTAGAGTAGGTATAATCAATGTAATCTTATTCAATTTAAATTTTAATGTGCTTCAGACAGAACATACATGGATGGTACATTTAAATACTGCACAAAATGATTTTTTCAGATGTTTACATTGCAGGGTGTAGAAAATGGATCGACACTACATCCCGTTAATATTTTGGTTACGACCTGACAAGCGTCATAAAACTTATGTACAGGGTTTTTGTTTATATTTTGAACGGTACCTACGCATTTTATTATTAGACATTAATTAAATACAAAAGTTTTAGGGACTTGCCTGAATCGCCAGAATTTACTTTAAAAAGAAACAAATGACAATCGGAAACCTAACAAATGAGAATCAACTTTGTTATTTTAAATGGAAGACGCTGTGTATTTTCTAGAATTAAGAAAGATATTTTTCTCCTAATTCCAAAAATATGGAGTTTGTCTATATTTGGTTTCATACTTTTTACGATATTTAAGTTTGAAATTCTTATTGTTTTGGTATATTTTTATTAATTTATTTCATATAATATGTTAATTTCTCTTAGATGTTGGCGTTTTGACTTATAAAGTGACTTTTAATTACTTTAACACTTGTCACACATAATAAACTCCTTATTAATACAAATAAATGCATTTTTTTAAATTTTAAATTTAAATATCGCAAGAAGTATGAAACCAAATATAGACAAACTAGATATTTTTGGAATTAGGAAATAAATGTCTTACTTAATTCGAGAAAATTTACATAGTGTTCCATTTAAAATAACATAGTTGATGCTCATTTGTTAAGTGTCAAATCGTCATTTGTTTCTTTTTTTAATAAATTCAGGCGGTTCAGGTAAATTCCTAAAACTTTTGTATTTAACATTTTTTGTATGTCTAATAACAAAATGTGTAGGTACCGTTCAAAATATAAACAAAATCCCTGTAGGTACAGTGTTTCAACAGTATTATAAACAAATCTGAGAATTTGCAAATAAATTTTTATTCAAAATATGTGGTAGTAGACTTGGAAGAAGTCATCGACAAATAAAATTTGGAGAAACGCAGAAATTCAAAGTTTGTCGTTTTCATCTAACTCAGTCACGGTGGAGAAAAATCCAAAATTTTGGATTAAGTTTTGAATATATAGCAGGCAACTCGGCTGCAGGAAAATGGCTTACGCATGTTTATGCCCAAAAACAACGCAGAAAGTCTTTCTGCCCAACAAATTGAAGTAAACTTGATTGGTCAATTAGTTCTATAGATTTGCAGAATCATTTGATTTTCATAATTATTCTTCCATCTTACTTTTGTTATTAATTTATTTCATCAAATCTTGATTTGATATGATGGAAATCTTAAAGTTGAGTTTTAATGAATCAAATTTATTTATTTAGTTTGTAAGCAATAAAAGAAAACAGTCGCACAGATCGTTATCCTTACGCTTGGAGAACATGCGAGCCATTGTAAAAGGTTAATTTATTTTCGACTAAAATTATTATACGTAGATGTTCCGCAAGTTCGGTAAATTTAAACTTTATCTTGTTGAAAGCACAAAGCAGTAAAAGTTACATTAATACAGTAGATATCTTAATGTCGAAAGTTCTGTACGTTCAATAACAAGAACGTGCTTTAACGTGGATTTTCATGCATAATTACAAACTTTTTAAAAATTTGACTAAAGCGTTATAATTTTTGGCAATAACTTAAAAAGTGACTACAATTTTTGTGATGAACTGTGAAAAGAATTTTCACGTTAAAATTAAGGAGGTGAAAGTTATTCAGTTCAAAAATAATAATAATTACTACCGTAAATGTCAAATTAATGTCCACTGTTATTAAAAATCAAAATACTGCGGTGAATGGAAAGAATTAGATATTTATGAATCTCTCAGATTAATACTGTTTTTATTAAAGCAATCTTACGTCCGTTGAAATTTATTAAAACAAATCCGGAATAATTATTTATTTGGAAGCTTTTAAAAATATTTGAAAATCGGAGTTTTTTTATACGATGAATGAAAATAAATTATATCACAAACTCTTTTAAACGGACACTAAATGGCGCATAAACACTTAACGTTTCGCAGTCGTTAAGTGTTTATGCGCCATTTAGTGTCCGTTTAAAAGAGTTTGTGATACAATTTTCATCGGACAAGAACCAGCTTTAATTATTGAAAATAAATTAGTATTTTACAGCAAAATTTTATTACAAGAGATTGAGTAGAAAATTGAAAATAATCATATTAAATATAGCTGGGATATGTTAGTGCATGAATAATTAATTAATGTGAAAACAAATTTCAAAGAAACACTAACACAATTATTTGGAGGAAAATTTTTCCGCTTCAATCGAAAATCGATATAAATTTTTAAGTTGATTATTAATTGATTATTAAGGCAAAAAATATATTCCAGATACATTTATTATTTAATTTTTGTCCTGCTTAAAAGCATTACCAATTTAACAACTTGTTCTAATCTCTATTAGACGATTCTGACATGTAACCGAAAGACTCAAGTTCGATTCTCAATTGCAGCGGAAAAATTTTCCGCCAAATAATTGTGTTAGTGTTTTTTTGAAATTTATTTTCACATTAAATAATTATTGATATACTAACATATCCCATATTAATATATTTAGGGTGGGTTTACAGAAAGCAAATCAAATATTTAATTACGAATTAAACTAATTACGATTAAGTTGCCATAAGAATTACTATCGATATCATAAAAAAAGTAGGACAACTTTTAAATCCAGTAGCCATGCGTTTCCATTTTTTTATTACATTAAATCTTACTTTATTGTCACGTTAATAATTCATATTTATGTTATGTCAAATTTTGTTATCAGTAAACCATAATAACAGCAAGAATTATAAAACTATTGAAGCGTTACCTTAGGTTTGACTGAAAGAGACAGTTTCAAATAATTTTACATTTATGGTCGGTAGCAGTTTTACACAGCTAAAAAAATCTTGTCCTAGTTTTTTATGGTAGCAATAGTACATTGCGAAATGTCAAATTAACAACGTCATTAAAATTTGATTGCAATTAAAGTTTCTGTAAACTGGGCCTTAATGTTTGTCCTGCTTAAAGGCATTATCAATTTAACAACTAGTTCTAATCTCTATTAAACGATTCTCGAACTCAGTGTCTGCAATTATAGCTTGCAGGAAAAAGCGTCTGGCCTGTAACCGGAAGACTCGAGTTCGATTCTCGATTGCGGCGAGAATAATGTAAGTCGATTGTAATAATGATAATCAGAATTAAACACGTGCAAAATTTTTGCAATCCCGCCGACTTGCAGTCAAAAATTTCGCAAGTTTGCGATCAAAAATATAAATAATAGTTCATCTTTCCTAATTCAGATTAAGAAATTCATGTCTCCGAACTACCTCCGGCATTCATTTATAATTGGATGTTAGGAGGAGTTCCAATTATGGATGTCATAATAGAAGATTAAATTTGTTGTGTGCAACCGTGTATCACACTGACAAAAAATAATTATGCGTGATTCATCAAGGCTAAGAACTGCTATAATTTTCATGACTATTTGTTCGTTAACCCTTCAGCACTCGCGTAACAAAATCTAACGCCGTTACTCGCATGGATTACAACTGTAGTCCAGATTAATTATTATTAGTATCATTGCATTTTCAATTTATTCAGTGAATCAAACAGATGTGATTATTAACTATCTTCTAAGAAAATGATTAGAAAAAATTATTGGTAATTTTTTGTGTAAACAAAGTTAAATAATAATGATTTGTGAGAAATAAACCATTACTAGAGATCATATGGCAATTTATTTCATTGAATATAAACTAAGTAATTATTTTTCTTTTTTTGTTATTATAAGGTAGGAAAATTATAAATGTGTAGAAAATAATATAAATAAATAGCAAGAAACAACTACAATAACTCGTGAAGATATGATAAAATGATTTATGTGAATACTCGCGTGGCACACACTCAAACTTGACAGTGTTTTATAGAAAAAGTATTAATCTAATAATCACAAAACCTTATTCATAACTTTATTGAACATATAATAGACAGCTACTTAAAGCGCTACCTCTGTATATAAAAGTGAATTTGACTTATGCGCGAAATATAAACCCTGGATTACAATTGTAATCCACGCGAGCAATGAAGGGTTAATTAAAAGTTAGAATTATGCGAATTACACACCGTGTCTTTTGTGTTCTTTTTCAGCTGATGAGTTCATAGCAATACAACAAAATTTATAGTCCAGTCCATGAATGCCCAAATGGGGATTGTAGAGGACATGGAGGAGGGAGAATTTTTCTCTTCAGGAATGTGTTGGGGGTAGTTAGGTGGTAAACATACTAAAAGTCCCCATCCCTACCCCTGCCGCTTCAGGGGTGGAGGGGGAGGAGAAGCTCCCTTTTTTCGGTTTTTCGCTTATAACTCGGAAACTGTGCGTCGTACGAAAAAAGTATTACAAAATTAAAGATAATTAAATTTCCTACAAAAATGTCTATATTCATTTTCTTCCTATGTGTTATAGTTTCCGAGATATTTTTTTTGCCTCACGTTTTTCGTCAGTAACTCCTTTTAATTCCTCAGCCTTTTGTTTTACAGATTAGGCTGAGGAATTAGAAGGACAAGATTGACGAGAATGACTCCAGCCGAAATTACTTGAGCCAACCTATATATACCACAAGAAAAAACGTTTTAATTTATGATCGTCTATTGCGGCTTTTAGCAATGTCAAAACGTCCTTTGCACAAGAATTCATCAATTTTAACAAACAATCAAGCTATTTGACAAAATGACTTCAATAACATAAGAAGCTGGCATGATATTAATGGGAACTTTTTATATGTTATTTATAATGGCTAAATAAAAATGTATAATAATATTTGTCCGAGTTAGAATTTTTCCGAAGCTACGAGTATCACCTTTTTTGAACTTATATTACTGGATTATACAGATTCGGAACTTTGGATACTGGACATAGCAAGTTTGCTTTGATTCGGATCGCTGAGAATGAATTACAAAGTTCTGGCAGGACGGGCGGTGGCCGGCATCGAACACAATTGAGCTACGAACACAAGTGAGTGTGATTAGTTAAATTTTTCTCTATATTTTTCTAGTGCTTTCCCTGACGCACGGATTATAAGAGGATGTCAAGTTAAACATTTACCGAATTTGTATACCAAAAGTCGCTAGGTATCAAATCGCTTATTTTTAATGGCATGCTTAGTATATTTTTCTTGTTACGTTTTTTTTTTAATTTTACACGTAATAATAAGAGAAATCGCAATATAAACTCTTGAACAAAATTAAGGCACAACTATACAGGGTTATTCACGCAAACCGTTATTAATTAAGTTATTACGTCTTCCTGGAATTCACTTAAACCTAAGAACACCTCAAAGTAATAATGGCCTTCATTCACATAGATAGGATTGTTATTGCAGTGGTCGATAAGACTGTATTTCTTTACAATACGAGTACCACTTGAAGCAGACAAAATGACAGACGAGTTTATATTTGACAATTTCCTCGTTTAAATCCTCTTATTTGATTTTTTACTAATAATAATAATAATAATCGTCTTTATTGCATTTCCCAGAACATAACAATATAATAATATAATAATAATAATTGTTTGTATGCACTCTGCAACTGCCGAGCAGATGGACTGTTATTATTTCCATTTCCTCTTCTAATGGAACTAAAAAAATTTCTATATGATCTTGACTTATTTTGTATGATAAAATAAATTTTAAATAATTATTTACAGTCACGCCTTCATATAAGTTAAGTAAACTAGTTATACTAACTATTAGTCCTAGGAACCCTGTTTGAATTGACTAACAGGTAATAATTGTCATATTTGATATTTCTTAAGTATTCAATATGTCAGTTTTTTCTTTTATAAAACAATAATTTTTTGGTGATAGTTCTCTGTAAAACGTATTTTTGGATAATAAATGATTGGAATTTAAAATGTCAAACTCATTATTAATAATTCTGCAAAATGTAGCTGTCCCATCAGCAAATTCAAAAACATTTATTTTTTCGCTCCCAGAGGAACAAATCCAGCCGTCTATCATGTACGTTAAGCATCTATAGATATAAGTGATTTGTGGTTGTTTGGTTTTATCTTAGGGATTTTAATCAGGTTGGTACGTTTTACGGTTGATCGAGCACTCTATTTTTGGGAAACCGATGGCGAGAGCGAACATTTTGGTCGTCATAAAATTCAATTGGATTTTCATCATCGTGAAGATAGATAGTATTTCGGCATTCCGACATTGTTTACTGCATTTTCCACTCATCATCAACAAACTCCACAAAATCTAAGTGTTCTCTCTCTATTTTATATAACCAAAGTACTGTGATAGGTTTTCGTTTATGAAAGTTCACAAAGTCAAAAGTCTTTTCCCGATCGGCATTTGTTTTTCAGTTGTGACGTCATCATTATTTTTTTTTAAATGGCAACCCTAACTTTTCCATGCAAATTTTGATCGGCCTTCTTGTCAGTTAAATGAAGATATAAAAGTTCCCATTGACGGTCGATATTCGGGAAATCTGGTCGCCGTAATCAGATTGCCCGAATATCGACTGAGAGTTGACTTCTTAAGAAATAGAACAAAAATATGACGAGGGCCGGCCTTCTAAATACCTGGGCCCGGGTGCAGTAAAAATTGTGGGCCCTTTTTTTTAAGGACAGAGTGATGGTGTAAGAAACCGGAACTCTGTACAAAAATTAGAAAGTAACTGTTGCAATCATAAAATTTAAACGTATGAGCCTGAATTAGAACAAAACGATCAAGTTAAAACAAAACATGTATTTTTGTGCAATGAGTTGAAACTGTAACAATCAGACTCTGTGGTTAGAGTAGACAAACAATTCGAAGAATATTCTCAGAGCTGCAAACCTTGAGAAACATGATGGTATTCGCAAATGGACACAGGTGTGGGCGTATTAAGAAAAAAAGCAAACTGAATAGAGAAATGGCACGCTCTCTACCGGTAACTACATTTTCCTTCGGAAACTATGCGCGAGATGGAAATACATATTTTGAATTTGACCGTTACGGGTGATGTCATTTTACCTCTCTTAGAGACGCCAGTTTCTGCAATTCTTCAATTTTTCTGCAATTCTGTTTCTTGATAAATGAATTAGTTTCTCCTTAGTTTAAATCGATCGGAAAAATAAAATTATTTCTACGAGTGTTTTTTTTTTGTTTGGTTTTAATAAATTTAAGTAAGTCGTAAACGAAACGTCCTCAAAATTAAAATTTAAGTGTTCCAAATTTTGAATTATTGGATAAATTCAGATTCAACGTTCGATAAGCCGAAATGTAATTTATTTGCCTAGAGAAACATCAGAAACTAACGAAAGCTTTAAATGTACAGAATACCGTTTCTTCTCTACTCGAATTATGTTCACTCTATTGTGTGTATTTTTACTATTGCTTTGATATTTGAATCTCTTTCTCACTTACGTCGCGGTATATGTATAGAGGAGGAATGTGTCTCGAGGAGTCCTTATGAAATTAATAATATTAAAAACGTAGGTTTCTTTAATCATTTATCTTCAATTCCGTCTATTTGTTACTATGGTATGGAGTAGTCAGGGGCCCGGTGCACCCTCCGCGTGGCCGGCCCTGAATGTGACATAATAAACAGTTATATGTGCGCCTATTAGTAGTCATTAACTGAGCGTTAGGTAGTAAAAAAATATAAAATAAATAATACCGGGTAAGTGACGATTAACTCATGTGACTCGCGGACGAAACATGGAATACATTCTGGCTCCTTATTTACAAATGGTTAAATTTTTAGAATTATTGATATCAAAATTAATGATATCAGAACGAAAAAACGATCGAGAAAAGATTTTTGCATTGAAATGTGTCATTTTAAAATTGCAATTTACCTGTTTCAGGATTTTGCAAAAAAAACCATTAAATAAACAAATTATGAACTTAGTGCGGGAATTTATCACCACTCTATATTATAGAAACCCAAAACAACAAGATAATAGCAATAAGATTAAGGAAGTGGAAGTGCAGTTTTCATATAAAAACTGAATTTCGTCTTTTATCCGTTTTTATTTAATAATTTATAATTTTTCTAAATGGGTATGGACAATAAAGACAGTTTATTATTATTATTGTTAATAGTAACATAAAAACAATCAAAAACATAACAATAAATTAGCCAGAAGATAAGTCAACGACCGCAAAAGAAATGTCAAAATTCACAATAGAGTAAACCAAGATTCTCCAAAGTGGACCGAAGCATTGCTCAAGGTTGGAAATTACCATACTCGAGCAAAGTAGATTCGAAGTACGGGCGAAGCATTGCTTTACTGCGAAGTATTATCCATTCCTTATCTATTTGTTATCGTAGTAGGCCGTGATTTTAAGCCAGTAAGTTGGCTATCATGTTAAATTAGAGAAATTTAATTCGATGTCATTTTAATATACGTCAAATTGTGATAACTAAAATCAGATTGATTAAGCGGTGTTGCAAATTCTCAACTTTATGTAAATTTGGCCGTGAGTACACTTCGTAACGAGAAGAAAATGTTGTAATATTGTCTAAGTCGGAGTAACCTTAAAATCTAAGTCGACATGACATTCATTGTCAAAATTTAATTACATACCTGAGTACCACATTCTCACTAGGCATTCAAGGCATGGTGCGATAACAAATAGACAAGGAATGGAGAAAGGAGATTGAGCGAAGTAACGACTAGGTACAACTATGTATAATGTATTTAGATTTATTAGAAAAAATCATAATGGATTAATAATTTAAAAATAAGTAATTTGTTATCAAGTAATTGTTCCGTTCAGAAGGAAACAAGGCGGGGGCTGGAGCGCGTTTTAAATTTCAATTTGTAAAACTGCGGAGAGTTTTATAAGACGAGAACGGCGCAATTTATCATCGCGAAAATTCATTTCGCCATAATGATAAGATTAAAAGAAAAGTTGGGAGAGGAGCGCACAGAGAAGTTTCGCAGCCGCCGGGAGATGTTTCTTCAACATCGGAGTTATGAATCACTTAAAGTTGTGTGCCAAGGAGCAGCACCAGGAAGTTTTAATTTACCCCGTTAAGATCAGCTGTGAGTTCCTAATAGATAATGCTTATAAAACGACACTCCAGATTGAATTCAATCGGCCGGCATGAGCGAGCTCTTATTTTCGTAGACCTCTTAAATGCATCTCGGAGTCTGCACAATAGGCATTATTAGACTAATCCAGTTATATTTTTGGAGAATTCTCTTGCCACGAAATAATCTAAAACTCGAAATTTTTAAAAATTTATGCAAATATATTATATCTAATAAATTTTTTTAATGCAGATTAAGATTCCTTATTGTTATTAACATCTGTGTGCAAATTTTTAGTTTCAGTTGGTCAATATTTGGAAAGCTATCAGAAATAATTACGCGATAAAACAAAAATGCAATATAAAAAGAAACAATTGAATTCACAGGTTTGAACTAGCTGGAAATGTGGTTCTTAAAAAATCTGAGAATTACCTGTTAATGTTTATTCATTCTAATTGGTATAGGAAAGTGTATAGCTAATTGAAAGATAATTTTATGGAGCATTTAACGACGATGTAAAAATAACACCGTTCCATTTAAAAACCAAAAGTTATTGACCTCCATTTGTTGTTGAAATGGAAATATGTAGTTTTACTGAATTCCTGTTTAATGAAAAGTAAATATCGTTACTGCGGTAGATACCTTCCACTTAGTTTGTAAAAGTGTCACAATATCTGCTTTCTAACTTTCTTCGTTAATGATATATTAATTATAAAAGTTACATCTGTGTTTTCCGAAAACCATAAACAAAGCCTAGTATCTTAAAAACCATTGTACTGGGGTACTGGGAATCCTTATCAAATTTACCCTAAAATAATTTGACAAGTTCAAATTCATTATAAAGCTTAATGTGTTACATTTAAAATAACGAATTTACACATCGTACAGCCAAATTGAGGCAGCCTGTATATTCAAAAATAATTTTAAATTATGTGGAGCTTGAAAGGATGATACTTTCGTATAAAACATATTTCCACATATTCAATAAGAACGGCGTTAATGAAGAAACCCGGTTAAATGCCACACGCTGTATGTATATTGATATTTTTTTGAAAATATTATTTTCGGTGACTTCTCTCCATAAAAAGTTTATTGTAAACTAATCAATAACATAATGAAAGATTAATCATAATTTATCATGTCTTTTAATTATATTTTTGTTCGTACGTAATAGAATTCTTTCTGCGATGCCAATATTCTTGATTTTTTTTGTTAGTTTTTTTATACATTAAAATATTATGTTTTATTCTCCGAACAAATATAAAAAATAATGTATGAAGTAAAAGGCACTTCCTAATTTCTTAAACTTATTTATTCTAGCGACCGGTTTCGGTGAAAATCACCTTCATCAGGCTGCTAACGTCGAAAATAATTAATTAAAATGGAATAAATAGCAAATATTGGAGAAGAAAATAATAACGTATTTGTCAAATCAGTGGTTGCGAGAAACTGAATCAGTTTCTTCTTTCGCAGTTTCTCGCCTGATGAAGGTGATTTTCACCGAAACCGGTCGCTAGAATAAATAAGTTTAAGAAATTAGGAAGTGCCTTTTACTCCATACATTAAATTTCACCTAATTATGGACTTCATTCAACAATAAAAAATAATATTAAAAATTTGTTACATATTTTTCAATCACTATACAGCGAAACGTGGGTTATAGAATATTCATAATATGTAAATAATTATTACTTATTTTTACAGCCTTAGTATTTCCTTTCTTGGTTCTTCGATTTTATTATTGTTTGATGCTTCTTTTTGAGTAATTGTTTTCCATATAGTTTTTTGTTTGGCTTTCCTTCCATTTGAAACCTCCCTTTTCCATTGCTTTCTCACCTCTTCGTTCACATTTTCTTGGCTTTCCTTTCTATTTCTATAAAACTGTTTTTACTTTATATTTTTTCACGTTATTCTTTCTTTCTCCATCCTCCGAAAGTGCCTTCGAACCGCTTGGCTGACTTTCTTCCATTATACTCTCTTTAATAATATTTTTTGGTTCATTGCTCTTCTTTGCAAAAGTAAAACCGATGTAACTTGCATTTTACAACTCACGACTTCTTATTTCAAAGTTCGTAATAATCCTTCGGACAGTTCAAGAAAGTCAGTCACGTTTTGTTGCACGTCTGACAGCGTCTTCAGGATAAATAATAAAAATCTTTAATCCTGATGAAGCTCTTAAACGTACAGTGAAACGTCGACGCATAAATATGCTATTTTTTGAACTGTCCGATCAATTATTTTAACAAATTTTGAGAAAATTTTCAAGGGATCAGTGCTTCAATTTATTGTCTTCTTTTGTATACTATGATCCCCTGATGTTCTCAGCGTCCACTTGATGTTTATAGATTGCATAGCCATTGCTTGTATAATATTTTTGTTTCACAATTATTTAAGCTCCTTTTATCTCCTCTTCCCTGTGTGTCTTATTGTTTCTTTATCATCCAATATCTTTAAGTATGATGTTAAAATTTATTTTGTTTTAGTCCGATATAAACCAGACAAAATACCATGGAACCAATTGAATTTATAATAGATGGAGTAGGCTGTGATTATGAGTTGGTAACATTGAAGAATTTGAAATTATTCTACATTACCAACTAAGTTGCAACTGTCATGAGTGTCATGACTAAAGCTCCAAATCTTATGTCCAATTGTATATGTATGCATCATGCTGATGCACTATAAATTTCAATCGGTCTACTGTTTAGTTACACGTATCCAGTACCGTTTACGGCTCTATGATACATTAGTATAACATGTTTTATCTAAACATTTTTTTCTTAGTTTTATTTATTATTTATTCATGAAATTATGTGTATCGTCAAAAATACAGAGAATAACTAAATCACAAAATAATAATAATAATAATAAAATAATCAAAGTTGATCAATATATTCTCGCTATATCGGAAAAATAATGCTTATTACCTTTGTAGTTCAATCGGCGCTCATTCCTTCCATATGCGTATCAAAGCGCCTGTGCATTCGGTACTATTTTTTGGAGACTTTAGTCATGACCTATTCAATTATTAATTCACTTACACTCGTGGCAGTATAAGCAGAAAAAAATATTGACAGGCCCTTTATTTATTTATTTAAAAAGTTAAAGTGAGGGCGATCATGAACATCAACCTATATATAAAATGTCAATTTTTTTTAAATTGTTTTGCAAAATAAATTTCTTTCCACTCGCAACAAGATTCTCAGACTGCTCATTCAAGAAAGTAATTCTTCTGGTTTATAGGAAATAACTTCAATCTTCAATATACCTAATTAAAAATTGGCATAAGTAAATCAATATGATCGTTGATGTTTCATACCCAGCCCTGGCAGGCATTTTTCTTTTAATTAAATACTAGACAGATGCAGTTGAAAATAATTCTGTAGAATTTCTTTGGTTTTATCAATTTACTTTTTTTTTCATTTCTAAAGAGAAATGTGGTTGCATAGCTTAGTACAGGTTCTATATAAGAGATAGAGAGTATCGGATTGTCTTTTGGATTTGTACCGGCTACTTCGAACTGGGATTTCTGCTTTTCTCCAGTTTGTGAGGCAAACACCCTGGTAACAGCCGCAACAGGCAATATAATAATCACTAGCTTGACGCCTTCCCGACAAGCTCAGCAAGCTTGGGACTTGTACGGTGCAAAGAAAAAAAAATCCATGGATTCGCGATTTTGTCATAAATTTTCGCTAATGTCAAATTTATGTACTTTTTTTATAACGAATGATACCTGTAGAGCACCCTCCAGCACAGCCATTTTGGATATGTGATTGTTATCGTAAAAGGAAATTTTGCTGCTTAACCATATTTCTTGGGTGCTCCATTGCAATATCAGCAATAACTGTGGTCTTGCTCATCGTTATTCTGAGAAGATAGAGAAGATTTTCAACAACTAAATTGATTACGTCATTCGAGCAACCAACGCAGAAGAAAGGGACTGACGGGTAATAATAAACTTTTAAGAATATTTGCGAAACTTTGACAACTTTATCGCTTGTCACAAGTCAACTGCAGTTTATTTCTTTATGCCTCGAAGTTGAGGGTCATCAGCAAATTACCGCTAGATATTTTATGCTTGTTTCGGAGAATCACCGAATTCGTTCTTTTAGAATTCGTTAACAACATCGTACGTCCGTAACATAGTATACGTATTGCAAGGTATATTGAGGAATTAACTCGCTGTAACATTATACTACAGGCCATCAACAATTCTAAAGATGCCGTCTTGCTTTTTGAAGTGTAAATAATTTTTTTATCAGACAACATTCATTGACTCACCAGACATTAGGCAAATCATTGAATGTTGTCTTTATTTCATTTGATGATGTGCTTACTGTATTAGAAGACGAGGCCAAATAACAACTTTTCCTCCTAGAAATGTAACTACCGAGTTAACAGTTGAAGACTCAGGTGATGAAGAGTTTGTGACCATCCATATTTTACCCGGATTATAGCTAAAAGTCCAACTGAAATAGTTCTTGATGGTGACACTGAAGTTACTTCTTAGTGAGTAGGTTCAATTTTCAAGAAGAACAATGTAAGGTGGGAATAAAAAGAAAACTAGAAAAAAAAAAAAGCCCGCCATAGGCAAAGACCCGATGTCTTAACGTTTCTATTTATCTATACTTACATTTTTATTTCATAAAACAAAACATTTTTCTAAAAATATTAACAAAAATCCTTGTATCTCTTATCATCGGGACCTTATGTATAAGGTTTAAATTCATTTACATTGCAAAACTTATAAACAAGTATTATTTATTTATTGGAATAAATACGTATGTATACTTATACTGGATTTCATTGAAATTTAGCTAAACAGGACCGTAGTCCGTTCGTAGTTTCTCCGAAAATTAAAAAAAAAACTACCGAAGCAAACCATTTTCATTTACATTCGCGTACTCCACATGTATCGCTATGTTACCCCTTGCATTATGGTCCCTTATTTATGGGACACGCTGTATACATATTTGTCATTTCTCATATAATTTGTTACATTTCTGTTTTATGTAATACAAGCCGCATATTTCTATACATTAGGTATGGATACAGCACAAATATTTATTTATTTGAATTTGAGATACCTACATATATTTTATCGACGCTTCAAACACAAACGAAACAGTTTTCAATTTGCGCAATGACTGAACAAAATTGCAACAACAAAACGTATGTTTCCATTCGAAATTACATTCCGGTAAATTACGCCGTCATGTTGCCGCCCCACACATAAATTAATTTCGACATGGCCACATCAAATTTACGTCACTAAACGGGGGTGCGCTGCCGTTTCATTACGGCTTTTGTTGCGTTATCTGCGAATGCAGACTGCAATTCAGCAGAAATAAATTGCAATTTGGGTTCGAACCCTGTAATACATTTAATGTGTTTTCCCAGTGTAATTATTATTTGAATTTTCCTTGGAGATTTATTAGTAAAGATTTGTCCTAAAAGTATCCGCGTTTGCTTTTATTTATAATAGATCTCATATAAAGCAAAATATTGAACGTAAATTTTAAACGATTGGTTTATCTGTGGTATATATGAATATATTTAATTCAAATAATTGCCTTGTGATCACAAATCAACAATTCATTCTTCTTGAAAGAAGAAACGTCGTTTGGAGATTTCCACTGCTTCCAGTGTTTTTGATTTATTGCAGATCTGATATTGTAAAATAAACGATTCGGTAAAATGTATACGTTATAAATAGTTTAGTGAAGCTAAATTGATCGTTGCATGTCAATGTTAAAAAAGTATAAAATGATAATGATTATATCACAATATCTTTAAACGGACATTGAAAATGCACACTACCATTTAATTTAGCGAAACATTAAGTGATAGTGCGCATTTTCAATGTCCATTTAAAGAATTTGTGATACAATTTTCATCGGATAAGAACCTATTCTGATCATAAAATAATTCTATTAGATTGGCTATTTAGGTACAATGTGATTAGCTGCATTAACATTACCTATTACGTTATATTTATAAGGTTTTCCTATATTCTAAATAAATGTTGCGTCCCTAAGTTTCGATTAGGAAACAATTTTCTTTTCTGTTTTTATGATTTTGAAATTGCAGTTCATTGTGAGCGTGTTTATTAAATTTATTTGATTAATGGAAAAAAACCTCCCGAAAAATCCAAGAACTATGTGATATCGGGTTGAAGACTATTACACATTTTCAAAAATAATTTTATTAAACGAAGCCAGAGGGGGTTCTAATAAATTTCCTAAAGATCTCGTTGTTTTAATAAGGAACGATGCATTCTAGCCAGGTTATGATTGATGAGGTGCGCATTTTAATCTGGGGGGTTAAAGTAAGCTGCCCTAATCTCGCCCGCGAAAGCGTTCGCCCGCCGGCGTAGGGTAAACAACCCTAGCTTAGCCACACACATGGAATACGCACACGAATATAAATAATAGAAAGATTGGATGGTTTGCAGAAAAGACCTAAAACTACGAGAGATAAAATACTTAGAAGTAAATTTTTTGGTGTTTAGAGTAAAAATTGTGAAAGCTACAGTGATCTTAAATAATGTTGCTGTATAAGTCCAATAAGCATAAATTTTAGTTTTAATTGGCAATAACGAAAATAAGAGCGGGCTTGATGACCGGCGATACAAGAACAAGTTCTTTTTATGCTCTAAGTAGGTTCTTAAAAATGCATGAAGGACGTTGCTATATTAATCCGAACTTAGTTTTAATAAAGAATGACTACCTTCATGTATTCTTTTGCCGGTAAATTATTAATTTAACGATAACACTAATTTAAACCTCTAAGAATGTATGCAAACATCGCCTTGAAAATAAAAGCACGCCTTGCAAAACGAGTAAAAAACGTGCAACAACCTATAAAATAATTTCGAATTGATCCTATCGAAAAGATATCGATTGTAACTGATAAATCAAATTAGTACTATGTGGTTTCTTTATTTGTTAATATTCACGTTCCTTTGTTAGTTCCATTTTTCACTCTAACTTGAGAAAGGTTATAGTGATGAACTCGGTCGACTCTTTTTGTTTTCTCTGGAAAGTAAAATAAAGCAATACAACACTGTTAATGATACTAATGAACAATTTTCCACTTAAGGAAATGCAAAATACGAGAATAAGCTTTTAACTTAATAAATAATCTCTGCATTTTCCTTATCATTTACTTCTTTATTTTACTATGTAAGTTGATAACCAAATCAGTACTATGTATCTAGGGATTCTTCATTTGTTCAGTATATCTTAATATGTATCAACTGAGAAATGGAGAAATGATACTACCGTGTGCGGTGTAATCGTAAAGATAAAGATAAAGATAACGCGGCAACAGAACCATGCCGCGTCGTAATAACTGGAAACCTTGAACGCAGAGGGTGTTGCCTGGCGTGGAGTAAAAATAATGCAATGATTATTTCTGAAGGTGTTCGGAATTTATTCCCAATTAAGACCAGCTGGCTCATTAAAATTTTATGCCAAGCCAAGACGTTAATGCTAACAAGTCAACTTGATTACTATAATTGCCATCTTGTCTGCCAGGGAAATGTCACATTTCTTTTTTTTTCTTTCAAATAATAATGCATGTTAACGTGGTTACCGCGACGAATACGGAAGAATGAAAGAAACCATGAATATAACTTGTTTTGTCGTTTTTTTTTTTGTTCCGTATCAGCAACGATAACGTCGTGGGAGAAGGTCGTTTAAATTATTTTAAAATATAAATTTTGTGGTTAGTTAAATGCAATTAATGCAATAATATGTTGGTGCTAATGCTAATATAGAAAGCAGAACTTTCATTTCCTTATTATTATTTTTTTTAGTAGTTTATTGTTCGTCTAAAATTTATGTCACAAATTTTACGGTCTCTCTAAAATCCACAAAACAGATACACCTTTACGTCCCATAATCAGCGCAATTAACTCACCAAACATCTAGCGCACATCCTCAAATCGTTTGCAGGTTAAAGTGAAACCTTCATCCTCAATTCCCAGCACCTCGTCCAAAAAATTGACGAGATATCCTTAGACCCTCAGAACATTCTGGTCAGCTTCGACGTACAATCTCTTTTCAGCAAAGTCCCAATTCCCGACATGGTCACAATCATATAACAACTGTTCAGAGCCCATAACAAACCCGAAGACTTAATTCTCTTAATAGAATGTTATTTAACATAAACTTATATCGTGTTCCGTGATCAATATACGAACAAGTCTCAGGCACAACCATTGGTTCTCCTCTCTCCCCACATTTTTATGGAGGCATTCGAACAAGTCCTTACTTCTTTCCCCCTTAAACCAACACCAAGTGTTGATTCAGATATGTTGATAATGTCTTTGCAATTTGGCTACACGGTAAGGAATCCCTACATGACTTCTTTGAACATTCCCAACATCCCGACATTCGCTTTACTTTGGAATACGAAACTGACCGTCATTTACCTTTCCTTGATATCTTAGTAAGCCGCCTCCTGAACTGTAGATTAGAACACTCTGTGTACCGCAAATCAACCCATTCTGATCACTATCTGAATGCACATTCACACCATCATCCTTTTCAAAAACAATCAGTTACTAACTCACTAGTCAGCCGCGTCTTTGCCCTATCAGAAGCCTCCTCATCACAAACCGAAGTGAACCACGTAACAACAGCCCCACTCAATAACAACTACAACAATCACGACATCCAAAGATCCATTTCTCGTCATCTTATCCCAATTCCACCACGCCTTGAACCTGATATACCTCCAGTCGCTACAGCTTACATCCATAACATAAAAGATCGAATTAGCAAAATTCTCAAACAACAGACCATCAAATCCATTTACTTACCCATGACAAAACTTTCAAATTGCCTACCTTACACAGAAGACTACATACCCTTACAATCCGAAGGTGTGTATCCAATTCCACGTTTCGGTGGGCGTGTATACATCGGTGAAATAAAACGATCTGTTAGCATTCGTGTTTCTGAAAATGAGCGCTGTACTAGACTACTACAAACAACTGGTTCGGCCCTAGCTGAACACAAACTAGAAACCGGTCACCATATCCTATTTTCCGACACAAAATTTCTAGCCTGCTCATCTCATTTTCCAATCGTAAAATCCGCGAATCCATAGAAATCATCAAACACCCCAATAACCTGAACCGTGATACTGGTTTTTACCTCCACAATACCTGGAAACATCTTATTAGCGATCCGTCATGCCCCAAGAGACTAATACCCGTTCACCGTTCCGGCCCATTACCCCCACCGACCACTATAAATACCTCCACAACAGACATACCTACTCAATCTATCACCAACCCCCGTTCACCGTTCGGGCTCATTACTCTAACCGAACAGTACATTCCACGACAATGGATATACCTATTCGGTCTCAGCCACTAACGAGCAGCATAGTAACAGCAGCAGCAGCCCTGAGGAAGTTTTTCTGCAATGGAGAACGAAACGTCGGCGGTTCCAACCGGAAGTCAATTCAAACAAGTTTAATCTTTTAAATTGCTTTTTATTCGACGCTTCGCTATACCTTTTTAGCCTAGAATATCTGGCAAATCTCAATTTTCTTAAATAGCATGCCCTATATTTTTCTATCCTAAATTCTTCGTTTAATAAAGTACTTTCATTTTTGTTAAGAATGTCATACCTATCTGAGATATTTTATGAGATTCTTAGATTTATTTGAATTATTTCTTTTAAAAATAGTTACTGTCTAAGGTGGCCGGAGAAAACGGCAAACAAATGAAGCTGTTGACTTTAATAATTAATTTTCAAGTGATAATAATGTACAAGCATTAGCTAGTTCAAGTACGTGACTCCTTTAAACAGTTATACATTTTTTTTTACTTGCATCATACATGCCCCACGCTTGTCAGGGATGCGTTAAAGTGGCTATTTAATATTGCCCGCTGCGTCTGCGACCGATCTACTAGGTGTTTTCCATCGGCATTCGTCTTACATACCGGGAAAACACAGAAAACTTAGTTCGAAAGGGCCGAAATGAATCCTGAACACAATCCAACACGTAAGAGTTCCATCTCTCACATAGGACCTATATGTACCAGGAGGGGATTAGAACACACACCTGTAGTTGCCCGACCAAACGTCAAGCCAATTGATCCAATGAACTTTGTCTATGCAACCATTTAATAAAGAAATAATTCAATAAATCCAAAAATTCATATCTTAACAAGTTCACAACTAAAAGTTTCCAAGTCTAACACTTTGAAAAGTGATTATTAATGTCAACCGGTTGATTGTTTGCCGGTTTTCCATAGCCACCTTAGACAAGTGTTCGTTTTAAAAGAATAATTCAAATAGATCTCAAAAAATATCGCAGATAGGTGTAAAACATACTTAACAAAAAAGAAAGTACTTTATTAAACGAAAAATTTAGGATAGAAAAATATAGGGCATGCTATTTAAGAAAATTGAGTTTTGCCATTTTGAAGTTTCTGATATTTTGTTTATTACCATGGCCACCCTGTAGCGATAAAAATACATTTAATAACGGCTTATAATAAGCTTATGTATCAACTACATCCGTAAAATCTTTTTCTTAGAGTTAAAAATAAATAAAATATGAATAAATAAAATAGGGGCTGCAAATAGCACTTTTTAGAACAAAATGTTAAATATTTCAAGAACGGTTAGGTTTAGGTATAGACAATGCTATACTAAAATGCTAAAATGTGTAGAATTTCATGGGCAATCCAAATTTGGCTTCATATATCGGGCATGTCATTTGAAATAAAAAAGTTGTCTCCGCCACCACTGTTTTGATTCACTCTGTATAGATGAAAATAATTTGTTGTAGACCTCTTAAATTAAAGATGAAATTATGTTGAAAATTTTTTTGTATCTTCAGTAGTTATCGAGATATGGCCCGAGAACACACTGTTGGGACACCCTGTGTATATATTTTTTAATTCTGGTACCTATTTTACTGAATACAAAAATTCACAAGACATAAACAAATAAGAGGAAAGGATGGCTGGAAATCTCCTCGATCTCGAAATTATTTATACAGTAATGGCACGGTAAAAAAGGGCCAAAATTTATTCCATATAAAAAAGGCGCCGAGAGCGATTCCCTGCCTAAAAATAAAATTCAGAAACGCTAAAACAAAGGAATTGCTGCAATTTTTGCCATAATTTTGATAAAATGAGTGAGAAAAAGGCAAAAGAATTGTTTATTTAGTAAAAGAGTTGTTTGAAGTCAGAATGTAAGTCAGTGTATAATTAAAAAAAATTAAATTATACACTGATGAAGCAACAAAACCGTTATGAAACGTTTGCACATACATCTATTATTATAACAAATAAAGGCTGAAAAAACGCAAAGAATTTATATAAAAAAATATCTGAAAATAGTCAAGAAAATAACAAAAGAAAATTAACAGAAGAGTAAATCATTTTGTCGAATAGCTTGATTGTTTGCTAAAAATGATGAATTCTTGTGTAAAGGATATACTTTTATTTTTTGAGTGGTACACTAATATCTAGTGTAGAAGTGAACAAAATATAAAAATGTAATACAGGATGTTATCAATTAAGATGGCAAAAATTATACATCATTTTCTGACTCAACCTAATTTATCTATATCCAAAAGCTTTTCGTTAACGTCTTGACATTGCTAAAAACCGCAACAGACGATCATGAATTAGATGTAATTTACATGTGTATTTTTTGACAAAACGTAAATTTAAACTTTTTTTGTGGTATAAGAAACAATTTCATGAAATTTTACACGTAAAAATTTATGAAATTCTTTCTTATCATCAAAACACATGTTTAAATTCACGTTTTGTCAAAAAATACATGTTAATTAAATCTAATTTATGATTATCTATTGCGGCTTTTATAAGACATATTAAGAGAACACTAATAAAATATCTAAAACGTAATAACACGGAAACAAAGAAAATACGGAGAACACATTTACTTTTATATTTAACTAAATAACGGCGTCTTATTTGGTGTATACTAACTTTGACACATGATTCACACATTTTCAATTTTCCATGGGAATAAAACAAGATCGGTTACAGTACTTTACAGCAATTGTGAATTGTGACAAAAACTGTCACACTGACACCTCATGTTTGGGAGCGTAGTAATTTCCTAGCCCAAGAGTCATTCATTTAACTTAAACGTCTATAGTGATTTAGTGGTTTGTGGCCATACCGGTCATTATTTTAAAATAATGCCCTAGGGCATTATTTCAATGATAACGTGACTTGAAACTGATCCATTACCTTGTTGTAATAGTCTAGACGGACATTCAAGAAATAAACTAGGTACTTATAAGTTGGATATTTATTTTAATAATTTTTATCTGTTTTTATTGTAACGTCATACTTCAGGAATTTTATGGATAAACACATCTGCAACATTGACAAAATAAAGGGTCAGTTTCCAAAATAATTTACTTTTCCTTTCTTCTTCAAATTTCATATTAATTAAACTGCAGTAAATATGTATATCAAAAAGTTTTATTAGGTAAAAATCGGATTTTCGTTAAGATGTGAATTTAGAAAACTGAATTCTTATTAAGAGTTCCAAGAATATGCGGCATAAGCGAAAACCACCAGAGGCAAAGCGAGAAAGTCAACACGAAGCAGGTAAGGCAACACGAAGTGCACGTAATAGTATCAGCAGGAAGTATTTTGTTAATTTTAAGAATCAATTAAAGATATTGTTCTATTAAGTTTTTTTTAATTAAAAGGTTCTTTGTATTTAAATTTTATGCTTCTATTAAATTGATCGTGTAAATTTTTCACTCTGTATTAACACGAAAAGAAGGAATTAATAGATTTTACAGTTGACGGTTGAAAATCATTAATCGAAATTACATAGAACATTTTTTATACCTATATGGATGAGCGCCTTTCAACGAAGAATTAGTTTTAAAAAAATTTATTTTACAGCACCTATAGGTCAGTTACAAATAACTAAGAACGATGAGCACTAATGATTATAAACCCGGTTCAATTTAGCTCTTAATTTATCAAAGTACACGTCGAACTAACGTAATCTGTGTAGTACTTCATGTAGAACGTGATCTGGGATCCTGACCGTGGGCGGTCAGGCACGGTTGAAGTTGCGTGCGAAGGTTCTTCCCCATGGACGAGGAACCAATTTCAATTTGCGGCTGCCAGCTTTAAAACCGAACGTCACCCATCGCTTAGGGTTAGGGCGGGCAGATTAAGCCCTTCGAGGTCGTCACATTTTCAGCTGTGACCGAAACTTTTATTTATTTCGTATCACAACTTCTTAATTACGATCTGCTGTAAAGAGCATCGTCCAAACTCGAAAGCAAGCGAGAGACAATCTCGTTTATGTGAAAGCGCAATGTTAATTGCTAATTAAAGAGCTAAATGAGTAGAGTTTGTTTTAGTGCTCCGATTTTAATTTCGTTGACGAAAATGGAATTGTTTTTCCCAGTCAAGAAATCGTCTACTTTTAAAGAGGCTACATTCTATGTTAAATGGTAAACTTAAGGAAACGGAAAAGGGAGTGTTTAATATAAAGTTCCCTTCAAAAGAGGCTCTACACAGAATAAGAGCAGAAATCATTTGTAAAAAGTATATGTTATGTATAGGGTGCACATTAGTTTCTTGTCATTATTTTGAAGAAAATTTGAATAAAAAACTTTATTGTGTTAGGTTAGCACGTGGTTAGCACTCAGCGGACTATGGGGATACTTTCTATTCGAGGAGAAAGGGGAATGGAAGAACCCTTATGTCATCACAATTGATGTAAGTTGCCTGTCTTTTATTTAAGTTCATACATCCCGCTTTAATGTCAAAAAATGAGATTAAACAAATCAGCATGGTTGATCGGTCATATTGCGGGGAAGTTCTAGTTCTCTTTTGGTGATGAGGCTCTAGCTGGGGCCAAAATATCTTTAAGACATCCTCAGAAATCCGCGAGATTAGAAATCATATTTTAGATAGATTTAGAAACTGAAATATAAATGTCAAAATATTAGGAACTCAAATTTTCTTAATCTAATCATGACATGATTTTTAAGTCCATATTCTTCTAAAGAAGACCTCAAATGAGACTACCATCAGGTAGTTGATCAGAGGATGCTCGAAGATTCCACTGCTTAGGACAAGATCAAGTCTAATATTCAATTCACTATGCAGTTTGGGTATATCGAAAAATTCACATTAGAATTCACGGACCTGTTAAATAACATTTTCTAGTATTTCCTTTATCGAAACCAACCTCATTTCGTTTCAACGTGGTTTCAACCATTCCTCCATTTCAGATTTATGAGAATTAGAAGTGGGGTCGCTTATTAACAATCGTGGAGCATTATCCATAATAACTTCGCATTTTTTACCGTTCATTGTATTTAGAACAGGAACCAGTTGATCCTCAACCAATTTCTTAAAAATTTCACTGTTCATATTTTGATAATGATCCTTAAATTGAATTTTGTTATCTAAAATTAAATGACAGTCTGCAGTGCACCCAGCATGTAATACAGTAAACATTAAAATTTTCGTCAAAAACTATAAAATTAATTTTTTTTTTGTTAGATTTGGAATATTTGTCGTGTTGCTTTAACAACGATTATTAGATATTCTCCCCTTATTTCCGTTTCCTCACTTAAATTACACGTTCATTTTGCATGAAGTCAAGTGAGCAGAAGTGAGGAATTTGCTTGCCTCCTTTCCTTGAGGAACCGCAAACCCATCATCAGTAATGACTGTTCGTCTCTCAATTGGAGTAGGGAAGCTAATCATAAATTACTTACACAAAATACTTGCGCTGAAAAGTTTAATCTTGAAGTAGTCGCTAAAATCATTTCATTTACTTAAAAATGAAACTAGTTTCACGTTCCTTAAATTACTCATAAGTTTTGACTGAAATTTTTGACGAAACTTAAGAACTTCTTCAGATTTCCCCTCTTCAGTTGTTCCATTAAGGCAAATTTTCACTCACTTTTACATACAGAACGTAAAAGTATGTTTCCTCCAACATAAAATAAACGGACCATAGTTTTGGTGGCTCCTCTTTCATAGTTTTATATTCAAAATAAGCTAGTATCACACTTTCAGACATATTCCACAATTCACCTCTAGTAAACGGGTAAATCTCACGAAATCGCAACTAAATTACAAAATTATGATATTTGTTTCATTTGCTTTGTTGCTATATGGTTGCTATCACAATTAATTGATGGATAACATTAAACTTTCCTCTTTATATTTGGCCACGTTTTCGAAAAAAATGTTATTTGATAAGTACTTGATTGCGAAATGCTTTTGCATTTTCGAACAATTTTTTTAGTCCCTCGGCTCGAAAAAAAAACTTTCATTCTCAAATGTAAAAGAGTCATTTCGCGATCTACAGTGTCTTTCAAAAAGTATGCAACAAATGGGATTTTCCTTTATTATTGATTTTTAATAAATTTTATTAATGCAGAACGCTTCTGCATTTCTTTAAATCAAATTGCCAGATGAAATTTGTCTTTTGGGGTATACAGCGTGGACACCGAAGAATGTAAAATGCCCTTATTTTAAATGATAGAAGAAAATGTCACGTTGTTTGGAATTAAAAATTATCACCAAATGTAAGATTAACAAAATTACGGCCTTCTATTAAAAAAAAATCACCATTTATTACAAATCACTCTTTATACACACTACGTTATCAAATACTGGTGGGATTAAATTATTCGCTGAGATAACATGAATGAAAAAAAAACTAATCTTGTTGTTTCTCAATTATTTCATTTCGTTCTGAGTGTTTTCTTGTTGCATTTACCATTCATCCATTCAAAAATTAAAAGGCAAAGACATTAAGCTCATAATTATAGTACTTTTTACAACTTTTACATTCAAAATGTCACTTAGTTTAAATGTATTGTAATTTTTCAATGGAGCAATGCAACAAGAAAACAAATTTTCGCAATGCATGGAAATAATTAACTCAGAACCAAATGAAAAAATTGAGAAATAGCAATAAGATGACTCTTTTTCCATTCATGTTATCTTGGCGAATACTTTAATCCCACCGGTATTTGCTAATGTAGTGTATACATAAAGAGTGACTCGTAATAAAGGGTGATCTTTTTTTAATTTTTGAGATAGGAGGCTGTATTTGACTATAACTTTTAATTCTAAACAACATTTTATGATATTTTCCTGTTTCATTTAAAATAAGGATGCTTTACTCTTAAGCTGTATTCAGTTTTTCACTTTTCAGTGTCCACGCTGTATACCGTTAAAGATAACCTGACATTTCCTAATTTGATTTAAAGAAATGTAGAAGCATTCTGCATCAATAAAATTTAATAAAGATTGATAATAAAGAAAATTCCTATTTGTTGCATACTTTTTGAAAGCCACTGTAGAATCAAAAATAACTATTAGAAATGCAATCTTCCTAGCTTGCAAATGTTTTTACTCCAATAAAACGTGATTAAAATGTATTTGTTATAGTGCAGTTTATATTTGAAATCCATGCTCTAATGATTTTGTGCAGTGTTGATTTTGACCCTTGAAATTCTAATTTTTGTTTACAAATATTTACAATTTTTTTAAATTAAAGTAGTATTCCCTATTTTTATCTAATTCTCAAATTGTCTAGTTTAAATTCTCTTTCAAGCAAAAATCTTACCAAGAAAATTCTGGATACTTTATTGCACAGGATCGCTTCGGTTAATGTTAAAGATAAATATTTTAGTTAGAAACATTTTAAAACACGCTGCTTTCAGGACTCCTGATAATACATTTACATTTTGCGTTATAAGGACTCGATTTTGTAAACGCAAGTTAACTCTAACCTTCAGTTTATTGTCATAACAACTATTATCACAATTGTTATTATGGGAATAAACAATAAACCGATAGTTAAAATTAACTTGCGCTTGTAAAGCCGGGCCTAAGAATGGTATGAATAAACATTAAGAGATCTGTTGCTATACAGATGTAACGTGACGTAATGTCACCACTTCACCTACGTGATAATCAATTCAAATTAAGTAAAAAACTCCAATAAAGTTTTGTTCTAAAGTAAACCATTTCAAACATACTGGGCGTTTAAAACTCTAATAAAGCAAACCTTTTTCAAGGTGTTTCAACGTGTTCTGTAATTTTCAGAATTTTTAAAGTTTATCTCAAAAGGTGTTCAAAATGACCCCCGTTGTTTGCTAAGCACATTCTAGCACGCTTCAAAAGAGATCCAGTTGCGTTTGAACACCTTTTGAGATAAAATTTAAAAATTCTGAAAATTACACATCACGTCGTATTCTTGAAAAACGGTTTGCATTATAAGAGGTTTTTTTTAGTTTGAATTGATTATTAGGTGGATGGATAAATGATTAGATGAACTATTTTTGAAACGGTTTACTTTAGAACAAAACTTTATTGGAGTTTTTTACTTAGTTTGAATTGATTATCACATAGGTGAAGTTGTGACAATACGTCACGGGTCACCCTGTATAATTAGCGAAAGTATTGAACATTTTATGTTAATAAATGAATTAAGTTTGTATTTTAGATAAAAAAATGTATTCTTTATGCTGAAAACTAAGTTTAGAGAAAGCTACATAATTAATTAAATACTAAATATATATTTTAAACGGGCCCGATAATTCAGGCCGACTTCCTGGTAACAAAATACATATAAAAACATATTTTTTTAAAGATAAAGTAATTCATAAAATATTCAAAACAAAAGCAAAAATTGTCTTTTGAACATTACTTAAAATTTATGTTATGTTAATATCTGATGTTACTGTTCGGTTTAGTAATTTTATAAAGCAACGAACGTCGTTATTTATTCCGTGGTTTTAAATTATGTTTGGCGGCAATCAGGAAATAATATTATAGATAAAGGAAAGAGTAATATAATTTTGCGTCGCACGCAAAAGTCAACGAACTAGATTTCACCACATTCCTTCTAGTCCTTGTTAAAGAACGTGCTACGAAATTCAATCGAGTACTTGAATTAATATTTCACGAAAACTGTTACTCTGACTCACACGTCTTTTAAATGAATTATTTAAGTATTGAAAAATAATGTAATTCAGGAAAGAAAAGAAAAGTAAAATTAATTACAGAATTAAACTCAAAATAGAAAGTAAACTATTACAAATGAGAAATATTATATTATATTCGAAATTTATCAATTTTAAGTAACTCCAAAGATATATCTAATGTAGCCTTCAAGTTGTAAATAATTATTTTACATACCGTTTGAGTTTGTCTTCATAGTGTGAGGCAAGGTCAGCAATTTGAAATAAGTTTAGTTATCACCTGTGTACCAACTCTATTCGATATAACTGATTACGATACGTTGTTTCAACGTTAAAAAATGCACATTTCGAAATACATTTACGAAATAGTTTCAAAATAGTGCACCGCCAAAAAACGGTTTAAGTGACGGTATTAAGAATAAACGAGTTGTGCAACTTTTCTATCGTAATTACAGTTTTTTTTTGTCTCTTCTCAGGACCTCATTTCTTTAGTACTAATGCTCTGGTTGAAATTGAGTCTTTAGTAGATTTCTTGAATTTCTAAAGTTTCCCTATCGAATTTTTCCGTGGGCTGTTTTCTTTTATGATGCTTTAAGAAAAAAATGATTTAAGAAAAAAAATAGCTAAGAATTTTCTCAAAGCAGATGTTCTGAAAGTTTGAAAATTTAAAGATCCCTTAGATAAAAAAAACCTTTCACGGCCCCCTGGGTTTAGCACATCATTTTTAGACTTATACTAGGTGTCCCAGCCAAGACTTTCACCCCTTATACCTTCGTTTTTTAAAGGTAGAAAAAAGCAAAATTTATTAGTATGTGTTGATAACTGCAGAATCTTCCTGCTATGTCAAATGTTTTGTAAATGCAAAATCTTATTTTTAAACAGTTTTCTGTTACAGAGGTGATATTATTATGGTAAAGACCTACACGATTGTAAAAGAATCTGACTTTTGAAAGAACTGAGCAGTAGGATATTAAAGGTATAAGTGTTCAGAATCTTAACATTTGATCCACATTTTTTCTGTAATTCATAAAGAAGAAAGGCGTTTAAAAATAATAAACTTTTGTTGTAGTGATGTTTGATGATGCTGAATATAAAGTTTTTAATAAAGGTACCTCTCAAATTTTAGCAAAATTCATCAATAAATAACAAAGATATTAGGGGTCAAAGTCTTGGTTGGGAGACTGTATATACAGTGACCGCCAAAAAGTTCGCACCATATGGGAAAATTTTTTATTATTGATTTTTTTCAAAAACTTTCTGCGCCAATAGTTTGTGCATGTTCAACAACCAAAGCATTGTACCAAAAATGGTACCTATTTAAAATACGAAAATTGCTATAATTTGGAATTGTTCGATATATTAGAAAAAATTTTAGTAGGATCCGATAAGTTATTGCAAAATGCATCGCTTGGCATTGAAACAAAATTTTCAGAGGCATAATATTTCAAGAAAAAGAAGATTTTTCATTTTCTCAGTTTTGTTCAAAGTGTGAAGCGGTAAATGGGCACTTGGTATTTATCTCTCAGGAGTAGTTAGCTTCCTCATTTATGTCAATAAAAAATATTTAAAAGAATCAAATTTATTCTTGGGTCCTTAACTTAAATTTGACACGATTTTTCACGTTTGTGGTGCAAGGCTCGTTTTATAAAATTTTGTGTTCTCATTTTTGATTTCTTGACAATACAGTTCTAATAACCCAAATTTAGCCTAAGCAGACCGAAAATTGCAAGAATTTCAAGCACTTGTTAATTTGAATCCGTTTAATATCCGTACTTAAAAAATCGATATTTTTCATAGCAGCCATGAAATATTTAATGTCGATTTTATAAGTACGGATATTAAAGGATCTAAACTAAAAAGTGCTTGCAATTCTTGCAATTTTCGATCTCCTTAGGCTAAATTAGGGTTATTAGAATTGCATTACCAAGAAATCAAAAATGATAACACAAAATTTTATGTAAAGGTGCGTTTAGACTTGAGCACGCACGCACTGATCCACCGCGAATGCTCAAGTGTAAACGGTTATGCGCACACGCTCACTATGTGTTTTCCTATGCGCGAACAGCAGCGAGCGCGATCCGCTTGGTGTCGGTCTCGGATACATGCTCAAAAGAATTAATTGGTTCGCGAATGCTCCATTTGTACCACACTGAATTTGCGGCGTATGTTCGAGGTATCTTGTATCTTTTTTGATAATCTTTGGTGCTATCAAGCTGAGCAAATATTCGAAATCGGTTTTAGTCATTCTCGTAAAGTCTCTGAATTGGTCATAACGACACTCTGACACTAAATTGCTTAATAAATTACTTTGTCTATTACAAAAAATTGGCGTTTGCCACCAACGACGACGTCTACGTTTTCGAATTTCCTTTTTTTATGAAAGTATACATCACAATAAACGCGGCTGCTGCTATTTTGACATTCATTTTCAACGCACGTCTGCGAACAACTGGATCAGCCCATTCGTTGGAAAATGAATTTTACTTTAAACGCTCTTCGCGAGCGCGAACGAATACCGTGCGCATATGCTCAGTGCGTACGTGTTCAAATCTAAACGCACCTTAAGAAAAGTCTTGCACCAGAGACGTAAAAAACTGTGTCCAATTTTCTTGTGCATGCAACAGTTAAGAACCCAAGAGTAAATTTAATTCTTTTAAATATTTTTTTATGGATATAAATGAGTAAGCTAACTACTCCGAAGAGTTAAACACCAAATGCCCATTTACCGCTTCACATCTTGAACAAAACCGAAAAAATTAAAAATCTTCTTTTTTTCGCAATATTATGCCGCAGAAAATTTTGTTTGAGTACCAAGCCATATATTTTGTAATAACTTATCGGATCCTACTAAAATTTTGTCTAATATGTCCAACAATTTCAAATTATAACACTTTTTTCATTTTTTTATTATAAATAGGTGGCACTAAGAATTGTTCACCGGATCTGTCCTGCTTATATTTGGTTATCGACCATGCACAAACTATTGACGCAAAATGTTTTTGAAAAAAATCAATAATAAAATATTTTCCCATATGGTACGAAATTTTTGGCGGTCACTGTATATACAGTCTCCCAACCAAGACTTTGACCCCTAATATCTTTGTTATTTATTGATGAATTTTGCTAAAATTTGAGAGGTACCTTTATTAAAAACTTTATATTCAGCATCATCAAACATCACTACAACAAAAGAGTCCGAAAAACGCCTACGCAAATAGTGTCGGTGTTTATTGTAGGATTTGAGCGCTCAAAAAATCAAATAAAATGGCAGAAAAAACTCTACAATATATCCTACCTTGCGGCTTTAATAATTTAAGACACCTGCGTGATAGCTGTCAATTTTTTTTTAAAGGCAATGGTAAAAAATTTCAAAAGAACTTTTTTTCTGCGTTCAATGATGTACTTATTTTTCAAAATAATTAAAAAAATAAAATAAATAAGTTATTAACATGAAATTATTTTGAAATTTTGGCTTAAATCTTTTGTGTAACCCAACCTAAATGATTTTATTTTATTATTTTAAAATAATTATGGAATGATTCTTTAAACTAATTCTACCTAGTATTTTAATTAATACCTCCATTCGTTTCAATTACAGCAGCGGGTCTTCGTGGCAGACTATTAAGTGTTATTAATACAAGTATGAAATCTATTGAAAAAGTTTGACAAGCATTCACGCGATATAATTAAAAATTCTACGTAAAATACTAGCAACGCGACGTTTAAAACAGCTGTATGCTAATATTCTTATTGTCTCCGTGTGATAACGAGACGAAAATTTTACTTCAGCTGCCATGAAACAGCTGGTTCATTTCGTTCTAGTAAATAATCCGCATTAATTAACAAACAATTACCTACACAATTATCTGCGAATTTGTTACCTTTCTTTCATACGCAATTCCAGTTATTTTAGAAATTACTAACAATTACGTCGCGTGAAAGAAACAAGTCAGCTGTTAAAAGTGTAATAAAACCAATCGAGATATGTGTCATGGTCCTATTATACTGCCGAGATTATAAAGGGTCTTCCAAAAGACGCGCCTAGATGTCTTTTTAAAATAAAACATGTAAAAACTTAGATTTTTTCGGTTTTTTTTTAATTTTTACTAAAAATATGGCTCTTAACAATTATGTGTGAAAAATGACATCGCTTAAATGTCCACCACGAGCGCGTCTACAAGCTTCCATATGAATATTAAAATTTTCTATGATCCTCTCACCTAGTAGCGCATTGAGGGCATTAATTTCGGTCCGAATATAGTTTTTCAGCTGTGCAATAATTGTTGTTGGCTTATCCACATAGACTTTGCTTTTCAAAAAACCCTAAAGAAAGTAATCTAATGGGATTAGATCGCATGATCTAGGTGGCCAGTTTATGTTACCATTACGTGAAATTAATCGAAACTGGAAACTTGTTTTGCAGCAATGCAATATTTTCACGTGTTGTGTGACTCGTAGCTCCGTTCTGTTGAAAATAAAGATTGTCTGAGTCTATTTGTTCAAGCTCAGGCCAGAAAAAAGTCACTATGTGAGAGAGTCATAGAAAATTTTGATGTTTGTATGGAAGCTTGTATACGTGGTCCATGGTGGACATTTATATGATGTCATTTTTCATATATAATTGTTAAGAGCCATATTTTTAATAAAAATAGTTTTTACAAGTTTAAAGGCCCTTTATAACGTGGCGCCGTATTTTGTATGCAGTGCCGCGGCTAGATTTTGGGGTAATTTTTTAATTAATTATAAACTGTTCAAAAGATTTTTTTAACGGACAGTAAAAGTAATGTCCATTACTTTCACATCGCATTGGCGAATAACCCTAGGACATATCGGTTTGGTTTACAGTGGAGTTCTCGGGCTACGGTTCTGCTGACGAAGGCTCAATTTTTTTTTTAACATTTTTTCCATACTCTTAGACATCGCTCCTTATCGTGGTTTCATTTGTCGGATTAATTAACAGTCATCCTGTATTTTATACAACGTGTCCATGCCAAGACTTTCACCCCTTAATGTACCTTTGTTGTTTATGGATAGCAAAAGCAAAATTTGATAGGAGTATGTATTGATTATTGAAGAATCTTTCTGCTATGTCAAATCTCTTGTGAACGCAAAATTTTCTATTGTTGCCGAGTTGATGTCATTGTGGTAAATACATACACGACTATAAAAGAATCGGGAATGATGTTTTTAGTCAATTTTACGAGTTGAAAGTTTTGGCACTTAACCCGACAAAAAGGTCAAGTGTCAACTCTTTTGCGAACTCTGTTCAAAAGGAAATAAATTAATTATTAACATGAAATGACGTAATATACAGTTGCTGAACAATAAAATGATCTGTATTACGGTAAATAATGTAGCGTCGCGTCGTCTACAAATATTTCCACATAGGTTAACAAATGACGATATCTGACAGAAAAAATTCTGTTGTCAGATAATTCAATTTCTTCAAGTTTATAAAATTGAAAATAAGGTATGAACAGCAACTAAAAACTATAAAGATGTAAAACTAATTTAGATAATTTCTGCATGTGTAATAAACGGTTGCTGAACAATAAATGATACCTGTTTTTTGGTAAATAGTGTCATGTCTATAAATAATCCCTAATAGGCAAACAAGTGACGATAACTGACAATTTTTTTTCTATTGTCAGATAATTATTCTAGTTTATAAAACTGTAAATATGAGATAGCATAGAAGAAATACTAATACAGGGAGTGAAAGCACTGTACAATAAAACAAAGAACTATGTAAGAATCAGACAAGAAGTCGCACATGTTTGAAACCACCAAAGGCGTACGACAAGGATGTATACTTAGCCCCTTGCTGTTTACATTGATCTTGGACGAGGTAATCAAAAACCCCAGGAATCAGGTAAAGTGTTACGAAGTCGATCACTGGAAGATGAAAAGGATAGAAATATCGGAAATAATCGCCAAAGATGAGAAAACACTGAAAATATACAAAGACACTCTAGAGAGAAACAATATGAAAATACACAAGCAGAAAACAAAAACCATGATGATGGCAAGGAACGAAAAGGCACAACAGATCAACTTAGATGAAGCAAAGTTAGAACAGGTAGAGAGTTTCAAATATCTAAGTTCGAGGTTCGGTACGCTCGCAGAACGGGAAATTAGATCAGGAAATTGAGGAAAGAACAGGAAAGAAAGAAATACCAAAGGAAATAAAAGTGGAATTATTTAAAAAAGTTGCCATTAAAATCCTGACGTATGGTTCAGAGACATGGACACTAACAGAAAAACAAAAAAGTAAGATTCAAAGTATGGAAATGAGATTCCTAAGAAAGATAGAGGGCAAAACAGCACCTTCAGAGAAAATTTGAAGACAAAGTAGAACATATAATAGAGCAAGGACAATTGAGATGGTATGGATATATAATGAGAATGGATGAAAATAGAATGGTAAAGAAAGTGTATGAAGCAAGAATATACAAAAAGAAAAAGAAGGGGAGACCCAGAACAACATAGACGGAAGAAGTAAAAGCAGCTGTTGAAAAAAGGGGAGTAGAGTGGCGAGAAGTGCACGAGAAAACACGAGATAGGAGACAATGGAACGAGATGTGGAAAAGAGCACCCAACCCAACTCACATTAGCCTGACACCCGCAAGGGTAGAAAGGCTTTAGGATTAAGTAAGCAAATATGAGATACAACTAAATAAATAAAAAATGTAGCACTAATTTAGACCACGACAGGATAACTAAAAAGATGTAGAACTAATTTAGCGAACTAATTCAAAATAAATTTAAAACATATTAGTTAATTCGTTGTTCACATTTTCAGTACAATACTAGAATTTTTCATCATTATAAATTTATCATTTTATTTCTTAAACCACAATCTTATTTTTGTTGAAATGTTAGCCATTAAGGTAGGTAGGTCTCACTTTTAAAATGGTGTTAATTTTTATTTATTTATTCTAATTTTGAAGTCCGTGTGCCTTCTCACTTTCTCTTGTAAAGTTTGCGTTTCAGTAGATACAATTAATTGTGCAAAAAATATAGGTACATAATATAGATGCTGTTCTGTTCCAACACTTTGATTCGTACTGCACCGTAAAGGAATGTTGCCAGAAAATGCGATGGTCATCGTTTCGACATTAAAAATAAAAAAAACGGAACCAGTTTTACATTCTTTTGCACATGGTAGGAATATGTTATCTTCTATTTTCAATAAAAGAAACGTAATACGAAGTCAGATTCATTTCGTGACAAAAGTTTCCGTTCTCGCTATACATTAAAGTTATCTGAACTGTTTGTATCTTTTCTCTTTTCAGGAAGCTTCCCAGTCATCGCTGGGGCCTAGGCAAAACTCAGCGTCTGCTGGAGGCCATAATCTCCTTTTGTCAACACTGTGCTTCGCTGTGTTTTTGCTGACAATAAAAAAAATGTTGACAGTTATCGTCATTTGTTTGCCTTTGAGGAAGTGCTTATAGACACTACACTATTTACTGCAAATAGGTATCATTTATTGTTCAGCAACTGTTTATTACTAATTTCATGTTAATAATTAATTTATAAAAGTTCTTTCGAAATTTATTACAATAATTATACCATTGCATTTAAAAAACAAAAGTTGACAGCTGTCATGTCATATCTTAATTGTATTAAAGACACAAGATATGGTATATTGTAGAGATTTTTCTGCCATTTTATTTGATTTTTTGGTCGCTTAAATATGACAATAAACACCGACGCTATTCGCGTGGGCGCTTTTTGGACTCAGCCTGTATACAATTTTAAATACTGAACAGACAAGAAGGAATTTGTTGGGGCATGTCATGGCAACGATATATAAATAACATAAGTTGTCAATGTGTCATTAAAAAGTATTCCATGTTTTATAATGTTCCTGAAATAAAACACATATTAAACGAGGTTTGGTTGAACCTCTTTCCTGGGTCAGAACCCTAACAATTTGGCGCTGCGGACAGGATTCAAGATTCAGGATAAAAGATTCAAGATTCGGCTAGGATATCATGACGGAAACTACGGAACAGATCCAGGCGTTGACGTCAGCTATCAATAGTCTCCTCAAGCTGCAATTACAGAATGAACAAACCAAAGCCTCAAGATGAAGATATCATGAATGTTATTCAAGCGATCAAGAACAATTGGTCATCGTCTTCTGATTCTGATATAGTCGAACACTATAAAAAACGTCGAGATAATCTCTCCGTCGTGGATGAAACATTATTACTTGGTGAAAGAGTGGTAATTCCAAAGAATCTACAAAATAAGATTCTCACTGCTCTTCATAAAGGCCACCCTGGTATAAGAAGAATGAAACAACTCGCTCGAGAATATGTTTACTGGCCAAAAATGTCCAATGACATAGAGAAACTAGTTCGACAATGTAATTCATGCGCATTAACTCGAAAATTACCTGCTAAAATACCTATCAGTCCTTGGCCTATCCCCACCAGACCCTTGGAACGTATGCACATTGATTACGCTGGACCTATAGATGGACAGTATTTATTAATATTCGTAGATGCTTATTCAAAGTTCATCGACGTTGGTGTAACTCAGACGATATCTGCAAAACGTACCGTTGACTTATGTCGTGAAATGTTTTCAAGATACGGCCCACCAGAAGTTCTCGTTAGTGATCATGGCACTCAATTTACTGCTGATATATTTTCCAAGTTTTGCAAAGAAATGCATGTGACTCATTTATTGTCTGCAGTAAATCATCCTCAGTCAAACGGGCAAGTTGAAAGAATGGTGGATTCCGTTAAAAGAGCTATCTGGAAGAACCCGAATGACTGGAGGAAAGAACTACAAGATTTTCTATACACTTATAGATACACACCCTGTACTTCAGCCCCCCATGAAAAATCTCCGGCAGAATTATTTTTAGGTCGAAGGATAAATACACCTTTCTCTAAATTGCTGCCCAAACAATCAAATCAATATCCATCTGAAAAAAGTTTAGAAAAACAAATAAAAATGGAAGCTGAATTTGCTAACCACCATGGAGCCCGGCAACGTGAACTACAAATTGGTGACAATGTTGTAGTCGCTTTAGCGAAAAATAAACGCGTTCAAGGTAAAGTAACAAAAATTCTATCTAAATCTCGTTACTTAGTTTGCCTTGACAATGGAAAAGTTATTGAACGCCATATAAACCATATTTGGAAAGGAGGAAGGACCCCGTCGAAAATATCTTCAAACTTAGATGATGATTGAGTATTTTATGATACGACTGATAGACTCCTCAATCACAATCCTTCAGTCTCGAATGAACGTTGTATTGAAAACTGCTCTAATCTTGATAATCTCAATGAAAATATGTCGATCCCTGTTCATCTGGAGAATCAAGACAACGAAAATACTACAGAAGACATCGCAGAAACAGTACAAAATGACAGCTCCCATATTACTCCCTTAAGATCTTTACGACCCAGAGTTCCACCTCAAAAATTAGTTATTAAGCCTTATGCAAAATCTTATAATTAAATATTAACTTTTCAAAGGGGGAGGTGTTGGGGCATGTCATGGCAACGATATATAAATAACATAAGTTGTCAATGTGTCATTAAAAAGTATTCCATGTTTTATAATGTTCCTGAAATAAAACACATATTAAACGAGGTTTGGTTGAACCTCTTTCCTGGGTCAGAACCCTAACAGAATTAATGTAAAAACATTCTAAGCATTCCGCCCACCGTGAAAGCCTGCGCTTTCAACTATCACTATTAATTCATGGGAAGTAAACACAATATGACGGCACAGAGGCCACGCATACAATTCTATCTTCTCCAGGGAACACTTGTAAAATCTTACCAATCGGCCCCTGCATTCCATCCTTGCTTGGTTTACAGCTGGTGGAAGTATTCCTTGGGCCATCTACGCCAGAAGTGTTCTCGAACCTGTTGGATGTATTTCTAACGAGACATTTGTTGCGAGTACGTCCCTGTTGTGTTTCGAGTGAGAAAAGAGGTAGCTTTGCGGAAAGGGTGAGAAAAAAATTATCAGTTGTCATATAAACTTTAAGTTGCCGTTAACTGTGCCGTTCATAAACGTTAATCAAATCAAAAAGGTACGTCTACGTATTTCAATACACTTAAGATTTCCCCACAGTCGACGATACGTAACACAATGTATTAAATTTTAAATCACATAAGTTTGGCTCTGGTACAGACTTAAGCGAGTTTCCAATCAAGAAATGGAGGAGGAACGTTAAACCATTAGGATCATTTGACACTGCGGTTAAAGGACGGTAGTTTAAGATTGATTCTATTTGCACTAGTCATATGTGCACTTCCTCGTAGTTTAAAGAAGTGTTTCCCAAAATTCGTAATAAATGTTTTGTGGATTTGACTGCCGTTTCCCAAAGGACTCTAAAGTGTGGTGCTCTGGGGGGCTTGAAGTTCCAGTTGATGTTATCCTGGGATACAAGCTCTTGAATTTTAACATGGGACTCTTGAGACTTAACCAGCTTCGATAGTTCATTTAACTCTCTTTTGATGCCTACGAATTGGATTCCATTATCCGAATATCGATGGCTTAGTGGCAATACCGCGTGACATCAAAATTCGCCAATTTTCTTTCAATACCGCTTATCAACCTTTTCTGGAACTGCGCAGTGCTGATAAGGAAAAAAAAACTGCCAAAAATTCGAATCAAAATGTTCTATAGATGTCATCGTAGTAAAACAAATAAAGCTTTCTATATGTGTTTCAATTTTAAACAGTTTTTATCTTCTCCTGAAAAATTGGCAAAATGTTGATACCCAGTATTGCCACTAAGCCATCGATATACAGTGTCTTTCAAAAAGTGTGCTACAAGAAAGCACAAAGTTTCGGATCGCATTGAAATAATCTTTCAGAATCAAATGAAATAATTGAGAAATAAGAACGAATTTTGTGTTTTCCTCTTCATATTATTTTGGCGGACACTTTAATCCAACCAGTATTTCCTAATGTAGTGTGTATAAAGAATGGTTCACAATCACAATAAATTGTGATTTTTTTATTTTTGAGATAGAAGGCTGTAATTTAGCTATAACTTTTAATTCTGAACAACTTATTCTTATGAAATTTTGCTGTATCTTGTAAAATAAGGGTACTTTACTCTTAAGCCGTCTTCATTTCTCGGTGTCCACGCCTGTATACCGTTCAAGGTAAATTTCATCTGACAATTTCCAATTTGACTTTAAGGGATGCAGAAGCGTTCTGCGTCAATAAATTTTTATTAAAACCGATAATAAAAAAAATTCCCACTTGTAGCACACTTTTTGAAAATCACTGTATGTATAGTTGTCGGTGACACGAAACGTTTTAAAGCGGAGAGAAAACATTCCATCGATAAATTAACCAGTAATTTCAAATGCACGGCCTTGGTGGGAAAACATACGAAGATTGCTAGTCCTTGACCGTGGGTCTGTTTCTTCGTTTCCCTTCTTTCAGTTGCAACGGACCTAAATAGTCATTGCCGACGTTTTCGAACAGTCGAGCTTTTGACGTAACGACATCTTTTCGTAACGTGTTGCAAAAGCTCTCTAATAACATTATTTCTAATGACTGCATGTCTCGTCGTGAGACATACCGAATCAATCGATGGTGGTAATTGTACTTATGGTGGTGACAAAAATGCGCCTTTTCTCTGAAACTGCTTGGTCTTGAGTAAAGGTTTCCAATTGTTTCAACCATTTCGACGTATCTGTTTGTAGCCATTGTGGTCCTGCCCACCATAACGCAGAGTTTTGAAGTGTTTTAGGACTACCATCACGAAACATGACGTCAGCTGACTGAATGAATATTTCGGTGCTTAAGCTTGAGTGCTTACCATTCTCCTTCTGCCATGATTAAAAGAGAAGAAGTGATTGCGACAAAAAAAATATAGGATGGAATTGGAGACCCACCAATAGATCCTTACAGTTTACTTCCGTTGTGAAATGTTCGCTTGGAGCCAATTTTCCAGGTTGTAATTCTTGAATTTTCTTGATATCCTGCTCGAAAGATCAATGTTTGTACCTTTTCACTTTTGAAAAAGCTTCCCAGTCGTCGCTAGGGCCTAGGCAAAACTCAGCGTCTGATGGAGGTCGTAGATCTCCTTTTAGCAACGCTCTGCTTCGCGTCCACTATCCCCGCAGTCACTGGTTTTAAATTAGTTATTAAGATAGTAAGTGAAGCACTACATACACGATACACGGGGATTTTTATTTGTTGGAAAATACAAGCTAAATTTCAATTCAGGAAAAATACAAGGGTAACTGCTTTGGAAAATGCAACGCGCTTCAAATAAAAGATTGCTAAATGTAACCCCAGTTTCACACTGTACAAAACTAATTTACATTAAACTAATGTCCGTAAAACAGGTATCGTCGTGATTACACAAAATTTTGGTCAGTTTAAACTTGGCCGGGGTGCCATAGAAGCTCTACGACGATGACACTAGATGTAAAGCACTTGTCGCAAGAATTCACGAAAAAGCAGGAGTGAAATGACTACAGGCTGGTCAAATTTACTACTTGCTTCATAATTACAACTAAAAATGTATACAATTTGAATTACCGAACAAGCAAGAAGAAATTAAATTAACGTAAATCAGTCTAAACATGTATAGTATATACATATAGACAGAAATGTCTTGAGAACATACTTAATAGCATCAATGTAAAGTGGAATACCCAGCAAATTAATTACATGCATTTTACAAACAGAAGACACACTTCTGCTATCCATGACAAAGCTTCCATATAAAATTCTTATTGTTGATTATACAGATTGAGTCAAAAGTACGGAATAATTAAAATTTTTCAAAAATGATAGATATCACAAGGATGATATATTACACCAAAATATTAGTAAATAAGGCTGTTCAGATTACATCATATATTTTTTCACATTTCGATAGAATTTTATATTGGTATCAAATTTGCCACAGGTTTCGTTACTAAATCGGAAAAACTTGATATTTAAATATACCGTTGTTACCTCTCAAGAGAAATTTGTTTCCAAAATTGAATAGTTAAATTATTCAACTTGTAAAAACATCTTGTAAAAAATTTTCAGATTCCCTTCAACTTATAGGGGCTTTATTAATACAGAATACATACTGCTTCTTTCACTTAAACTTGAAAAACGTCAGAGATAGGACAGGATATAAAATAAAAGAAACGTTCGCTTGATCTATATGTCACATCTACTTCGCTTAACACACAATGTAATTATTTTAAAATGCAACATGTCCCTACGTTGTTTTTAATATAATCATATTATGTCATTATACTCGTATATATACGCAACCAACATAAAATAATAGGATTAGATGATTGCACTATGCACACAATAAAAGTAAAATGCTTTATTGGCTACGTATACATTGCATTGATATAATTATTTTAATAATAAACATAGGGATATGTTGCATTTTAAAGTAATAACACGATGTATTCTAGATACGAGGTTCATATAACAATAAAAAGGACTTAAGACAAGAGCGCGCGAAATATGAGCGTAGTACATTTTCAACTTTGAAACATATGGTACATACCATATTCCATATTTTTACATTTCTTTTATATGCCTACGCAATGTCTTTGATATATCGTTTCGACAATTCCAAGTTGAGAAACACCGACTTTACTCAACCATTTAAAGCAACACAAAAAACAGAGGTCTTAAGAGATCCTTAAGCTAGGAGAATCTTGCAAGTTTTTAAAAACAAGAGTTTCATTCTTTTATGTGCCTTCGCAATGTTTTATACCTATATATCGTTTCGACAATTCCAAGTTGAGAAACGCCGACTTAATCAACCATTTAAAGCAACACAAAAGACAGAGGTCTTAAGAGGTCCTTAAGCTAGGAGAATCTTTGCAAGTTTTTAAAAACAAGAGTTCTTCGAATTTAACCTTTTGAATTAAATGTTTACTGTGTTGAGGTTTACATGTAATACATTCAATTTAAAGGTAAACAGAGAAAAGAAGTCCTCAGATTTAATTAAACATCTTCAAACGATGGCTTTAAAATTTAAATATTTTGCAGGAAAAAACTAGACAATTTGCAAAAATGATATTCTAGAACAATACTCAACATACGCATCGTGATCTACCAGAAATTGGTGAAAACAAAAGTAAGGTATTTTTGCAGGAGGATTGCAAAGTCTTTTATTTTTCCATTCTTTAATGGGCTACGGAATTTGAGTTGGTACATCTCAATTGAAGGAAAACAAGAAAGAAGTCCTAAGAAATTCCCGAGACCAGAAACGTTCTAGAAATACAATTTAACTGTTCTCTCCAACTATTTTTAACAAGTATTAAAAGTGTTCAGATCTAAAACAAAATATTTTGCTCTGTTAAAGCGAGTGATTATATTTAACATCTATTTCACAGAAAAAACAAAGAAAAGAGGTCCTAAGACCTACCCGAGTGCATTATATTAGTTGAGTCCTTAGCGTTTGCTCAGTTTGGGCAAGCTGACAGGATATTTGCTTAGTGTCTGTGGCAAGGTTATAAATTACCGTCTTAAACTCGATTTAGTACTGAATACGTTCATTACGCATTACCATACGCGACGTGCGCAAATCGCGCCTTACTTAAGCAAGAATAAATTACGCCGCGGGTTTTACTTTCGTTACCGTTGAAAAATAAATTTTATGAATCCATAAACCAAGGCGTCAATGGAAGCTTCCTCCAGAAGGAAATTAATTATCTTAAGTCACTGCAATTTTTTCTTTTTTTTTGACAATTACCTGACATACTAACTGCATCGTTGTTGAAAACAAGCCACAGCGAAAAGAAATGATCTACCCCTAGGTTGGCAGTGAGCTGGCCGTCGATGCCCGACGTGTTGGGCAGACGGAGGTTCGCCTGGATCGGCAGGAAAATTGCCGCGAAGAGCAGAGAAACGGTACACCAAGACATCACTGAACTCGCGTCTCACTCGACGACGTTCGCAACGGTAACTGACGGATAACCATAACCGCCTGCCGAAGTGTCTCTCTTTACCGGGGAGTCGCGCCGGCCAAAGCACTCGCGCAACAATCGATTCACGGCTACCAACACAGAGAGGACTGCGAGTGTGTGTGTGTCTATTATAGGTGAAACGAGTTAAAAAAAATTGTATTATGTTGTACTTTTCAAGTTTTCCTTACGTGGTTGTCTATTTGACGAGGGTGTTTCGCAATTATTATTAGCTCTGAATGGGCGGATCAAGCCATAAAAAAGAAGGACAACTTTTCCCTTAATTACATTTGGATTTCAGGATGGTATATCGTTGACGTTTCTTTCACAGTTACGAGATATTCCTCAGGGCAGCTTGCAATACAAGAAATACATCCCTTTATTTTAAACTTCAGGTTCCACCACTGTTGCTGACATCTGACAGATAGACACTTTGTCACTTTGACACTTTTTCAGTTCATATTGCCTCAATTAAAGGCAGTTTCAGACTACCCTAGACCTTGTACAAGATTTGGTTCGATCTCTACAATAAATATTTAGAACAAGAAATTCTTGGCTGCAGATATGATTCGTTCTATTTTGATTCAATCTAGCTAAATTTTAAGTATACTGCATAAGTTAAATTGTTTAAGAAATTGAACCAAATCTTCTACAAGAAATAGAGTAGTGTAAAAAGGTTAGGGTTTCTGAGCCGAGAATTCTCGATCTCGATTTCCCGGGAAATTTGCTAAATTTGATCCCGGGAAAAGACTGCCGAGAAATCCGCACTCCGCACATCTTATTATTCTGTACGGGTGAATCTATACAGATTGAAGACTTTCACTTTAGCCAGTAATGGTTTCATGAAAAAAACAAAGCGCAAGCGACTCGCATGTACCCTACTGCTAAGAAAGTAGTTCCAATACGTGGAATCCTGTACAGCCCTTGCTTTCTTAACGTGAGTAGTGAGACTGGGTAAGGTGCAGTTGAGATTACGTGTTACAGCGAAAACTGCAAATATACGAATAGCAATCAGTCGAGAGCAGTAACAAATAAATTGCTTGTACAGAATTTCTACTGTAACATTATTCAAGAATCTGAATCTTTCCGATGATATTAAGCAAAGATATTTTATTGCTAATTCATCTGTGGTCCCACCTACATCGAAGAAAACAGGCTACGTACACTATATCCATCTTGTTCAACCATACATACACATGCTTTTTGTTACTATTCTTGAAACCATTTTTAACTAAAGTGAAAGTCATCAAACGGTATAGGTATATAATATTTAGAGAGCGGATTTATAGGCACAATAAAAGTAAAAATAAGCGCTTAAAAAAGCTTAATATTTTATGGAAAAAAGCTTTATTTTAACAAAAAAGCTTAAAAAATAAAACAAAACACATGTAAAACAAAATTGCAGAAATTCTTAAACCTATGTAACTCAACGTTGACAAAGCAATATTTTTTTTAAATCAACTAATTTAGATATTTTGAAGAACATAATTTATATTTAATAAAGTAATTTGTTAATAAGAACAAAAAAAGAAATAACTCACAAATAAAAACATAACTATTTATAAACATGCTATAGTCCTTTTTTTATAACAATAATTTTTATAATAGATATGGAGGAAGGTTAACGAATAGTTATTCTATGCTTATTCCATGATTGTAAAACTAGGCAATTTGTAATTGGTTTTTCTTATTTTTTCTTTAATATCTGCTATAGAAAAAATTATACATGACGATAAAATTTAATTATCGACTTGTGAAAAATAATTCACTCACGATTTCATCGCTAGTGAATTAATACTTTCCGCTCGTCGATAGAATTGAATTTTTCGTCTTGTATAAAAAGAACTAAAGTTCATTTTTTATTAAAAAAATGTCGATCGTATAAATCTGACGAGTTAAGAAAATATACGATGAAATAATGACATGACAAAAGCAGTGAGACTGTTTCATGAAAGTTAGAAGAAGATAGCTATATAAAAGTTCTTTGACTTATTGATCGATCGGCATATATTAAAAAAATTAGCTGTATTTAAAATTCGAGATCTTCGCTTTAATTTTTTTCGATAGCAGATCAAAAAATTTAAACAATAATAAAAATCAAAACTTGAAAAGACGTAAAAATGCAGTAAATGTGCATATCAAATTAAATATGCATAAAACTAACAAATTGCAAAAAAGCATAAAAAAATATGCGTCAAATAATATCAAATTTTGAATTAGTTACAGTGTAACGCGTTGCTTTTATCCCTCACCAAAAGCATAAAGGCTAGAAATCCGTTCGCTAATAATATTGTTTCCAAAGTCAGAAATAAATTGTCTGATAGAGCATTTAATGCTCTAATTTTTCGAACTATTACTTTAAGAAATTTAAAAATTTGTTGCAAGTCGGTTTACAAGCCAAAAATTGACCATGCGTTATCTCTGTCACTATTTTAAGGATTTTTAATTTAATTTTGTGCATTAGCTACTGTTTTTCAGAAGAGATTTGTTTTTATGTTTTTATATTAGGAAAAAGAGAGATTTTTGCTTTTTTTAAATTACTTTTGTTAGTTTTCTAATGTTTATTGTTAAAATTATTGTTTTGTTAAATTACCAAAAACGTTTCTTCTTAAAAGATAAAAAGATAAGAGGTTTATTAAAGTAAATTTTATGTAAAACAAAGTATTAGGTCAAAGACAAAGACAGTAGGGCGATTCCACGAAAATGTCAACCTGACTCTAGTTTTGTAAAGATTTTCTTATGGGAGTAGTAAATATTTTTTTCATAAGAGAGTAATAAATTTGTTTCGTATACCTTTACTTTTTACTTGTAATTATTTTATCAATCAAAAAAGTCTATTAAAAGCTAACCGAAATTTATACGTAGAACATCGTAAAAAGTTTGCAAGATGATTCATATAAAAAAATAATATTTTAAAATGAAGTAAATCATTATTGGTACTATGGTTGGGAGAGGGTTTTCTTTTACTATCATTTTGAGCAAAATAATCTGAAATGTTTAATGTATTAAAAAAGAAATTGTGAATATTTATACTAAGAAATGTTTGTCGCCTGATTGACGTTAATGCGAAAAGTTTGTTTAATTGATACATATCCTAATTTTCGAGCAAACAGTTTACAGAACGTTTTAATTTTTTTTTAATTATTTACAGTTTCGCATCATTTTTAATACAATATTTTGCACTGTCGCCTGATTGACAGGAATACTGTCGTCTGATTGACGCGGTTTTCTAAATATTATAAAAGAGCCGTTGCAGGAGTAAAAATTTGCAACAAAGATTTAGATGCAGTGCACCTTTCAATCTTCAAATCATTTTACAGAATTCAAATAACATTTATAAATTTAGAGAAATATGTATATATAGTGACATCCAAAAGCATGACGTATAAATCCTGTCGCCTGATTGACGCTTACTTTGTACATAATATTTCATTTAAAAGAAACAATTTTTTAAAACATTACAAAACATTTTAACAAGTACATGGTATGCTCTTCTATCTGCGATTAAAAGAAAAAGTATTAATTCTTATTATATGTGTAAAATTTAAATATACTACTTCAATAACTGCTATGTATGTCGCCTGATTGACGCTGGAATCGCCCAGTATTAAGTATGAATACGAGGATGATTTTTGTACACTTAAATATGAAAGTTAATTTAAATGATATATTTGTGTACTAATTGATTGACTTTTGAGTTTTTTTATATTTCTCGATTTCCCAGGAAATCGCGGGAACCAACAGACAGATTCTTGAGTCCCGAGAAATCGAAAAATCGAGAAATCAGAAACCCTAAAAAAGGCCTTTAAGTTATAGGTAATTTGGTGTAAGTTCTTTTGCCAGGTTAAAAGAATTATCTTGTTAAATCATCGAAGACCTTCCATAATCCATAACTTAGCAACGAACCTTCAGCAACAAAATTTCAAAATTTCAATTGGCTGCCAAAGCCGTCCTAATTATCAAAGAACTATAATTTTAACAGCATTGTGAAGATCATTAACTATAGTTTGTCCCTGGTGTCTCGCAAATTGAGAAAAAAACGAAATCCAAATTATTGGCAGTAATTAATGCCCAGTACCTAATTATACAGGCTGTTTTAGGAAGTGTGGTTGAAAACAGAACCTTGGTATTTACATGTACTGGGTATATGATTGAACACTTTGTTTTTGTCCAAAAACAAATTTAGTGTGTAATTTTTTTACCGATACCTCGATACCAGGGGCACTGGTGGATAAGGCAATTTCTTTAAATAAATTATTAAGAACAAAAACATAATAATTCTTAGAAAAACTCATCGTTACGGTTTTTATTATTAAATTTAAAACAAAAAACTAATGTCAACACCTAAAGATAAACTGTCACAATTGCCAAATATGGAAAAATTAGTAGAAATTCAAAATCAGTACAGTGTACCAATTTTCAGTAATTTATGAAATTTTATGAAAGTATTTTTCATTTCATTTTCAATAAAGTAATGAATTTTGCGAATGTCTTGCTCATAGTTATGAAATATGTGCTTCCTTGCGTCTACTGTTATAGCTACTACTTGTACGGATTTCATTTGTCACGGCAAGATTTTTCTGTTAAGAAGGCCTTACGTGACTTGAACAAATTTTTATTTCACGGTAAAGATCAGACAGAATTAAAAAAAAATTGGCAGAAGATATTGTGTATTCAGGAGCCTATACCTGAAAAGTATGGACTAGTAAATTATTAGTTACAAGTTGGCATTTATGGCATTAACAACAGAACGAACTGCATGGCAGACTATAGATTTTGCAATACAACGTATATCTGCTATTCTAAGATACTGCCCATTATTTAGCCAATCTAGCAATATCAGCAATCGGAAATTCACCAAGAGAGCTTGGTCTCTATCTGTCAAACGTTCTAATCTAAAATCTGTGTTAAGTAACAATTAAACAATAGCACAGCTTAGCCTAAATCGTTCATATATTCGAAATAAGATTACCAATTAAGTTAATACGTTTTTTAAACACCTTCACTTGTCTTCTACCCTTATTTTCCCTCGCATTATCACCACAGCATAATCAGCATGGAAACTGTTTGTCGGCACCTTTGATCTGGCGGAGCAAGATTTTTTGACCTTGGCGCCATTTTGCAGATGGATAAACCAGTGCCACAATAAAAGTATTTTTGATAATCGAATTATAACAGTTATGCTTTTCGTACATTGACGACATTCTTGTAGCTTCCCCAGATATCTATAAATACAGGCAACACCTCAGAACCATTTTTCAACGTTTGCAGAAGTTTGGAACGGTAATCAACGCCTGCAAATGTGTTTTTGGACAACCGCAAGTGCGATTCTTAGGCAATCTCATATCAGATATAGGTATCAAATGGCTTCGTGACAAAGCAAAAATTATACAAGAGTTCTAAAACCATCTAAAATAAAGGAGCTCAAACGCTTTCTTGCAACAGTAAATTTTTACCGTCGCTTTTTATCCAATGCAGTAGAACATCAGGCAATACTTTTGGAATACCCTAAAGGGAATAAAAGGAATGTCAATGGAAAAGTAACTCTATCGCAAGAGGCAATAACATCATTCAGTAAAATTAAATTAAATTTAGCAAATGCAGCACTTGTAATACATCAGATTCCAGATTGCCCCTTTAGCAGTTTTAGTAGATGCATCAAGCATAGCTATCGGTGGGGTGGTACAGCAGATGGAACCATTAGCATATTTTTTCGGAAAAACTATGTGAACGAGAAAATACTGCAGTGCATATGACAAAAAACTTCTGGCTATATATCTCAATATAAAACATTTTCGTTATTTACCAGAAACACGAAGTTTAATATTTATAGTATACAGTCATAAATCTCTGACACGCCTTCTCACAAAAATCTGATAAGGCATCACCTCGTTAGTTAAGACAGTTAGATTTTATTAGCCAATTCAGTGCTGACATAATATAAAGGTTGGGTAGCTAGATTTGGAGTCCCTGATATAATAACTACCGACTAAGGAACTCACTTTGAATCTTGCCTTTTCAGAGAAATGCCTAATTTTTTAGGAATAAAACAATAGAAAACAAGTAGCTATCGTCCTCAGTGTAATGGGCTGACAGAAAGATGGCACAGAACACCTAAGTCGTCAATCAGAGCCCATGAAAATTCAAATCGATGGGTGGATATACTTCCAAGTATAATGTTAGATCTAAAAGCTGCATTTTCGGAGACCACTGCGCTGGTGCAAGCGTAACAGAAGTATTATACTGTGATGCGCCCACTAATTGCTTGGTTATTAATTAATTCTGACAAGTAAACGGACGATAAATTTGGATAAGCAAATAATAAATGTGTCAACAGAAGCACCGATTAAGATTTATTGCTAACGGATGCCGGACTAGTCTTTACCTACGTGCGGGGGTTCGTCGCCCTAACGGCCCGACCCTCCTGCTGCTGTAATCGGCTGTGGCTTTTACGGAATTTGTACCGCGCTGGAGTTAATTTTAATATTATCTAATTATGACCCAATCGTCGGATGTAATCCGCCGCTACGCTGTGATAACCTGGTTCTTTGTTTTGGTGGGGCCGTACAATAGCTTTCTAACAAGAAAATAGGCAATTGATAATGAAATGCAACAATTAAATTTAAGTAATTATTTATTGAAAAAAATTAGATTTGGGCAAAAAAAACTCCTGTTCTCCGACTCTGTGGAACCAGAGAACTTGAGCGTAAACAAAACCCTGTAGTTGAAAATCAATACAATTAATCAAAAATTACGATTTCCAGAGAATATAGTGTGATTCGTTTAACAGTTGTCACCTTCGGGTATCGACGCAATCTATTTTCTTCCGTTTCACACCGTTGGTGGTATAATGTTAACACAGATGTTTGTTGGAGAGTTCAGCTCCTGAGTTAGATCAATAATTAATTGAGTTTCAAAGGTTCGAGTCCTAGTACAGCGTCAGTAACTCTGCTGGTATTCAAAGACTTGTTCGATTTAATAAACCAACGCACAAAGTGTCTCTGTGGGATGACAGTGTACTTAATTAATAATTAAAGCTGATTCTTGTCCGATGAAAATTGTATCACAAACTCTTTTAAACGGACACTAAATGGCGCATAAACATTAACGTTTCGCAGTCGTTCGACAGCTTCGTCGTTAAAAGAGTTTGTGATACTTAATTAATGTAGTTAATTAGCAGATGTTTGGGCGAAGTATGTGATACCTGCCGCCTTCACTGATCAATCTGCAGGTAAATCAGTAGCAATCACCAGTTTTTCACGGACTCCCGTTGGGAGGTGTTGGATTAACCCTATCTCTAACTAATCTAATTAATGGATGCGTGCAGTGAGCCGAACTACTACTGCTCCGACATCCGAGCGATTTAATTGTTATTTGAGAGCGGTGCTTTTACCCAATACCTGGCCTGTTCAGGACTCTCTGTTTGTCGCTCTTTCGTCGTCTATCTAGCTAATTAAATTAAAAGCGCAAGGTCCCAGATCGACTGTGTTCAGCACTACACTATGGGTGTTTATGGCCTTTCAGTCTCGAGGCAATTGCTTCTAATTAACCGACAAATCTCTCAGCCAAGGCAACAGTTTGACCCTCCTACATATACAGGATGTGAAAACCTTTGTCAAGAAAATGGCTAGGAACGTATTTCAAATTGCTTGGTTTACAATTTGTCTGAGAGAATTCCCCTAGGGTTGAATGATTCCTAAAGTACACTGTATTGGAAGCCCGAGTAGATGTAGGGAATGGCAAATTGCTGCTGATTGATTAAATTATCGAACTCAGCTACTAATTATGAACGCTGACCAAGCAAAAATTTTAAAATAGGAAGCCTGTTACTGAGTTTTAATACTCGCTTCAAAGGTAAATAAAACTACTTTGATTTAAAGTTATCTAAATGCAGTGGTAATAATGGACTTTACTGACTCAATATACACTAATTAATGCAAATTAAATTATTCTCACTCAATTGATGCCCCCAAAGGTGCGAGGAAGAAATACAAATTACCAAAACGCGTATCCCGTGGAACACTCACGCGCACTTCGCGCACTCTGATTTAAAGCACCCGCGCCCGACGCGCACGTGTTTGGTTTTTAATTGGCCTTATTATCACTAAATTGAAACCGAACCGGGATACATGCTTTAACGGACAACAAATATATATAAAGATACAAATCTGAATACAGATTACAAGCGCCTGAACACGATCAAGACAATTGGAATTCAATTCGACCGAGCTTGCTAGCGATTCAGTGATCTCTGTCTTCCCTTTTCGTGCAACTTCCCATGAAAACAATTAAAACCCACACCCTCGTAATTTCAGCCAGATTCGAGAATCTCCTCGACCAATCGCAAGCGTGGATTTTAACTCTAGCACACGCCCTGACTGCATCTTTCCCATAAAAACAACTATAAATTGTGAACTTCAAACTTCCGTCATACGGAATGCTTCGGCCTCGCGATGTCTGCAATGTATTTCCGCTACAACGATCTTTCAAGGGTCTCTTATCTTGACAGAGGATTATAATGTTGGCCTGAGAACAGGGCCAGATAAACACAATCTGCTGTTATTGTATTTGCAAAAGTGGTTATGACGCGACAAGCAGTACCCAAGCACACTAGAACATGTACAAACGTCGAGTCAATTTGTTTATGACGTCCGCCCATCCCTCTCGCTTTTGGTTGGCGCCTACAATTACGGTGTGGCGATATAAGTACATGTGCACGAAAACTACAGATAAAAGGTTACTCTTGACCCCCCACGTAAAAGTCCCGCTACAAGCTCCGAGGAATTGGACATGTGTTTATAGAAATTAGGCATGCAATCATCGTGTTTTAATCTAAAAACAATTTAGCGGCCCTTTTCAATACGGAAACATTTTACAATTGTCTGGAGCATTTTCTCTGAAGATTCAATTCATGAATTTACCGCATCCACATTTGTAAATCAACTTCGAGAGCATATTAACAAAAATTGAACCTAAAGCGACTCGATTTTAGATATGGGCAATCATATTACAAATCATTACGAATATTAAAAAATAAATTAAATTAATTACAATAAAAGCATATCCGTTATTACGACGCGACAATAGTAAATAATATGGCTAGGCGAATAATTTTGACGTAGGACTCGTATGTATACTGTGACGTTTGCGGTCCCAGCCCGTCTGATGCGTCAACAACGACGCGCCTTAGACGAGAAGCTTCGATATCACGTAAGCGATGATCCGAGACTTTCTGTCGAACGAGCGAGAATGTTCGCGAGAAACAACCCCGGCATATAAAAATGCACGCAGCCAAACGGGGGACAGTTCGACATTAATTAAGCAAGTGGACAGTTCGAAATTGAAGTCGCGTTATAAATATTCGCTCGGCTGTTAACATAAATTACTTATTAGTTTATAAATAAATTATTCTTAAGTTAGTGTTAATTAGTGTTACTTTTAAATAAATTAGATTATTAACTATTTCGTGTTTTAATTAAAATAAAAATAATAGAACCTTTAAAATCGTTACATTGGTGCCAGGAGTGAGGTTCGTGGAAATAAATAAACAATTAAAATTAAATTAAAATTTAAACAAATTAGTTAAACAAAGAAACAATGGCTTCAAAGAAAGTGCTGTTAAAAGACTTAAAAGTGAACGACTTAAAAGCCGAATTAGAAGAGCGCGAATTGGAAATCTCCGGAAAGAAATCGATTTTGCAACAGAGACTACACCAAGCGCTACTAGAAGCAGGGGAGGATCCAGAAGCCTTTCTATTTGAAATCTCGGGCGGTCCTGCAGATTTAAGTAAGATATTAGAGAATAAATTAAAGGAACAATCAGGAAACTTCAAAGATGAATTGCAAAATAAATTGATGGAACAGTCTGGAAATTTGGAAGTTAAATTTGTAGAGCAATCAAAAGGGCTCGAGAATAAACTAGTGGTAAAAATATTGGAAGAGACAAGGAATCTGCAAGAAAATGTGGAAGAGATACTGTTCCAGCAGAATAACAAAATTAAAAATCTCGAACAAATCATGGCAGGATTGCGAATGTTCGGGGATCCGTCACCAGTCGAAATACTAGAAAATAACGAGGGCCGAAGTATAGTAGGACCAGCGGAAACTTCGAAATTGAAAATAAAACCACCGACGTTCGATGGGAAGTCTTCTTGGCCTAACTACTTCAAACAATTTGAAGCAGCAGCAAAGGGGAACGGATGGACCGTCAGTGAGAAAGCCACCTCGTTAATTGTGGCATTGAGGGGGGACGCTATTGATGTGCTACAAACGATGCCGTCAGAGGAACAAGAGGACTACAATAAGCTGGTGAACAGACTGGAGATGCGTTATGGCCAGGCGCATCTGACCGAGATGTACCGTGAGCAGCTGAGAAACCGTTATCAAAAATCCGGAGAAGGTCTTCAGGAATTCGAGGCTGACGTAGTGCGCCTGGCCCGGTTGGCTTATCCTGCAGCTCCTGAAGAATTCCTGGAACGTTTGACGGTGCAGACCTTCGTGGATGGAATTCGTGACCCGGACAACCAGCAGTCATTGAGAATGGCCCACCCCAAGACATCCCAGAACGCATTGGTCTACGCCTTGGAATATGAGGTGGCGAAGCAAGTCTCAAGAGGGCATGCCAAGGTGCGAGCTGCCACGGACTCCCAAGAGGAGGAACCCACCAGCGTCAAGGTGCAATCTGCTGCAGAAGAGCGGCCCAAGGAGTGTGCCACCACGGAGGATATTCGCCACATTGTGGAACAAGTCTTGAGGCAGAAGAATCCTCTGGTGTGTTGGAATTGCCAGGAAGAGGGACATGATCGCAGGCGGTGTCCCAAGGCCAAGCAGGATTCTCCACGAAGGAAGCCACAGGGGAAACTAAGCCGGGTCGGTGCAGAGGGGCAAACGTCGACCCGTATTCAAAGGCCTCCAAAGACAAAGGCCACGAAAGTAATAGCCTTGCGGCGATTAACCAGCAGTGTCTTCGTGGATGCAACCATTGATGACATCCCTCACACCATGCTACTGGATACGGGTGCGACGAAGACTATCCTGAGGCCCGATGTGATCAAGTCATCAAAACGCACCGAGCCGACTAAATGGAGACTGAGGACAGCAACCAGAACATCAGCGACTGTCCATGGTGAAGTAGAGGTGACCATTACGATTGGAGCGACTCCCATCAAACACCGTGCGCTGGTAGCAGAAATAGAGGATGAGGCGATTCTGGGCATGGACATCATGTCTGCCCATGGGTTCCAATTGGATCTGAAGCGTGGCGTAATGGCGGTTAACAACGAGGAGTTGGTTCTACATCAGCGAGAGGACGTGGCCGCTCGAGTTGTTCTCGCAGAAGATGTCGTATTGCCTAGCAGAACCGAGGTTATAGTCGATGCAAACCTGAACGGCGCTTTCCAAGACGGGCAAGTCATTATGGTCGAACCTAACACTGACGATCAGAAGATTGGAAAAGGAGTTCTCGTTGGAAAAATGTTGTTGACAGCAAAGAAGGAAATACCAGTCCGCCTAATGAATGTGAACTGTTTCCCTGTCAACATCAAGAAAGGTACGATCCTGGGAAGCTGTGCCATGGTGTCCTCCATCTCCCGCCAAATAGAAGCAAACGTACAAGAGATGAAGGTCCCGAAGAAGTTGTTGGAAATGGTCATGTCGACGGCCCAGGAACTGACTCCAGAACAAAAGACAAAAGCGAAGAACCTGATCTGTCAGTATCAAGATGTGTTCGAGGGAGAAAATGGACCTAAGGGAAGAACCGACATAGTCAAACACAAGATAGAGACCGGGGAAGAAAGGCCCATCCGTCAAGCTCCAAGGAGGTTACCATTGGCGAAGCGTGAGGAAGCAGAACGCATTATTCGTGAGATGGAAAAGGACAATGTAATTGAGCCATCGAGCAGCCCATGGGCGTCACCGGTAGTGCTTGTGAAGAAAAAGGATGGATCCACACGGTTCTGCGTAGACTATCGATTGCTCAACAACGTCACCAAAAAGGATAGCTATCCTCTGCCACGGATTGATGACACCCTGGACACCCTGGCCGGTTCAAAGATCTTCTCGACCTTGGATCTAAAGAGTGGTTATTGGCAAGTGGAACTAGCGCCCGAAGATCGAGAAAAAACGGCGTTTTCCCTTGGTATGGGCCTATGGCAATTCACGGTGATGCCGTTCGGGTTATGCAATGCACCAGCGACATTCGAGAGGCTGATGGAGACGGTTCTGAAGGGTCTGTCCTGGACAACGTGCATGGTATACCTGGACGACATAATTGTGGTGGGGAAAACTTTCGACGACCACCTGAAGAATCTGGAAGAAGTGTTCCAGCGGCTTCGCGGAGCTGGACTAAAGCTTAGTCTCAAGAAGTGCCACCTGTTCCAGAAGGAAGTGAATTATCTAGGCCATATTGTTAATGGGAATGGAATCGCCGTGGACCCAGTAAAGATTCAGGTCGTGAAGGACTGGCCAACTCCCAAGAATAAACACCAGACAAGGAGTTTCCTAGGCCTATGCACTTACTATCGTCGCTATGTTCCCGGATTTGCGGACATCGCTAAACCGTTGACAAAACTCACTGAAGAAGGTCGTCCGTTTGAATGGGACCAACATTGCCAAATTAGTTTCGAACAACTAAAACAGTACTTGATAAGTGCTCCTATTCTAAGTTACCCTCTCCCAGAAGGCAAGTTCATCGTGGACACTGACGCTAGCAATGTTGGTATCGGTGGCGTACTGTCCCAGATCCAAGAAGGGCAAGAGAAGGTGATTGGCTACTTCAGTAAAGTCCTGTCAAAGATGGAACGAAATTATTGCGTCACTAGAAGGGAATTGCTAGCCGTGGTAAAGTCCGTAGAACATTTCTACAAGTACTTATATGGCAGACACTTTCTCCTGAGGACGGACCATGCCGCTTTAAAATGGCTCCTCCGATTCAAGAATCCTGAAGGACAAGTCGCACGATGGATCGAACGACTTCAGGAATACGATTTTGAAATCCAGCATCGGGCCGGAACTAGCCACAGAAATGCCGATGCTTTGTCGAGAAGACCTTGTGCCGAAGACTGTAAGCACTGTAGTCGGCTGGAGGAGAAAGTGGCCACGACTGCGAGGACGGCCATCGTAGACGACAAATGGCAAGGTGAAGAATTGCGACGAGACCAGGAGAACGATCAGGATTTGAAATTGGTGCTGGAATGGAAAAGTAGGGAGGCAAGGCCTACTTGGGAAGAGATAGCACCGTGTGCACCATCCGTGAAATCGTACTGGGCGCAGTGGGACTCCATAGTGCTGGATCATGGTTTTCTGAAACGAACCATCGAGAACCAGGAAGGCACGGAACAGAAGACACAGTTACTGATTCCCAAGAATAGGGTGCCGGAAGTTCTGAGGGAACTTCACGATGGAACTTCGGGAGGGCATCTGGGAATCAAGAAGACTATGGAAAAAGTGCGCGAGCGATTCTATTGGGTGAACTGCAAGGAAGATGTAAAGGACTGGTGTAGGAAGTGCGTAGTCTGCGCAGCTAGTAACGGCCCCCACAGACGAGGCAAGGCTCCTATGAAACAGTATAACGTGGGAAGTCCTTTTGAGAGAGTTGCCATAGATGTAGCCGGCCCATTTCCACAAACGAATAGTGGAAATAAGTACATCGTCGTGGTGATGGACTACTTTAGCAAGTGGGTTGAAGCATACGCCCTACCAAACCAAGAGGCGATAACTATTGCTGAAGTCCTTGTCCGAGAATGGATCAGTCGGTATGGCGCGCCCATGGAGCTGCATTCAGATCAAGGGAGGAACTTTGAATCGGCTTTATTCAAGAACGTGTGTACTCTGCTCGGCGTCCGGAAAACTAGAACCACTGCACTTCACCCGCAGTCGGACGGAATGGTGGAAAGATTCAACAGAACCATCAACCGACATTTGTCCAAAGTCGTCTCCGATCATCAGAGAGACTGGGACACGTACATTCCCCTTTTTCTACTGGCATACCGTTCGTCCGTGCATGAGACAACAGGAGAGACACCAGCGAAAGTGGTATTTGGGCGAGAGCCAAGGCTGCCCTGCGACTTGAAGTTCGGCGTGAAGCCCGGTGAGGTCCCTGCCGACGAGAACTACGTTAGCGGCCTACGCAGGAAAATGGACGACATTCACAATCAAGTGCGTCGCAATATACAGACGGCCAGCGACCGAATGAAGGAGCATTATGACATCAATGCTCAGAATGGGGGATACCAACCTGGAGCACTGGTTTGGCTTTACAATCCTCAAAGACGTAGAGGTCTGTCCCCAAAATTGCAGACATCTTGGGAAGGTCCTTATAGAGTGATGAAACGGATTAACGATGTTATCTACCGCATCAGGAAGGTTCCGCATGGCAAACCCAAGGTTATCCACTTCAACCGAATGGCTCCTTACAACGGAGAAGAAAATGAGGGGACAGTACAACGGACGCAAGGTTCCGAAGTAAACTTCGAAACCTTCATGTTTCATCACGCCACAGGAAGTAAGGCGCGATTCGGAGTGACCACAGAGAGACAGCAAGACCTTTTTCAAGTGTCACCAAAGTACAGTCTGGCCCACTGTGTGGCAGAAGACCTAAGGATGTCCAAGGGGATAGCCCAAGTCTTCCGGAAGAAATTTGGTCAGGTCGAGGAACTCCTAAGACAGCACCCCATGGTGGGCAAGAGCCTGCAGATCATCCACACGGAGGCGGAACGAAGACGACACGTGTACTACTTAGTCACCAAGAAGACATCAAGCGGTAAGCCTGACTATCGCAGTATTTGGAGAGCTTTATGGAGCCTGAAGAGACAGTTGGTGTAAGGCAAGGAAACGAAATTAGCCATTCCCAAGATAGGCTGCGGACTAGATGGGCTGGACTGGAGGGTCGTTCGCAGCATGATAGAAGTCATCTTCAACGGAACGGGAATTGAAGTTCTAGTCTGCAGTCACCACCCACAGGCAGCTGTTGGCAGTAGGAAAACCGTAGACTGCTATTTCTTCCAGACCGGATGTTGTAAAGAGGGACCAGCATGCCGATTTCGACATTTCGACCCGTCTGATGCGTCAACAACGACGCGCCTTAGACGAGAAGCTTCGATATCACGTAAGCGATGATCCGAGATCCGTCGAACGAGCGAGAATGTTCGCGAGAAACAACCCCGGCATATAAAAATGCACGCAGCCAAACGGGGGACAGTTCGACATTAATTAAGCAAGTGGACAGTTCGAAATTGAAGTCGCGTTATAAATATTCGCTCGGCTGTTAACATAAATTACTTATTAGTTTATAATAAATTATTCTTAAGTTAGTGTTAATTAGTGTTACTTTTAAATAAATTAGATTATTAACTATTTCGTGTTTTAATTAAAATAAAAATAATAGAACCTTTAAAATCGTTACAATACATATTTATAGTTTGATTTCTGTTTGGTTTACATCAGCAAAAGTCTTCATGAAGTTTGTTATATGTGTGCACATAAGAGCCTAGTGACAAAATTAAAAATTGGTCTTGTGATAACAAACATTTAACAAACATTAATTGTCAAATTTCAAAATTTCTTAATCAACACAATTTTACTATTCTTTGAATAAATATATGTAATAAAATTGTTATTCTTTATTTTCAATATTTTTACCACTTTATCAAAACCGTGATATTTTTTCCCGAAAACAAATGTTTGTGGCAGAAAGTAAACGGGAGTTTCGAATTGGAACCGCTCAAAATTTTCGAGGGCAAACGCAACCACAACATCAAAGGCAACATAGCCGGTTATGAGAGCGCGCGTTTTAATTGAAACGAATTATAGCCGCACTTTGTTCATCTCGCCTCGTAAAATAATAAATTCCCGACGGCACTGCACCCGCGAACGTGAATAAAAAGCTCGGAAAATAATTACTCTACGTTTTCATTCGGCGGGAAAGCAGAACGCCTGCCGATGATTCAATTTCGATGTTAACGCCATCGGTCGAATTAAACCTTCTGACGATTCGAAACCGCACGTTTTAATGAAATTATAAGCGGGGTTCGAAATAAGAACAATAATGGAATTCGAAACTCATCTGCCACTGCGGCAGAAGAGCGCCTGACATTTGTACTTGTATTTGTATTGTTATACAAGATTTTAGACTGTGTTCCTGCTAACCGCTGTTGTTTCAGGAAATTCCATAAATTCCTTGGAAACGACAAGTACTTGTAATCTTTCTTAATTAATTTACATATCTGAGATATATTAAACGAATTTAATAAAGATTTGATATATGAAATCATATGTTGTACAAAAGAACTAACATCCTACTTTTACTGTGAAATGACTCTCTCTACCAAATTAAGTTCTCACAAAAACATGTTTTACTTTTGTCTGGATAATAAAGATTGGTTTGTCTTTGATATACAGGTTCGGAAATTTGTGTACTGAACGTAGCAAGTTTGCTTCTATTCGGTTCGCGGAGAACTAATTGCTGGGCGGGCCGCGGCGGGCGGTGGCCAGCATCGAAAACAAGTGGCCGTGATCAATCAAATTTCTCTCTTTATTTTTCTAATACTTTCCTTGTCGCATCCATTATAACAGGTTGTCCAGTTGAACATTTACCGAATCTGTATACATTTCAATTCAAACGTCAGGCGCTCTAATAAAATTGCAACAAACTTCACCTTCCATGAAATTTTACCAGTTTTGGGTCCTTGGATATCATTTCAAAATTATTTTTGGTATGTATTATGAAAGATCTTGTTTATACCACACTCCCACATAGATTAAAAAAAAGTATGTTTCTGGACTTGAACTTGCGACCATTGCCAAAAGGCTTTTGGGAGCAACGTCGCCTGCTAAAAATATTCCGTATATTTTCAGCTTTAATACTTCTTTAAGCTGTTACAGTTATTTGAAATGAATATTTTTATAATTAAAAACATTTAACGAACGTGTGATGTACAACAGTTTTTATCTCAACTTTTTACTGGTTCCTACATTTTAAAGTTGAACTTACCGACTAAATATTTGATGTAAACAAGAATGAAATAAAATTAGTTACTTACATCAGTATTAATCACAAGTTAAGTAACAATCAATCAAATTTCTTTTACTTAGAAGTGAAAAGTAATTCTCGAGCTACTCTTCTCTGATGAGGCTCAATTAGGGCCGAAACAGCTATACAGAGGATGCTTGAGAAATCTCCTTACAATCAAGCCAACTTTTTCAAGCAAATTTTGAAAAACCATTCTTCTCTGTTTTGCTTACGGCCTATTCACCAACATGTAACATTAATTTATTGTCGGAGAGTCCACATTTCATGCACTTTAGTAACAGGTGCTAGTCGGTCTAGCGGAGGCCATCGTAAATCAAAATTAACAAAATATAGACATTCTATTACAATTCATTGCACATGCTTTATTTTGAGCAATTCAGAACGCGACAGTGAAGAGTTTTGTTAAGTTCGTGTTTGAGATTTGTAGAACCTAATGATTTAATAACACAGAAGATATTGCCGGAATTATAAAAAAATAAATAAATAAAACAGTAAGAAAAAAGTATTTATGTGAAATTCGTTTTTATTTAAAGGAATAAATCTCACTTACATTTAATTAAAACTGCAATGCAAAATAACAATCAATAATAATCAGTACCTCCTTATCGTGTATTATTTTTTATTTAAAAAAAATCTTCTTTTGCAGTTTAGAAGTTACAGCTAACAAGAATTTCCGTAAGTATTTTCATTCGATTATGAGAAAATAAAATGTTTCTTATGTGTATTAAGTTGCTGTTGTTAAATGTAAGAATAATTTCACGTGTTAAAATTTTCAAGTTTATCTTGCAATAATCTAAAAAGAAAGAAATGAAAATATACATAAGTGCAGGCTTCATATATTTTTGTACAGATATAAAAGTCGATAGAATCATTCTGTGTAGAGAATAATTTGAAACTTAGCGACGTATGACTATGACGCATTATATTTGTTTACAATAACAAGTCTCATTGAGTGCATAACAAATTACATACATTAAGTAACGAGCGTCTAAATAAAAACCTGGTCAAGTGGGTTGTGATCGAGAATTTATCCATTGCATTTACATAGCAGAATTACTAAATGTAGCCTACTTGACCAGGTTTTTATTTAGATAATTTCTAACTTTTATTATAAAATATAAATTTATTTATTTTTAAAATGTAATCAAAAGTATTGCATAAAAATAATCAATTTATGTCGTAAAAGTAAAAGTATTCAATTTTCAAGCGCATTTGCTCATTTTCGCTCCGAGTGTTATTTGTATTCAATTTACAGCAAAATCATTTCCACTATATCGTAACCAATCGTTTCGAATTATCGAAGCAAAACGCAAAGCCTTCTGGCAATGCAAATTTCACAGATTTGTAATTTGTGAATAAAAAATAGGAAACTTCAGCACTCAACGAACAACAGTACAGTGCTACTGTAATAAATTTAATATCAAAATTTACATTTGGAAGGACCTCTTTTAAGAGAGTAAATCATGCTGCTTATAAAGTATAAAACTGGAAAATACTTCGCTTTTTGTATTCTACATATCTTGAACTCTCATGAGCTGATCCACTTAAAAAACTCGATTAAATGTAAAGAAAAAATGAAATAATTGCAGTATTACAAAATTTATAATTTTTTTTTAAAACCTCTTCTAAGAAATTGATTTTTTTATATAGGGTGATTGTTAATTGCCGCCTCCCACCAAAAAAAAAGAAAAAAAAACGCGTAAGAGAATGAACGTCATAAACAAACTTGGATAAGTAGCCTGAATTCCGAGTGTGATTTGGTTGCAACTATAGCAATGTTTGTTTACAAAGGAGATAAAGACCAATTAGTAACAACTGCTATGGCTGCTAAATTTTAAGAGCCTTTGCTGTTGTGGATAGCATAACAGCCATGGAAACAGTGCAGAGATAATGAAGTAACATTCAAGTATTACGAAAATAAATAATTTGTGATTGATAATAACGAATTTCTTTCACATTGGACGTCGCACAACAAATAAAATTACAATAATTAACAAACCAAACAGATTATGAATATGTTTACTGATTATAATGTTTGAAATTGCTATTGAAAGATTTGAAAGTGACCGACTTGAAAGCCGAATTAGAAGAACGTGAATTGGAAATTTCCGGAAAGAAATCGGTTTTGCAACAAAGACTTCACCAAGCGCTACTAGAAGCAGGAGAGGACCCAGAAACTTTTCTTTTTGAAATCGCGGGCGGTCCTGCAGATTTGAGTAAGATATTCAAAGATGAATTGCTGGAACAATCCAGAAGTTTGGACGAGAAATTTCGAGAACAATCTGCAAATTTCAAAGAAGAATTGCTGGAACAATCCAGAAGTTTAAACGAGAAATTTCGCGAATAATCTGGAAATACAGAAGCTAAATTAAAGGAGCAATCCAGAAGTTTCAAAAATGAATTGCTCGAACAATCCGGAAATTTCAAAGACGATCTAGATAAATTAAATATTCTAGATACACGGAAGAAAATGTGAAAATTTTAGAGGAGAAATTTGAAAATAAATTGATACAACAGTCGACAAATCTGGAAAGTAAATTGCTCGAACAATCTAGAAATTTATAAGAAGAAGATAAACTTCGAGAACAGTCTGGAAATTTGAAGGATGAATTTCTAGAACAATCAAAAGGGCTCGAAGATAAACTAGTGGTGAAAATATCAGAAGAGACGAGGAATCTGCAAGAAAATATGGAAGAAATACTATTCCAGCAGGACAACAAAATTAAGAATCTCGAACAAATCATGACAGGGTTGCGAATGTTCGGGGATCCGTCACCAGCGGGAATATCAGAAAATAATGAGGCCCAAACTGTGGTAGGACCAGCGGAAATTTCTAAATTGAAAATAAAACCACCGACGTTCTATGGGAAGTCACCTTGGCCTAACTATTTCAAACAGTTCGAAGCGGCAGCAAAGGCGAACGGATGGACGGCCAGTGAAAAAGTCACTTCGTTAATTGTGGGCTTGAGGGGGGACGCTAGCGATGTGCTACAAATGATGCCGGCAGAGGAACAAGAAGACTTCCACAAGCTGGTGAACAGGCTGGAGATGCGTTATGGCCAGGCGCATCTGACCGACGTGTACCATGCGCAGCTGAGAAACCGTTGCCAGAAATCCGGAGAGAGTCTTCAGGAATTCGAGGCTGATGTAGCGCGCCTAGCTCGGTTGGCATATCTTACAGCGCCTGATGAATTCCTGCAATGTTTGACGATGCAGACCTTCGTAGATAGAATCCGTGACCCGGACAACCAGCAGGCATTGAGAATGGCCCACCCTAAGACATCCAAGAACGCATTGGCCTACGCTTTGGAATACGAGGCGGCGAAGCGAGTCTCAAGGGGACATGTCAAGGTACGAGCTGCCATGGACTCCCAAGAAGAGGAATCCGCCAGCGTCAAGGTACGATCTGCTGCAGAAGAACAGCACAAGGAGAGCGCCACCGCGGAGGATGTTAGCCACATTGTGGAACAACTCCTGAAGCAGAAGAATCCGCTGGTGTGTTGGAATTGCCAGGAAGAGGGACATGTTCGTAGGCGGTGTCCCAAGGCCAGGCAGGAACCTCCACGAAGGAAGCCACAGGGAAACTAAGTCGGGTCGGTGCAAAGGGTCAAACGTCGACCCGTATCCAAAGGCCCCCAAAGACATTAACCAGCAGTGTCTTCGTGGATGCCACCATTGATGACATCCCTCACACCATGTTATTGGATACGGGTGCGACGAAGACTATCTTGAGGCCCGACGTTATCAAGTCATCAAGATGCACCGAGCCGACTAAATGGAAACTGCGGACGGCAACCGGAACATCAGTGACTGTCCATGGTGAAGTAGCGGTGACCATTACGATTGGAACGACTCCCATCAAACACCGTGCGCTGGTAGCAGAAATAGAGGATGAGGCGATTCTGGGCATGGACAACATGTGTGCCCATGGGTTCCAATTGGATCTGAAGCATGGCGTAATGGCGGTTAACAACGAGGAGTTGGTTCTACATCGACAAGAGGACGTGGCCGCTCGAGTTGTTCTCGCAGAAGATGTCGCATTGCCCAACAGAACCGAGGTTATAGTTGACGCAAACCTGAATGGCGCTTTCCAAGATGGGCAAGTCATTATGGTCGAACCTAATTCCGACGATCAGAAGATTGAAAAAGGAGTTCTCCTTGGAAAAATGTTGTTGACAGCGAGGTAGGAGATACCAGTCCGCCTAATGAATGTGAACTGTTTTTCCGTCAACATCAAGAAAGGTACGGTCTTGGGAAGCTGTGCCATGGTGCCCTCCATCTCACGCCAAATAGAAGCAAACGTACAAGAGACGAAGGTCCCGAAAAAATTATTGGAAATGGTCATGTCGACGGCCCAGGAACTCACTCCAGAACAAAAGACAAAAGCGAAGAACCTGATCTGTCAGTATCAAGATGTGTTCGAGGTAGAAAATGGACCTAAGGGAAGAACCGACATAGTCAAACACAAGATAGAGACCGGGGAAGAAAGGCCCATCCGTCAAGCTCCAAGGAGGTTACCATTGGCGAAGCGTGAGGAAGCAGAACGCATTATTCGTGAGATGGAAAAAGACAATGTAATTGAGCCATCGAGCAGCGCATGGGCGTCGCCGGTAGTGCTTGTGAAGAAAAAGGATGGATCCACACGGTTCTACGTAGACTATCGATTGCTCAACAATGTCACCAAAAAGGACAGCTATCCTCTGCCACGGATTGATGACACTCTGGACACCCTGGCCGGTTCAAAGATCTTCTCAACCTTGAATCTAAAGAGTGGTTATTGGCAAGTGGAACTAGCGCCCGAAGATGCAAGTCGTGAAGAACTGGCCAACTCCCAAGAATAAACATCAGATAAGGAGTTTCCTAAGCCTATGCACTTACTATCGTCGCTATGTTCCCGGATTTGCGGACATCGCTAAGCCGTTGACAAAACTCACCGAAGAAGGTCGTCCGTTTGAATGGGACCAACATTGCCAAAGTAGTTTTGAACAACTAAAACAGTACTTGAAACTCCTATTTTAAGTTACCCTCTCCCAGAAGGCAAGTTTATCGTGGACACTGACGCTAGCAACGTTGGTATCGGTGGCGTACTGTCCCAGATACAAGAAGAGCAAGATAAGGTGATTGGCTACTTCAGTAAAGTCCTGTCAAAGCCGGAACGAAATTATTACGTCACTAGAAGGGAATTGCTAGCCGTGGTAAAGTCCATAGAACATTTCTACAAGTACTTATATGGCAGACACTTTCTCCTGAGGACGGACCATGCCGCTTTAAAATGGCTCCTACGATTCAAGAATCCTGAAGGACAAGTCGCACGATGGATCGAACGACGAAATCCAGTATCGGGCCGGAATTAGCCATAGAAATGCCGATGCTTTGTCGAGAAGACGTTGTGCCGAAGACTGTAAGCACTGTAGTCGTCTGGAGGAGAAAGTGGCCACGACTGCGAGGACTGCCGTCGTAGACGACAAATGGCAAGGTGAAGAATTGCGACGAGACCAGGAGAACGATCAGGATTTGAAATTGGTGCTGGAATGGAAAAGTAAGGAGGCAAGGCCTACTTGGGAAGAGATAGCACCGTGTGCACCATCCGTAAAATCGTACTGGGCGCAGTGGTACTCCATAGTGCTGGATCAGGGTCTTCTGAAACGAACCATCGAGAACCAGGAAGGCACGGAACAGAAGACACAGTTACTGATCCCCAAGAATAGGGTGCCGGAAGTTTCGAGGGAACTTCACGATGGAACTTCGGGAGGGTATCTGGGAATCAAGAAGACTATGGAAAAGGTGCGCGAGCGATTCTATTGGGTGAACTGCAAGGAAGACGTAAAGGACTGGTGTAGGAAGTGCGTAGTCTGCGCAGCTAGTAACGGCCCCCACAGACGAGGCAAGGCTCCTATGAAACAGTATAACGTGGGAAATCCTTTTGAGAGAGTTGCCATAGAAGTAGCCGGCACATTTCCACAAACGAATAGTGGAAATAAGTACATTGTCGTGGTGATGGACTACTTTAGCAAGTGGGTTGAAGCATACGCCCTACCAAACCAAGAGGCGATAACTATTGCTGAAGTCCTTGTCCGAGAATGGATCAGTCGGTATGGCGCGCCCATGGAGCTGCATTCAGGTCAAGAGAGGAACTTTGAATCGGCTTTATTCAAGAACGTGTGTACTCTGCTCGGCGTCCGGAAAACTAGAACCACTGCACTTCACCCGCAGTCAGACGGAATGGTGGAAAGATTCAACAGAACCATCAACCGACATTTGTCCAAGGTGGTCTCCGATCATCAGAGAGACTGGGACACGTACATTGCCTTTTTTCTACTGGCATATCGTTCGTCCGGTCATGAGACAAGAGGAGAGACACTAGCAAAAGTGGTATTTGGGCGAGAGCCAAGACTGCCCTGCAACCTGAAATTCGGCGTGAAGCCTGGCGAAGTCCCTGCCGACGAAGACTACGTGAGCGGTCTACGCAGAAAAATGGACGACATTTACAATCAAGTGCGTCACAACATACAGACAGCCAGCGACCGAATGAAGGAGCATTATGACATCAACGCTCAAAATGGGGGATACCAACCTGGAGCGCTAGTCTGACTTTATAATCCTCAAAGACGTCGAGGTCTGTCTCCAAAATTGCAGATATCTGGGGAAGGTCCTCACATAGTGATGAAACGGATCAACGATGTCATCTACCGCATCAAGAAGGTTCCGCATGGCAAGCCCAAACTGATCCACTTCAACCGGATCGCTCCTTACGACGGAGAAGAAAATGAAGGGACAGTACAAGGGACGCAAGGTGCCGAAGTGAACTTCGAAACCTTTATGTCTCATCACGCGACAGGGAGTAAAGCACGATTCGGAGTGACCACCGGAGTACAGTCTGGCCCACTGTGGTAGAAGACCTAAGAATGTCCAAGGGGATAGCCCAGGTCTTCCGGAAGAAATTTGGTCAGATCGAGGAACTCCGGAGACAGCACCCCATGGTGGGCAAGAACCTGCAGATCATCTACACGAAAGCGGGTCAAGGACAACACGTATACTACTTAGTCACCAAGAAGATATCAAGCGGTAAGCCTGACTATCGCAATGTTGGAGAACTTTATGGAGCCTGAAGAAGCAGCTGATAGAAGGGAAATTAGCCATTCCCAAGTTGGGCTGCGGACTAGACGGCCTTGACTGGAGGGTAATTCGAAGCATGATAGAAGTCATCTTCAACGAAACGGGAATTGAAGTCCTAGTCTGCAGTCACCACCCACGGGCAGCTGTCGGCAGTAAGAAAACCATGGACTGCTATTTCTTCCAAACCGGATGTTGTAAAAAGGAGCCAGCATGTCGATTTCGCGAGGAACGTTCCGAGACGAAACGTTTCTAAGAAGGGGGCAGTGTGACGATACCGGCTCCAGCCTGTCTGATGCGTCATCACCGACACGACCAGAAACTTCGGGCGCTCCGATATCACGTCAGCGGTGGAATGAACCCTAGACATTCTGTCGCGTACTAGAATGTTCGCGAAAAACAACCCCGGCTTATAAAAGCACGCGGCCGGTGAATGGAAGGAATTCAGCGTTAGACAGTTCAGAATTAAAGTTTCGTGTTAGATTTTTTCGCTCGGCTGTTTAAATAAATTAGATTTAAGTTTGTAAATAAATGTTAGTGTTATAGTGTAAATTTATAAATAAATTAGTTTATTAACTATTTCGTGTTTTGTTTAAAATAAAATTTAATAGAACCCGTAAAACTCGTTACAATATAATTAAAATTAAAGAAAAACACTATGAATCCTTAACTCTAATTCCGACGCAGCGCCGTAACAATCATAAAACTATAAAACATTGTATTTATTTTGTTCATCTGCTGCTCTTTCTTAACCAGCGGCTTCTGGTCGTCTTGGTATAATTTTTGATTAATTATTGCTCAAAAACTAAAGTACGTAGAATTTTTTAACATTTTCCCCACATTCTTGAATATCGCTTCTTTTTGTGCTTGTTTTTAGTGAAACAATTGTCAATCACCGTAGAAATTTTATAGTATCGATTCTGGCATTACGCAAAATTTTATACACACTACCACAAAAAACCTGTCGCAACAAAGTTTATTTGTTAAGTTTCTGATAACTCATAAATTGAATTTGTAATGTGACGGCGACATTTCTGAACAGCACAAAACTTTTAAACTTAACCTCAGTTATTACTTTATGTAAAGATGAATCTTTATTTGGCACGAGTAATTAGTTCTTACGATCTTCTGACAAAACTTTGAATTCTACATACTTTACGGACTTTGTAAACGGTCCCGACCGGAAATTAAATGTCGCAAAGTTTTGACAAAAATTCCTGCATCTCTTAGAATTTTGCCTTCCATTGTAAGGGCTACATTAAATGAACTTCTTTTTAGTAAATATTTTTAGAATTAATTTGGCTAGTTAAAATATATTTGAATTTTTCGTAATAATCAACAAGGAAGTATTGAATTGAAGAACAATATCCACGTGTATTTTTTATCCTTGAATTTTAATTACGACTACATCATTTGGAATGGAATTAATTCTTATATAAAAATAGAGTTAAATACGTTATTGAAATGAAAGAATGCATATCTTATGAAACTATCGTTTTCTAAAATATAGGGTGATTTAATTTATTATTTCGTCAAATTTATTTATTTATTATATAACGAAACAGATGGTAAATTATAGTGGCTGAATTTAATAGTTCTGCAAATATTTTGCACAGTGACAGGGACAGCACATATTAAACTGATGATATAAACAAATCTCAATAAGTTACTAAACGTTGTAATATTTCGATATTAGAGTTCGTCCGCAGTTCCCTATAATTGAATGCCATATGTCCTTACTGGCTTTATACATAATTAGTTTGTTTTCAATCGATAACGTTGAGCGCCTTCCGATGAGCCACTGTAATTTGGAAAATAGCCGTCCTAATTGCTTCCTCCTCGCGAAAATGTGTTTGGTACAAGTAAGCCTCCTATCCAGGTGGATTCCTAAATATTTCGCGTTTCCTTGTTGTGGTAGTTGCACATTATTTAACGAAACAGGAGGACGTAACATAAAGGTAACGAGAGTTTATTTTATCTCATTAGTGTGTACTTTCTATTTTCTTTGAAACACTTGGAAGTGATTTATTGACCTTTGAAGATATTGTAAGGCCATGGCAGGATCAGTATTTGTTACTGGTATCGCTGTATCATTTGCAAATGTCGCGGTAGTAATATCATTTGATGTTGGTATATCTGCAGTATAAATCTGGTAAAGGACACTACCTTGTGGCACTCCAGCTTGTAGTTGGTTTAATGTTGTGTATTCATCTTCGTACTTCACCAGAAAGTATTAAGGAGATAATTTTTAATATGTATGTAGTAATCTCAATTTTATATATCCAAAAAGGTTCGAAGGTTTTGAAAGAATATCTACCAAACGATATACTTCCTCAATAGTATCATGCTGTTCCCGGAATCTAATTGATGCTCTGGTATAATTGAGAGTTCTTTAAGAAACAGTTTTAGAAATAACTTCTTGAACACTTTTGACAAGATTGGCAAGGGACTAGTAGGACGGTATGATATTACTCCCTCATCAGATTTGCAAAGCCTTGGAATCAGAATAATCTGGGCCACCTTCCTCTGTAGTGGGCAGTGACCAGTTCTTACAAATGCACTGTATACATGAACAATGTTTGCTAGAGCTACATCAGGCAATTCTTTTATTATTTTACCGACAATAAGGTCATACCCCGGCACCTTTTTTAATATTTTGATTCTTAGCAATGAATTCCTTAATTTCACATTGAAAATAATAAAGTTGGTATCATTTTCTGAGAAAATAGAAATGTAGCCTTGTTATCTCTGAAATGAAATCTGATGGGCTATTTGTTTAGAAATTTTTTTCCAAAATTGCATAACTTAACTTTTCCAATATTAGGATAGTTAAATTATTCCATTTTGGAAACAAACTGTAAACAAATAGCCTATTAGATTTCATTTGAGTGGTAACAACGATATATTTAAGTATCAATATTTTCCAGTTTAATAACGATACCTATGGCAAATTTGATACCAGTGCAAAGAAAACATAAAATTTTATCGAAATGTGAAAAAATAAAAGGGTGTTCCATTGAAAATAATAAAAAAAAATTGTTGCAAAACGCGATCGCAGAATGTCGCGATTAAAACTTTTCGAAAATAATAAAGTTGGAATCATTTTCTGAGAAAGTAGATGGTTGGCAACAATGTCAGTATTATGATCTGATCCTATCTATCATTTTTTATTTCTATCATTTTTGATATATTCTGATTATTCCATACTTTGACTCAGTCTGTATATAACCAACAATAAAAATTTTACATGGAAGCTTTGTTATGGATAGCAGAAGTGCAAGAGGTATGTCATCTGTATGTAAAATGCATGTAATTAATTGCTGGGTATTCTTCTTTATATTAATGTTATTAAGTATGTTCTCAAGACAACGTTCTGGTATCTATCATTTTTGAGATATTTTAATTATTCTAGATGGTAATAAAAGAACACTTGTATTTAACTGTTTCACAACTTTATTTATTAAATACAAGTGTTCTTTTATTACAATCTATTCAAAATGTTTCACCAAGAGCCTATTGCACAAACAATTAAAAATATTAATTATTCTATACTTTTGACTCAGATTGTATACAACAGTTTAGGTCGTGACATCTTACAGTCCATTTTTGACAAATGGCAAAAGACAGATAGCAACCAGTTTGCTGTCTAATAACTAATAAGTAGTGAGTGGAATTTGATATTTTGTTCGGTTTATTTTGAACAAGGCGGCAACGAGTGCGTGCACATTAACCCGTCGCTGTAGCTTTATACGTTGCCGCTTCGTTTGTATTTAATCTAACAAAATATCAAATTCCGCTCACTACTAATAAGTCATCTCAACACAATGCGGCCAAATAATGCTTCTCATAAAATTTAAAAATTTAGATATTTGTTTTAAGTCGATTTTGATTGCAATGAATTCCTGGAGCATGCTCTGGACAGCGGTTCGGCCATATTTGAGACTTCGTCTGCAATCAAAACCGACTTTTAACAAATTTGTTATTTATATCGTTCTTGTTCTACATAACTTTCATGTGTGTAGTTTTCAAGGGTATACAATTTTCTGGTTCTTCTATATTTATTCAAACTTAACATTCAGGAATATAATTAATCTTTTAATTAATTTTTAATCTTTCTTTAAAAGAAACAGCGTCCTGCAAAATTCCCCCATTCAAACCTTTAATATTCGAATATATTCTGAAAATTCTGATATTTTTTGATAAAATTGGCTGACCTTATTTATTTTAAGGTGCATTTAGTTTAAACCTTAACTTAGGCATACAAATATAGAATTGAAATAAATAATCAGTCATTGTGAAAATAAATATTGCACAATTAGAAATATGCATTAAAGTTACATTTAATTTGGAAAACTGGAATAGACGTGGTTTCATATTTCCTTTTTGTGTGGTGTAATGCCTTTTTACTGCACAAATAAAAATAGTTTCTTAAAATATTTGGCATCCATCATCTCACATACTACCTTCGTGCTATCATAAATTTATTTATTTCATATCAGTGAAAAAAAAATCGAAAGCAACAAAAATAGTAACACGTGAAGAAAGACATTTCATCAAACCATTCAAATTTTGGTATTTCGTGTTTCATTTGTGTTCTATTTAAGGATATAGAAGGACATCTAAGAAGTTAAACGAAACAGTTACAGTTTATTTTTTCTTGTCTGGAAATGTTTCTTAAGAATCTAGTGGTTTTAAGTGTTGGGGAAAGGAAAGGAAATATGTCTTTTTTATTGTAGATATGACTCAGGCGGGATTCAGATAGGATTTTTGAACTTTGAATGGGCAAGGTTCTGAAAATTTTATAAAATGTATTATTTCATTGCACATCATCTATTTCTCTGAGAAAATACAATTGTGAAAGCTAAAAGTTTATCTACCACATAATCTAATTTGCTGTAATTTGTCAAAATATTCATGGGCAAAAGCTAGTATTTTTTTTGGTCTCTGAGAAGTCATTTGGAGTAAACATAAACTTGAAAATGGTACGTGACAAACGATTTGAACTCAACATATACAAATTTATAAGTTTTGTTCTTCTATTTTTGATTAGTTTGTATTATTTATGTTGTTCTGTAATTATTATTTACATACTTAACAACAAATTAACTTGTAAAAATAAAACTGTATTGGACGACCTTCAGGTAAGTAACTAATTTTCTGAAATTTTATTGATTTTATTTAAGATTTAAGATGTTTTTAATTAATGTTTAATCCGCAGTTTGAATAGTTGAATTGTTTAGTTTCTGTCATTTAAGCAGTTATTTCGAAACACGTAAAACTTTATTAAGGCCCAGTTGTATAATGCTAGTTTAACTGTATGCTGAAGCTCAAACCCATAACAACGATTATTTCAACAATTGTTATTAAGGTTTGAGGTTTGGCTTAAAGTTAAGCTGAAATTGTACAACTGGGCCTTAATTATTTATTTTGACAAGGGACTAAATGTTTAACTACTGTGTCAGTTAAATGTCCTTCCCAATAAATTTAAAGTTTCAGAGAAAAAAAATATTTTTTATGTTTGTTGATCTGAGTAGAATTTAAATAGACGATATAAATTCAGACTGTAGTATTATTTGTGAAGTGAAAATAAAAAACTGCGTAAATTTGTCTTTTAATTGTAATATTTATTACGCACAATTCACGACGTCAGATTAATCTAGAAACGAGTTCCTCACGGCGCTTTTCAGGTTCGCACGAATTGCATTTATCCGCCGAGAAAATATTTCCGGTGGCGCGTATAAATCCGGCGTTTCTGGCAAAATTCGAAAATTTATCGCCATCGAAGGAAGAACATAAGGCAGCACGCAGTATCTTATTTCATTTTTGTACAGGCGAGGAGACACCAAGTTAGCGCGAGGAATTCAAATTTGCCTTCGCGAAGGGTGGAGATTTAAGTTTGTGAAATATTACGGAACAAATGTGGAAGTTTATGTCAAGAATATAAATTCCAGCTTTACTCTTGACTTTTAGGGATGGCCATTTTAATACTTCAGGCATGGCGGTATATCTTTATGTATACGACGGTATTAGAAGTTTTTCCGGACGATAAACAAATTTTAATGAAGACGAACGTTTTTAGTGCGCAGTGTTTAAAGGGCAAATATGTCTTTTATTAAATCTGACAAGATAAACCCTCATGGAAAGATTTGAAAACTACTAAACGCGACTTAACGGAAAAGGCTACAAACGAATGTAAAACATGTTACGCTTGTTTCGTACTTCAATTAACTATGTGCTCAGCACCTTTACAACCAAAGGTAGAAAATGGTTATACAGATTATATATGTTATGCACATATATGAAAACTAAATTGCTTAAAACACTGCGATAAACCTGCTCTCGGAATAATCACAGTTCTTACTGCTTCGGTAAAGTTGTAGGTTTTACTGTATTCATAGGTAAAACGGAATAGGTCTTAACAACATACTCGTAAGTATTCATTGCTAAAATTTACACAAGAAATTGTGAAACTCTTTTATGTTTCTAGCTTACATATTGACAATAAAATTCCTTGGCTGACACAGCTGTGATAAAATCTTCTTTCGAATTTAGTCTTGTGAAACATCTCCTCTTCTTAGTCGTTCGCTCTATATAGAAAGGTCATATCATATAAACGTATTAAAGATTAGATATTTATATTGTAGTATAAATGCGAAGAACAAGAAAAAAATACGGGGCTCAATAAGAAAAGTACGTCGCATGATGAAACAAATATTGAAGCAGATTGTCTAAATGTGTTATTGTTCCTATTTTTAGTCGATCAAATGATGCGTTATCTACAAGAATTTTTTGAAAAAATTAACATTTTTGAAAATATTTTAGGATGAGTCAAATTAGATTGGAGATTTCAAAAGTTCGAATTAGTTTTATTAATTTTGGGACTACATATTTTCATACATCAAATTGGAGATTACTCTTGTATGTTATTACACAAGGTTCATACCTTGTGATTACATATAAAAATGTTGACATACATTTAAGAATCTAATAGTCAGTTGCACCAAACACTTAACCTACATTTATATCTAAGCGTTACTTAGGCCCAGCTATACAAATTCAGCTTAAATTTAAGCGGAAACTTAAACCCACAACGACAATTATTTGAACAATAAATTATTGTTAAGGGTTCAAGCTTTGGCTTAATGTTAAGCTGAAATTGTTTACAATATGACTTACACAATGCTGTGTGACATAAATGTCATATTTTAAAAACCACTTAAATTTAAGCTCAGCTTAAGGGGATTCTTTCAAGCAGCAATGTAATGCATTTTTTGTCGGCGAATTGTGGCTTTCGTTATGAATAAAACTTTCTGAAAAAAATATATGTGATTTAAGTAGTGATGATCGAGGTACCTTGATGCATAGGAGTATTAAGTGCAAGTAGGGTTTTCCAAAAAAAAATCCAAACCTTCAATAAATAGGCTCTACTGTACAACGCTGTAGTGAAGTGAACTATGCACGTTTTAAGAAAATAGTGGTCCACAGCCTTTGTTTTACATGTCCTTGATATGTTGGTTAAATTTAAATTGTATTGATTAATTACAACTTCCGTAATTCGTTGACAAAATTATGCTGCAAACGGAGTCGGCATAACGCTATCCCTTGCATGCGGTCTCTGTCGATCTCTGCACCTGCACCGGGCGGCGGGCAATCACTACTTAAATCACATATATTTTTTTTCAGAAAGTTTTATTCATAACGAAAGCCATAATAAAGAAATAACATTGCATTGATTTCTGCTTGAAAGAATCCCCTTAAGTGTTTGGTGCAAATGGCCATTAGACTCTGGTTCTTTATTTTGCTCTTGAAAATTGTTACCATAATTTTGATTTCTTGGGATATAAGCTGTCCTCTTGTTATCTTTATCATCATTACAGTCTTGTGATTGTACAAAATAGGAAGATTGTAGGAGGAAATTAACTTATCTTTCTTATTTCTATGTCGCAGTGGTTCTTTTTATGTTCTATACGATGATAATTGATCCTATGACTCCAGTTTCTAAATTCTCCTTCGGATATACGAAGAAAATATATTTTTCGCTCTTATCTATATTTCGCAGTAGTTCCTTTTGTTTTCTATAAGATGGTCATTGGTCTCGTAACTCTAACTCTTCAGATTGCAAGATGAATTACACTTATCATTCTTATTTCCGAAATAGAGAACACAAAAATTGCCATCTGTTGAGTTGTAAAGGGTGTAAAATAAGGCGATTACTTAACAATAATAACAATAGTTCAATATAATAGGTCTTGAGGAGTTGTGAAATTCCACTTAAAGGTCAAGTTCACGAAGGCAAGCCGCCGTTTCATAAAAAAATTTACGACAGCATTTATTTCGTCTTTGGTAACCAGTGGCGCAGCGACAGTTTTGGGTCTAATTTTTGAATCATTATTTCCCGAAAAGTAAAGTAGAAAGAATTTTTTTAACATTTTTCCTATACTTTTCGACATCGCTTCTTATCGTGGTTTCATTTTGTCGAGTTAATTAACAGTCACCCTGTATTTGTGCGTAACGTAAATTAACTATTTGTAATTACTAATTACTAGGTTGTGAATGCAGCTTTATTTTTAATCATTTAAATTATACGCTAATAGATTAGAAATTTTTTATGATATTGTACACTATAGAATAACTTAATAATAAAGTGTATTTTTCCTTTTTGGAAATAATATTAAAAGTTATTCTACTATCAATGTTACTAGTTAATATTTGTTGTCTATTATGAAAATTATTTTTTTAGAATGCAAGAACTCCAAATATGAAATGATTCCATCTCGGTTAAGTTAGCATAATCATGCGGTTACAAATAACAAACCCGTTGAATTTTGACGTCACCTTAATCTGAATTATTCAGCTCGTTATCGAAATCGGATTTCGTTTTGTTATCGCAGGCATTTTCCTCTGATCTAAAGCAGGACAACGAATTTCCCCATAAATTTCCTGAAATTTTTGCTCTACTCCGGTTTCGGAAGGTGCGACATTTACATTCATCGCGGTCACCACCGATACATTCTCAGAAGCTGATAACTCTGAAAACTCTAAGACGGGTTGCATCGACTGCTGCTTCGAATTCGAGAAGTTTTAAATGACTAAAGTTTGCACATATTCCGGAGATATCCGGATTTATGTCGCCGTGCGCGAGACTTTTATAGTTTTATTATTAACGATCGATTGCTGGAGCGTAAATTTAAATTAAAGATGGAGCAAATTGTATTGTTTTGCAACAGTCATTATTGGAAACTATAGGATGTAATTAATATCTTTTATCTGTAGCCAGTATGCTAGTTGTACGAGTATATTCGGCACGTGTTGATTGGCGGATTCAGAAAAGCTTGAAAACCTTTCAATCCATAAGCATTGTTAATGAATTGTTATCGGTTTACTTCAGTTAAAAATTTATGAATATACAACTAACACAAAAGAAAACCATTACTATTCGAACTGCTAAAGTTGAATTAGAAAAAAAGTCTGGCCTCTCTCAATGGCTGCGATTTCATAATCCAAGTTTTAATTTGTTCTGTTGGCTTTTGCGCTGGAACCACTCTAATTAAAGTTACATCCTGTATATTACATTTTTGTTTTCATAAAAAAATTAAACTAAATTATGTCTCTTCGGTGAATAAAACTAAATAATTAAAACAGAACAATGTAATAAAAAAAATAAATGTAAATGTAATGTAAATAAAATAAAATAAAATGTAAATAAAAAAAATCAAGGAAAATGTAAAATCAGAAACATTTAAACTATTTCTCCATACAGCCATAAGTTGCTACATAGTACTATGTGTTTATTTTTAAATGCCATAAGGGGTGGCTGTGGAAAAGAAAATTCATGTCTTAGCTCCATTCACGTACTTTAAATTGTCAGTTTTGGCATGTGTTAGATGCCAAGCTACGAAATGAGTTTTAATTTTCATGGCCAACCTTTATGGCATTTTTAAAAAAATACACCGTACAATGCGAGCAAAAATGACTGATATACCGGGTGATCATTTACAATCCGGAAGTTAGCAAGACTAACCTCGATAATGACACATTTGTCAAAAATCATATTAAAAACAACAAAAGCAAATTCTAGTATTAATTTAAATGTAAAAGTTTAATTAATTAATTTAATTTTAGGTATTGATTGATTTGTCTATTGTTCCTAAGACGTAAAAATACTAATAATACGATATTAATTAAAAATGTTATTAACTTATTATTAAGGGAAGTGATGCTAATCTCTTGTGTTCCGGTTCTCCCAATTTGACAACACTAGACTTTTTCCTTTGAGGTTATCTTAAATATTGGGTATATGACATTAAGACCAGGACTATCCAGCAGCTTAAGGACGAACAAAAATTCAAGAACTGAAACCCGCCATGTTAAGAAAAATGTCCTTGTAAGAGCTTGTGTTTGCGTAGCGAAAATGAGAGTCTTTTGTATTTTCATAAATACTTTTTGTAAAATAATAAAAATAATTAAATAAATTAATAAACAAAAACTATTAATTTTGAAATGGGAACGTGACTTATACCTAGACTTCCTTGTATTTGTTTTTCCAAATGTCCAGCCTGTGTAAAGTTCAATTTAGACATTGCGATTTTTCGTACAATTTTTTTTTCACAGCGCAATTTTACAAAATGTCAACGTGTAATATGTTAATAAGGAAAATAATTGTATATTACACGTTGACATTTTGTAAAATTGCGCCGCGAAAAAATTATTTATAAGAAAAATCGCAACGTCTAAATTGAACTTAACTGTCAGATTTTCAAACTGTCGTTTTTTAATTTTTTTAAATGCCACACCCCTTATCTATTTTCATGAATGGATTAGTATTCATGTTCTTTTTCAATTTTATTATAGGTTTTCCGATCTAATCACAGTTCTTTTATTATTATAATTTTTTATATAACATTTATACTCCTAAATCGGTACTAAAAGTTATTTAACAAATACCTACCGTATTTCAAGTTTTTTAAACGCAAAGTCCTCTATTTCAGAAGGCAGAAAAATACTCTCGATGTGTAAATTTGATTTCTTAATTTAGTATTTTTAATTACATATTTTAATTATCATATCTCTTTTGTAACACAATTTTTAACTTACGGATAATGACATAATTAACGAATGGATGAAAACATTTTCATTATAATCTTATCATGGAAGCTTAAAAATCACGCCATTCTCAACGTTTGGCTGTTTGACAGTTTCTTTAGCAAAAAGTTGAAAAGTGTGCGGTTATAAGCTTCCTGACTATGATAATATAACAACGAAACTGCAATATAAATTTTTCTATTTTGGTATCGTAACGACTCATTTGGGTGTCATAAAGTACCTAGCTCATTAAAGAATGCAAAATTTTATTTTATTAGCTTATACAACATACAGGGTGAGTTTTTTTTCGATGTTTAGCATTGGAATCTCGGAAACTAGCGGAGCTAGAGAGACGGTTAAATGGGGAAAGATTTGTAGTTTTAGGAGCCCAGTTTAATGCAGCTTTTGTTTTTTTCTTAAAGTTCATGGCTGGCTAGATATTTTGAAAAAAATGATTTTTTATAAATTCGTTAAATGCATATAGCTCGGTTATTCTTGATTTTAGAGAAAAGTTGCAAGACAAAAGTTGTACAGAATTATGTTCTTAATTAAACAGTCGAACTAACTTTTCCATATAAGCTCTTATTTTTCAGTTATGACATAAACGTCAGTTTTTTTAAATGGAAACCATAGTAGGCCATGATTGAAAAAGAAAGGCCTTTTTTTTACCTTTTCAACGATGTAACATTCGATATGGTTATTTAAAAAAACGACGGAGATACGGCAGTTTCTCTCTTTCAAAATTGTTAATATAGTTGGCCATGGAAACAAAAGTTTATTGACAAATGCAAATTATAAACTATGAGCAAATAAAAATTAGATTAGAGTAGGCGGTGCAAAGAAAATGTATATCTGTGATTAAATAAAAAGTACAGTTATCGTAGTAACAGCGAATCACAAGACTCTATTTTGAATTTTAACGTACCCTTAAATTTTAACAGCCTGTTAATAAGTTACAGAATAGCCCCTAATGACGGACGTTCTACTAGGAAAGCAGTAAATTCGATTTTAAAGAGGTGTAATTTATGTATTGCAAATAATGGTGGTGGTCTTTTCGCACATCTTTAGAAATATTTTTAGTTAATTTTTGTTCTCGATAGTTTAGATTTGTTAAAAGGTTGAAGGTTCTCCTAGGAGGCTATTGAAATATTGAACCATTGTTGGTATTAGAGTTTTGATTCTGAAACGTATGTAAAAAGAAACGGCGAACAAAACGTCAAAGTAATATAAGTGAGCAAATAAAAGTCAGATTAGAGTGGGCTGTGCAATGTTTGTGATTAACTGAATTAATTATTCATTATTCATGGACTGTTAAATGTATTGACCTTTTATTTAATCACAGACATACATTTTTCTTGCAGCGTCTACTCTAATCTGATTTTTATTTGCTCACCATTTATAACTTGCATTTGTCAATAAACTTTTGTTTCCATGGCCAACCATATTAACAATTTTGAAAGAGAAAAACTGCCGTATCTCCGTCGTTTTTTAAATAACCATATCGAATGTTACATCGTTGAAAAGGTAAAAAAAGGCGTTTCTTTTTCACTCATGGCCTACTATGGTTTCCATTTAAAAAAACTGATATTTATGTCATAACTGAAAAATAAGAGCTTATATGGAAAATTTAGTTCGACTGTTTAATTAAGAACATAATCCTGTACAACTTTTGTCTTGCAACTTTTCTCTAAAATCAAGAATAACCGAGCTATATGCATTTAACGAATTTATAAAAAATCAGTTTTTTCAAAATATCTAGCCAGCCATGAACTTTAAGAAAAAAACAAAAGCTGCATTAAACTGGGCTCCTAAAACTACAAATCTTTCCCCATTTAACCGTCTCTCTAGCTCTGCTAGTTTCCGAGATCCCAATGCTAAACATCGAAAAAAACTCACTCTGTATATAGCGACATTTGTTGACATTTCAAACTACGAAAATAACCTCCAAATTGACTTTTGTTTGACAATACTTGTATCCGTTGACATCTAAAATTGCAAAAATAATGTCACCAACCGGCACATTTTCAAACAGAATTTTCCTATATTTAAATTACAAAATAACGCAGACCTTTTTACATTTAGGCAACCAAAATAGAACAAATAGTATAAAAACACGTTTCATAAGACATTTTAGGGCACTTGTCCAATGTCCATTAGAAAACTGACCTACAGCTCGTCTTCTAAACCTGGACGCCTGCGCTGAAATCATGTCTTATGAAACTTGTTTTTTAATACACTTTCATCGAACGTTAAATTTAAATTAAATTTTTTTTTCTCCTAAGTCAAAATAATAGCAAGTGTCACTAACACTACATTTTGTTCACATTTTACGGCTAAATTGAATGAGCTCTCCTTTAATAAATGGCTAACGCAACGTTTTTTTTAAATCTTCTACCGTGCATGTAGTATTTTTGGAAATGAGACAGTGTCTAGATTCGAAAAGAAAATTGTTGAAAATATAATCTTCTTCCTCGTGTTATAAAGACCGTAACCAGAGTAATTCAACTCCTGCGAGTGAGGAGGTTAAATTACTAAATAACTTAAAATATGTTAGTACTTTGCTAGCTGAGATTAACGCAAACAAGAGTGAAATGATGCCTTGGATCGTACACCCATTGTAGCAGAAGCTTTGTGTTACGAGAATTTTCCTGTAACCGGCATTAAAGCGGCACTTCTACTCGCTCTATGCATCGTTATCTCATTGTTAAAAATATTTAATTTACAATATTATCTCATTTTCGATATTAGTAAATCTGAATTATTTTAGGAAAAAAATTTATATCACAAAATCTTTTAAACGGACACTAAATAGCGCACAAACACTTAACGTTTCGCCGTCGTTCGACAGTTTATTGTGATACAATTTTCATCGGACAAGAACCAGCTTTAATTATGAAAAAAATTTATATGTTTTATATTGTATGTAACAAATAATAGATTTTCGTTTCATTTTATAATAGAATCAATCAATCAGGATGAATTCAGTAGAAGTCAACTTAGATTTTGATTTTATCAAGAAACATTATTATTGGTAAAAATTGAAAAGTAAACTCCCTATAATAAATCTTTGAAAAGCTTGAACATGTTGAATAGAAATTCATGGCTACCAGTAAGTTAGAGCATTTTGATGGTTTCAAGGTTATTTAATATTTAAACGTTAAACTGTAATAAAAATTCACATCAGTGTTTGGTGTAAATGGACAAGTAAGAACACACTTCGGCACTAAAAAAAATAGTAAAGAATTAATAGTTACAAAAATATTTTATTAAAAAATTGAGCTACACAATAGGAAAACATACATGCCCGAATATAAGTTTATTCATCAAAGGTCGTTCTACAGGTGTGGTCTGGAATACTACCCCTTCCCAGAGGATAATAACCGTACATCACGCAACCTACACTATATCGTCGACTATTAAAGGCACACGTGAAGTTTATGCAGTGCATTTATTATCGACTAGGGCACAACAAGAATTTAATGGGCGTGGGATCCGTGAACAGTCTTGAATTTCCTGGTCAAAAAACGTCGACTCTTCTGTGCTCTCTGAAACAAAATTTCTATTTTATGGAGTAACATGAAATTAAAAGAAACTATATGTAGTTGCAGATAAATGTAAATATAAAATTTGTATTTAACACGAACGCTCGGGGTTAATGATCTGCAGCAAAACGAAGGAAAAACACGAGAACAATATCAAGTTGCCGTTGAAAATGTTTTATGTGTAAAACCTCTTTTTCATGACCGTTACATATTCACGTCATAAGAATATATCACTCAATGAGTTGTAAATTTCAACTTTATGAAAGATTAATTTGTTTGAAAAAGAAGGGCGATATAGGAAGAAGGGACAACTTTCAGGTAAAAAAATTCACAGGCCCAGCAAGTTGGAAATTACTGTATATGCTAAGTATTTCTAAAAATTAGCCTTATTAAAACTTTGGGCATTGAGGTATGCCTGAAGAAAGATCAAGTACTGATTGCGTTAATCGTCTATTAATAACCAGTAGAGTCGAATTCATCAGCGTTAATTAAATTACGTCCATACATTTGTTAAAATCTATGGTAGCTATTATTTTTAAGGAATGGTTAAATTTAAATAACGTTGGTGAATTCGACACTTAAAGTTTCATTACTTCCTTCTTTTCTTTAAGGAAGTGAGAACACAAGTATTTAAGAAAGTAATAACACCAATTAGTGCTTAGGTATGGAGCAGAAATATGGAAAGACAAAGAAGAAATTATATGGGATAGAAATGAGATAGAAACCAAAACTGGATAAAATTAGAAACATACAGATAGAATTTAAAGGTGAAACCTTTAGAGGAAAAGATAGAAGAAGAACAATTGCGATGGTATGGATACGTGAAAAAGGTGACGCGAGAGAGAATAGTTACAACATGTATTTGAGGTGAAAACCAGGAAAAGAAAATAAGAGGGAGATCTAGAAGATTGTGCTTGGAAGAAGTGAAAAATGCAGCCAGCGGTGAAAAGAGGAGTGAAATGAAAAGAAACAAACGAAATCGATAGGACAGGAAAAGCTGGAAAAGATCAACCTAAGGCAGCTCCACTCTTCCAAATGCCTTACACTCTTAAGGGTAGATAGTTCTAAGGGTTAAGTAAGAAAAGTTTGATGATGACTACGCTCAAATGATTAAATGTTAAGATTATTCAAAAAAAAACTCTCCTTGCGCATCCAAAAGTTGCGTTTGCCTTTTTATAAAACTACACAGTGTTTAAAGCAAGAGTAAGATTAGAATCTACGCTGTTTTAATATCATGGATATGGTCATATGATCGGTACACACGTATTGTTGAGCAACTCGATATTTGGATTTCAGAGATTATTATTTTGCTTTGGAATATCAAATATTTATTAACTCTTGGCAAAATTCAGTAAACAGCTTAAACAGTGACCAAAAACTGTATCTAGCAAAAAATAAATAAAATCCGACTGTGCATTAAAAAAAATATTACTTTCCAATGAAAGCGAGAAATTAAGAAAAGGCATCTAAGAAAAATACAGATGCGACAAAAATTTTCACTTTAGACTGCATCAATCTCAAGTTCGCCGTTTCCGAAGTGACGATAAGCAAATCGAGAGAATAAATAACGTGTCCCATCCAGACGACTAATGGCAGGGTGGTTTTTCTCTCGCATGCCTCGAACAGCAAGCGTGAAAATTTAATGAATCAATCGAAGTCGTCGTTTTACCCGTCGTCGCCACATACCACACTTACCTCGTATTTTAGTGCCTGCTTGGATTCGTGCTTCCACTTGGCAAGAGCGACGCGCACCCACAGCGGCTTATCGGGGATGGTGATGTGCAGGATATACCTCAATCCCAGCAGGAAGTGCTCTAGTAAGACGAACATGAGGATCCATTCGGCATGGCCCACTTCAGGGCCCTTCCTGCGCATTTGAGGACTCAGACAAAGAAGGCCGCAGTTTGTCACTATTGACATTGCTCCTACTATTTCGAAAGCTTTCTGCAACATATTAAATTTGCATCTTTATTTCTTCGGTTAATCGCGAGTTAATTACCTGCCAAGCACCGATATCTTTAACCCTGCGAGACAACGGCCGCTGAAATACCATACACAGTTTGAAGGCATCGGCACGTATTTCGAGGATGTTGTTGAAGATGGCCCAGAAGCCAGCGATGGGGTACACGGAGGAGAACAGTATCACGTACCCGAATTGTATGAATAACTCAAGATAGTCATCGTATGTGCCTTCGTATTCTTCCAAGTCTCCTTCCCTTTCTGCTGCCTCGATTCGAGGGTCATCATCTTGAATTTCGGGTACGTGTTTAAGCAGATCGTCCAAACCATCATTGGTAAACATCTTCCTGCGCTCGCTATTATTCGCGAAGGTTGTGTTTGTGAATGAAAACAACTTCTTCAGTTGAGCTACCTTAATGAAATATATGTAATAAAACCAAAATTTTAATGACTTAGTACAAGAACTAATAAATTTATTGTTACCTATCTAATACTCGAATAATCATAATGGAATTTCTTAATATTAACTTTATTTATAGTTTATTACTTAAGATATATGCCTGCTATTAATTTTTATCAAATAGCGCCGGCGTGCAATTTAAATTTATTCAGTTACTACGGAGGTAATCTTGGATCCAAATTGATTAAGACCTTTTACAATCTCAATGTTTCATTTTGTTAAAAACCTAATTAAATATACGCTGAATCAATTATAGAAATTCAAATTAGTAGGTAAACGGAAATACTTTTATAAGAAAATGTAAAACAGTTGGATTGATTCGGCCTTTACTTTATGAAAATTTATATCCATATTGATTAATTAATTAAACAAAATGTGTTTAGATTTTCACAGTTTATTACTTAACACAACAATTGTTTCAGTACACAGTACCTTCGTCAGATGTGAGCTTAAACTAACTAAAATGTAAAACAACATGCCTATATGGGCTACCTGCCCCGAAAATAACCGCCTAAATTCTGTGAAATGTGTGAATGAGAAAAAACAGATGTTTACTAGTAGAATAAATTTAATAAGGGTGAACTATTTGTTTCAGTTTGATCATTAAACAAAAAGTTAGAATTTTTAAGTTTATTGATTTCCAATGATTCGAGCAAATTTAATCTTTTACCTTTATTTTCTATGTGCATTATTTTGAATTCAAAATTAGAGAGGTGGTTATTGTCTATTAAATGGTTTGCAAAAGTCGAGTCTATTTTATTGTTAATGAATGAATTTCTGTACCAAAATACAGTATTAAAAATTCGTATGAATTAATAGATAAAATTAAAGATATCAAACTACCTGATAATGCAAAAATAATTTCATTTGATGTAAAAAAACTTATTCCCGAGTATACCACCAGCAGAAACTCTAGTTTTAATTAATAACCTTTTAGAACAAAATAATACAAATCCAGTAATCAAAAAAGAAATTATAGATGCACTGAATATATGCCTAAAACAAAATTATTTCTCATTCAATAATGTATTTTATACCACTAACGAAGGTTTAATTATGGGAAATCCTTTAAGCCCTTTACTTGCAGAAATATTTATGGACAATTTAGAATCTATTATTTTCAACAACCCCTTAAGCAAGAATGTTTTATTTTGGCATAGATATGTTGATGATATTTTAGTTAGTTTTATAGGTACAATTAGACAACAGAACACATTCTTAGATTACATTAATTCATTACATAACAGGATTAAATTTACAATCGAAACAGAAACTAACAATAGCATTAACTTCTTAGATTTAACTATAAAAAGAATCAATAATAAATTTGACTTTTCAATTTATCGCAAAGAAACATACACAGATATTACGATACACAATAGTTCTACACATCCGTACCAACATAAAATAGCAGCATATAATAGTATGATCCATAGATTAATTAGCATTCCAATGACAAAAGAAAATTTTGAGATAGAACTAAATGTGATAAAACAAATAGCATACAACAATAACTACAACCCATTAATTATCCATAATATTTTATCCAAAAAGTTATTCCAGAGAGCTATTTCGAATGTTTACCCTATTATAAAATGCAATATTTCTAATAAATTTAAAACTATCACATATATTGGACAGCCTACACTTAAAATTAACAAATTTCTAAAGAAACAAAACATTCAAGTAGCGTTCAAGACTAACTATACTATATCAAGATATATCAAAAATAATAAAGACAAAGTGGCAACCAGTAATAAATCAGGAGTATATAAGTTATTCTGCAATACGTGCCCAAAGGTATATATAGGTCAAACAGGAAGATCATTTAAAAAGCGTATAACCGAACACAGAAATTCATTCATTAACAATAAAATAGACTCGACTTTTGCAAACCATTTAATAGACAATAACCACCTCTCTAATTTTGAATTCAAAATAATGCACATAGAAAATAAAGGTAAAAGATTAAATTTGCTCGAATCATTGGAAATCAATAAACTTAAAAATTCTAACTTTTTGCTTAATGATCAAACTGAAACAAATAGTTCACCCTTATTAAATTTATTCTACTAGTAAACATCTGTTTTTTCTCATTCACACATTTCACAGAATTTAGGCGGTTATTTTCGGGGCAGGTAGCCCATATAGGCATGTTGTTTTACATTTTAGTTAGTTTAAGCTCACATCTGACGAAGGTACTGTGTACTGAAACAATTGTTATGTGTTAAGTAATAAACTGTGAAAATCTAAACACATTTTGTTTAATTAATTAATCAATATAAATGTAAAACAGATGAGAAAATCGATAAGAATGTGATACATACCTTAGTAATGTAGAATTTCAGTACGAAAGGCAAGACGGCTTCTTGAAGATTGTTGATGGCTTGCGAGATAATCAACATCGTAGCGAGCTGGTTTCTTAGCATATCCATGTCCTGTATCACGAACGCGATGTAAAACAGAGACATGAAATTGTTCACGAATTCAAAAAGGACAAGTTTCGTGACTCGATGTCTATCGTATTGAGACTGAGTTCGGTGATTCTCTGAAACAAACGCAAAACGTACAGCAGGATTTTAGCAAGGATTCTCAACTTCGAGACGTAAATATCGCCTGTAAAGATCAAATTACTGTTGGTTCGGGAAGAGCATCTCAAAGTTCAGGAAAAAGTCTGGAATATTTATAATTACCCGTTTTTGGCAAAACGTACAGCAGGATTTTAGCAAGGATTCTCAACTTCGAGACGTAAATATCGCCTGTAAAGATCAAATTACTGTTGGTTCGGGAAGAGCATCTCAAAGTTCAGGAAAAAGTCTGGAATATTTATAATTACCCGTTTTTGGCTTCCTCTTATTGAACAAAGTATCAAATTTTCAAAGTTTGATGGTATGTGCGACAATGATTACAATTGTTACAATCATGCACACCACTAATATGGTTACAACCCAAAATACTTTGCCAGTGAAACAGTTGCAAGCCCAAAATGACTTTGCTGGAGGGTGTTCTACACCAATCATAATGAATGTTCTGTGTGAAATATTTGTCACTATGACATTAGCACATTAGCCTGAAATTATGATAAAATCACGATACCCATGAAAATTCCCCTGCATAAAAGAATAAAAGTAATATTCAAGATCTTTTTTTTTATTACGCGTCGATCGTATTGATCTGCATTTATTTGGACATGTAGTACATTCATGTTACACGAGAGATTTAAAGACACTATTCCCAAAACGTTAGGTTTTTTAAACTCCAAGAAATCCATATAGAAAATTGGTATATGTACAGTAAGATCCATTGAGCAGTTTGCCATTTTATAGCTATTAAGATACCAAAGGCGTTATAAGGTTTATAATGCTCGAGGTCGAGAATATACAACCTTCGCCCCGAGGGGTGTAAATACGCCGACCGAGAGTGTATAATTTTAACGCCCATGGTGCCTTCAACGTTTAATGTCCGACTAGTTTTGTATTTCGTTAGATTTATAACAATTTGATTAAAACCATCAAATCACTAGAATTTTAAGCAACATATTATTTGATTTGTCAATTTGTCTGTCAATGTGACTTTTCACTGAATTTCTCTCAGTTAGTTAATTAAAATGGAAAAGATGAGTTTAATCTCTCAGAAAAACTACTCCTGAAGGCTGCAAAGGCAGCGGAAGCCCTTGTAGCCCAAAAAAACTGTACGAGGAAGAGTATTTCTGTTTACAAGAATAGTTGCGTTAATAAAGCCTACTTACAATTTATATTGTTATTTTCCAATAGAGTGCCTTGAAAATTTATAATATCCTGTTATTTCAATGGCTGCGTTCACCAGACGAATCAGCTTGCAAGCTGCTTGCGATTTTCTAGTGAACGCTATAGTTACCTTTCATTAATTACGCTTAAAAATAATCATAAGCAGCTTGCAAGCTGATTGCAAGCTGATTCGTCTGGTGAACGCGGCCAATGAAAACGTGACTTAAGATTGATTCCTTATTTTGTTGTAATAGTCTAGTCAGACATTAAATTTAATTTGATTTAATTTTAAAACTAATAATACCTACTCAGAAAATTAAATGGCTTTGAAAACTTTGATACAGTCGCTAAAGTATCCGACAGTGTATGTCAACAGCCTTCAGAAAGTTCACAGCTGTTTGTTGTTCGTTATTTATAGGTAGAACATGGATTAGATTATTTAACTAAATAGCGTTTTCTCCCTCTTTTTGTAGTTTTTTTTTGTAGATTTGTAGTTTTTGAAATATTTCTTTTGTCACTTTAAATTTTCTTTCTTTTAGATTGAGATCTTTTTCTTTGTAAACATTTAAAAAATGCATTTTTGAGGACATTGTAGAAAAGGCAATTAATAAAACTATGCCAGTTTTATTAATTACTCATCTCAAAAAAGAAAAGAAATTGAATATCATAAATTAATTAGGATACATTTATAATTGTTTAAAAATAACAACACATTAATGTGTATTGGTGATAAAATTATATTGAAAAATGAATTTGATATATCAAAAAAAAACTTGAAAAATAAAGTAGGAAATGGGCAAGAAGTCTTCAAATTACATATAACCTGCGTTTTCGTTAGTTAAAATTTTATTTCGCCAGATTGGAATTTCTTTTGTATAAACTTTTAAAACCTGTATTGTCTGTCTCAAAATCAAAAAACCAACAACCTTGCAATTTACGTCGTAGATATAACTGGCAACGCTGGCGCTTGTGCTTAGGGGGAAATTTTTTTACTCTGCCATTTAAAAGATTTATGTGTTTTCGTGGGCATTATAAGGCTTAGGGCAAATTAAGTGTTAATATGACATTTTTGTTTGGTGCGGTAAATTTCGTATTCGGGGCACATTAGCTACGAAATTTGTAGTTTAGACAGCTCTCCGTTAGAGGCGTTGTATTACAACGATATTTCCCGAAAATTTTGGAGCTGTTTTTCTCAGCTATTATTAAATTCACAGAACTGATTTTTTTTAATATGCTGTAGAACTAGGTCTCACGTTTTCGTTTTTCTCAAAATTCCCTATAGTTTTGGAGATATCGATTTGATCATTTAAAAAAAAATTGTGAGACCTAGACAATTACCTCATGAATACGTACTGAAAATTTGAGCTTATAATTTACAATGGTTACTCAGAAAAACCTTTTTAAAAATTAGCGCTTTGTAAAAGGCCTCTTAATACATATAATGAGCATCCCGGGTTAAAAGAAAATCCACATCATGTCAGCAAAGAAGACCACAAATTAAATTTGGATTTAATGTTTGGTGCGGTATCATTGGATCAATAATTCTCGGTCCATACATTTCTAATGATATCTTAACAGATGACCACTATCTTGATTTCTTACGGAATGATTTTGAACATATTGTAACGATTTTAAGGGTTCTGTTATTTTTATTTTAATCAAAACAAGAAATAGTTAATAATCTAATTTATTTAAAAGTAACACTAATTAACATTAACTTAAGAATAATTTATTTATAAACTAATAAGTAATTTATGTTAACAGCCGAGCGAATATTTATAACGCGACTTCAATTTCGAACTGTCCACTTGCTTAATTAATGTCGAACTGTCCCCTGTTTGGCTGCGTGCATTTTTATATGCCGGGGTTGTTTCTCGCGAACATTCTCGGACGTTCGACAGAAAGTCTCGTATCATCGTTGACGTGATATCGAAGCTTCTCGTCTAAGGCGCGTCGTTGTTGACGCATCAGACGGGCTGGGACCGCAAACGTCACACTGCCCCCTTCTTAAAAAGTTTCGTCTCGGAACGTTCCTTGTGATAGCCTTGAAGGAAAATGTCGAAATCGGCATGCTCGTCCCTCTTTACAACATCCGGTCCGGAAGAAATAGCAGTCTACGGTTTTCCTACTGCCAACAGCTGCCTGTGGGTGGTGACTGCAGACTAGAACTTCAATTCCCGTTCCGTTGAAGATGACTTCTATCATGCTGCGAACGACCCTCCAGTCCAGCCCATCTAGTCCGCAGCCTATCTTGGGAATGGCTAATTTCGTCTCCTTGCCTTCCACCAACTGTCTCTTCAGGCTCCATAAAGCTCTCCAAATACTGCGATAGTCAGGCTTACCGCTTGATGTCTTCTTGGTGACTAAGTAGTACACGTGTCGTCTTCGTTCCGCCTCCGTGTGGATGATCTGCAGGCTCTTGCCCACCATGGGGTGCTGTCTTAGGAGTTCCTCGACCTGACCAAATTTCTTCCGGAAGACTTGGGCTATCCCCTTGGACATCCTTAGGTCTTCTGCCACACAGTGGGCCAGACTGTACTCTGGTGACACTTGAAAAAGGTCTTGCTGTCTCTCTGTGGTCACTCCGAATCGCGCCTTACTTCCTGTGGCGTGATGAAACATGAAGGTTTCGAAGTTTACTTCGGAACCTTGCGTCCGTTGTACTGTCCCCTCATTTTCTTCTCCGTTGTAAGGAGCCATTCGGTTGAAGTGGATAACTTTGGGTTTGCCATGCGGAATCTTCCTGATGCGGTAGATGACATCGTTGATCCGTTTCATCACTTTGTAAGGACCTTCCCAAGATGTCTGCAGTTTTGGCGATAGACCTCGACGTCTTTGAGGATTATAAAGCCAGACCAGCGCTCCAGGTTCGTATCCCCCATTCTGAGCGTTGATGTCATAATGCTCCTTCATTCGGTCGCTGGATGTCTGTATGTTGTGACGAACTCGATTGTGAATGTCGTCCATTTTTCTGCGTAGACCGCTCACGTAGTCTTCGTCGGCAGGGATTTCGCCAGGCCTCACGCCAAATTTCAGATCGCAGGGCAGTCTTGGCTCTCGCCCAAATACCACTTTTGCTGGTGTCTCTCCTGTTGTTTCATGAACGGACGAACGGTATGCCAGTAGAAAAAGGGGAATGTACGTGTCCCAGTCTCTCTGATGATCAGAGACTACCTTGGACAAATGTCGGTTGATGGTTCTGTTGAATCTTTCCACCATTCCGTCTGACTGCGGGTGAAGTGCAGTGCTTCTAGTTTTCCGGACGCCGAGCAGAGTACACACGTTCTTGAATAAAGCCGATTCAAAGTTCCTCCCTTGATCTGAATGCAGCTCCATGGGCGCGCCATACCGACTGATCCATTCTCGGACAAGGACTTCAGCAATAGTTATCGCCTCTTGGTTTGGTAGGGCGTATGCTTCAACCCACTTGCTAAAGTAGTCCATCACCACGACGATGTACTTATTTCCACTATTCGTTTGTGGAAATGGGCCGGCTACATCTATGGCAACTCTCTCAAAAGGACTTCCCACGTTATACTGTTTCATAGGAGCCTTGCCTCGTCTGTGGGGGCCGTTACTAGCTGCACAGACTACGCACTTCCTACACCAGTCCTTTACATCTTCCTTGCAGTTCACCCAGTAGAATCGCTCGCGCACCTTTTCCATAGTCTTCTTGATTCCCAGATGCCCTCCCGAAGTTCCATCGTGAAGTTCCCTCAGAACTTCCGGCACCCTATTCTTGGGGATCAGTAACTGTGTCTTCTGTTCCGTGCCTTCCTGGTTCTCTATGGTTCGTTTCAGAAGACCATGATCCAGCACTATGGAGTCCCACTGCGCCCAGTACGATTTCACGGATGGTGCACACGGTGCTATCTCTTCCCAAGTAGGCCTTGCCTCCCTACTTTTCCATTCCAGCACCAATTTCAAATCCTGATCGTTCTCCTGGTCTCGTCGCAATTCTTCACCTTGCCATTTGTCGTCTACGATGGTCGTCCTCGCAGTCGTGGCCACTTTCTCCTCCAGCCGACTACAGTGCTTACAGTCTTCGGCACAAGGTCTTCTCGACAAAGCATCGGCATTTCTGTGGCTAGTTCCGGCCCGATGCTGGATTTCAAAATCGTATTCCTGAAGTCGTTCGATCCATCGTGCCACTTGTCCTTCAGGATTCTTGAATCGGAGGAGCCATTTTAAAGCGGCATGGTCCGTCCTCAGGAGAAAGTGTCTGCCATATAAGTACTTGTAGAAATGTTCTATGGACTTTACCACGGCTAGCAATTCCCTTCTAGTGACACAATAATTTCGTTCCGGCTTTGACAGAACTTTACTGAAGTAGCCAATCACCTGCCCTTCTTGGATCTGGGACAGTACGCCACCGATACCAACATTGCTAGCGTCAGTGTCCACGATGAACTTGCCTTCTGGGAGAGGGTAACTTAGGATAGGAGCACTTATCAAGTACTGTTTGAGTTGTTCAAAACTAATTTGGCAATGTTGGTCCCATTCAAACGGACGACCTTCTTCGGTGAGTTTTGTCAACGGCTTAGCGATGTCCGCAAATCCGGGAACATAGCGCCGATAGTAAGTGCATAGGCCTAGAAAACTCCTTATCTGGTGTTTATTCTTGGGAGTTGGCCAGTCCTTCACGACCTGAATCTTCACTGGGTCCACGGCGATTCCATTCCCATTAACAATATGGCCTAGATAATTCACTTCCTTCTGGAACAGGTGGCACTTCTTGAGACTAAGCTTTAGTCCAGCTCCGCGAAGCCGCTGGAACACTCCTTCCAGGTTCTTCAGGTGGTCGTCGAAAGTTTTCCCCACCACAATTATGTCGTCCAGATATACCATGCACGTTGTCCAGGACAGACCCTTCAGAACCGTCTCCATCAGCCTCTCGAATGTCGCTGGTGCATTACATAACCCGAACGGCATCACCGTGAATTGCCATAGACCCATACCAAGGGAAAACGCCGTTTTTTCTCGATCTTCGGGCGCTAGTTCCACTTGCCAATAACCACTCTTTAGATCCAAGGTCGAGAAGATCTTTGAACCGGCCAGGGTGTCCAGGGTGTCATCAATCCGTGGCAGAGGATAGCTATCCTCTTTGGTGACGTTGTTGAGCAATCGATAGTCTACGCAGAACCGTGTGGATCCATCCTTCTTCTTCACAAGCACCACCGGTGACGCCCATGGACTGCTTGATGGCTCAATCACATTGTCTTTTTCCATCTCACGGATAATGCGTTCTGCTTCCTCACGCTTCGCCAATGGTAACCTCCTTGGAGCTTGACGGATGGGCCTTTCTTCCCCGGTCTCTATCTTGTGTTTGACTATGTCGGTTCTTCCCTTAGGTCCATTTTCTACCTCGAACACATCTTGATACTGACAGATCAGGTTCTTCGCTTTTGTCCTCTGTTCTGGAGTCAGTTCCCGGGCCGTCGACAGGACCATTTCCAACAACTTCTTCGGGACCTTCGTCTCTTGTTGTACGTTTGCTCCTATTTGGCGGGAGATGGAGGACACCATGGCACAGCTTCCCAAGATCGTACCTTTCTTGATGTTGACAGGGAAACAGTTCATATTCATTAGGCGGACTGGTATTTCCTTCTTTGCTGTCAACAACATTTTTCCAACGAGAACTCCTTTTCCAATCTTCTGATCGTCAGTGTTAGGTTCGACCATTATGACTTGCCCGTCTTGGAAAGCGCCGTTCAGGTTTGCATCGACTATAACCTCGGTTCTGCTAGGCAATACGACATCTTCTGCGAGAACAACTCGAGCAGCCACGTCCTCTCCTTGATGTAGAACCAACTCCTCGTTGTTAACCGCCATTACGCCACGCTTCAGATCCAATTGGAACCCATGGGCACACATGATGTCCATGCCCAGAATCGCCTCATCCTCTATTTCTGCTACCAGCGCACGGTGTCTGATGGGAGTCGCTCCAATCGTAATGGTCACCTCTACTTCACCATGGACAGTCGCTGATGTTCCGGTTGCTGTCCTCAGTTTCCATTTAGTCGGCTCGGTGCATCTTGATGACTTGATAACATCGGGCCTCAAGATAGTCTTCGTCGCACCCGTATCCAATAACATGGTGTGAGGGATGTCATCAATGGTGGCATCCACGAAGACACTGCTGGTTAATCGCCGCAGGGCTACTACTTTCGTGGCTCTTGTCTTTGGGGGCCTTTGAATACGGGTCGACGTTTGCCCCTCTGCACCGACCCGGCTTAGTTTCCCTGTGGCTTCCTTCGTGAAGGCTCCTGCCTGGCCTTGGGACACCGCCTGCGGACATGTCCCTTTTGCTGGCAATTCCAACACACCAGCGGATTCTTCTGCTTCAAGACTTGTTCCACAATGCGGCGAACGTCCTCCGTAGTGGTATAGTCCTTGGGCCGCTCCTCTGCAGCAGATCGCACCTGGATGCTGGCGAGTTCTTCTTCTTGGGAGTCCATGGCAGCTCGTACCTTGACGTGTCCTCTTGAAACTTGCTTCGTCGCCTCGTATTCCAAGGCGTAGGCCAATGCGTTCTTGGATGTCTTAGGGTGGGCCATTCTTAATGCCTGCTGATTGTCCGGATCACGGATTCCACCCACGAAGGTTTGCAGCGTCAAACATTGCAGGAAATCATCAGGAGCTGCAGGATATGCCAACCGGGCTAGGCGCGCTACATCAGCCTCGAATTCCTGAAAACTCTCTCCGGATTTCTGGTAACGGTTTCTCAGCTGCGCATGGTACACGTCGGTCAAATGCGCCTGGCCGTAACGCATCTCCAGCCGGTTCACCAGCTTGTTGAAGTCTTCTTGTTCCTCTAGCGGCATCATTTGTAGCACATCGATAGCGTCCCCCCTCAAGGCCACAATTAACGAAGTGGCTTTTTCACTGGCCGTCCATCCATTCGCTTTTGCTGCAGCTTCAAACTGTTTGAAGTAGTTAGGCCAAGAAGACTTCCCATCGAACGTCGGTGGTTTTATTTTCAATTTAGAAATTTCCGCTGGTCCTACCACAGTTTGGATCTCATTATTTTCTGGTATTTCTGCTGGTGACGGATCCCCGAACATTCGCAACCCTGTCATGATTTGTTCGAGATTCTTAATTTTGTTGTCCTGCTGGAATAATATTTCTTCCACATTGTCTTGCAGATTCCTCGTCTCTACTGATATTTTCACCACTAGTTTATCTTCCAAATTTCTAGATTGTTCGAGCAATTTACTTTCCAGATCTGTCGACTGTTGTATCAATTTATTTTCAAGTTTCTCCTCTAAAATTTTCACGTTTTCTTCCGTGTTTCTAGAATGTTCCATTAATTTCTCTAGATCGTCTTTCAAATTTCCGGATTGTTCGAGCAATTTAGTTTGCAATTCATCTTTAAAACTTCTGGATTGCTCCTTTAATTTATCTTCCAAATTTCCAGATTGTTCCTTTAATTTAGCTTCTAAATTTCCAGATTGTTCCTTTAATTTAGCTTCTAAATTTCCGGATTGTTCCATCAATTTATTTTGCAATTCTAATATCTTACTTAAATCTGCAGGACCGCCCGAGATTTCAAAAAGAAAAGCTTCTGAATCCTCCCCTGCTTCTAGTAGCGCTTGGTGAAGTCTTTGTTGCAAAATCGATTTCTTTCCGGAAATTTCCAATTCGCGCTCTTCTAATTCGGTTTTTAAGTCGTTCACTTTTAAGTCTTTTAACAGCACTTTCTTTTAAGCCATTGTTTTTGTTTTTGACACTGATCTTTGTTTAATAATTTGTTTAATTTCAATTTAATTTTAATTGTTTATTTATTTTCACGAACCTCGCACCTGACACCAATGTAACGATTTTAAGGGTTCTATTATTTTTATTTTAATCAAAACACGAAATAGTTAATAATCTAATTTATTTAAAAGTAACACTAATTAACATTAACTTAAGAATAATTTATTTATAAACTAATAAGTAATTTATGTTAACAGCCGAGCGAATATTTATAACGCGACTTCAATTTCGAACTGTCCACTTGCTTAATTAATGTCGAACTGTCCCCCGTTTGGCTGCGTGCATTTTTATATGCCGGGGTTGTTTCTCGCGAACATTCTCGGACGTTCGACAGAAAGTCTCGTATCATCGTTGACGTGATATCGAAGCTTCTCGTCTAAGGCGCGTCGTTGTTGACGCATCAGACGGGCTGGGACCGCAAACGTCACAATATGTTGGACGAATTAAATTTACAGATTCGAGGAATGCTGGAATGGTTCCAACATGATGGTGCACCTCCGCATAATCAATTAACAGTGCGAAATTATTTAAATGAAACTTTTCCAACTCATGGATTGGAAGGAATGCACTAGTTACGTGGCCACCTCGACCTCCAGATCTGTCTGTTCTAAACTTTTATTTATGGGGAGCGATAAAAAATAAGAAGACCTGAGAGAGGATCTATTAGGAGCTTTTGCCAATATTGACGGAAGTTCTACTAGGAAAGCAGTAAATTCGATTTATGTATTGCAAATAAGGGTGGTCTTTTCATACATCTTTAGAAATATTTTTAGTTTATTTTTTTGTTCCTGATGGTTTAGATTTGTTAAAACGGCTTCTGATTAGCAATACGAAGGTCAAGTCCTACCCTCCAACCCTGGTATACTTGCAATTGTTCATCCGGTGAATTTTGAAAGGTTCTTTTCAGAACATCAAGAATCTTCCAAAGTTTCGATGCTTCGTGTTTGTAAACTATAAAATAATTTATACGTACGAATTATTGGTTTTGCATTTCAACATGTTTCACATAGCTGTTTGATACTTAATAGTATTTTGAGTTGGTGATGAAAATGAACCCTATCTCAACAAAAAACATAAAGTAAGTGTTTACAAAAAAGAGTTGACATTAAATCAATGTTAAAAATTTCCAAAATTGAAGAAAACATGAAATTATAGAGATACTGAATTTTTCTCAACCGTAAATAAATGGTATGCAGAGGTTGAAGGTTCTTTTAGGAGGCTATTGAAATATTGAATCATTGAAATGTATGTAAAAAAGAAACTGCGAACAAAACGTCAAAGTCAAAGTGAGTAATCATCAACAACGTCAAAAGTGAGTAAATAAAAATCAGGTTAGAGTAGGCGGTGCAATATCTGCGATTAATTGAATTAATTAATGTAATACATTTATGGACTGTCAAATTTATTGACTTATTTATTTAATCACAGACATACATTTTCTTTGCACCGCCTACTCTAATCTGATTTTTATTTGTATAATTTGCATTTGTCAATGAACTTTTGTTTCCATAGTCAACCATACTAACAATTTCGAATGAGAAAAACTGCCGTATCCGCCGCTCTTTAAAATAACCATATCGAATATTACATGGAAAGGTAAAAAAAGGTCATTTTTTTCATTCATGGCCTACTATGGTTTCCATTTAAAAAAACTAATGTTTATGTCATAATTGAAAAACAAGAGCTTATATGGAAAATTTAGTTCAACTGTTTAATTAAGAACATAATTCTGTACAACTTTTGTCTTGCAACTTTTCTCTAAAATGAAGAATAACCGAGCTATATGCATTTAACGAATTTATAAAATATTCGTTTTTTCGAAATATCTAGCTAGCCATGAACTTTAAGAAAAAAACAAAAGCTGCATTAAACTGGGTTCCTAAAACTACAAATCTTTTCCCATTTAACCGTCTCTCTAGCTCTGCTGGTTTCCTAGATCCCCATGCTAAACATCGAAAAAGAATCACCCTCTTTAACGTTCTTTTTAGACAATTTCGTTATTTTTTGAATTTATATTTTGTATACAGCATTTCCCCGGATTGAGTTTACAATACGTATAATGGACCAAAAATTTTTGAATTGAGATTTCATGTTCTGCAGTTCAGGCCCGCTTAGCGTGAAATGAATTTGTGTCAACTTTGACGCCAAAAGTCTTCAAGATGGCGAAATTAACACAAGAGAAAGTAAAATCTGTGTAGGTAAAGTGGTCTTCCTTTTGAATTTAGGAGAAAAATTTAGTAAGATAAAATGATTCTCATTTCCAACATCCTGGAAAAAAAATTGTATTACGGAAGATTAGGATTTCAGTACAGTTGTAAGACATTAAAACTGTCAGTTGCTAATATGGACGAAGTGTTATTTGAATAATCATATTTTATTTGTTTTTCGTCAATAAATATGTAGATGGCGTTAACATTTTAAAACTTTACTGAAATATTATTTATAATTAGTAATTTTCCGTAAATCAATTTTTTTTTCTAGGATGTTGGAATTTGGTATATATCCCTAATTTGAAATGAGAATCATTTTATCTTACAAAATTTTTCTCCTAAATTCAAAAGGAAGACCACTTTACCTACACAGACTTTACTTCTTCTTGTGTTAATTCCGCCACCTTGAAGACTTTCGGCGTCAAATTTGGCACAAATTCATTCCTGAACTGCAGAACATGAAATCTTAATTCAAAAATTTTTGGTCCATTATACGTATTGTAAACTCAATCCTTGGACATACTGTATAGAGGAGATTACTTTAATCAAAAACTAAGAACTACACCAAACTCATTTGATCAAGAAGGTCAAAAAACAAGATTTTTTTGAAAAAAAGTTAATTTCTTTATCTATTGCATTAGCTCCTGAATAAACTATAAAATATAACCTCATGGGGATTCTCTTTCAGAACTCTATTTACAGATTCAAGAAATTGAAATTTTAAAAACATCTAGATGTTAAATCTTCACCATTTTTTTAATCGCGTATACAGGATGTTATTACATTTACTACGAGTCAGTAAGAAAAACCTGTTAATATTTACAGACAATTAATTAATTGGATTGTAATGTTAATGATGAAGTAAATAGTAGTAATAAAAGGTAACGAATTAGGTGTTACTTAAATCAAGAAGTAAATGCTAGCTGTGAAAAAGGTGAGGAAAAAGGAAAACACTACCTACCCCATTCGGTTAAGGAAGTGGCCAATTTCCGATAATAAACGTTCATGATGTAAACGAGGCCGGCGTAGAGCATACTCGGGAGATGCATAAGATGGGCCGCCCAACTAGAATCAGACTGCTTGATGTAATCCTCCACCCAGAATGAGATCAACATGACCAAGAAGGCGCCCAGCATGCATACGAATACGACCGGTATTGAGACGCAGTACATCTGAAAGCGGAAATCTTTTGAGCTGGCGAGACGAGAACAAGATCGAGTGATTTACTTTCGCATTCGTTTTCCAGCGAGGATACTGTGGCTGTATTCGTCCGGTCACGGCGTCGATTCCCATCTGGCCACGGAAATTCGGTCTTGGCTCGTCCAGACTTGTCATCCCTATCGTGCCCCATTTGAAAGCCAATTCGTTGCAGCGCCTCTTCCATACCTACAAAGTTCGAAATTATCCATCACAAACGCCCTGAAAAGATCTTAATGGCTTTTCACCATCGCTAGAACTATTTGGCTGAAGCAAATAATATTCTATTTTAAACCTACTAAATATTTCCCAGTCATGGCTGTTTCTTTTGCTTAGCGTTCGTTTATACAGCGAGAATGTAAACTAAAATTTGCAAATTAAATTTAAAGCAGACCTTATACTATGCTGCTCTTCGTTTAGTAACTATTAAGATTTTATCTACTGTTATAAAAGCAAATCAGTTACACTATTTCCGCTTCTACAGAGTGAGATAACGATCGTTGCAAACTTTGAAAGACGCATTACACCAATGCAAGAAAGACTCATTACCCTAATATAACAAAATTTATTACGAATTACTTTTTCTGAAAAGGACATATCTGTCGTTACCGAAAACCGCTTAAAAATTCTACTTTTTAGAATCAACTGTGCGGCACTTGAGGGTCAAATGCCTCATAAAATGTTCACATACTGCAAAGTTTTTTTTTTATGAAATCATTTACATTATTCGAATTTTATACAGGGTGTTTAGGATATAAGATACCAAACTTTTTGTGTATGTAGTTATAGACGAAATAGTACTTTTCTTTCATTATTTTTTTTGTAAGTCTTGTACATTTTCTTCAATTTGAAGAGCCACTTTTTGTGATCTATTGGAATTTCAAAACGTAGTAGCAGCAGCAGCTAAAAACATTTGTTTTCTAATCTTTAATAAATTGTAGTTACTTTAACGTTTAATATCAAAAACGTTAGCGCGCTTCAAAAATTAAAATTAAACCTGTCAAAGAATTTTTCTGTAAACGTCAAAGTCATGACTAACTTTAAATTTTGAAATTCCAGTAGATCACAAACAGTGGCTCCTAAAATTGAAAAAATTGTTACTGGAAAATGGTAAGACGTACGAAAAAAATTACTGGAAGAAAAGTTCTATTTCGTCTATTTCTGCATATACACAAAAAAAGTTTGTTACCTTATATCCCAAACATTCTCTATTTATTGCAGAAACAATAATTTTAAACTTATGTAATTAAATATGTCATTTAAGTGGCCGCTATGCAAGAGCCGTTTGTTACATTCCTTTTACAAAACAAAAAAGAACAACTAAGGTTAAAACTAAGTGAATTGACTGGCTCACCTCACATAAAAAAGTGAATTAAAACTTGTCTTAGTGTTATTCCACTAAGAATAGCACTAAGACAGTTATTACTGAGGAAGAAGTATGACGAAGTTCTCACGTCAAAATGTAGTCAAAAATTTCAAAATACTATTGGATTATCCATGAGATTTGTGACTGTTTAAATAATTTTGAAGTTGAACGAAATGCCAAAGGTCACAAAAAAAACCTTTGGCATTTCGTTCAACTTCAAAATTAAAAATTTCAAAGTCAAAACTTGTAAATAATACACTATAAGTAATTTGAAGAACTGTGATACGGGTTGCAATTAACTAAATGAAGTAACTTTTAGCAACTCCTTCAAGATGAAACTTTTCAGTACGAGTATTTTGTGTGAGTAATTTAAGATTAGTTTCCCCCTTCCAACTGGCGAACGAATACTCATTTATTCTTTACTGACAATGGGTTTGCGATTCCTCCAAACCCGTAAGGGGGAAGCAAACTAATTACTTCTGCTCACCTTAGTTCAAGCAAAAGGAGCGTGTAATTTTAGTTGCGGAAGTGGAAGTGAGGTGAGATTATCTTAGAATCGGTGAAAGAAAGGAGACAGTTATTGCTAAATGTTTCTTCTGTAATTGTGCAATTATTAATTGTGAATGTAATTAATGTTACACTTCTCTCTCTAATTGTGGAAGTAATATTTAAATTATAATATGAAATGATGGCTATCTCACATTGTTTCATATTTTAGTCGCTTACTATGTATTGTATTTTTTAGCTGAATTTTATAAACGTTGTTGATGTTCTGCCGTTTTTTAACAAATTATAGGAAATTAACGGAATTAATAAAATATAAGGGTGTGGGGACAAAAAATTGGCACAAATGTTAAGCAGAAAGAAGTTTATTACCAAATTATTATTATACGACTTATAATATTGTTACGATTTTAAGGGTTCGATTAATTTTTATTTTAAAACAAATCACGAAATACATAATAAACTAATTTATTTAAAAGTAATATTAATTTATTTATAAACTCACACTATAACACTTATTTATTTACAAGCTTATACAGCGTTTCTATAATGATTCTAACACCAAAGTAGGCTTTGAATATTGTGTTGGATATTCCGAATGTGTATACTAGTATCTGAGAAATGTCAGTGTCAACACTGTCATAAACTTGGAACTTTTAAATAAACCATTATTGCTAAAACACAACACCAGTATCAAATGTTTCAATTTGACCAAATAATCTTTTGAAAAAGATGTTTGATTATTATTTAAGAATTAAAACCGATGACGTTACCAATGTCTGTGTTCATTATTGATGGTTAGTGGCACATGGTCATTTGTTTATCAGAGGTAATGCGATGCTAGAATCATTTATAGAAACCTTGTAAAAAGTGAGCAAATAAAAATCAGATTAGAGTAGGCGGTGCAAAGAAAATGTATGTCTGTGATTAACTGAATTAATTAATGTAATACATTCATGGACTGTCAAATTTATTGACTTTTTATTTAATCACAGACATACATTTTCTTTGCACCGCCTACTCTAATCTGATTTTTATTTGCTCACAGGTTATTTATTTTAATAGCCGAGCAAAAGTCTAACGCGAAATTTAATGCCGAACTGTCCAAAGGGTTCCAGAAAGTCTGTTCTATTCCGCCGCCGGAATTCTCCAGGCTGTCTGCAGAAGCCTCTAGTCTAAGGCGTGTCGACTGTGACGCAAGAGACAGACTGAGGCCGACTGATATCGACGAATCATTACAATATGGAAGTGAAAGAACACACCTTTAGTTATAGAATCGGCACCATAACGTCTGGCTTTTGCGAATTTTTGTTTTTACACTGCTCGTTGAATGTAACGTTTGCCGCAATTTTTGGCAAATTCTTTATTTCAGCTCATCCAAATTTGAAGCCTCCTAGCCGCTACTGCATGTATCTCTTTTTAATTCTTCCAAAAACGTTCAACTGAACGCAGTTGAGATCATTTCTTGACTGCGTAACAAATGGAATTTGTAACTCATCGAAAGCGGCAATAATACGAGCAGTGTAATGCATAGTTGCTATGTCTGGTCAAAATATGTATTTTCCGACAGAAGGATTCTTATCTATGAATTCCTTTAATCTCGATCTTATACAGCATTTTTATACGTTTTGGCATTCACAGAATTGTCAGATGGATAAATCTATGCTTGAGAAAACCCTTTACAAGAAATTGCAATCCACATCAAGAACTTGTGCTGAAATTTTTTATGTTTCTTCTAAATCACTTTACAATTCACTTTTTTGCCTTTTTTTGTTGCCTGTTTTTTACTAGCGGTATCACTTCCATCGAGTGTGATTCATCATCCATCACAACTTCAGGCTATTTGATGGCGAAAATTCATTTTCAGAAAATCGTCTCAGTTTATATCTTTACTCTTGCAATGTTTTTCTGAATATTCCGCAACCGATTTTCTCGTAACAAGCGACACATTATGCTCTTTTAAAATATTACTTACGTATTAATTATCGATCTTATACTTTCGACCAGGTTTCCTAAGCGAATCCCCATTTTACCACGAGCATACTCGCTTGAAGCTTTTTTTTCTTGGAAGTCATTTTCCTTACTGGTCTTCCAGAACCTGTATTCTATCACTGCTGTGTTCGAGTCTTCACGCTTTCAGATGTTATATATGACGTCTTTTCAGAAACGCACATTGCATAAAAGTGATTTACACTATTGAATTTTTTAAAGTTACTGTGTTGTTTGTAAAATTCGGCAATCAAATGTCCATGTTGAATTCCTTTCAAGATTTCCATCACCTTTAAGTTAGCAACCAAAAAACATTAACAATGGAATAATCAAATGCAGTCATTTGATCAACAAAACAAAAGCATAGCTAGCCGAAAATTGTGACCACTCACGTATTTTCTAAGCATAGAAACTTTGTGTAAATTTTTTGTCCCACACCCTTACTTCCCCTAACTCCTCCTTTTGGTATTCAGAGACACTGACAAAGTCAAATGGAACAGAGAAGCATTTGGTTAATAATAATGAGATTTGTAAGAAAGAAAAAGTTTCCAAAGAATTCATTTAATATGAAGTAAAATAAAAATGATACATCGTTCGGTGTTAATACTTATTGCTTTTAAATATGAAATAAAAAATAAACTTCTAAATAATATTCAAGCAAAAATATTTCAGACTATGAAAGATTTTCTAAAACTATTCTATTTTCTCTTTAAGTTGTTTTATTTCTTTAATTAATCCTTTACCTCCAAAAATACCGTCACCCAAACAACATTGAATATGCAGAAGAATGGAACGGTTTCGGTGGATAGTAGTAGCTGGATAAATCCCAGAAAAACGGGAACCAAGAGGGCTGTGGTGTAGAAGCCTAAAAACGTGAAGTACAGTGCGATAGCTTCGCCAAAGTACAGTCTTATTTCCTCTGAAAAATAAAATCATAATATATTAAATTATATCTTCCTGCAAATTTTTTTTTCTTGCAAGTCGGCTGGTTTGCAATGGGGCCCCTGAGCATCCTCTATATGGCTATTTCGGCCCTAATTGGAGCCTCACCTGCACAAGAGTAGCTCAAGAACTCTATCACAATCCCGACGACCAACAAGACTTACGCAAAAATAGCGCTCATATACAAACATGCCACATAGCCGCGACACCGCACGACTCTTTTCTGACCTATAATTGTGCTGTGTATAGCAAAATAGCAGCGATACTGCTATACTCTATCCGGCGATAGATTGGAAAATTTCAAATATCCTAACATATTAAAATACCCTAGAGTCTAGCATCCATTAAGCACATCATGCGCTTGCGGTTGGTATAAATGCCCGCGAAGTAATACTATTGGTTAACGTTACCCGATTCTAGGGTACTTGAATATGTTAGCACATTTGAAATTTTGCAATCTATCGGCGGACAGAGTATACTTCATAAACTACATCATTATACAGGGATATTCACATAAACCGTTCGTTAAAAGTTTTCAAGGTTGCAGTTCACGTAGATATTTGAAATTTAAGGAGCAAGAGTTTTCCGTGGAGATCTCTTTAAATAAAATAAAATTGCCTTTGTATCACTTCCGGTTGTACTGGAAGTCGCTATCAACTCGCTTATTTTAAATGGAATGCTATATTTTTTATCACGTTTTTGAATTCTACATGTAAAAATATGTTAAATTGCAATACATTTCCCTATCTCTAAAATGCATCATTTTTGAGATATTTTGAATTTTCTTAGAAATTTGGATTCTGCAATCTGATTTTCAAAAAATTATAACACAGCTGTTATTGAAGCAATTTTATTTGTAATAGCTAATATTGTATTTGAAGCTTTAAGGTTCTTAAAAATTCCATCAGCATAATCTATTAAGCTACAGGGTGTCTAAAACGCACCGCTCCACTCGAAGATATTCAAACACAGAAAAATACGTTTTTTCAAATGGAATGACCGATATTTTAATGCAACATTGTATGTGGAATCAAATGCTGCGTCGAACTGTACTAGCATTCCCTATACCTAACTTTAACAGTTTTTCAGTTATAAGATATTTCTGGTTTAATACATAAAAATTGACATTTATTAGGTTAAATATTTCTAATTTTGTTGATATAGTTATGAAAACAACAAACAATTGCATTTAACGTTTCCTGTTACTACAAATTTTAAGCAAAAGCAAAAAAAATTTGAGAATCAAAATCAAAATTACTCAAACGCTGATATTTTAAATCTATTTTTTAAATTCATGAAGAATGATCTAAAATTGTTCAGAGCAGAGAATGTGTGTTCAATCAAATGTACTCCTCTTGTCTCCTATGAATAAAACACAGTTTGGACAGTTTGAACCTAACTTTATACAATTTGGAAAATAACAAACAACAAATAACGAAGATAATTAGACAATGGTTTTAAAATACTTTCACGCTAATCCAGAGAATTGCAAACTAGCAGCTATTTTATTCTTCAATTTAAAGTAAATGAAATTCATACTTTTTCGTTTTATAAGATCACAAGCGTCCTAAGAGAAGGATGATTAAAGAACTATTAAAATTTGTGAATTTCCACTTGCCAAATTCTATTTTCTTTGGTTGACTACAAAATTTGTAGTAACAGTAATCGTTGTTATAATTTCCATGCTATCTTAATAAAATTAAAAATATTTGACCTATTAAAATTGTAATTTTCTTTGAATTAATCCAAAATGTTTCATAACTGAAAAACTGTTAAAGTTAGGTATAGGGAATGCTAGTACAGTTCGACGCAGCATTTGATTCCACATACAATGGTGCATTAAAATATTGGTCATTCCATTTGAAAAAAAGTATTTTTCTGTATTTGAATATCTTCGAGTGGAGCGGTGCGTTTTAGACACCCTGTAGCTTAATAGATTATGCTGATGGAATTTTCAAGAACCTTAAAGCTTCAAATACAATATTAGCTATTACAAATAAAATTGCTTCAATAACAGCTGTGTTATAATTTTTTGAAAATCAGATTGCACAATCCAAATTTCTAAGAAAATTCAAAATATCTCAAAAATGATGCATTTTAGAGATAGGGAAATGTATTGCAATTTAACATATTTTTACATGTAGAATTCAAAAACGTGATAAAAAATATAGCATTCCATTTAAAATAAGCGAGTTGATAGCGACTTCCGGTACAACAGGAAGTGATACAAAGGCAATTTTATTTTATTTAAAGAGATCTCCACGGAAAACCCTTGCTCCTTAAATTTCAAATATCTACGTGAACTGCAACCTTGAAAACTTTTAACGAACGGTTTATGTGAATATCCCTGTACAGTGACAATTTTTTTAACTTAGAATATACATAATGTATTGGTTGGTTAAATTAGAACAAAGTTGCGTATTTTATCCCAATCAATAATCTTCAAACAAATTTCACCTATATTTTACGGTTTTCAAGATATTCGTTTTTATTTTTTCCTATAAAAACCAATGAAATAATTGCGCCGCAGCACAACTATTTTCCGACTTATAATTCGTGTCGTGAAAGCAAATAGCAACAATACCGCTGCCTCATAAGCTAACACGCACGAGATGGCAGTCGAAGCGGACAAAACGTGTCATCGCAAACATGTTTGCATATCTTGTTGGTCGTCGGGGTTGCAGTGGAGTTCTCGAGCTACTGTTCTGCTGATGAGGCCCCAATTACAGCCGAAATAGCTATACAAAATATGCTCGGGGGCCCCATTGCGATCCTGACGACTCGCAACCAACATTTTGCATGTTTGCGATGACACGTTTTGTCCGCTTCGACTGCCATCTCGTGCGTGTTAGCTTTATGAGGCAGCAGTATTGTTGCTATTTGCTTTCACGACACGAATCGGAAAATAGTTGTGCTGCGGCGCAATTATTACACATGTTTGCATTCAAGCGCTACCCGTGCGTATATCTTGTTGGTCGTCGGGGTTGCAGTGGAGTTCTCGAGCTACTGTTCTGCTGATGAGGCCTCAATTAGGGCCGAAATAGCTATACAGAATATGCTCGGGGCCCCATTGCGATCCTGACGACTCGCAACCAACATTTTGCAAAACCAATGAAGCTAGGCATTTTTAGGTCAGACATCGTTAAGGAACATTCTTATGAAGAATTTAAATATGCTATTGTTTTCGTCATGCCATCAAAACAAACGACATTCAACTTTTTATTTCCTTATGGACACTCTTGGATTTTTATACGATTGAATGATGCCTTTTTCTCTTATTACAATGATGCATCATACTTGATGGTTTGAGTTAGATTCAGGTCAAAATATCGAAATCATCGGTTCTGGACTTTTTTCATAGTAGTGCCAATTATAATTGGAGGATTCGGAAATTGACTTGTTCCCAATCCTTTTAAGTTTACCATTCATTAATAAGAAAAAAATACAAAGAACTCAATTTTACCCCCTTAATAAAATTCTTTTTGTCCATTAGAAAACGCGTGTGTTTTTTAATATACTATTACAGTTGAGTACATGTACAATGGTGTGATTATATTAAAAACGTATATAGGAATAGTTGCATTTTAAAATAATTGCACTGTACATTCAACGAATGAAAGGATACAAATCTACAACTGGTATGGAGCAGAGTCCAGATTAAGGCAATTAACAGTTTATATGACCGTTTGTGAAACGTTCTCAAATTTCCAGAGAATTGGCTGGCGTATCATTTTAATTCTACATCTAATGACGTCAGTTTTTTACTGACTTCATTTATTTTTGTGTTAATGACAAAAAACTTGTGCTAGTCTAAAGTTGTTTCACCTCCCTGTTAACTTTGAAACAAAATAAGTTAGGAAATTTGAAGAAAAACCAAAACAACGTACAAAAAAGTATTAAATCTACAGATATAATTACATTAGAAGATATACTAGACGGCGCTGTGCGCGCTATGAATTTCGGAATTTAATAACAGGGTGGTTTAAGTGACTTTTTATTTGAAGAGAACTTCAATTTTACAACCAATGACGTTACCAGTTTTGAGTTTCTAGCATTTGTTCTTAAGTACTCCTGAACAAAACATATCTGTATAAAAATGGATTACGAGAGAGCAAGGAGCCAAGTTGTAGGTAATTAACGTATTTTCAATAAGATCTTAGGGCCGATATTTCAGTCATGGTTTAACTTTAAGCTTCGTTTTATTCCCAAAGAAACAATAGTTAAGACAATTGGTATTAATGTATAGTTTAGTAGAAACATCAAAATAAAATAAATAAGTAAATAAAGCAAATAAAAATAAGTGATATGTATAAATAATTTGTTTTGGGTGGAGAGATTAATTTAACGTGGCAAAAAAGCCCTTAAGATTTGATAAATTCAACGTGCGACCTTGTAAATTAATGAATAAAGAAAGGAGATGTTTGTTTAGTATCATTTGTCATTGAAACTATTTTATAAATTCCTTTTTAAATGGCAAATGATGCAGTTTTTGGTGATTCGATTTCATTTGCACACATTGTGTGCAATATTTATATTATGATGTTTAATGTTATGATGATATAAGTATGATGTTTATCTTGGTAAATATGGCTGTGAACACTTGATGGTCGATCATGATGTCTCCGCTAACATTTGCACATCGACTAGGCGGAAGTAACGACTAAGGAAGACGGGGGAAGTTCCGTCACGGAGGGAGTACGAGGTTCGTGTCGAGAGCGCTAATGTCAGATCTTAGCAGGGCAATTACGAGTTCGGGTACACCAGGACAACCCCAGTTCGGAGAACCCTTCCGCTAGATAATGCTAATGAAAATGTATATTACTTTGGGCACAGCGCAATCAGCCCCGCAACGAGCTGACGATCGCTTTGTTTGCGGATGGTTTAACACAAGATTGAAGGGATTTTCCGCTCAACTAGGGTCGTAATTCGGCGCGACACACAGGAATAAAAATTTATGATACGTCAAATTTGAGCTCCCTATTTTTAGCGACGCGAAACATTCGATAAATAAATTACTTTGAGAAATTCACTCACCAAATGGTTGTTTTCTAAAAACTGATAAGTACCACTTCCTTCCCAATTTTTTAAGCGCTTCGGAATCATGAAGAGGGTAAACTTTGTTGATTATCTTGCAGTTCAGACAGACTTGAAGAATTGACTGGCCTTCATACAAGGTATAACCGGGGAAACCGGGGATGTGGTCGTCTTCCGCTAGTGCTCTTAAATTCTCCAGTTCATGTGTGACTATTGTTTGCTTTTCAGCGAGAGAGAGGAAGTCCTCGACGCTCATGCCTTCCTCAAGGAAATCCTCGAGCTGGCTGACGGTAAATTCGCGCATTTGTCCGTTCTTGTCCATCTTTACGATTTCCAGTTCTTCAGCGGCTTCAAGAAACTTGATTTTTGATGCAGATACGTGCAATACTATTTCCTATGTAACAAAAAACATAAAATATAATTATAATACTGCAGTTATTTTGAAGAAATGTAATTTATGTAAAACTGTATCGAAAGTCAAATGTGATGTTTTCTATTTCTGTTTAGGTATTACAATCGCTTTTCTATGTCGTCATTCTTCTCTTCTTATTTCTGTAAGCTTTATGTTTCACTTTGAGTTAATTTCTTTTATCTTTCTCTAATTTCTCTGTAATTCAAATTTGTAATTTCAAATGTAATTTCCACTAAACTATTATTAAATTCTTTTAATGTAGACATTTCTTCCTTTTTCTAAAGACATCCCAAATTAAAATTGAATTCTAGATCACATTTGAAATAGTTTGAGTTGAGTGCACGTCTCGTTTGCCTTACTATGAATGAACCTGTCCAAAATATCTTAGCCATTTGTAGTCATCCTTATTGCCCACATTAGCTTAGCAATACAAAAGCGTTTAAAATACGTCGGAGATCTGTGAACAAATTAATGACGTCCGCGCAAACTTAAAAAGTTTTCAAGTGTGCATATTATTTTTCTATTTATTTTTTTAATGACATACTGGGTGTTCTGGAAGTAAAGGTCAATACTTCGTGGGGGTGTATAGTGGATTATCATAAGTCAAAAAGTTTACATAAACAGGTAGTCTTTTGTTAACGGTTTCTGAGATAGAGCTATTTGAAATTAAAAAAAAACGAAGATGCTAAATAACTTTTAATTTAAATTATTAACATTAAATTTATCAAAAACAGCGCTACATTACGGTGAAGATTAAACCAATATGAAGCGCCAAATTTAAATTATTCCGGAACGTCGTACATAAACTTTTTGACTTATAATAACCTCCTCTACCCCCACTAAGTATTGACCTTACCTCCTGGGCACCCTGTATATTGAAACCGAGCTTCTAGAGGGAGTATTTACGCTTTTTTTATGACAGTTGAAATATTTTTGAGTCGACTATGGTACATCTTTAGACAAATTTGATCCTAGAAGAAAGTAACATTATTTTTTCGCATTTCGTACAGTAACGTATCATATTAATATCCCCAAATCTTACAGTAATGGGTTACTTTACAACATAGCAACGTATTAACTCCTATTATTTTTCGTCAATCAATCGTGACAGTTATTAATGCGACAGTGATGAATATCACTTATATTGAAAATAAAAATATCAATTCTCGCCGGAAATGCGAAAAAAGTGTATACGCAACTTGTTAGAAAAGCGTTCTCTACGCTCGCATGGCTTTCCAAGTTACTCGCTCGCTAGTACTTAAACAAGCCAAAATCGTTTAGTAAAATTTCACTTTTCTGCACTTGTTACGTAATATACTACTGTTTAATAAAAGTGGAACAAGAGAAGTATGAAAGAATATAATGAAAGTTTGTGATAGTCAGAAGTTGCAGATACAGAAAAGCATACAGCGGCAGATTATTTGGAATGAAAATAAAGAGTTAGTATTTTAACCATTTTACGGGTTTTATTGATTTTTATTTTTAAACAAAACACGAAATAGTTAATAACTAATTTATTTAAAAGCAAACTAATTAACACTAACTTAAACAATAATTTATTTACAAACTTATACGTAATTTATTTTAACAGCCGAGCGAAAATGTAACACGAACTTTAGCGCCGAACTGTCCAACGCTGAATTCCCTTCTCATCCCCGGTCGCGTGCTTTATAAGCCGTGGTTGTTTTTCGCGAACATTCTGGGAGGCGACGGACTGTCTGGTCTAGTTTATTCCGCCGTCAGAATTCTCTAGGCTGTCGCCTAAGGCGCGTCGACTAGACGGCTGTGACGCAAGAGACAATCTGACGGCGGCTGGTGTCGTCGAATCATTACAGTATGAATGATAATGACGAGACGTGCTTTTCTTATAGATTTTAGCCTCAGATGTCGAATTTGCACAATTGTCGAAATAAATAGACACTTTCGGATCTGCACAAATGGAAATAATCAGATGCCGAAAACAGTTATTTTCTGAAGCTGAGCACTTATATTTGAACATTCTTCGAAATGCGAAAAATTATTGGACTATCGCAGATCGAATCGATTTGAAATTATGAATATTGGTGGAATATATAAACTAATTCAAAGAAGAAAATATGACTCATAGACAATAAGATATTATTGTAGTGCGGTAAAAGTATACCGGGTGTCTTTGTGACAATGGGACAAAAGGATTTAACATGGGAAAACAGAAATTGCTTTATATTATCTGCCTGAATAAATTTTTATGAAATTGTAGGTTACAGCCGGAAAGATTATGGCGTGTGTGTTTTAATACTAAGTTTATGCTATTTTGGTTGTTAATTATTTAGAAATTAAGAAAAAAGTAATTATTTTTTCCGTACAAGCTTAATAGAAACCTATTTAATAGAAATGATAAACGGTTCACGTGGTCCAAATTATTTGTTCGTTTTTCGCAACTGTAGGGTCACAAGATCAAATCCGTAAATTCATAAATTAATGGAGTTTCGTTGAAATAAGTGCTGCAATTCAAGTCGACAGAATATTTTAAACGTATAGGTAAATTAGAATAAGGTAAGCGATTGAATGAATGAACGAAAGAGCAACAGTTTTACTCACGTCATCGTCTTTCGGCGGTTGCTTAAAAACAAGAAGTTCTGCACCGCCGTCACGTCTTCTGCCCTTAATTTTCTCTACCAGCCACTTCAGCACGCCCGAAGGAACATCCGCGTTCAGCCTCATCACGATGTAGGTCTGCGGAAGCGTCGCATTTTCCTCACCGGACTCTTCCACGTCCGCAGATAATTCCATGTTCTGGGACTGCCTAGACATGTGACCTGTAATCAGACCGAGGTCGATTTTAACACACCGGCAATTTCGACACAATGGCTTTATGAGATACGTGATAACACATGTATGTAGGTATGTCAGAAAGAAATGTACTGCGTCCAGTTTTTCATTGGTGTTCAAATTAATAACTAAAAGCGAGAAACTTTGCTACTTAATTTACATAGTCACGTAGAAAGCAAATATAAAGACAAAACGAGGAATTTATGAATACTTGATATGTAAACATAATAACTGTTGTGATTGTATGTTATGATTATATTGTCGTTAGTGAGCTGATATCACAAGAAACAACTTTGGTAATTCTATTTAAATTTAAAACGTTGAAATACTTACCGCGTAACTCATCAAGGGTATCATGAATACCCCATAATTTGTGGATGTGATTTTCTTTTAAATCAAAACCGTTCAGCCCCATGGGTAAAGATTCCGATGTCAGACTAGTCATTATGTCTCGGTTGCCATTTGGGGTAGCTTAAAGTGTTTGGAAAGGGTATAGGGGTAAAGAACTGAAAATATGGAAGATATTAGGAATAAGGAATTGGCACAATATTGCAAAAATATAATTTCTAAAGGCCGCTTTACAGTTTGCAAACTTCATTGCCTGCAATAAATAATTGCGGCGATTTGTATTGCACGCATACGCAGTAGGTATTTGTATTTTGATCAACTGTGGCGATTTTTCATTGCATTGCAGAAAATAGCTACGAACCTATTTTTCTTGCATTGCAACGGCGATTCTGGGGAATTTGTTGGTAATTTGAAAAATACCAACTTCATAGAAATCGATTTTCTACCATTAAGCTGAACTTGCAATAAGTATGCACAAAGAAGCACTTATTTTTTTCCGACAATAATTGTTGGAATACGTTGCTACTTTAAGGGCCAGTTTCATAATAGAATTTAAAGGAGACCTTAAATTTAAAGTCACTTTCAAATGTCAAAGTATAAAATTTATAAGTTTACACATCAGAATGTGATTTTAATTTTGAAATCTCCTTTAAGTTCCATTATGAAACTGGCCCTACCTCAATCAAATTTAATAAAATGATTCATTTTCAGTATGTTGTAAACCTGATGCTTGATTCATCAGCAATCTTTATTGCCATCTCTAAAATGTTCCGCAATAAAAATTGCTCAATTCTTCATTGCTGCAATTATTTATTGCCGGCAATGAAAATTGCGAACTGTAAAGCGGCCTTAAAGCAGACTTTACACGGACGCAATGCAATGTAATAAAACTAATTGCACACAAAAATTACATTTGCTCGCTGCTTTATATTTAAGCTATTTCTGAGTAATTTCAATGAAAGGTACCTATTTTTGAATTTATGGTGCCTCATATTTGAGTGGTCTTATTGCGGTTAATTATCAATTATTGTTCACACACATTTGTCAATGCCAATGCGTACGAGAAAAATTGCGTTTTGCTGCAATACAAATTGCATCGTGTAAAGCCTGCTTAAGGTTATAAATAGTTTAGAATTAATAATAAAGCAAACACTATAGGCTAATTAATTTCGCGGGGTTCAATTAATAAGTATCTTAACTAATTACATATAATTTGAACACTTTTAAATGTTCTGATAAGGATGGATAAGTAAACCGAAGTGATTAGAAATTCATTACTAAATATGGGGGCATTTTTACAGGATTTAGGCAGTCAAGAAATGATAAGATTTTGATTAAATGAGCTGCAAGTTATTTTATTGGATTTAAAATAGGATTTATAGTTTAAGTGCAGACAAGACTTGAGGGATTCATCATACAGGTTGGTATCGAATAGAGTGGAATAATTTCACAGGGTGTTAGTGTGGATCAGGACGATCATTATTATTGTTCTACCGGGTATTCCAAATTAAAAATTAAGCAAAAAAATGCATTTTTCGACATACTATTAAACACCGTAGGACTTCCAGTTTCGCCGGAAGTGGCGTGAACTTTCTCATTTTAAATGAAATACCCTGTACACCGTGTAATTGAATAAGTTTCACATATTGTAACCACAATTAATACAACAGAAAAGAAGCGAAGTTATGACATACGTTTGAAATAAAATTCAATAATAACTCCGGAAAAATATATGTTTAGTTTTTACATAAAACGTTTGAGAACCGCTGGCTTTGATTTAAAGCCCGGACGGCCCGAACGGCTGAGCGGAATTTACTATTATGCGCAATAAATGAGAGCAGTAAACCCGCAGATGCGATACAATAAACGTTGAGGCAGGTCATTTATTACTTTCGTACGAAAGAATACGGAGATTCCCAGCTGTTTTTTAAATTCATATTTAAGTAATAGATATGCAGATTTTTCACAAACTAATGTTTACATAATAATTTTATTTCCTTAATTAAAAATAAAACAGTAATCATGAATCCTATCTAACAATAACTAAAAAAATAGGCAACAATTAATACAATAAAGGTCACATTAAAAGTATTAATGGAACACAAAGCGCCGAACTTATCATCCTTTAATTTATGATTCTTTATTATTATTACGTTCAGACTAAGCAAAAAAAAATCGAAAGATTGCGGAGATACTGTGTGTACGCCTGTTACGATAGTTGCAAGTGTTGTGTTGAAATTTGCCTTTTTAATTATTAGACGTTCTTTATCATTTTATAATAAACGATCGTACTGTTAATCTCGAGCGATAAAATCGCACCTAATTGCTTTATTACAGTAATTGATTTAAGAATGTTCTCAAAACTTAGGGAAACCGTTAAACTAAACATTTGTATTTAGTGCAGTCAATGCATTTATTTATTTGACGGAACCGAAAAAAAGTTCGCATCCGCAAAATTCTCCTGTCACCAATTTGTTTCTTATCAATGCACTTATAACTTACATTCATTATTTTAACATAAGGAAATTAACAAATTATATCACATAGTTTGTTATTTGTTTATAAAGGTGAAATATGACGATGTAATTATTGTGGATTATTTAATGAAACAGGTGTTCGAAGATTCCGTTTCAAATTATATTGCGGGCGACACTGACCCAGTGACCGTGATATTTGCGGAATTTATCGCTGAAAAATCGCAGACGCACTGCGTCTGACGAGCAGAGGTTTTCAAATAAAACGCGATGCGCTCTTGTGGTAGGCCAGTTTTTTATTTTCGAGCAAGAACATTGATATTTGCAGAATCAATTCCTTATATGATGAAGAACTTACAGTATTAATGTGTGAAACTTATTCGATTACACGCTGTATATTTTGACATATTTGGAATCTGCAGATCATTGCGAGCCCGAATATGTATCATTTGGTAATTTTGGTTTCCATGACAACGAAAAAGCAATTCGAGAAAATCACTATTTTGATTGTATTTTAATTTTTAATATTTTTACAGCATTTCAAATTTTCATTAGGTCGTAACTAATTTTTTTTTAATGGAACCTCATTTGCTTCTTAGCCTAGTTCAAAAGAATTTTTTTCTGAGTGCGATGATACCAAATATTTCACATTTCACGTTTCTTCGAAAGTCTTTTAAAACAGAGCGAGCATAAAATCTCAAAAAATCGTGTTCTGTTTTAAATGACTTTCAAAGAAAATATGAAGTATTTGGTATCAGCGTATTCAGAAAAAAAAATTCCTGTTGAACTAGACTAAAGGGTCGGTACTTTAGTCACTGGTTAACTTTAATCTTTGGTTTATTCCCTTAGAAACAATTGTCTCTACAATTTAGGTATGAGCATAAACCAAAGGTTAACGTTAATCGATGACTAAAGTACCGGCCCTAAGAAGCATATGAGGTTCTATTAAAAAAATGAGTTACAACCTAATAAAAATTAAAAATGCTGTCAAAGAATTAAAAATCAAAGCACAATCAATATACTGATTTTCTCGAATTCCTCGATTGTATTATAAGGAAAATATGCAATTCAAAGCTTCCTAGATTTAAAAACAAAAAAGTTTTTTTTTTCGTTATAAAGGAAACCAAAATTACCAAATGATGCATATTCGGACTAGCAATGGTCTGCAGATACCAAATATGTAAAAATATATAGGGTGTTCTATTTAAGAAAAGTAAGTTGACGTCACTTCCGGCGAAACCGAAAGTCCTACGGTGCTTGTCGGAAAATGAATTTTTTGCTTATTTTTTATTTTTATTTGTATTTCGTAAGCTAAAAGACGCAGTCGATAATCGATTTACGAAATCTGCACGACGTTTCCTCCGTTGCGTTTCCTTTCATCGAAAGTAGATAGGCGTGTTAACGCTCCTCTAATTCAGACCGTAAACCGTAAATAATTAAACGATTTTTTAAGAATACTAATTGAATTATTTAAAAACAATAATTAAGATAAACAACGCAATATACTAGAGACAACTGTGTCTAAATTGCCTACGCGAAGACTACATATAAAACGGTTCGCTTTTCCTGCAATTCATTGCTGAAATTTTTTTTACTTTCATTAAAGGGCTAAACGATCGGTCGAACCTAGTACGCCATGCACGCATGACCTTACAAACTTGCAGCTGATCGTAAAAACTTTCGCACCGAAGTGAAGGTCACAATTTGAGACAAAACAATAACATTTTATTACATAAAACTGTGTGCATTAGTTTTCATTTAATGTAACTGCGAGTGCTAATTTTGGGTACAATTTTCAATTAACATTTCCTCGGAAAATGGTTAGGGACATATTAACGCAATCGTTATGATTTATGGTGACATATTATAACTATAATAAACGAGGTTTGGTTAAAATGTTCTTGAAATTTACTTATTCGATTGAGACTATTTTTCTTCAAACATTAATAGGTCTTCAACAGACTTATGTACCGAGTTTCCGATATTAAGATATACAGCTTTCTTCTTTGATAGGTATAAGACATAAAATAGTTTTTTTTTGAAACGGTGGAAGAAGGAATTTGCATTAAACTTTTTGTTAAAAATATAGTGCAATTGTAGAATGCTTTTGACGAGATTTCTATGAGAAAAGTTTATGAGTAGCTCAAGGTTTCGAAGAAGCTGAAGATGACAAGAGAGTTGGACGGCCTAGCACATAGACCACCGAAGAAAATAAGAAAAGGTAAGGTTGCTGAAAAATTTTCTATTTCCTACGACTCAGCAATTTTGGGCATTAAATGAGCGCCATTAAATTTGTTCCAAAATTAGTTGAATTTTCATTGCAGAGCAATTTCTAGGAAATAATGATTTAGAATTTCTTTAACGCGTTATAACAAGAGATGAAACACAGATATCATAATTTCGAAACAAAAATTAATCATTGGAAGTTTCCTGAAGAGCTGAAGACTAAAAGAGCACGCAAGTTCAATCGAGTATAAAAGTTCTACTTACTATTTTCTTCAATTATAACGCACATTCTTATTTTATATCTTATAAATTTTATCATTGTCGTACACGGTTTGTGTGAGGAAAAAATCAGAAGAATTATAAAAGAAAACATTGCACCACGACGTTGTATCAGCTCATATTTTACTAATGGTTCATGATTTCTTATCAGAAACAACGTTCTTGTGATACCTCAGCCACCGCATTAACCAGACTTGCTTCCCTTTTTCTTTTCCAAAAGATAAAGTAACTATAAAATCACATTTTACGATTATAGAGAAGAGCTGATAGACCTGAAGTGATCGAAAACTCAAAAAATGCAGGCATTAGTATGTTATACTCGATAAGGAATAGTTTTAAGGGAATAAAAAAAGAACTATAATATAATAAACAGTCAAATTGAGATAAATAAAAGATAACAAGCTTGTCCATTACTCTCTTACATATTAAATTGATGTGAAGCTATATTATTTTAATTACTATTGTAGTTAAATACTACTTTAATCAAAGGATCAGAATATAGGCCGTTATTCATAAGTAAAGATCAAAACGTAAAAATCATTACCAAAATTGGCATTAATTCGGCATTCTCCCGGCATTAAGAAAACAAAATCTTTGAGCTTTTAACAACTCGATAACGGGATATTTTCGAATATATCGTCAGTTAAGAGAGTAATGTGTTGATTCTGTTCATACTGCAAGGATCGTAAGATCTGCAACCCTGTAATTCAATTAATAAAAAATTGAATTTTACAATGGAAATCGCGATTTTTCGTTTTATTCGTATATCTTGAAAACCGTAAAAGATATGTGAATTTTCTTTCCAGTTTATTAATCAGCATAAAAATACGTAACTTTGTCCTAGTTTAACCGACTTCGTATCTTTTCAAATAACTGAGATCCGCATGGTTGTCCTCGAAAAACGAACAGCCTGTATATTCAAATATGAAATATCAATATTTTAATGGTGAATGTATTTATAATAAAACATTAGATATATTAAGTTCTGAAAGGAGACCCTACAACGTTCGTTTAAATTGAAACACATTCAATAATTAGAACGAGCCTGATTAATTATTAACGCTAATCTTAGGTAAGCGGTTTCAGTATACATGCGTATTGCCTCGATGTACCAACTATTGACTGTGAATTAATAATAGAGGTGAGAGTTAGTTGCGACTGAATCTGTATATGTATAAATAGTTAGCGATTACATATAAGAATGTTCGTAAAATATTCGATGATTTATTTTCGGAAGTAATGACTGTTAAATGAATCACTGAAGTCATATTTGTTTTGCTTTGTGAGCACTGACATCACCTACTGTTTTGTGTTAGGTACATTAAGTTAATAATCAAACATTATTAGTTTATATCTAGGTACTACCTAATCAATATGCAACTTTATATAATTAAACAAAAAAAATGTTACATAAAATCACACATAAGTCAACAAATGAATTCGTTACCTTTAGTCTCTGAAATTTTATTTTCTGAAAATGAAAAGAATCGACCGAATATAACGAACGGGAAGGAAGTAAAACATCATTTGCACTGTGTAAGAAATATTCTATTTCCAGATGTGTTCTGATTGGCGTCGCGACGCCGGCGTCTCCGCTGCGCAAGTTCTAATATTCAACATCGCCAGACAGAATTACGATTTTCCAGAAGCAGAACGCTTTCTGTAAATAACATACTACTTGTCGACAGATAGCACTACTTTACAAGCCCATCATAAATATAACGGAATCTACTTTCGAGAATAATAATTTTATTTATTTACGTAGAATTTCAATCCAATCATAGCACTACTAAATTGAAAAGAAAAGAAAAGGTTCTATTTGTTACTTATAAGTAACTTATAAGTTACTTATAACTTGTAAATTTGTCTACACTTAAACCGATATTCATAAATATGACTCCTTTGCTCCATAGAGGTAGCTGCTCTGATAAAAATGTGATCGTGATTATATTTAACTTGAGCAAACGAAATTTAAAATATGTTTTGTTTTACTTTTGACACTGAAAAACTACTTTTGTAATTTGCTTTTCTATTAAGAAATATTATCTTTCAAATTTGTTGCATAAATTTTCAACGGACAAGAGCTAACTTTAATTGTAACATTATTTTTCGGACGTCTCTTAATATAAATATTTTTTAGAGTAAAAAACGTTTTTCAATTATAGATCGAACAATAAATTCATTTGACAAAAAACTAAGATTGAGAGATGAACTTAGTTCACTTGAACTGTTTAAATTGTAATGTGAGGTTTCGCTGTATCCGCTGAGAGATTCCGATACAAGAAATTGATTACAAAGTGTATTAAATAATTTGTAACGTCTGTTCCATGAAAACTCGAGAAGGTGACAAAATTACAGTCCGTGGCCAAAGAATTAGTACCACGGAGATTATTTATACATTTATTGACACGCAGTGTCACATTACACAAAACATTTAAGCCAAAATTAAATTTAAGCCTAATGTGACACTGCGCGTCACATTCTACCTTAGGCTTAAATTTAATTTTGGCTTAAATCTTTTGTGTAACTCAACCTAAATGATTTTAATCATTAAAATAATTATGGAATGATTCTTTAAACTAATTCTACCTAGTATTTTAATTAATACCTCCATTCGTTTCAATTGCAGCAGCGGGTCTTCGTGACAGACTATTAAGTGTTATTAATACAAGTATGAAATCTATTAAAAAAGTTTGACAAGCATTCACGCGATATAATTAAAAATTCTACGTAAAATACTAGCAATGCGACGTTTAAAACAGCTGTATCCCAATACTTTTATTGTCTCCGTGTGATAACGAGACGAAAATTTTACTATCAGCTGCCAGTCGGGCCGTGCATTGACTCCTGCGATCTCCAGATATAAATCCTGGCGATTTCTTTTTGTGGACGAAACAGCTGGTTCATTTCGTTCTAGTAAATAATCCGCATGAATTAACAAATAATTATCTACACAATTATCTGCGAATTTGTTACCTTTCTTTCATACGCAATTCCAGTTATTTTAGAAATTACTAATAATTACGTCGCGTGAAAGAAACAAGTCAGCTGTCAAAAGTGTAATAAAACGAATTGAGATATGTGTCATGGTCCTATTATACTGCTGAGATTATAAAGGGTCTTCCAAAAGACGCGCCTAGATGTCTTGTTAAAATAAAACATGTAAAAACTTAGATTTTTTTCGTTTTTTTTTATTTTTACTAAAAATATGGCTCTTAACAATTATGTGTGAAAAATGACATCGCTTAAATGTCCACCACGAGCGCGTCTACAAGCTTCCATATGAATATTAAAATTTTCTATGATTCTCTCACCTAGTAGCGCATTGAGGGCATTAATTTCGGTCCGAATATTGTTTTTCAGCTGTGGAATAATTGTTGTTGGCTTATCCACATAGACTTTGCTTTTCAAAAAACCCCAAAGAAAGTAATCTAATGGGGTTAGATCTAGGTGGCCAGTTTATGTTACCATTACGTGAAATTAATCGACCTGGAAACTTGTTTTGCAGCAATGCAATATTTTCACGTGTTGTGTGACTCGTAGCTCCGTCCTGTTGAAAGTAAAGATTGTCTGTGTCTATTTGTTCAAGCTCAGGCCAGAAAAAAGCCACTATGTGAGAGAGTCATAGAAAATTTTGATGTTTGTATGGAAGTTTGTATACGTGCTCCATGGTGGTCATTTTTCACATAATTGTTAAGAGCCATATTTTTAATAAAAATAGTTTTTCCAAATTTAAAGGCCCTTTATAACGTGGCGCCGTATTTTGTATGCAGTGCCGCGGCTAGATTTTGGGGTAATTTTTTAATTAATTATAAACTGTTCAAAAGAATTTTTTAAACATTTTTTCCATACTCTCGGACATCGCTCCTTATCGTGGTTTCATTTGTCGGATTAATTAACAGTCACCCTGTATGTCCATGCCAAGACTTTCACCCCTTAATATACCTTTGTTGTTTATGGATAGAAAAAGCAAAATTGGATAGGAGTATGTATTGATTATTGAAGAAACTTTTTGCTATGTCAAATCTCTTGTGAACGCAAAATTTTCTATTGTTGCCGAGTTGATGTCATTGTGGTAAATATATACACGACTATAAAAGGACCGGGAATGATGGAGTTTTTAGTCAATTTTACGAGTTGAAAGTTTTGGCACTTAACCCGACAAAAAGGTCAAGTGTCAACTCTTTTGCGAACTCTGTTCAAAAGGAAATAAATTAATTATTAACATGAAATGACGTAATATACAGTTGCTGAACAATAAAATGATATCTGTATTACGGTAAATAATGTAGCGTCGCGTCATCTACAAATATTTCCACATAGGTTAACAAATGACGATATCTGACAGAAAAAAATTCTGTTGTCAGATAAATCAATTTCTTCAAGTTTATGAAATTGAAAATAAGGTATGAACAGCAACTAAAAACTACAAAGATGTAAAATTAATTTAGATAATTTCTGCATGTTTGGCTAGTTATTACTTATTGCCAGTTGCGGCTGGGACTGACTTCACTACAGCTCATTTTCTCATTATATGCCGATCGATAAGTCAAAGAACTTTTATATAGATATCTCCTTCTAACTTTCGTGAATCGGCCTTGCGGCTTTTGCCATATCATGTCATTTCATCGAACCTATATTTTCGTAACTCAGATCTATACGATCGGCATATAAATAAAAATGCAACTTTAGGTGGTCTTATCCTTCGGCATTCAGCTTGTAAGTCGGGAAAACGCAGAAAGCCTAGTTCGATGGAACCGAACTTGTGTTAAGGTAATCAATCACATTCAGTTCGTGAAGAACTAAAGAATACTAGTATTATTGTAGCGATCACAATAAAATTAACACATTCGATAAGCACTTCTTTGAGCTCTTTTAAAAATTGAGTATCGAATTTGTAACAGTCTGTATACGTGATTTACAATTAATCGGTCCTAATTTTATAAACGCGTTATAGGTATAAACTGTATTAGAGCAAATAATGCTTTATGTTTAAAGCATTTACGAAATATTTATCAAGACCCTTAGGAAAGTAAATATAAAAAATTAAAGAGATTTCGAAAAATGTTGATAAATTCTCTTTGCGAACGTCAGAATTAAATGTGCGAGATGGTTATAATTGAAAAACTCGGTCTGAAGTCGGCGAGCAATAAAACGAAATCGACTCTTCAATAAGTCAGTGACATAACTTCACCTTAATGCCCCAATACGACACGACAGAAATGGCATTCGTGAAGAACTCGAAAAGGACGTGGTCTACGCCCCAGTAGTTTACCCACCTGCCGGCTATTTGAATGAGGAAGGAGGTGATTTAAATATATTATTAAAATATTTATGAGCGATTTTATTATCTAACGTCTTGGTTTTCAGGCGGGTGATGGAGCTGTTCGCTTGAGATAGTAGCTCACGATTTGGAATAATTTAATATTTTAATAGAAGGGCTCCGCCTTGATACTGCTGAAGTCGAAAATTTATTGCCGACATTTATGGAATTGTGTTCTTTTGAATAGTTGAAATTAATTGACTATGCATAGAACTATTCATCCAAATTTATGCCACATAGACATGCTATCATAAAATATTTCTATTGAAATAGATGATTTGCCGAGAAGCTATTCTTATTACGACTTATCCGAAAGCTCCGGGAAGTTCCGACAAGAAACAAAAGGAAATGTGAATAGAACTTATTATGTAGGCGATTAAGAACAGTATGTAATGACCGAAAGCCGTACGTACATCTAGAGCACCGATTAAAACTAGAGAGCTTATGAATTCAGGATTACATCTATAATCACCTCACCCTCTAACAATTAAAAGTTATATTCAAGTTACTTACTATAGATAAATTTTAATTACAAAATTAGTTTCTTTCATTCAGTTTCATTTGAGATGGATTCCAAAATAGTTTCAGAGTAAATATTTTGCAAAAGCAAAATTTCCATAATTTCAGAAAAAATAAACTGAAGGGTGAATGTGGCTATGAAATGGCAGATATTAACCATATTCTATGGGCATCTAAAGATATAACCAAAACAGACTGATATTGATCAATGGATTTTGAGTTTCAAGATGAAGTTATTTATGTTTAACGAGAATTATGCAGAAGACAATGAATAAGGATTAAAAAAAATAGTTTTCATAAAAATTTTTTACTTCTTAAGTTATAAGTTGCCTATTACTTCAGTTTATTTAAAGAGTTTAGAGAAATAGTTTACATATTTTCTTAATAAAAATTACCGGATAATATTGTTATTATAACGTAATAAACACCAATAATCAAATACAAAGCGAAGCAATGTAAAATTTTTAAATTAAAAAGACATCCGGCCATTTGCACCGCTTGTGGTTAAGTTCTAGTTAAAATTTAACCATAATCAAAGTTGAAATTTCTTTGCACAGGTCAAATAATTAAGGATTAATCGTTTAATTATTAGTTATTGTTAAGGCGTACCTCGGGTAGAGTTTAAGTTGTTTGTTAAAGTCGGCGTACGCATATCTGTCGTCAAAAACGACAGAAAATAACGTGAATTGTCTATTACATGCCGAGGAAATACAAAAACTTGCCGAAAAGGATTTAATTGTGTTTAACTCATGTTCAACTTTATTTAGTTTGCAATTCCTAGGCACGTGTATGAAAGAGTTAATTATTTTGAAATAATAACGATGTTGCCTTTAGAAGACTTCGTTTATCAAACAAGTTTATCAAACAGAAAATTTTTGCATTTTGATTAATTTATAATTCAAAACAGGCCAGGCTAAAAATGCAATTATTATTTGTTCGGGATTTTAGATTAGGATCACACGCATTTTTACTTTAATTGACACAGTGTGCCCAATATAATTGTCAGTTGCAATGAAAATATCTATTTTTTCAGTACCAACCTTACATATATTTGACAATTTCCTTAGTTAACTAATTAATAAATAATTAATATTATTCGGTGCAATCACTTATTTAATTACTAATTAAACATTAGGATTAGTTAATCCAAAAGTCAATTTTAAGCGGTGCAAACCAGTGATCATCTTATTTATTTTAATTAAAATTTGACCAGACATAAGTGTTTGGTATCAAAATGATCAGAATAAATAGTGCAATACGAAAATCACATTAAAAGACAAATAAATATATTTTACCGTTTTTGACCGTTTTCTTGTCCGGATAAAACACTGCGGTCAGTTAAAAAAAAATGAGGCCCAGTTGTAGGTACAATGCCGGCTTAAATTTACGCTGGAGCTTAAACCCACGAGGACGATTATTTCAACAAATTGTTGTTAAGGGTTTAAGCTTTGGCTTAAAGTTAGGCTGGAATTGTACTATCGGGGCCTTAAAATTTCGCACGATTTTTAATCAACTAGCCAGAATATCTCTAAAATTTAGTTTTGTAGAACAGGCTCTTTCCTCAATTTTGACACTAGAGACATTTAACCAAAAGTCAGATTGTTTGGTTATATTTTAAGAACAGAAAGATAATAAAGAATTAGAACTGAAGTAACAGAATAAAAGTAGTGACCAACCATCTTCTAATTATGCAAAACCCTTCTTTCCTTCAAAAAGCACGTGATTTAGCATTGTATTGCTACAACTTTAGCATTACATTTGAAATCTGACGTTTAAAATGATTATTTTTGTCAAACCGTCAAAGAAAGCGACATTTACAGCGGAAAATTAAATCGTGCTAAATTATAAGGCCGCGATAGTACAACTGGGCCTTAGTCGGATAAATTACATCACTAATTGCTATTTGCATCAAACATTTAAGCCGAGCCGAGCTTAAATGTTTATGATGTGACATTTTTAGATTACACAGCATTGTGTAAGTTATAGATCTTTTTGAACTCATCGCCCTCTAGTTACTGTTTTACGCACGAAATAGTCAACCGGGAAACTGTTTCCCGGTCGAGTAGACCAGGAAACAACGTCAAAAACACTGGCCAGTGTTGATAATAATAAAATCTAATTTATAAAATTCCATTTTACAACTTTCATTCATTAACAGGCCCAGAAAAGGGAGAAATCGTCAAAAAGTTCCAATAAATTTGACAGCATCATCTATTGAATACTGAAACATGGCTTGCTTAATTTTACATTTTTGGTTTGCCATGACATGAAATTACATGAAAGTATTTCCGATTAAATTTTTATATTCGTTTCAAAAAATATAGGAAGTGGCTAAACGTCCGCCGGCGGAACCATGCATTGTATTTCGAAATTCCGCCGTTCGGCGGATCAAAATATCCTTAGCCCACAAGTCCGCCGAAAGTTCGAGTGATTTGCGCAAGAACGGCGGAACATTACTCTAAAAACTAATAATACCGCCGAACGGCGGACTTTATTGAAGAGAATGCTTAATCCGCCGTTCTGATGTTATGATGTTAAAGTAATTCACTATTTTAACAGGTTTATTTACAAATTTCGAAGTTAATATACATCATGTTAAAAGTGGCCGGCCACTGTTTTCCCGTTAATTTTGTCCATGGAGAGCAGGCCAACATTATGGTCGGTATTCATAGTCAGTTCTTATACTTAAGAAACTTCTAAGCAATGTCTTAGACAGGTTTTAAGAAAATCTTTAGCTCTTGCTTCAAGTCTTAACTTAGGTAACTTAGGTAAGGCGATTTTATTTAAAAACGTTTCAGAGTTGTCTTGAAGGTGTTTCCACTGAATTAGTAGAAGAGCGAAGAAGTCTTTGCAACGACGAACAATTTTAATTTTTATTGCAGAACATGCGAGATATTGACGACATTGATATTGAAAATATTGACATTGACTTATCTAAGCTCACGCCTGTGAAGACATAGCAACTTAAGACAATCTTAAACACAAGACGAACTTAAGAAAGACGGCCTTGCTTAAGTCACGACTATGAATACAGCCCTACATATCATGACAATTGATGTTATCGTTGCTCGTAACTCCAGTAGCTATCGACGTAATTTTACTCGTTATTTAGTAAACGGTTGATCGTTCGTAAAAATGTATATGAACTTTCTTGTAGAGAGTATTTATAATGGCTAAATAAAGGTGTATACACGGTGGTGATAAAGTCCCGCAACAAGCTCATAATTTGTTTATTTAATATTTTTTTCGCAAAATCCTGAAACAGGTAAATTTTTAATTTTAAAAAGACACCTTTTTAGTGCAAAAAACTTTTCTCGATCGACGTTTGTTTTTCCGCTGTGACGTGATCATTAATTTTTTTAAATGGCAAATATAACTTTTTCATGCAGATTTTGATAGTCCTTCTTGTGAGCAAAATGCTGATATAAAATATAGTACCTTACGCAACAACTTTTTCGAAAAAAAAAACAGACATGATCCAGACCATGGTTTGGAATTTTTTTGAAAAAATTATGTTGTGCTGCAATGAAAATCTCAATAATTGATTCCTGGAGAACAGCTTCAATATTTTCGTTAATTTTTACTTGTTTTTATTTTCAATTTGAAGATTATCATTACAATATAATAAAATAACAGAGTATTTTTGAAATAAATAAATGTAAATCAAAATAGAGTCCAAATTTTTATTCTACACAATATATCATCATCACAACCCTACTAGTTTCGGCTAAACGCCATCATCAGGGGTAATTCCACTACAATAAGGTTCAATTAGAAACATTAAAAAGAGGAATTAACAAAACTTACCAAAAACCTAGACAAAATCAGCAACATAAAACAAGTTAAAATTGATTAAAACTGAGCGACTTACAGCAACATGTTAAAATTAAATTAAAACTGTTTCAAATAAATATCAAGTGTTAATCACGAAGGTCTGGGTAGACTTTAGATTCAGCGATCTGAAGGAATTGTTAAGATTTTAAAAAATTTCTAAATGTTCTAAAAGGTTTAATCTTAAACCATGCTCACAAAAATGTAGGGGTGTAAAACTTTTTTCAGTAGAAAATTTATGTTTATGGATTTCTAAATGTTTATGGAAAATTAAATTTTGATTTTTTAGATGTTCAGATACTCTAACTTTGAATTGTCTACCACATTGGCCAACATAAGATGCATTACAATCGTCGCATTTTAACCTGTATACACCGGATCTATTCAAAATTGGGATCACGTCTTTGTTGCGTACAAACAAATTATGTAAGTTCACTGGAGATTTGAAAGCTATTCTTATATTCTTAGAATATTTCTTGATTGAGGAACCTAGTTTATAAGACAAAGGATCAAGGAAATTCAATTTGATGAATTTAACTACAGGAGAAACACAAGGTAAAGCATAAGCTGAAGAGTTAAGAAGTTTTTGCTGTTTGTTGAATAATAATTTATTTTTGAAATGTCTATCTTTTTCGAAAAATTTGTTGTGGAAAGTACTAACTTTTTTACATCAGCATTTTGCTGACAAGAAGGACTATCAAAATCTGCATAAAAAAGTTAGGGTTGCCATTTAAAAAACGAAGTGGCTAAACGTCCGCCGGCGGAACCATGCACTGTATTTCGAAATTCCGCCGTCCGGCAGATTTAAATAATCTTAGCCCACAATTCCGCCGAAAATTCAACTGATTTGCGCACTACTCTAAAAAATAATAATACCACCGAACGGCGGACTTCATGGAATAAAATGCTTAATCCGCCGTTCTGTTGCTGTGATATTAAAGTACATAGTTCACTATTCTAACAATTAACGTTTTGTTACAGATATGTTCATGACATTTTTTTAATTTTACCTCATGATAAAGTAAATTCAATTCTATTCATAATAGGTTGCAATTTACTATCGAAAGAGAGAATAAAAATAGCATAAGTTTTCTACATTAAATATCATGAGACAAAATGGTAATTTAATAACAAATTGGTATCACAAACCCACATGGAAACGTTGCACAACGGAATTTCTTGCAAAATATGAAAGAGAACATTCAAATCTATCGATCTAAGGTACTCCCGAGTTTTAGGCGGCCGATTTTGAAAGAATTGCAGAAAAAATTGAGTTCAGTTTTATAACTGTACTGCAAACTGAATGAATGTTAAGAAATCAGATACACAATTTTCAATTTATACAGCCTGTTTCACTGAAGATGCACCAAACTCGGTATGTCGGTAGATATCGTGAAAAGAAATAAAAGTTCTATAATTTTTTTTTTTAAATGAATAAGTTTCGAGAAAATCGAAGGGAAAGCAATGTCGCATACTTTTAGGATGGACTTTAAATGAGAATGAATGGATTGTTATGCATTCTCATACGAATGGCTTTATTGGTTTATTACTCTAGCTAGAATGTCGCCCCAGCTGATTCGGCAAAACACATTTAAAACATCGTGGTTGATGGAAATCAAATAAAAATAATAATTAGTCGTTTATTTTCGATTCTCCATTTAATACGAATTTTCTAATTGTTAGGATTGTTCAAACATTTAGTAATTTAACATTTAAAAATTCACATTCGATAATAAACCGTTTCATGAAATCGTTCATAGAAATTTAGCGCCCAAGGTTTTACCCAAAACATTTCGTTCGTCGCACTACTCCAATTAAGGACTTTATGGTATTTTTTGTGTGTACAGCAGGAAGGAGGCATTTTTGAACATTTCTTGTAATAATAATAACGTAATAATAATGTAATAAAAATAAATGTTTATATTTTTAAGATTCGACAACAATGCATACTAAATGCACATTTTCGCATAACCCCACATTTGCAATTTATTGTTAAATTAAAAAAGTTTAAATATTCATGCGATTTCACAGCTGCAGCTGCAGTTGAATGACCGAGCGACTAGGTCAAGAGCAAAACAAAATCTAGTCATAAATTTCTTCGCTGTAATTTTATTGTCCCCCTGCAACTGTGTGCCATTCATAAAGCAATACGAGTTTTTAGATTCCTACTAGTTTGTCCAATATACAGGGTGTTCACGGGAAGCCGCTACAATAGCTAACTTTTTTATTTAAATTTTTACGAGGTAGCTTAAATTAGAAAAGTTTCAGGACCTCTCCTGCTGGATTTTATGACAACATCAGAAAAACAAATGACTGTCAGGTTTTCGAAATTTTCAATTGTTTTCAACTTTTTTAAATGGAACGTTATATTTTTTAACATCGCATCGCGTTCAAGGCGTCAAATTAATTATGTCTCTAAAATATTACCTTCCAGGGCCTACTATTTGACATTTTTAATATGAACTAAATTTCAAGAACTGATTAATCAGAATAGTTAACAAAACTGGCAATTTGAAAACAATTTCGATGACAATGTTCTCTTGTTTCAACGCGCACCATATTGTGTTGGCCAACAAAAAAGCTGTTGTTGCTATGCACTTCCCGCGAATACTAATGTTTATTTACTAAATATTTCATAAAATAGAAGGCTTTGGAAGGTAATATTTTAGAGACATAATTAATTTGACGCCTTGAACGCCCTGAAACTTTTCTAATTTAAGCCACCTGGTAAAAATTTAGTGCCTTTTTCTTCTTATATTAAATTCACCTAATTATGGACTTCATTCTTATTATGTTTGCTATGGCCGCGTATTTGACTCATAGTTTAACTTTCAACTCCAGATTACTCCCATAGTAAAAATTATAAAAACAGTTGTTCCCATGGAAATAAAGTGAAGATTAAAGTTAAACTGTAACTGAAATACGGGTCTAATTAAGTGCCTGATTCAATATAGACCTAAAACAGTAATATTCAGCATTATCATATTCAAAGCCATTTTTCTCAAAACTGGTATACTTTAGCGACATGCAACACATACCTTTTTTAAAGTAAATTAAAAGTTCTTTCAAGAAAATGAATATAATTTTAAAAATATTCACGTTAAAAAAAAGTACAGCAATAAACAAAGGAATTTCAGGATCTCGAGACCGCCCCCTATATGTTACGTTAAAAATAGGAAGATATTCAGATTTAGCAGTACAAGAAACCTCTAAATACCAAATTACAATTAAGTATCTCCAAAAATGAACGAGTTTTGCTAAAATATTGAAATAAAAAAATTATCTTTGAAAGGCCATAACTTTTTAATGAAGCAAAATTGTAAAAAGATAAATTGATCTATATCGATTTGTTTTGACCCAAAGAAGCCACCCTTGAAGTATGGCCCATTCTTTACCGGATACCATGTTATTTGATAATTTATTTTTTACTCTCTTAAAAATATTGAAAATATGGTTTTAATTGGGAAGTCTTTAAAATAAGTAATTTGAATAATAATATTAATTTGCAGCCACTTTATGTTCAAAAGAGTAAAATGAATTATAATTAATGCAATTATAAGTTTGAGTTGGTTTACGATATATTTTATATTTAAGTGAATTGTGAAATTTGGTACATAACAGTTATGTCTAAATATCTGATGGAATTATTAATTTCTTTTTAACATATAATTTACTTTACCATGAGGTAAAATTAAAAAAATATCGTCAACATATCTGTAATATAAAGTTAATTCTTAGAATAGTGAACTACTTTAACATCACAGCAATAGAACGGCGGATTAAGCATTTTATTCCGCCGTACGTGCGCAAATCAGTTGAATTTTCGGCGGAATTGTGGGCTAAGATTATTTAGAATAAATAAATAAATAAATCCGCCGGACTCGGACAGCGGAATTTCGAAATACAGTGAGTGCATGGTCCGCCGGCGGACGTTTAGCCACGTCGTTTAAAAAAATTAATGATGACGTCACAGCGGAAAAACAAATGCCGATGAAGCACTAAAATGCACTAAAATATGTCTTTTTAAAATTAAAAATTTACCTGTTTCAGGATTTTGCGAAAAAACATGAAATAAACAAATTTAATACAAATACATACAAATACATTTATTTTTAAAATTACAGCAGTAATTACGTCATACAAAAAACAAAAAAAAAATATCAAATTACAATTTTACTTTCCAAAAATTTCTCTATAATGTAATAAAAATTTTCCAGTAGGTGTGATTTGAGCTTTCTCTCCAACGCAGTAGTAGAAAGGTTTTTCCATTCCTTTGAGATCTTATTGTACAGAATTAGCCCGATTGACATTGGATCACAAGTTTTAAGCCTATGAAAAGGAATAGATAAATTTGTACCTGATCTAAAGAAATAATTGTGAGCTTCAGTTCGAGTATAGTGTTTGCGTTTATGTTTATTCACATACATATAATATCTGTTGTGGTATGTACATTGTACATTGACGCCAGGGTTAAGATATTGAATTTCCTGAATAAAGCTCTGCAGCTTTCATAATCCGGCACACCTTCAATAGCTCTCACGGCTCTTTTCTGAAGTTTAAATACCTTTTTTATATTAGGGGTGTGTCCCCATAACAAAATACCCTACGTTATTCTAGATTGAAAAAGTGCAAAGTACAAATTCCGTGCAGATTCTTTACCGATAATTTGTTTAATACGCCTGATTGCGTAAACCGCTTTAAGGAGATCATTCATCAAAGTAGAGAAATGATCGTTCCAGGTAAGTTTGGAATCAAGACGTATCACAGTGTGTCGACACAGTAAAATAGTGGACTTTCGACAAAAATAAAAATTTTGAAACCCGACGAAATTTTTACTCAAATACTTAGAATAATATCTAAGATTCATGAAAATGACAATAAAATTTCTTATAACGTACTACACCGGTTACTTTTTGACCGAGGGATACGGTGCTTTAGGAACAGGCTACGTGACACATAAACAGTCACCCACTTTGAAATACCATTGTTTCTTCTTGATATCATTTTGAAAGTTAAATCTTCTAGCGTTTATTTGTCCAAGGTTTAAGCTTTTAATTATCGAGGTAACATAATAATAGCTTATCATTTTTTCCATAAAATAAGATTTTAAAAATATCAAAAAGTTTTAGACAAATTTTTAGTTTACCTTGACTTTTAAAAATATGTCCAAATTTGTCCAAGTTGATATAAACATACTTTGATTTTCTGATATCTTGGCTTTATATATTCACTTTAAACAAGTGCGACGAAGCGCGACCAAGCAAATTATTTATTTGTTTGCAGAAAGAATGAAGTAGCCCAAAATAACATTGTATTATAATTCCACTAACTACGACCTACTAGATTTCACAAGACGACGTCCTTTATCCGGCCTGGACAATTTACTAGTTCAAGTGTTTCTTCGTTGGCGCTACTTATCCAAAAATACAAGAAACGGATATGCAGTGATGGGCAGAATGCACATGTCAAAATTTTAATACCTCTTGTTATACACCGAGGAAATCAAGATATTTGAAATCGACATAATAGTAAAGTACCTTTACCTTTTAAGATACGTGAAAATATTATTTGGTAAAGTTATTTAGAATTTCTATATGATTTCAAATATGAAATCATGACCGTCTAGGATGAAAAAAAAAAAAAATTTGGACATAAAATGTGAAATTTTTATGATATCGTTATTGATTGTAATTTCTAGTTGGTAGATGACCGAAAAACAAATCCCAGAGTATATTCATATCACACCTGAAGAAACATCCAGCTCTATCCAGTCAAAGTTCTACGATACAAACGAATTCTGAAAAATAAAGATACTTTACTCTCACGTTGATTTCAAATATTTTGATTTCCTCGGTATATGACAACGGGTATTCAAATTTTAGGTGCATTTTGAGTTTGGGAACTTAATTTTGGGAAATTAATAATAAAAAAAGTTCTCCATATGTGTCCAATTTTCTGCGGGTCATTGTATATTACGTAATACTAATACACTTTCTCAGCAATATTCAAGTATACCAGTAAGATTATTTTATAAATTGAATTTCGGCTACGATAAATCGTATAATATACGGCATATTTTCAGAAATAACTACAAATAAAATTATGGTAAAATGTGTTATTGTATGTTTAACGTCCTGTAAGTTTCTTAAATTTAAACCTTATACCGTACAGAAATGTGCTTAAAAGGTTTATGGAAAACTACGGATAGAAAAATTAAATACAATATCCTCAGAAAAATATCGATGTCCACTATTTTCTCATTTCAACACGCTGTGGTGTATGCCCAAAAAGTTAGCGCTTTCTTTAAAATTCTTCCTTCTATTCGTTGAGAAATGCATCACAGTAGTCTTCATTTTATTTAGACATAATTTGTTTGCGGCGAACCACACTGTAGCATCATTCTGCACTTTACTGAAAAGATTCTCAAGGTCTTCATTATTATGCGATGTTAATATCGTTGTGTCGTCAGCGTAGAGCACTGACTTACAGTCCAAATTCCAAGGTAGATCATTAATAAAAAGTATAAAAAACAATGGTGCTAAAAGGGAACCTTGAGCAATTCCGCAATTTATGTCCATTGGTTTGCTGTGATTGCCGCCGTGAAATATAACTTGTTTCCTGTTGGAAAGGTAGGATTCTAATAATAGTAATGGTACACCTCTGAAACCATAATATTCCATTTTCTGCAAAAATAATTCGTGATTCATTACATCGAAAGCTTTAGTAAGATCACAAAATTGAACTTTGCATTCCTTATAATCCTCAAAGCTTTCATGAACGTATGCAGGTAATGACAAAGCAGCATCGATTGTATTTCTACCTTTACGAAAGCCATATTGATGTTCGTTCAAGTAATTGTGTTTTTCCAGAAAGACAGAAATCTATTTCAGGATTACAGCTTCAAATATCTTTGAGAAGATTGGCAATATAGAAATAGGCCTGAAATTATTTGGGACACATGCATCACCTTTTTTGTGTAATAAAACCACTTTCGCAATTTTCATTTTGTTTGGACATATTTCGTGTTGTAGGCAGGTGTTTATAATATGTGTGAATGGATCGCTTATTGCCTCCGCTACAAATTGTATAATTTTTGTGTCTAGGCCGAAGAAATCAGTACTGTCTTTCGGTTTTAGTGATCTAATATGTTCAATTATATCTGTATTGAATACAGGCGAGAAGAAAAAGGAGTTTCCGTTTACAGGAATATTTTTAAGAAGTCTGTTGGGTCGATTGGCGTACTTGGTAAGTTTTCTTGCAGAATATCTACCACTTCGCTCAGGAATTCTTTGAACTGACTAGCTGTTGGTGTGTTCTTGCCGTCATATTTCTTTTTCCTACCAGTTTCTTGATTGATTATTTGCCATATCGTCTTATTTCTATTGCCAGAATTATTAATTCGATTGATGTTTAATTTAAGTTTTTCTTGATGCACATAATTTAGATAAAATTGTTTGTATCTGAGGTAAATATTATAAATATTCTTGTCTTCAGTTTTCTTAAACGTGTCGTAAATGAGTCCTAACGTTTCCTTAATTCGTGTGGCTTCAAATGACTTACGTTTGTGTTTGACTGGCTTGGTAAATTCAATAGGTATGCTTTCATCGAAAATTCTCAAAAATGTTTGAAGGAAGATGTCGTACTTGTACTCCGGGTCAGATGCCATGTACAATTCACTCCAGTCCTCACCATGAAGTTTTGAAAGCAGTAAGTTTTTTGTTTTTTGAGTAAATTTCCTTTTGTAGATTTTGTCTTCCAGTTCCTCCTTCAATATTTGAGAGTCATGGTCAGAGAGACATGAATTAAATGAATAGGCCTGATAAGTACCTTGTATATCTATAAAGATGTTATCAATACAACTCTTACTACTCTCGCAGTATCTTGTGAAATCTGTGATAGTAAAAATCATACCAAAGCTCGCGAAAAGATTTACTAAATCTTGTTTCTCAGGTGAATTTGAAAGGAAGTCTGTATTGAAGTCTCCTGCAACAATGATTTTAGTGTCACTATTGTAGGTGTTGTATATATACGTAAGTGCCGTATCCATAACGCTAATATAAGCACTCATGTCCTGTCCGGGACTTCTATAAGTTGAAACGATAATAATATTATATTTTTCCAGAAAAATAGCACATATATCATATCTTCTCTTGAGATAAATTTTTTATGAATTGCACAGCCCTGAAACTTGGTAATAGGTTTCAATGAAAACAAAACACAGACAAATAATAACTTTATTCTAATACAGGTGTCCCGTGACGTAATGTCACCACTTCACCTACGTGATAGTCAACTCCATGGAGAACTCCATCGCAATCCTGACGACCAACATATTTACGCAAGGATAACGCGTAACTGCAAACGTACCTTATAGTCGCGACATCTCACGCGACTCTGTGCAGTTATAGATCAAAACCCAGTGATGCGATGTCATCAGTCCTGCGACGAGTACTAAAAAAAAGTACTTGCGGAAATTCGAGTACGAGTATCAATAAATTTTACTTAAGAGTACGGTACTCGTAAGTATTGTAACGATAAAAAGTATAAGTACTAGTAATACTCGAAAAAACATCAGAAATTCGAATAATCGAGTACGAGTACTCGTATTTATTATTAAAATTATACTATGTTAATTAAAAATTTGCATTTTATTTTTTCTTAATACCAATATTTTAATTATACAAATCAGTATAAAAAAATCTTTTCTGTAATCAGACATCTTTAATTCAATCAAACAAAACAAATAAAAATATTTCCATTTCTAACGATACATAAAACAAAACTAATTTTTTAAGTTGCGTGTTTGTACCTTTTATCCAATGTATTTTTACCATCACGTTATCAATGCATGTTAAAAGAAAATGCACACGTTTGTCGATTTGGGCGTAAAAATTGATGACGTAATGGTAAAGATTCATTGGATAAATGGAAGGTACTACGTTTACATGTAATTTTTTAAAAGCACTAGCTTCTCGAAATTGCTATCTGAGAGTGCATGTCTCCTCGGGCTATTTATTATTGTGGCGAACGAAAACAATCGTTCCACCGGCCCCGATGATGGCAAAGGCGTATTGTATTTTATAAACATTTTTTTTATAATTGGGTAGTCATTTAACATGTTTAAATTACTTCGTTTGTCGCTAATGTATCTTAAATACTCTAGCTCAACTTTATTTTTCAGTAAATTTGCGGATTCAGAAAAACTATTAGAGGCCACTGAAATTGAATCGGGAAAAGTATGGTCAAGACTCATAGCTTCGGTTTCATTGAAATCAAAAAATCCGTTTGAATTATTTTCATTTTCTTTGGTCGTTGATTCTATTACTTCATTATCAATAAATTTGTTTGCCTCGGTTATAATTAATTTTTGAATCGATAACACATTTTTACTACATATTTTATTAATAATATTATACCAGCGTAATTTAAACTGGGGATGGACAACGGCAGCTATTACAGCGTCATTAATTTGGGCATCTAACATAAAAAAAGGCTGGAATCGAGTTTGCAAACCTTGTAGACAAGCTTGAATCAATGGTGTTGCAAATTTAAAATTCTTCTTACTCAGTTTGTCCAACTTGTTTTCAAGGATGCCAAACATGGGATTAGAACACCATAAAAAGCGTTTGTTTCGCCTTGTAAAACATCTAATGTTGCAGCTACTGGTTCCATAACCTGACAGTATTCTTCTAAGTATAACAATTAATTTTCAGTAAAGTTATTTTTTAGATTCAGTTTATCAAATAAAACTCCTAATTTATCTTTGCTTTTCAAAATCTGAATTCCACCGCGTTATACCAGGGTAAGAAGGACTGTGGCCTAAGGTTTCTAAGACCTCTGCTGATTTTGGCAAAGATGCCTTTTTCCAGAGCAGTGTACATTTTGTCATGGCTTGTGTGTGTCTAGATTTCAAAAGTACATTCCCGTTAATAGCTTTGTTACAATCAGTGGTACAGATCAAATTAATAGTGTGACTGGGCACATCGAAATGATTTGGCAGTCTGTATTGATTTGCTAGGTCCTCATTATTATCGATAATAGTAAAAGTTATTTGCTCGACATCCAGATCGTCAGGGTCATCTCAGTCATTGTTGTTTTTATCATATTCGCTCACTTCGTTTAACTCGGTGATCTCTCGAACTAAAACTATTGATGACACCGCATATTCTTTAAATGAGCCGTTTAATTTGAGCCGTTGTCAGTGATGGTCGCAACTATTTTTTTGTTATCTAAACCGTAGCTTGTATGAATATCTTTTAAAATACTGGCATTTCTGTCACAGGAATGGGATCCTGACCGATTGCGGTGCCAGCCCGTCTGATGCGTCATCGCCGACGCGTCTTAGACGAAAAGCTTCGGACGCTTCGACATCACGTCAGCGATGAAATCAATCTGAGACTTTTTGTCGCGCACTCGAATGTCCCAGATAAACAACCCCGGCTATAAAACACGCGGCCGGTGAGTTCGAATTAATTCGGCATTTGACAGTTCAGAATTGAAATCGCGTTATAAACTTTCGCTCGGCTGTTAACATAAATTACGTATAAGTTTATAAATAAATTATTGTTTAAGTTAGTGTTAATTTGTTTGTTTTTAAATAAATTTGTTTAACTATTTCGTGTTTTGTTTAAAATAAAAATTAATAGAACCTTTAAAATCGTTACAGTATATTAACCAAATCTGATTTTATCTTATTCTGCCTTTCTTCAAATATTTCTAAAAGTCGTCTGGTTAATGTGTTTCTACTAAGCAATTCTACTTCAAAACCCTCAAATAATTGTTTAAAACTGGGATGTTCTATTATGGATAAGGGACTCATAGTTGCTACAACAAATTTAATCTGCCGATTTTCAAATTCTTTTTGGTTGCAAATTTTTGAACCACGTTGTTTTACGAAAAAATTCTGTAAACTTGTTTGCTTTTGAGCATTTTGCTTAATATTTTTGCCATCACCGTTATCCTTATTTTCCTGTATTACTGCTTGTCTTTTGTATTTTTTTTTAATTATTTTTATATTCAAGATATTTTGTATAAGTATTCTGATGGACCTTCTTCAAATGTTTTATAAAATTTGTTGTGGTTACAACAGATCCCTTAAACGTTTTTGGGTTTGGTTGACAGCTCTTACACGTGGCTTCAATATGGTTATGGTCAATAATTTTTGTAACCTAGGAATAATAATTTTTATTAACCAAAGACTATATGGTACAGATTCTTTTAACGGTAGGAAAATTTATTCTTTATAAAAAAATTTGCTTTTTAAAATATAGAAATATTTGCAGAGGAAGTATATACAGTGTATCCACGGATTGACTTGACAAGAGGAAAAACTTTTTTAATATTAATTTTACACAAAAAAGTCACTTTTTACAAAAAGTTCTGCTTTACAAGAAACTTCAAAAACAATCATTAAATTTAAATTTTGAGCTACAGTCTGTCTAAAAAATTAAAAGTTCTTAATTTCATGTTGCACATATCAAAGTAACGTTTTTATTATTGATTTTAGGCAAGAAAATGTATTGTTTATAAAAAATTCTACTATTCGAGCAATCTCAGAAACCACACATAAATTTAAGTTTTTTGACTACAGGGTGTCTGATATATTCAGATTCAAATAACTAAAGAAACTTTTTTGATTTTAATTAAAAATCTGATTTTGAGTAACAATTGCATTCCAGGATTTATTTGAATATCATTAATTATACAGTAAACTACAACATAGCATTTGTAGTTTAATTTAATTCTAATTGAGTTTATAGATAATCCGTTATTAAATAAAAACAATGTTTAAGAATATGTGATTTTATTAAAATTTTCAAGTTTTTAGCCAAATTTTAAATGATCGGTTAGATGTGATTGTGCTGTCGCTTATTTTAATTTATGCACAAACAAACACTAATAAAAATCTTTTCCAAAAAAATTAAAAATAAAATTCCCACATTACTTATGTTACGAACACAATATTTAAAAATGTGAATTTTGCAGATATTTGATTGTCTTAAGCTTTAGATGGACTCTTTAATAATTTGCAATTCATTACTTTCTTATTTTGTAAATTATATGAATTTTCACATTTTTTGAGAACCGAGTGTAAAAACTTTTCGATTTCTCCATTCAAGTAGCATTTTCTAGAAAGCAAAATGTTTTATAAAGATTAACGCATTTCAATAAATTAATCTAAAAATTAAACGAGTTTCCTGTCGTTAAAAAGTCGAGCAACACACATATGAAATTATATTGAGTTTAATTTTCACCTGGAAAAATGTCCCGTCGAGACACTGTTTGAAATTTTGGTTTTGAGTTGCTGCTCATTTGGATTAATTTTTGAACGTTTGCGTTTTGAAGAAATTGGCTCTTCTAAATCGCTATTGCTACTATTGTTCTCATTTATATTAACTTCTGTTTGAGGATCATATTAATTACCAGAATTGCTAGAATAAGGGTCGTGTACAGACATAATTTCATCTTCCATTATAATAAATTAAATTTTACACAGCTGACGACACTTATGTAACTGCAAAAAGTCACGCGCTTTTGAAACAAATGAAGACTTTACGACGTGCGATGCAACGACGTTCTTAATGCCTTATATATCTTTTTAATTCGTATAGGTATATATTTACTCGCCAATCGGAGTCAGCTTTCAACGATTAGCGGACGTGAAATAATGGAGGGAGAATAAATATGGAAGAAAATTCGGGAATCCCGTACTCGTAAAAAGGTCACAACTTGACGAGAATACTCTAATGTTTTCAACAAGTACGAGTATTAAGTCCTCCAAACGAAAAGTACTTACAAGTACTTAAAAAAGAGTACTTTTGTACTTAAGTACAAAATTCGAGTAAAAGATTAGGGTACTTGCCCAACACTGGATGTCATGACTATATTGTACCTACGTTTGCAATTACGCGCTGTCCTTGCGTAAGTCATGTTGGTCGTCGGGAATGCGATGGAGTTCTCGAGTTACTCCTCTGCTGGTCAGGTCCCAATTAGGGCCGAAATAGCTATACAGAAGATGCTCGGGGGCTTCATTGCAATCCAGCCGATTTGTAGCCAAAATTTTGCAAGTTACACTGCACAAAAACAAACCAATGATCTTCGTAGTAATTTTACGTAAAATTTGTAAAATCTGTAAATTACAAAGAAAGGGAATGTAAAATTATTAAGAAGAATATTAATCCATAATTTTCTTAGTAATTTTATATTAAATGTTACATTTCAAATGACCTCCTTTGTAGTTTTACAGATTGTACACATTTTATACGAAAATCATTGGTTTGCTTTTTTGTAGTATACATAGAGTTGAAACAGATACTTGGAAAAAGACTAGATTGATGAGGATGTATGGTAAGAAAATCAGAAGCAAGAGAAAAAAAAAACAGAAAGAACATGAGATGAGCAAATGGTAAAGAGGATGGTAATTGGTGCAATAAAGATGGCCGAGGATAGAAAGAAATTGAAAATTTTGTTAAAGATAATTCGTATTGAACTCCAAATCCTCGATAGTGAAAGGTAGAATAGAAGAGTTAAAAGAAGTAAGAACAAGACTTAGTTGAACTGGCAAATGTGTGAATTTTAGGTTAAGAAAGTGCTGCCATTTAATTTTCTATGTAGAGCAGAAAAATTAGACTGTACAAATACAGGATGTTTCTCAAGTTCATAATAAAAAAATGTGGTGTGTTGTATTTGCTATGATCTCATGAATACAACCAACGCATTTTGCCGGACTTCGCCATAAATTAAAATCATATCCACAATTTCACTAAAGTAGTTTTCATAAGAGAAGAGCTCTGCGTCATAAATAATATGCGTCTGGTGTTGCATCATCAGACTTAAGAAGCATAACTCCTTCCTTTTATCTCATTCACCGTTAACAAAGAAATAACACTGAAATAAATGTCGGTTGTAACTTCGGTGATTGATGACGCAGAGCTCAAGTTCTATGATTTTGATATTATTTAAAAATTCTGCTATATTTTTAACTCTAATTTAAGTGCAACCGTATCGGCATACGTGTGGGGTAAAACTGAACAGTAAACGCTCGATTACATAACAACTGATTAATCGGTGACGAGGCATTTTTCCGTAGACATTGTAAAAATAAGACAGGGATCATCAAATTGTTTACCCTTGTGCAAAAAAACATTTAATATCTCTAAAATTTATTAATAAAATGTTATACAAAAAAGAGTTCATTACTTGTATTAATTTTCATCCAAATTTTCATTAGTTGCATTTTTTTATGATGTTGCGAAACACCCTGTATAAACGTGATGATTTATGACACCAAAATCTGGACACTAATGAAAAACGATGAATGTGTGGAAAAAATATTGAAGAAATTGCATACCTAAAAAAATGGACAAGGACAGTTAAGAAAAACGAAAGACATTTTTATTTTATATATACATCGACTGTTAATATTCAAGGAGAAGTTTCTTTGATTCTCTTTTTCCATAGGTAACAACGTTACGATAATTGAGCTCGGTTTTATATTTGATTATTTTCTGTAATTACCACATTCGAACTATTCGCCACGGTTCGTTGAAACTTGTTTATTTATTGCATTCCAGATGAAATTTGCTGGCAACGAAACAAGATTGTTTTTGTTTTGATTAATTAAGATAGTGTATGTCCTCTGTGTTGTGTTATTTAATAGATTGCTTATTTTAATTTACCTGATACTGCTCTGTGTTGATAAACACATTATAAAAAGGAGGTGGAAAACTATCGGAGCGTTATCACTTGAGCTTTGACACTGATCTAATAGTCGCTCATACATACAGCAAACAATATACAGATTCGGAAATGTATGTACTGGACATTGCAAGTTTGCTTCGATTCGCTTCGCGGAAAACTAATTGCATGGGCTCGGCAAGGCGAGCTGCGGCAGGCGGTGGCCGGCATCAAAAACAAGTGGGCGCGATTAGTCAAATTTCTCTCTTTTAGCGTTTTCGATTGACCGCACTAGTGCGCACTCAGAGTATCTTCATCTCATGTTATTACATGAGGTTAAAAGAAGATGCAAATACACTGAGTGCATGTGAATCGAAAACGCTGTTTATTATTCTAGTGAGTTCCCTGTCGCACCCATTGTAACAGAATGTCCAGTTGAACATTTACCGAATCTGTATTTAGTATTGGCTGTCATTTTCATTTTCGTTTTTGCAAGCGAAGTACTTGAGCCTGATTTTTTAGCTCGGAATTTATCAACGTTTTTAATTCGAGCGAATATTTCATAATTTAAAGGAAAATTTATGTTTGCGAAGGGGAAACAAGGCAGGCTTGATTGATCGTCTTCGTCGCCGCCGCCGCCTTCGTTCTGTCACTATTGTTCGGAAATTGTCACCCGCCGTCGTTTGCCACTGTGGACCTTGGCGCTTTGATCTTTTGTCTTGCGAGAGGCGAAGTCGGAATTAATCCGTTGTGATAACTTAAATTTATTGCTTAATCTTTAAATATGACGACCGACGTCGCGTCGAGGCGAAAGTGCGAAAGTGCGATTATTATGAAAGGGCGTAGGAACAGTAAAAATTTTTTTGTGTTAGTCCGACATTTTCACATTGTCTTATCCTTTTCTGGCGCTTCAAATGATTATTTAATATAATTCATCTATTTCATTTCATGCTCTATAATAATTTTAGAAAAATGTTTCCTGCAATGTCAGGAATTAAGAATTTATATTTTTAAATTTGTGACTTTATTTTACATTCTGATTTTATTCCACTTGAAAGCTCTACACTGTGTCCCCGGATTGAGTTCGGGATACGTATAATGGACCAAAAATTTTTGAATTCAGGTTTCATATTCTGCAGTTCAGGTCTGCTTGGCGAGAAATGAATATGTGCCAAATTTGATGCCGAAAGTCTTCAAGGTGGCGGAATTAACACAAGAAGAAGTAAAATCTTTGTAGGTAAAGTGACCTTACTTTTGAATTTAGGAGAAAAATTTAGTAGGATAAAATGATTCCCATTTCAAATTGGAAGACATACCAAATTCCAACATCTTAGAAATAAAATTGAATTACGGAAAATTAGGATTGTAAGACATTAACACTGTCAGGTGCGAATATGGACGGAGTATTATTTGAATAATCATATTTTATTTGTTTTTGGTCAATAAATATGTAGATGGCGTTAACATTTTACAACTTTACTGAAATATTATTCATAATTAGTAATTTTCCGTAATTCAATTTTTTTTTCTAGGATATTGGAATTTGGTATATCTTCCTAGTTTGAAATGAGAATCATTTTATCTTACTAAATCTTTCTCGTAAATTCAAAAGGGAGACCACTTTATTTGCACAGATTTTACTTCTTCTTGTGTTAATTCCGCCACCTTGAAGGCTTTCGGCATCAAATTTGGCATAAATTCATTTCAGCCAAGCAGACCTAAACTGCAGAACATGAAATCTAAATTCAAAAATTTTCGGTTCATTGTACGTATCGCGAACTCAATCCGGGGACATACTGTATATAAGAAAATTATTTTTCATCCTACAGGCTGCTTAGTGTCTTAAAAACAGAAGACAACCTGTTTCCAATGGAAATTATTATTACATACTCCCGTTTGGTTAGATTTCCAATTCTGAGATTATTTCTATGGGCAAGTCTTTGCAGTAGCTTTAAACCGCGTTGTTTTAAGTATGCAAATGACATTTATAATTTGAACATGTGAGAAAAAACACTTTTAATGACTTTCTTCTACTTCTGAATTTAAAACATTTATTATTCCGTTTTTTTTTTTCTATAATACCTGTCAAATGTTTCTGATGTTGGTACCTGTTACATGAACGTTAGAAAATTTCAAAAAATTTCTGTTCTACATTTAGATCCGATTTTACAATCGTCGGATAAGCATTATTCTTAGAATAACGTGACGTAGGGGTAACGTCGATATGGAGGAACGTTAAAGGATATTCAGCGAACAGTTGTTCCGTCCTTATTCACCGATTGTAAAACTGGGCCTTAGTGATAAAATTCGTATTCCAACAGAAACCCTAGAATTTTGACACTGGCAGATATTATAGGAAAAAACAAATCGTAATTAGAATTATCAGCAATTATAAAATTGTACAGATTTAAAATTATTTATGACAAAAAAACAAACATGTTTTTAGAAGAGTTAGACAAAAACTGACCTCGACTTCTGGGAGCTCAATTTTTCTCACAAAATTAGTGGTGCATTTCGATATCTTGTACCGCTTAGTAGCTACTGGGTGTTTTTCAAAATTTCTGAAAACCTTTTCGCACGACTTCTATATATTGAGAAATTTTACTCCCTAATTGGAGGGAGTAAAGTGGTACTTTTTTTGGTAGAAAAAGCATAGCCAACTCAGCTTATAAGTTTAATGGTACATATTTATTTAATATTTATGTTAATATTACTACCGCCACTAATAGTAAACAAATATTCTAATCGATCATCCACTTGATTTAGCTGGAAGTTGAGGATTGATGATATTTGTGTTCGTAAAATAAGAAAGTCATGTTGTCAATTAAAAGTAATAAAAACATTCAGCTTTTTTCAATAAAAAAATTTCGGGTTGTGTAAAAATAGTATACAGGGTGTAAATAAAATGTGGCATCAAAAGCATAAGACGCTAAGTTTTGGCGTATATACATCATGAATTTCTACTTAAAAATATTATTTTTTGCTTTTTCCTTGAACAAGAAAAAAAATAGAAAGGAGACTGTGGTTTAAGAAATAATTGAAATTTATCTCCGCCCACAATAATTTTATATTTGTAGATACGTATTTCGGCAGCTAAGGTGCCATCTTCAGTACAATTAAAAAAACACTACATGAAATCTAACAGCTACCTACCTACATACCTAGCTACCTGATCATACTAATAGTATCTAAAATTAACAAAATTAACAGTCAAAACCTACCAAAAAAGGAAATCAAATAAAACGGAAATAAGTATTGGTCTAATATTCTGAAAAAGGTTCTTATTCTCCAGAATAAAGATTTAATTCCCTGGGAATTAAATGCTTACAAAAGTTTTTAAGCATTTAATTCCATGTCCGCGTAAGATTACGTTGGATTTAATTTTCAAAAACTTAGTTTCGCTCAGCTTAGCTTAGTTTCGCGTTCAATCGCCGCCCGGTTAAGGCAGGCGGCCACTGAACGCGAAACTAAGTTTTTTGAAAACTAAATCCAACGTAATCTTACGCGGACATGGAAATAAAGCTAAAGGAAGCGAAATTAGAATAGCAAAGGCATAAAACAATGTTTATCTTCGCTCGGTTGCCTCGTCCGCGTAAGATTACGTTGGATCTAATTTTCAAAAAACTTAGTTTCGCTTAGCTTAGCTTACAGCGTTCTCGTTTGACCGCACTAGTGCGCACTCAGAGTATCTTCATCTCGTGTTATTACATGAGGTTGAAAGAAGATTAAAATACACTGAGTACAACTGGTGCATGTGAATCGAAGACGCTATTAGTTTCGCGCGCAGTGGCCCGTCGCCTGAACCTGCAACTGGTCCATCATAATCAATATGTACACGTTCCCAAGGTCCTTTTGGGTATTCCCAGTGATGATCTCGGAATTTCGGCGGAATATGTGCATGCTTTGCGCATTCGATGCAGGATTTGGAGACAAGTTCGATGTCCGCGTCAATTCCAGGCCAGAAGACGAATGATCGGGCCATGCCTTTTATCTTGACGATGCCGACATGGACAGCATCTAGATCATTTAGGATTGGTTGCCTAAGAGATGCAGGGTAGTTGTTGATTTGACAAAATGTAAATTGATCAAATTCATCTTTTTCTTCTTCTTCTTCTTCTTCTTCTTTGATTTGATGCGTCTGAGGAATTGAAGGTAAAGGTAAGCGAGAACAATAGTCCGCATTGGCGTTGTCTTTTGTTGGTTTGAATTCTACGTCGAAGTTAAAATATGCTAAATAATCAGCATAATTTGCCATCCGACTTATACACAGCACTGGAAATGATTTTTCTGGATGAAAAATCTGAGATAGGGGTTTATGGTCCGCGATTAACGTAAAATGACGGGCATAAACATAATAAAAGAACAGCCCAGACAATAGCTAATGCGTCTTTATCCATCTGCGGATAATTTTGCTGTTTTGCTTAATGTTCGGCTAGCAAATGTGATCGGTCTTTCTTGTCCATTAATTAGCCTGTGTGATAAGAGAGCTCCGAGTCCAATTTTACTCGCATCAGTCGCTGACAATAATGGAAGAGACGGATCGTACGGCATAAGAACTTGAGGAGAGATTAGTATGTCTTTGATTTCATTATAGGTTTTTTCTCCTTCGGGTGTCCACGTAAAAGGTTCTGCTTTCTCCAGGCTTTGTGGTAATCAAAGATCCAATTCGTTCAGATGAAGAGAACAATTAACAATTTATTTCGTCTACAAAGGAAGCAATCCACTCGCGTCCAAAAAGCGCGCCGAAATCTTCCTCCACAATGTACAAGTCTAACACTTTAGATGTTTCCCCGATTGAAACATTCACTGCAGTACAACCTAAGCACTTAATCCGATGGCCGGTGTAACTGGCAAATTGACGATTGGTTTTCTTTAATCTGCGACTAGGAACAATTTTGCAAAAATTTTGCTGACTCATTAGTCCACATGGCGCTCCTGTGTCCAATTCCATTTTAAACTGATGTCCCTCGATTTTCGCTTGAATGATATGTTTTGCAACCCCATTTTTCTCATTTACTACATCGAGTTTTTGCAAAATATCAATGTGTTCAGCTGGCTTCTCTGTCATAGTGATTTGACTAGTCGTTCGTGAAAGAGATTTAGATCTATAAACTTTCTTAATGTAACATTTCTTGCCGCACGTGTGACACGTAGCATCCCGAAAAAAACATTTAGCGCGAGGATGTTGTTCACCGCAGCCGTTGCATAAATGTTCCTTACTTAGACGATTTGTAAAGGGCCCCACACACCTCATTCTTTTTCGACAGTTTTACCCGACGGGTAAAATTGCTGGAACGATGAACGAAACCGATGAAAGTCCCTACACTTCGTTCTTGGAAGCCGCGTCACCAAGCAGTTTAGCGCAATGAACGAAACGTGTTTGTTGGAAGTGGTGGCCTAAAATCTGCCATTGCGCCTCTTTACCTCTAACCACACATGAAAATGCAAAAGACCGCCGACCCGTTTGCGCCGACACTGCAAAAACACGTCGGTTCCTGTCCACACACCTCGTGTTTACCCGAACGGATGGCGTGAACCGATGAAAATATCCAAACCGATTGATGTTTTGACACGACAGGGAAACACGTCGGTTTATGTCCATACACCTCGGTTTTATCGTCCGTTCGTTCCAGCAATTTTACCCGTCGGGTAAAACTGTCGAAAAAGAACGAGGTGTGTGGGGCCCTTAAAAGTTGTTTGAGATCGCCGACGTCGTTGTTCAAGATCGTTGTTAGATAACCTAGAATGGACTATCTTCTTTCTATTTTTTAATTTTGGAGGTGCGTATCCTAATTTGTGAGTAGATTTTGGATTTGACTGATCTGGATTTTTGACACTATTTGACGTATTGTGGGTTGCTTTTAGAGTATGTGCAATTTTATACGCATCTTGGAACTTTTCTGGATTTTTCGCGATGATTTCGTCACAGTGATTTAAGACCATGGAGTAATTGTTCAATTAGCATTCTATCAGCAAATTCTCCATATTCACATTTCGAAGCACTTTGTTTTAGTCGAAGAGCAAAATTGGCTACAGATTCTCCTTCTTCTTGCTTGATTTGCCGAAATTTTATACTCTCAACGTATTTATTCGTTTCTCTGTCGAAATGTTTTATTAGAGCTTCCTTCAGAACATTATACGTGACGCTCTCAGGTGACAGAGGATTGACCAAAAACTTAAGAGCATTGTTCAATTCCACACCCATGTGAACTCGAGCATAATTGGCATGTAGATTCCCCGGTACTTTACTAAGTTAGAGTGCCCATTCTAAACGTTGGAAATAATCTTCTACAGTCGCTCCATCAGATGATTGGTATTCCCCAAATGAAAATGACGGTGATCTCGAACTTGTACTTGATAGATTAGTGGCAGTACCATCTTCGTTTGCTGCTACGTTTGCTGCCGATGATTGTAGAGCATTGACGAGCATATTTGTGAATGCTTGTAAGAGTTCTGGGGGAAGTTCCATGTTATCCACACAAGTTTCAACTTAATTCCGCTTCTGACACCACTTTTGTATTTGCGTGTGGAAAGAATAATTCCTTAAATGGTCGCAATCTTTATTTTCTTGAAAACTGATAACATTACATATATGAAAAAGTTTTTGTCAAAAAGCAATCGAAAGATGTCGCTACTTAAGATGTTCATTACATATATGATTATAACAACTGAATTATTTATCGTTGCATACAATAACACATGCCTACTTCTTTTAATTAAATTGAATACATAACAAAAAGTCTTTTAGAAATCATAATAATCTTGAAAACATGTAGCTTCTAAGCAGTACAAGATATCTAAATACGGTCTTCACCATTAATTGTGTGATAAAAATCGAACTCCAGAAGCCGAGGCCGGTTCTTGTCTAACTCTTCTAAAAATAGGTGTTTCCTACTAAAAGTGTCAAATTTAGCCCACCTGTACAGGTTCCACATTTTAAGTTTTCTTTAACTTTTATTGAGTATGTTACTAAAATTTTAAGTTTTTTCTAAGTTTTTAATTAATTTTTGACTTATAATATTATTGATTTGATTTACAATATTACAAATTTAAATGATGTAGTGGGATTTTCTTCAATTCATGAACTAAATTTTGTTTAGTTTTAAGTAGAAATAATGAAGTTGAGAGTTGAGACGTATACAGGGTGTTGAAAAATTCGATTGTCAAATTTCTAGGGCAAGTAAATGAGGCCAAAAGTAAGCTATTTTTGTTATACAGTGTCTTTCAAAAAGTGTGCTACAAGAAAGCACAGAGTTTCGGAAAGCATTGAAATAATCACTCAGAACCAAATGAAATAATCGAGAAATAAGAACTAATTTAATTTTTTCCTATTCATATTATTTTGGCGGACACTTTAATCCAACCAGTATTTCCTAATGTAGTGTATATAAAGAGTGGTTCACAATAAATTGTGATTTTTTTATTTTGAGATAGAAGGCTGTAATTCCATATTTAGCTATATCTCTTTAATTCTGAACAACTTATTCGTATGACATTTTGCTGTATCTTGTAAAATAAGGGTACTTTACTCTTAAGCCGTCCTCATTTTTCGGTGTCGACGCTGTATACCGTTCAAGATAAATTTAATTTATTTTCCAATTTGACTTTAAGGGATGCAGAAGCGTTCTGCGTCAATAATTTTTTATAAAAACCAATAATTAAAAAAATTCCCATTTGTAGCACAATTTTTGAAAGACAGTGTATAACCTATTGATTACATGATGAGACTGTAAAAACGACTTAGGTAATATTGCAGAAACATACAGAAATTATTAGTATACCAAAACGAAATAATTAATTGTATAATATTTTGGAAAACGGTTACAATACAGAGATATTCACATAAACCGTTCGTTAAAAGTTTTCAAGGTTGCAGTTCACGTAGATATTTGAAATTTAAGGAGCAAGGGTTTTCTGTAGAGATCTCTTTAAATAAAATAAAATTGTCTTTGTATCACTTCCGGTTGTACCGGAAGTCGCTAACAACTCGCTTATTTTAAATGGAATGCTATATTTTTTATCACGTTTTTGAATTCTACATGTAAAAATATGTTAAATTGCAATACATTTCCCTATCTCTAAAATGCATAATTTTTGAGATATATTGAATTTTCTTAGAAATTTGGATTCTGCAATCTGATTTTCAAAAAATGATAACACAGCTGTTATTGAAGCAATTTTATTTGTAATAGCTAATATTGTAGTTGAAGCTTTAAGGTTCTTAAAAATTCCATCAGCATAATCTATTAAGCTACAGGGTGTCTAAAACGCACCGCTCCACTCGAAGATATTCAAACACAGAAAAATACTTTTTTTCAAATGGAATGACCGATATTTTAATGCACCATTGTATGTGGAATCAAATGCTGCGTCGAACTGTACTAGCATTCCCTATACCTAACTTTAACAGTTTTTGAGTTATGAAACATTTTCGATTTAATTCATAGAAAATTACAATTTTAATAGGTCAAATATTTTTAGTTTTATTAAGATAGCATGGGAATTATAACAACGATTACTGTTACTACAAATTTTGTAGTCAACCAAAGAAAATAGAATTTGGCAAGTGGAAATTCACAAATTTTAATAGTTCTTTAATCATCCTTCTCTTAGGACGCTTGTGATCTTATAAAACGAAAAAGTATGAATTTCATTACTTTAAATTGAAGAATAAAATAGCTGCTAGTTTGCAATTCTCTGGATTAGCGTGAAAGTATTTTAAAACCATTGTCTAATTATCTTCGTTATTTGTTACTGATCTTCGTACATTTTATTTTTCCAAATTGTATAAAGTTAGGTTCAAACTTTCCAAACTGTGTTTTAGTCATAGGAGACAAGAGGGGTACATTTGATTGAACACACATTCTCTGCTCTGAACAATTTTAGATCATTCTTCATGAATTTAAAAAATAGATTTAAAATATCAGCGTTTGAATAATTTTGATTTTGATTCTCAACTTTTTGTTGCTTTTGCTTAAAATTTGTAGTAACAGGAAACGTTAAATGCAATTGTTTGTTGTTTTCATAACTATATCAACAAAATTAGAAATATTTAACCTAATAAATGTAAATTTTTATGTATTAAACCAAAAATATCTTATAACTGAAAAACTGTTAAAGTTAGGTATAGGGAATGCTAGTATAGTTCGACACAGCATTTAATTCCACATACGATGGTGTATTAAAATATTGGTCGTTCCATTTGAAAAAAAGTATTTTTCTGTGTTTGAATATCTTCGAAGGGAACGGTGCGTTTTAGACACCCTGTAGCTTAATAGATTATGCCTATGGAATTTCTAAGAACCTTAAAGCTTCAACTACAATATCAGCTATTACAAATAAAATTGCTTCAATCATAGCTGTGTTATAATTTTTTGAAAATCAGATTGCAGAATCCAAATTTTTAAGAAATTTCAAAATATCTCAAAAATGATGCATTTTAGAGATAGGGAAATGTATTGCAACTTAACATATTTTTACATGTAGAATTTAAAAACGTGATAAAAAATATAGCATTCCATTTAAAATAAGCGAGTTGATAGCGACTTCCGGTACAACCGGAAGTGGTACAAAGACAATTTTATTTTACTTAAAGAGATCTCTACGGAGAACCCTTGCTCCTTAAATTTCAAATATCTACGTGAACTGCAACCTTGAAAACTTTTAACGAACGGTTTATGTGAATATCCCTGTATACATACAGTATGTCCCCGGATTGAGTTTACAATACGTATAATGGACCAAAAATTTTTGAATTAAGATTTAATGTACTGCAGTTCAGGCCTGCTTAGCGTGAAATGAATTTGTGCCAAATTTGTCGCCGAAAGTCTTCAAGGTGGCGGAATTAACACAAGAAGAAGTAAAATCTGTGTAGGTAAAGTGGTCTTCCTTTTGAATTTAGGAGAAAAACTTAGTAAGATAAAATGAGTCTCATTTCAAATTAGGGAGATGTACCAAATTCCAATATCCTAGGAAAAAAATTGAATTACGGAAAATTACTAATTATAAATAATATTTCAGTAAAGTTGTAAAATGTTAACGCCATCTACATATTTATTGACCAAAAACAAATAAAATATGATTATTCAAATAACACTCCAACCATGTTAACATCAGACAGTGTTAATGTCTTACAACTGTACTGAAATCCTAACATTCCGTAATTCAATTTTTTTTTCTAGGATGTTGAAATTTGGTATGTCTCCCTAATCTAAAATCAGAATCATTTTATCCTACTAAATTTTTCTCCTAAATTCAAAACGAAGACCACTTCACCTACACAGATTTTACTTCTTCTTGTGTTAATTCCGCCATCTTGAAGACTTTCGGCGTCAAATTTAACATAAATCCATTTCACGCCAAGCAGACCCGAACTGCAGGACATGAAATCTTAATTCAAAAATTTTTGGTCCATTAGACGTATTGTAAACTCAATCCGGGGACATACTGTGTAAGTGTATTGCTAGATATAAATATTACTGAAAATGGAAGAACAAGTAGGTACTGCAAGAAATTTTGAACATAGCGAGTAGATTGATGTTAAATTTACTGTCTTCAAACACTACGCTAAACGTAAATGTCAATAATAATGAGTAAATACAGAGTGTCCGTTTTTCGAGCCCGATCTTGGGGATTTCGGTTATCTTAAGAGATACGAAGTTGATTAAATTAGAACAAAATTCCATATTCTTATCCCAGTCAATAATCTTCAAAAAGATTTTATCTATTTTTTACGGTTTTCGAGATATTGGAAAAAAAAATAAAAATCACGATTTGCGTTTTTGTTTTTTTCCTATAAGAACCAATGAAGCTAGACATTTTTAGGTAAGACATATTTTTATGAGAAGTTTAAATATGCCATTGTCTTTGTCATGTCGTCAAAAATTCAACTTTTTATTTCCATATGGACACCATCTTGAATTTTTACACGATTAAATGAAGCCGTTTTCTCTGATTACAATGATGTGTCGTCACACTTGATGGTTTGAGTTAGATTTTGGATTTCGAAATCATCTGTTATCCAGAGTTCTTTGGAAACAAGAAACAATTCAATTTTAGGTGTGATTGTGATTTGAACTAGAGAAAACGACGTCTCTCATTAACTCGCAAATTAGTTCGAAAATGTATATCTGCAGCCAGCCTAAAGACATCAATCAAACGAGTACGTTGAACTAAGGCCCGGTATTATAAATGCAAGTTAACTTTAATCCCTAGTTTATTGCCATAACAACAATTGTGTTCACAACTGTTACCATGGGAATAAACCGATAGTTAAAGCTAACTTTCGCAGCCGAGCCTGCGCCTCGCCTGTCCATATCTTCTCTCGGCCTGGAAAACAAGCACTTTACCGCCGAGTTCTACAATATACTATTTTTCCAAGGCAGAACAGAAGATTTCGAAATTTTGATTTGAATCTAACTCAAACCATCAAGTGTGATTGATATATCATTGTAACCAGAAAAAGACGCTTCATTTAACACTGGAAAATCTAAGATGGTCTCCATAACAAAATAAAAAATTTAATGTCGTTTGTTCGTAATTTTTGATGACTTGACAAAGACAATGTCATATTGAAATTCCCCATAAAAATTTGCCTTAATAATGTCTGGCCTAAAAATGCCATTGCTTTCTACAGAAAAAAATAAAAACGAAAATCGTGAATTTTATTTTTATTTTTGAATATCTTGAAAACCGTAAAAATTTGTTTGAAGATTATTAATTGGAATAAAAAGACGCAACTTTGTTCTAATTTAATCAACTTCGTATCTCTTAAGATAACCGAGATCCCCATGGTTAGTCTCGAAAAACGGACATCCTGTATGTTATTTCTGTCACGATTTGGTGTCACAGAAACTGCTGTTTACTTCCGGCCGTGAATAAAATAATTTTAAAACATGAAATATATTAATCAGAAGAGCAGGTTAAAGACAAGGTAAAGATAACACAGTGAAAATATTCGCAATTTGAAAATATTTTCATAGCAAAGAAGTTACAAAAGTCTACTCACAAGGAATGGGCCACACCTGTAACTTCTTAGTTCGAAGCCTCCTCCTATAATGAGTGAAGAATTGCACTTAATTCTGTTATAATCTGAAAAATTCCAATATTTTTAAAGCACCAATTATGAATTTTCTTTGATAACGCTCGCCACAAACTTCTAGCAAAACTATCACTCCCTATCAATAAGTAGGTATCGAAGTTTCATAATTTGTTACGCTATGTAGGTAATTATTGTGAATTTAGAGGCTTTAATTTATCAACTCAGTTAAACCTGTGTCTTAAGGTATTAAATTTTAGATTAAAATACTTATCACAAACCAGAGGTTTCCAATAATCATCATTCTCATTTGTGAGAAAGAATTATATTTAGGGACTGATCTAGATGCGCTGATTAAGGGTCGGTTTTACAGTCTTCGGATAAACTGAGTATTCTTAGAATAACGTGACGTATATATTGAAGAATGTTAAAGAATATTCGGATATACTATGTTTGTGAAACTGGATCTAAATGGTATAAATAACACATTCAAAAAAAAAAGCATTTAGATTATAACATGTCGAGAAAAATCAAATTGCACAAAAATATAAAAGTATATAAAAGTACCTATTCAAAGAAAACATTCCAGTATCAATTATAAAATAGCTAGTACAAAATTTAAATTGTGTTAATAATTATTATGCTTACACTTACTGACTTATATTTTAGAAAAATATTTAGTGCTTATTTGTTACTGCTTAAACCGTGCAGAGAATAGCAAAATCGCTGCTGTCTCATAGGCTATCACATACAAAATGGCGAATGCGGACAAATAGCGTATCACCGTAATCTTTCAAAATTTTTGGCTGCAAGTTGGGTGGATTACAATAGCACCCTCAAGCATCCTCTGAATCGCTGATTGGGGCCTCATGGGCAGAAGAGTAGCTCGAGAACTCCATTTGCAATCCCGACCACCAACGTGCCAGAACAGAGAGAGCGAGCTATAGTTGGTATTTCTTGATATTTTAGCGAATATGCACTACTTTCGCAACAAAATAAATAAACACTGGCTTGTTAAAAGTACAAAATAAAGTTTCGTAAGAAGTAGTTTCCTTTAAAACATCCTTTTCTAAAGGATCTTTAGTGCAAAAGTTATAACATCGTATAGAGAACCCAATACCTATAGGTCATCCCAACCTTACGGTGCAGTACAGCGCTTATGGGTGACATAGTTGCCAGATTGCATACAAAAGAATAATAATTGATTACAAGAAGCTGGTAACTTTGACATATGATTGAAAGTAAAATACTGTGAAAATGTAAAAACATTGCATAGTTAAACCAGCTCAGACAATGCAAGATAATATAAGGTTATGTCAAAATATAAACATCAACTTGGCACCACAGCACCGTTAGAAAGAGTTGGGGTTAATGCACGAATACTAAAGATAGTAAGAAAGGCATCTACTCCATTTGATTGTATACTGCACCGTAAGGTTGGGATGGCCTATAGTAACAGCACAATGTTGATGCATGTTTTCGATAAATCAGTTCTTCGTTAGCCTTTTTTCGTTGAATTATGAGAAAAATGAAGCGTTTTCTTTTTTGATAGAAATCATCAAGGATAAAAATTACAGAGAATCAATACAATAACTAAAAATTTTCAAACAAAACTTGAAGATTACAAATGTTCGAGTACTTCCTAATTTAATTGTAATGATTCATTTACCTAAGTATGGACAACCTATATATTCAAAATTTGAAGAGTCTTTTTTATAATAGAATAATCATCACATCATATTTCGATTGCCTACTTCAAAATTGGATTTAAGTACTTCTAATGATAATCTGCAGTCCATTGAAAATGCTTTCTCTGACTAGAATGATAGTGGAGCGACAATAAAAGTTCTATTGTGCGATATCTGGCTTACAACTTCCGGATATTTCACTCGACTAAAATTGTAAGTCGGTTATCGATTTTTCTTTCTGGACATTTAAAAAGTTTGCCGAACGTAATTTACTCGGGCAGTTTGTTTTTTAATCCGAGAGCAGATTTGCGCACCTGCATTTTCGCATTCGCGTTTCAGGAAACTTTGTGGCGACAGTCCTGCGTCCATAACGGTCTACGACGTTCTAAATATAAATTGTCATTATACTCACAGAATTTCTCTTCTCTCTTGAAAACTTCCAATAACAACAATAAAGTTACGCGATAAATTTGGCCGTAATGGAATTTTTCCTCCGTTAATTCCGTCACGAATCGGTTTTTGAAGTTGAATACGTCAGGATATTTTGCTCTGGACTTTGTTTTCCGGCCCTCTAGGTTCACGTGCGTGACGGACGAGCCTGTCAAATTACGAAAAACAACGTCTGTCACGCAAGTTGCCGGACATAGTATCTGGTGGGTATGGCTGCATTTTCGGATGTGTTCAACATTAAAAATTGGGTGGTATTTTTGCTTGCTTATATGACGATTCTGATTTTCATGCTAGCAACTTTATGCGTTATAGGTACTTTCTTGTCATATTTCATTTTACTACTCTAAAAATTGTTATTGTAGATATTACTAGATACGTACTGTATCCTTCTGCAATTTATTTGTGTCAATATCTTTATAACTATGTAAGCAGCGACGAGGAAAACGAAGTATATAGCCCTGATAATTGCAAAATAGGCCCTCCAAATGTAGAAAATTAACCTATAATGACTGTCCGAAGTAGAATTTAGTATTCTTATAAATGTTAAATTACAAATTAAAATTATTTCGTAATTTGTATTTTTAGGCTGTTGAAATTACTCCTTCCGAATATTTTTTTAATTAAAATGTGCAGAATCTTGTCCACGACTACTCAACATCTCAACAATTTGTCAATTATTTATGTGTTTAATCTAGGATAAGCCGTCTTACATTTACATTCACTTCACCCAAAGTCAAATCGATTTGATTTTGAACAGAATTGATTTGAAAGTGAACTCTTATGCCCAGTTGCACCAACTTTTTAAACAGAGCTTAAATTTAAGTGGTGTTTAGACTATGACATTATTTATAGATTTAACAAAATGTTAGTCACATTCTAATTGATACTTAAGTTGAAGTTTAATGTCAATCAAAATGTATTTGACTTTATACTGACCATACGTAAATATCACATTCTAAACATAACTTAAATTTAAGCTCTGCTTAAAAAGTTGATGTAACCGGGCATTAAAGGAATGATGTTTTGGAACTAGAATTAACATAACCTCAAAATACATAAGAAATAGCATGAAACTAATAACTGATTTAGAAAACCGGCTTGATCACTATGGGGTGCGGGAGGGGAAACTCAATCACTTCGTCATCACTGATCGTCAATTGAATAACTGCAAATGGAATGCAATCTGTGAATTTTAAGTAAATTTGAATCGATTCGTGTTCAAATAGGCTGTAAATGGAGGACAGCTGATATCCGCAATTCACTACCAGCAGGGAATAATCATTATACCATCATAGTTTATGGTGTATAATGAGGGAAATAGGTTACGATTACATTATTTAAACAAGAAATGCAGTTTTATAACATTTTATCTACGGAACAACAATTTTTATTCATTCAAACTTTGTGCAAACGCCTCAAATCTCAAAATTAATACAATTACTTATTTATTTACATTTATATTCATATTTACATTTTAACAACTAGATAAGATATTTGTAGGTGGACAAAGTACAGCCTGTTCTTTTACTGTATGCAAATATTTAAACCTGTAATACATCACCATAAATAGCATATGTCCTTAACAAAAGTTTTACACATTTCGAGAAAATCGCAGTTGAAAATCGGGCAAGAATTAATAGCACGTCTATGACTTTGAGGTAGGTCAAGAAAAGGAAATTTTATTGCGACCGCAAAAAGCATCTGTTGGAAAAAAAAACAGAACTGCAATCGAGCAATGACCTTTGCCGAAGTCGGGCGGCCAATAAAAGCATTTTTATTTCACGTCGCAGTAAAGTCGTATCGTAGCCAAGGAATTATGAATTGTACAAGGAGCACGACCAGTTAAACGCTTCATTTTCTTTAATGATTTCCCTTCTTTATAAATGGCCAGTTTATCTTTTTCATATTCTGTATGTTTTGATCTTTCGCCCATCTTATCGTATAAATAAATACAAGAATACATGATAATATTCAATTAAATTAACTTTCAATAAATTAAAATTTAATTGTGTCTTGAATTTATACACCAGTGAAAATTTTATTCACTTGATAGGTTTGATCGTTTATTCTGCACTTTTCTACACTTTTTGCACCAACCGCTGCCGAGAGAGTGAGATGTATATAATGCAATATAAGTACGAGTAAGAAAAATAGAATAAAGGAGTCAAAAGTGTAGAAAGTGCAGAACAAACGAACAAACCTGATATGAATCAAACACAAACAGCTAAAACTTTTGTTGAAATTGAAGACAACCTACTAAGATAAGCTATTTTTACGGGCTTCCCAGGCTCTCACCTTAGTAATGTGTTTCTGTGTTATTGCTGATTTAACTAATTCGTTTTACGTAATTTGTATGTTTGTCCAATAACTACAGACAGAAAACAAAATTAGTGTTGTGATGGATGTAAACAAAGTATTTATATGTAAAGAACATTCTGTTAGAAAAATTTTATCCAACGTTAATAAAGAATAAATAATTAAATTTATCTACGACCACTACTGTAAATGATGAATTACATACAACACACAAATTAAGTAAGCCGGTATTTACAAACGTCGTGCGTAAAGTAAGAGAAACGCACAACGCACCTACTTTACGCACGCTTATAGTTAGATCTACGTAGCCGCATCACATTAGATTGACAGTCGTCGAAATTGTGTCATTTCTGATTACTTTGAAGGTAATTTTTGTGGTCGTAGATAAAATATAGTATAAAACTTGAGTTGTAAAGCAATTACGCACTTGTGGAATTACTTGCATTCGCCGCTGCGCGGCACTTGCGCAACTTTTCCACCGTGCGTAATTTGCTATTTACAACTCTAGTTATGTAATATACTATTACATACATGCCTCTGTCAATCCACATTAGAGGCCTAGACCCTACAACCAAACGACGAACTGGAAGCGAAAATTGGCAGGATGAAAAATAAAACTTACAGACTTGAAGACACCAGGCCTAAACTGGGGGAAATATCGCCATGGCCTTTTCAATAAACAAGAAGCATGCAGTAAAGATTTTAAGTGATTTTTAGTGAAATGCCGGAAAACTACCAATTAAGAATTCTGTGTTCTCTGTAATAGAGAAGGACATATACTCGGTGGTGGAAGACGTGATTTGTTCAGACAGGCCTTGGCACAGGCTAGGATGACAAATAGGAGAGGACACAACATGGCATCTGGGGGATATCGCAAAACGAGCCGTCAGTGATATAGTTAGACAGTGTTTAATATACTATTTCCAAATTTATGACATCACAAACGTAAAAAGAATAACTTATTCGAAGATAATATAATCAAACTTAAATCGTAGTAGAAAAATAGTGAATCTTCTTCACCAAACTACGAACCAAAAAAAACACTGACTTTCTAATTACTGCGGAGCTAAATCATGGAATCGCCAAGGATGCTTCGTGGTACATATGTAGCTTCAAGACTGGATGTTGCAGTTAAGATTGCTGGCGATTTACCGATCATTCGGCACGGAAAGGGTGATGGTTTGGCTGGATACAATTGTTGCGATTGTTGTTGTTGATTGGTACATAGCACGCATGGAATGAATGACTGCAACTCGAGTTTTTGATTTTTAACTGAACACTGACTCATTCGTTCACGTTTAGAAATATGTTTGCGTAACGGGAAAACGCAAGCCAAAGTAATCTTAAACAGCATATTTGTTGAAAAATACACAATTGCTAAATATTAGAGCAATCACAATCGTAATTAATTAGTTACGGGTGCAGAGATGCAGTACTAATTATATTATTGGACTCGGTATCGCAATTCGACTCGGATTCATCTACGTACGCAATGCCACGCGCAGTCCGCGCACCCACCGTGTGGGTGAATAAATAAGAAGATATTTCGTAGAACAGAACGGAAAACGACAATTTTTTTACCTCCATTTCAAAGAGTTGCACAAATAAATTTATATCATAAGGAAGTTCGAAGTTTTTAACAGACGATGTTTATACATTTGGTCGATTTTTCACAAAACCGCCAATATACCTTATTTACATTGGGTTCCGAACCGCGTGCTTGACTTCCTCCGCTTTTCCGGCGGTCGCTTATGAAGCGCGACCGGATGCCTTCACTTAACGTAGCTACACGGCGCCCTCACTTATTCAATTTCCGAACTCCTTACTACCTACAATTTCCTTCCAACATCCGGGTCGTCATGACATTTTTAACTAAAATTTCCTAATTATTACAATTCTAAGCTTAATTTCTAAGTATTTACATTTCAAACATTCTAAATAATTTATTTCTAAAAATATTTACATAAACTTAATATATTCGAATTTCACAGACAAATCCTGTAAAACACATGTAATACATTACTCTAAATTTACTTTATTATTTACAAAATTATTTCTTTATGAAATTAAAAAAAAATTACGTGCTGCTCATAAACACCGCAATAGGAACCGCCTATAACACATCGTCATCAACATTGTTCGTGTGCGACCAGATAAGCGTTTACTGTCCTTAGGAGCGCTTCGCGTACGGTATAGACCAGAGTATAGACGTCTGGTATAGACGTGGTACAGACACAACATTGAGAAGATCCAGTCACCAGGCTGTAGATACTGTCAGATTAGTGAAAACAAGGTGGATCGTAGTTTCTTTGTATGTGGAAGATGGGAGACGCCTTGGGCAATAGCATCCCGTTGGAATACCAGAATTGTACAGCAAAAGTGGAAATGGCAGATAGGCATATTGAAGATCAAAGAACAGGATGAAAAAAAAAACATATAATTAATAGAATCAGAACATGACTGCTGCTGCGAAGTAATGCCTTTGTCGGTTCCTCGGCAGGCTGAGGGAGTCTAAGAGGAACGTAGCCGTATCACATTAGATTGACAGACGTCGAAAAACTGCCATTGCTAATTATTTTGAATTTGAATAATAAGGTAATTTTTGTGGTCGTTGATGTATTACATAACGAGAGTTGTAAATAGCATATTACGCACGGTGGAAAAGTTACGCATGAGCCGCGCAGCGGCGAATGCAAGTAATTCCACACATGCGTAATTGCTTTACAACTCGAGTTTTGTACTGTACTTTATCTACGACCACAAAAATTACCTTACTATTCAAGTTCAAAATAATCAGCAATGACATTTGCAATTTCGACGACTGTCGTGCGTAAAGTAGGTGCGCTGTGCGTTTTTCTTATTTTACGCACGACGTTTGTAAACACCCGCTTACTTAATTTATGTGTTGTACGTGATTCGTCATTTACAGTAGTGGTTGCAGATAAAGTATAGTACAGTAGATAAAGTATAGTTCCACACGTGCGTAATATGCTATTTACAACTCTTGTTATGTAATATACCATGCGATTTTTTGAAAACAGGCCAGAGTGGGCCATGAGCTTGTTGTGAGACATAATAATCACTCGAAAAAATAAAGAGACAACATAGCTGCAAGTATCGAGATTTAATTCAATGGATTAATTAATAACACATTAACATAACTCAAGCTCTTCATACGGGCCTATGTGTTTGTTTGGATACCGGGACACAAAGGTATTCGAGAGAACGAGGTTGCGGATGCTGTTACCCATTTGGCGTCTTCCTCGCCTGCAGACAATGTTCCGATCCGTCATTCTGACTTCAGAACAAAAATCTTACGAAGGTGACAGGAGAAGTGGAATTATACTTACACTGCGTTGTTATACTCCGTTAAACCTCAAGTTAGACCCTGGTATCTCCCAACATGGCTGACAAGGAGAGAGATGGTGGTCCTCACCCGTTTGAAAATTGGCCACACCTTGTTCACCTTTATCCTATCTTCTATCTGGGGAAGCTCAAGCACTGTGCCCCGAGTGTGGCACTCCGCTTACAGTGTCTCATGTCTTCTTATCTTGTCTGCTTCACGGCAACAATGGCACTCTATCTGATATTTTCAGTAATATCAGCCACTATCATCAGTGATGTCTTATCCCCACGTTTTGCTTAACTGGAAGTAGGGCTAGTGACCTCTGTAGTTGAAGCCTAGCAAAAAAAATGATTAATTAATTTATCGAAAAGAACTATTTTATTCATTCAATTTTGTTACTTGCTGAGATTCCAGCAAATAAGTTATTCAAATCTACGATATCCCGCATAAAACAACGCTGCCACGTCTCTGACGAACAAAACACAATCCTTTAATTTTGTGTTACATTCGAATTTGATTCGGTAATCCTACAATAACAACTCTCGACATTTTCGCATCTGAACGTTGTTCTCATTTCTGCCATTCATCGTCAAAGTGTTTAATTTGTGTCAAATTGATTTAAATACAATAAACACATTAGGATTGCTTGAATATTAAATTTTGCGAGATTTATTTATATTTTTCCGGATTGTATATCAACAAGTATTGAGATGGAAATTATTATGGTTTTAATATTGCTTGCCGGCATAACAAAGAGCGCGCAGATTCTCTTTTCTGTATACCAGTTCTGTTTATTTGTTCGTTATTTTTGGAAGAATTCACGGCAGAACTGATTTATTTTATTCAGTTTTTGTGAAATTTTATGAACTAGGGAAATTTGTTTGTGCAATCTCGATGAATTTGTAAAATAAAACATAAAATGATGCAATAGTTTATATGTATTTGTTTATAACTTCGATGTTGAAGAGTAATGATTTTATTATCATTAATTTCACTTTTTATGATTGCTTCAAAATTACATTTTCAAAAAAATTTGGAAACCGACATTGGCTTTTTTTTTCTAATATTATCCGATATTCTTCTAATTGTAAGTATGTAGCCAGTCAAGAATTAAGAAACATGATGAAAAAATTTGAAAATTTTATTTAACACCTTCAACTTTGATTTTTTAAGTACAACAAATTTGACTTTATTATTGCATTCGATACATTTTTTATTCTCAACTCTTACTGTTTAGAACATCCCTTCAGTGCACACTCAATATCGAGCAGCCTTTATACATTTCAATAAACTTCATTTAAGTTACTTGTGAAATATCTATGATTTTCTTAAAAACACTTTCATGTTATTGCAATGTCCATACCTGCAGGACCTCGAGAATCGCTCGGCGAACACTCACCAATATGTGCGACGAAACATCAATCTGGTCACCGACAAAATGAAGACCTGATGCGATAGACGAGTCAATCAAATGGGATTCGAAGCAGTGGACTAAGTGTGACTATACAATCCCAGAAGGACTGAATTCCAAACTACAGACGCTTTGGGGGAGATCCTATGAAATAATCAAGAGAATGACTTAGTGTATAGGATGCGGAAACTACCCCGTGAAAGTGATCCATATAGATAGTTTGGCTTCATACTCCATTCGCGACAGAATTAAGAAGGGGGCACTACTTCGTCCGAACAGCCGACGCGACGATTCAATTTTAGCCTGGCCACGCTCTCTACATTCTCAATTATTCAACTGCGTTTCAAACGCCAGATGGTTCCAGATGTCTGCTAGAAAATTCGAAAAAGAAAGGATCTCTATTATAAATGCTGAACCCGGCAAATCTGGCAATCTGAATCAGAAGTGTTTTTATTTTGTTAAGCAACTGTGGATATTAATGTGTTTCTTTTAACTTAAATTGATTTTTTAAATTAAATTATTAGATTATCAGAAAATCGGCGACTGTATGCTTTAGTTCAACCGAGCTAAAGAGAATTTTTGAGACGAAAATTAATATGTATGTATGTAACTCGATTACAAGAGAAAAAAAAATGAATATTTTTCACTATACATATAAAATATAAAAACTTTTGATTAAAATTGTTCATTGACAGGTAATTTTTTTACTTGTAGCTGTGATTTTTTTTATAATAATTAATTAATTTTTTTCACTTTTAAGAAAACTCAATATAGTGGAGTTCGCTAGTATGACTCCGCAAGTAGTGACAAACCGCTTATTATGACGTACTTTTACGCAGTGGTCTGGTTTTCATATGAAGTCCTTTCATTCCGCTTATAATGTCGTCCATTTAGTATGACTTAATTACCCTTTCCCTTGAATGTCACTATAGGTAACTCAAAAGAATGTGCAATTTAGAGACAGGAAAATGTATTGCAACTTTTCTTACTTTTACGTGCAAAATTCGAGAACGTAACAGAAAGTATAGTATGCCAATAAAGCAGTGAAGTGACTCAAAGTCAGTTTTAATTGTTTATTATTTATTTTCTTGAAAACTTTTAATGAACAATTTACATGAATCACCCTGTATATTTTCCTTAAAATTTCTCTTTATCAAATGTCTTGCAAATCTTATTTTCAATTCCTTTAATTATTTGTTTTTGTTTTAAACATTTCCTATTTTTTCTAATTCATCGTTTCTTAATTATTTGTTTATCATTTTGAAATCTGTAAGCTATTGTGATGTAGACTACGTTATGAGAAAATAATGTTTTGAGAAGTGCTCTCTTAAGAACAACGCAAAACAATAAAATTTCATGTACAGTAAGGTATTACATTATGAGTACCATATGTGTATAATAAAATAATTAAATTATTTGTTTATCTATGTAATGTATAAATAAATCACTTCATTAATTACTTTTAATCTAGAGCTGTTATTTATATAATTTAATTCCATATTAAAATTCAATTACCATTTTCAATTAATCGTAATTGAATCGTTAATTGAATATCACTGATTTTTGTTAAGAAAACGGCTTTTCAAATAGTTTTATCAGTTTACATCTACATTCCAAAGAAAACAAGAAAAACTTTTTAATTGGAAAAATTTTATTATAAATCATCCTCGACGAGCGCCGTGCAAATATTTCTGTCGGAAATGCAAAAGCGAATTGTGTTTTTAAATTAAATCTTTTGACGTTCGGCGTCTGAAAAAGGCGAGCGCGACCTTTTTTTTTAATTTCGACTAATTGCCTTGATATCAAAGACGCATTTGTTAGCGACGCTGGAACAAAATTATTTACGGTACCAGGCCCATCCCCAAGAACGAGCGTGAAATATCAGAATAATTGTACTTAGATAGCCTCCAAATTTTGTAAATGTAACAGGCGTATAAAAAATGTGAAACGTGGATGGGAATGCTCAAAAAGTGAAGGACGGACAATGTGTAATCCGGGAAAGTGCGCGATTAATGGAAGGCAGAAAAACGATTTTCGATAAGCGGTGAATTTATCGAAGAGAAAATTTTAAAAATGGATTGGAATGTTACTGAAAATTGCTGTTTCATTAGGAATATGTTTAATATATTGGAAAAAAAGAGAAATTAAAGTTTTTTTTATTTTCATCAATTGCGTTATCTATTAATTCAATAGATTATCTGATCGCAAATATAACTAGTGATCCAAAATGTTATTCACCGATTCTTTCTGTGGGAAAATAAACGTAATGAACATTTTCGATATTTGGATCGGTAGATAGATAAATATTTATGTAACTGTTGAAAGTGACTTCAAAAATTTGAAATTTTTACATTTTTTAGAAAAGTTCGATTTCTCTTTCCGTTTTGTAATTACTGTAGTAGATAATTATACTACCCTAGAAAAAATATTACTTTTAAAATCCTATTATTCGCGAAACTTTTTGCGGGGATTTATACTGAGTGAAAAATACCTTATGCGGATACTATTAGTAGGATTATTAAACATCTTGAAACAATAGGAAGCGTAGACGAATTATGCGAATGTAAAATAGTATGATTGAAATAGAAGATGAAAATCACTTTAATGTATTAAGAATGATCAATGAAAATTAAAATTTGATTGCTCTGCCACAATAGTGTTAATGTTATTGATAATGTTAGTGTTATGTTAGATGTTAAAGTCTAAAACATATGAAATGATGTATACTGTTCACAATCATGGTAATGGTAATGATGATGTTAATATTAAGAATCCAAAAATAGTTTTGGATTCTTAACATTAACACTAACATCACCTCTAACATCAACCAATCACAGAAAAGCTTTTATCATAGGTTTTACGGTGTGTAAAAATGCCAAAAATGACAATTTGTCAATATTAACCAAGTTGGTAAAAAGATAATTAACTAAGTACCTATTAATAGTTTATAATCTATTTGTTTTGTTTGTAATTATGGTTGATATCGGCCTATTCTTAGAACTAATCCAACAATATAGATTCTTGTATGACATATCACGAAAAAATAATATTAAAAAAGAAAATGCATGGAAAGAAATTTCCGAGACTCTTTGTTGTGAAGGTAATTACGTTGATTATTTGTCTGCTGATTTTTTTTTAAATTCTATAATAAAAAGTTTTCAGTCGATGTAATATTCCCCAATTTGTTTTCGTTGTCCTATAGCAAGTCGAATGTCCCAAGGTCTTTTTGAAAGTTTTTATTCCAATTTTTTTTGTAATTTAAAAAGAATTAAGATACGAAGTAAAATTTTATCCATTATTTACAAAACTGACAAAACATTACCTTTAACGTTAACACTATTGTGGCAGAGCAGTTAGCTTAAGATACATTAGTCAGAATTTGGGAATTCATTGTACTACTACAACTTTTCGTGTACTAAATACGAAAATTTAAATCGTTTAAATACCGCAAACAACGAGAAATCATTGAAGGGGACAAATTTGAAAGAATGACGTTTTCTGAAACTATCTAGGAAATATGCAGTAATGTTAGAAATCTTTTACAGCGAATACTCTTTAGTGATAAGGTACACATGGAACCCCAAATTCTCAAAATTTTCTATATTGGAGTACCTACCAACCTAACCGAAGTCAACACCTTCAAATTAATGTATGGGCGGGAATTTTAGGAATCATTCACAAGATCCTTCATCGGTAACAAACACCTCCAATTGCTGCAGAATTCAGTAGGATCCACTTTAGGAGATCTTAACATAGACCAGGAGATTTGTCTACAGCATGATGGTTGGCCCTGCGCAGAATAGTGCAGTTGTGCGAAACTTTGTAAACGAGGCATTTGTAGTGGTTAGCTGCATTTGGAGAGCAGTTTGAACACCGTGTAAATACATATAACGAAATACTGGGTGTTAATAAAGAAACCCTATACATGTTGACAGGTGATAGTAGAGACCAAAAGAAGAAAAAAAAATCTAATAAATCCAGATCCAATTCTCAATGGTTTTCGAAATATGGGACCTTGAAATTTTGAATTTGAATGAATCTATTAAAATGAAAATATCGTAAAACTAAAGTTGTGGCAAATATTGACAGTAAAATTACATAATAGTATGCAAGTTTAGTTTTTTAATTAAACCTTATTTCCTTTTTCTCTGAGTCAAAGGTCGATTTCTTAAAAAGTTTCATGAGATGGAATATGCCTCAAAGGATACCTTTGTTGCTAAGTTCGTCTAGCTTCACGCGAATTTTGACAACCTTGCGAAACTAAACTCGCTTACTAATAAGTAATTTTACTGACAATATTTGTCACAACAGGAAAACTTTTGTTTTACCATATTTTGATTTTAACAGACCTCGGTTGGAAAACAGAGAATAGAGGTGCAACCTAAATGCGAGTTGTCACAGTTCATAGCCAACTACAATTACAAGACCACAATTTATGTAAAATGATAAAACTTATAGGTAGTTACCTTCAAATGATTTCATGTCTGAAAAACTTGTGCTTATTAATGGTTGTAAAGTTTTTTTGAGTGTGAGGATCCTGAGTGTAAAGCTAGATTATAATCATCATTTGCTTTATTTATAGTAATATTAGTAGCACACTTTTCCACGAGCCACAAACGAATTAAATGAGAGATTATTGCAAATATTGATTGTCAGGCACTGTTACAATGTAAAACAATTTTTAATTTTAATGACGGCAGTATTTATTTACCTCTTATTTCTTTGGTTTCTGGGTTTTTTCTTCATCTTCCTGTTTGAAAATATGTTTATGTTTCCGTTGTAAATGATTTTTAAGGTTCGTAGAATTTCCTGATGATTTAACGTATACATGGCAGATTTTACATTTTCCTCCACCATTAACACCTTTAAGAAAATGTTTCCAAACCATGCTTTCTTGCATTTTGAATTTGCTTTTTAGTTTAGGTTAGATTACACACACCATAACATTGCGCTAAGTGCAAAACTGCAAAACACAAAAGGCGGCAAAAGTAACTAATACTACATACAGGTCCTGCCTCGTGCCCGCTGCTGAGTTAAGTGAGCAGCCAACACAAAAACGGGGCGTTTTCGAAAATTGGAACGCTATATACCGGTTAGTCTGTTTTCTTACTCTTACATGCATTAAACGCATTCGTTCTATCTCACTTTTCTACCTCAATCCATGTACCGCTCCAGTTTTCGAAAATAAGGGTTATACAACGGTCAGGCTAAACCACGTGATTGGAAAATTGAACACATGCTTAGTCTGACCCTTGATTTGATAATTTTTTGAATATCATTTACTTATTTACTGTAGCCATTATCGAATTATTAAAATCTGAAGGTAGCATACACTAAATTAAAAAAAAAGAACCGAGAAACCGATATTTTAGAGTTGTGAATCGATTCATAAAGATACCTAAAGAATCGATTCAAAAAACCGATTTTAGCCTTAAAAAGGCCCATCTCTCATGAGAATCCCCTCAACAATGGCTATGGAGATTCCAGGTTAGGCCATAGCACTTGGTAGTTCAATGAAAAGAAGACAAGAGCACAAAGAGAAATGTGTAGGATCTCTGCGATATGTTTTAAATTTTCTTAGTCTAACGCATAGGCAGCAGAAACTCAAAAGAGGCGAGTGTTTAAATTAAAATTGATAATAAGGTCCGGGTCGAGTTTTTTTTTGTCAATTAAGACAACGCTCGCAGAATCCGAAGGCCTTCAGCGTTTAATGTCCGACTAGTTTTATACAGGGTGTTAATAAAAAAAACCTTACACGCGTTGACAGGTGATAGTAGAGACTAAAACAAGAAAAAAAATTCTAATAAACCCATGTCCAATTCTTAATAATGGTTTCGAGATATGGAATTCTGAAATTTTGAATTTGAATGAATCTATTAATGACAAATTTTATGTGAAATATTTTGGATATCTTTTTACTAAGCGAAGAGAAACGAACATTTTTCGGCGTTGAACAAACTTTTAATATCTAATTTTATTGTTCAATTGAAGTTTAACTTCTTTGCAGAAATGACTTCCTTATTTGTTATATTTGAATGTCCCTTTTCCTCCAAATCCGAAAAGTTTGTCAGTAGTCTCTTCTTCTCCATATATATAGTCCATAATAGTTTTTGTTTTATTTTGGTATCTTGAGATTTTTATTTATTCTTCTATTTATATTCTACATGATAATTGAATGATAAAGATATTTATTAGATTAATTAATTCTTTCCGAAACAAACTGGAATACTTTTGTATTTAGTAAATTTAAAATTATTAATTCATTAATTTAAATCGGCCGGAAATTTATTATTTTGGTTTGTTCATAAAAAGAAAACAAACAATAGCATTGTTTCATTTGGAAATAAAGAAGTATGAAACAAAAAGCTTTTAAAATGAACTCGTGGATTCGAGAAGAATACTTATTATATACTAATTACCTGCGGTTTTATTTCGTAATACTAATGAAAAAATGAATTTCTGAAACTGTTAAAGAAATTTTACCAAAATTTCAGAGCAACGGGGGCAACACACAATTAAATTGGCATTTACTTTTGTGACTCTTTATAATTAATATTGGATTCCGCAACTTTAACGTTTTAAAACTGTAGGTAAAATAAAACCTGCCCGAAATAATTGGTGCCCGAGAAAAGCAACACCGCAGTCAAAAGGTTTTTTCATCTTCGGAAATGAAAATAACAATTAACTCTAATTAATATTTTGCGCGCGTTTAAAAAGGTCAAGTTTATTTAGCGGGGATGATCACTTCCAGACTCAGGCTTTGCTGAATTGGTGACACTCAGCGTTTTCAATAGAATTTTCATTCAACATCCCCGTACCCTCTTTTCGTCGCACTCCGCTGGCATTAGGCAGAAAAGTCGAAGCAAATGTAAATCCGAGGAAAATTCGTTTGTCGGTAGTTTCAGTCGAGCCCTATTGTTTACAGGGCGGATTTGATTAAGTTAAGTGCACCGTTGCAGTGATTTCGATCACGAGGATATGTAGCTAGAAGTCTGAGAGACCGATGGAATAAAGAACAGTCGTAAAGAGAGTCGTCACACATTTCTACAATCATAGACTTAATATTTTGTGTCGTTTTCGAAGAAAAGAATTTTAAAATTTCCAATTTAAACTTTTATGTTGCTGAAGTTGGATCTTTTCTTATGCTAAGTTAAGTAACAAAAAAAAAACGAAACATAGTACTTCCAGGGGAAAATAAAACAAACATCGTTAGTAAACAAATAGTATATTGATTTACAAGTTTAGAAAAGTGACAGTTTTCCAGTGAGTGTAAATGTTTGAGCGTTAACTCACGAGTGGATCAAATTTACACGAACATGGAAATTCACTTTTCTAACGTGTAGATCATGCTATTTTTTCGTGTAGTTCACGAAAATTACACTAAAATTATGAGAGTGTCGACGAATAATAATGATTATTATTTTAGCATAATTTTATATATAAAAGTGAATTTCCATGTTCGTGTAAATTTGATCCACTCGTGAGCTAACGCTCACTCGTGAATTCAAACATTTACACTCACTGGAAAACTGTCACTTTTCTAAACTTGTAAATCAATATACTATTTTCTACTTTGCCTTCACAATGAGCTCATTGTGACACAATAATTGAAAATTACTCCGCCCACAATAATTTTATATCCGTAGATACGTATTTCGGCAGCAAAGCTGCCATCTTCAGTACAATTTAAAAAAACACTACATGAAATCTAACAGCTACCTACCTACCTACCTGATCATACTCTCTATACTACTAATAGTATCTAAAATTAACAAAATTAACACTAAAAAATAGTAAAGAAGACTGTGGTTTAAGAGATATTTGAAAATTATCTCCGCCCACAATAATATTAACAATCAAAACCTACTAAAAAAGCAAATCAAATAAAACGGAAAAGAGTATTGGTCTAATATCAGAAAAAGGTTCTTATTCTGTGATCTGCTCTAATCTGTAGGTTGTTTTTTGGCGATTTGTGCATATACAGGCTGAATCCAAAAAAACGCCTACGCGAATAGCGTTGGTGTTTATTGTCGTATTTGAACGGCCAAAAAATCAAATGAAATGGCAGAAAAAACTCTACAACATACCATATCTTGCGTCTTTAATACGTTTAAGACAACTGCCTGACAGCTGTCAACTTTTGTTTTTTAAATGCAATGGTATGATTACTGTAATAAATTTCGAAAGAATTTTTTTTTCTGCGTTCAATAATGTGCTGCAGCAAACACTTATTTTTCAAAACAATAGAAAAAATAAAAAGAAATAAATAAATTATTAACATCAAATGACGTAATAAACAGTTGCTGAACAATTAATGATGCCTGTTTTACGGTAAATAGTGTAGTATCACAGTCTCCTTTACTATTTTTTAGTGTTAATTTTGTTAATTTTAGATACTATCAGTAGTATAGATGGTATGATCAGGTAGGTAGGTAGGAAGCTCCTTTATTATTTTTTAGTTCATTGTGACACCAAGAACAGTTTCACAACTTGACTCATTAACAGAATACTCCAACTGAAGCTAGACAAGAAAAATTAATAACTTGTCAATTTGATTTTTGTTTAAAACGAAAGGTTGTCAGTGTTGCCGCGCATGACAACTAAAATTGCCCATATAATAAGGAGATCCAATTTTTGACAGTATTTTTCATACTTTTGTTCAATAAGTGACGCAAAGTAGAAAAAATAATATATTTTACACGTTTCTTGTGAAACATATAAAATAATATACTATTGTACAACAGAAAGTTACAGTTACACTGTGCGTGTATATTATTAATAGACTTCGAGCATTTCGGAGCATTGCCATGGTTACACAATACGAGAACTAATTAAAAGTGCCCATTCATTGCGTAGCGATGGTAACACTCTGCAAATCCGAAGTCTAATTATTATTAATACATCCTAGTGCCACCTGACCTGTTTATACTTAATTCTTCGTCATTTAGTAGCTTCATGGGGATTTTCGAAGATTTGTTTTGCGAGTTGTGCATATTCCTGACAGTGCCAGAAACGACACGAATTATTCTTGTAAACTCTTGATTGGCTTTGGGGTATTTCTCGATCGAGTGGTCCATATAAGTACTGGGTAACTTGTTGTGACCAGCTTGACAACTGTAATGACACCGATATGTCCTTAACCAAAAGTAAATAGGTTTCGAGAGTGAAACTTATTTTCATAATAATGCAAGAATAGCAGACCATGAATTAATGTATACCTACTTTCGTCGATGTATTGAAAAATTTCGGCAAAACTTCCCAATTTTTTCTATAGCCACGAATATTCTAGTTCAGTAAATTATTAATTGTGCAAGCTTCTTCAAGCAAACCGATTATGTAGCACCTGAGAATAGACGTTAAACTAAATGTATTGCAAAGAATATTAATGCACTGGCGGATTGGCCAAGGCGTCAGCTTGCCCGATGGCAAGTGGACCCTATGAGCCCCTCATAAAACATTAGAAAATTCGTTACAAATAAACAAATTGTCGGTAGGCCTTCCTTGTCTTCTGGCACTGATTTTTTTTGGAGCCAGTCCGTAGGCGTATTAACGTTTCAGAGCCACACCTCTACATCTCTCAGAAAATGAAAAGTCAACAATAAAAATTTTGCGGAACTTGGAATTTACGTTACGTGTAAACTTTTATAGTCGAAAGTAGGTATAACGGAAGCGATGCAAACTGAGTGATGGTTTCTAAAAGCAATTCGATTGATGTTGTGTGTAGTTATAAAAACGTAGGCCTGAAACGTGTATACGGACTTCCACAAAAAGTCCAAATTAAGCCGTCTGCCTAGAAACGGAAGTGGTAAGCTGATGCATAGGTACACTCTGAAGTAGAACTTGTTCTAAACGATGAAATTGGCGAAGATGGACGATCACTGACTTTCTAAGGTGTTCTTAAAATAAGTGTAATTTGTTGGAGACGATAGGACTGGTAGAATATATCTTGAAAATGGTTGGGAAGAAGTGGAATGTTGGAATCACTTGGAGTGCATAATTGGAGAGACATGCTTCACAGGCAGAGATAACATAAATCTAGCCAGAAACTCGATACACCACATAAAATATACGATCGTTAAAAAAAAAATTGTAAGAATGTAGCAGTGGGTCAGAATTGATTAAATTATAACATATAAGGTGTAAGAGTTTTTATTATTTATCTCGAAGAAACTGTCAACATATAGCGAAACGTGAACATTTATATGTATTGAACTTACGAACTGTCCGATTAATTATAATTACAAATTTTGCGATAATATCCAAGGGAGAAGAAAATGCTTCAAGACGTAAACTTGTAAATAGAAGAAAGTCGCGGGAACTTCACGCAAGTCAGATAAGTTCGTATATTTCCAAGACAATTTGAAACAGAGTGTACATAATGGGCAATGAACATTAGAGCAGAACTAATTTATTTAAATAATTCTCCTTGAATGCCGAGAGGAATAGCTCCCTTTGTGATTTAAGGGCCAGTTTCATAATCGAATTTAAAGGAGACTTAAAATAAAGTCACTTTCAGATGTCAAAACAAATATGAAAACACATTTGTTTACACATCTGAATGTGACTTTAATTTTAAAGTCTCCTTTAAATTTGATTATGAAACTGGCCCTAAGAGAAATAAAAGATTATTACTTCGTTATCAGAATATGTTCTGTACTGATTGAGTTCAGAAGAGCTTTTGGGAAGTTATCTTGGTGCGAGTTTAAAAAAGTGATCCATGAGGGAATTGGAAAACACTAACGTGTTTTGTAGTTGTCGGTGTATAGGTTGTTTACGGTCTTCTCTGCATCTTTTTAGGGGGCGATAGTACACCTTAGAAGGAGTCGTTAAACTTTAAAACGCCTTAGTAAAAGTCGTCTCATAAACGAGATAATAAATTTGTTTTAAACTTTAGTAATCTACTACTTAATCAGCATTGTCCACTACAAAAGATGTTCGAATTTATCACCATATTGTTGTATACAGTCTTGCTCGGCGTATGCACGACTCCACATACTGTGCAAGGCCCAAACCTTGTTGACGAATTTTTAGTCAAACCAAGGTGACAGTAAAACTGAATTACTGATAACAATTTTACCTGTCAAATAACAAACGTAATAACAATTGAACAATAATTTTTTTCTACTTTGCGTTCACAATGGATTGACACCAAAAACAGTTTCACAATGAAGCTCATTGTGACACTGTTTTTGGGGAAATTTTAGTCATTTTTTATTGAAAATATTTAATAGATTTTACAAAATAATTCAGTATTTATTTGTTACTTAACAATATACTCACAATGAAGCTGGATAAGAAAAATTAATAACTTGTTAAAGTGACTTTTGATTAAAACGAAAGGTTTTCAGTGTTGCCACGCATTACAACTAAAATTCCCCATATACTAAGAAGATCCAATATTTTTCATATTTTTGTTCAATAAGTGACGCAAAGTAGAAAAAATAGTATATTATACACGTTTCACAAGAGGCATTGTAACACTCGTTCTGTTGGGCCCAATATACAATATACCCCAATAACCCCAATATACAATATACTATTGTATTGGTTCAAGATTACTTTTATCGTTTAATGTAAAAAATAAAAGAATTATTATCTCGCTTATGAGATGACTTTTAATAAGGTGTTTTAAGGTTAATCGACTCCTTCTGAGGTGTACTGTCCCCCCTAAAAGGATACGACTGTAAATACCCTGTATACCAATTAAGGAATTTAGTCACTAATTGTAAGACAAGCCAAATAGACATGAACTTACTAGAACTATTGTTTTTTTAAATTCTAAAATATGTATATGTCTTAAATAGTTATTTACGAATCGAGTGCGGGAACACATTTTTCCCGCGTGAGCGCAGTTTTGAAGCGCGACCGATGTAGGAGGGAGCGCTTCATATGCGCGAACGCGGGATAATGACTCCCGCAAGAATTTCGTATTATATGAAAGGAATTTTGAAAGGAATATAAAAATTTAATTATTGGAAATACTTTCATATAATTTCATGTCCAAAAAGGTAAAATTAAGCAAGCCATTCTGAAGAAGCGTATAATCACCGTATAATTGACATTCTGTCAGATTCGACAGAAACAAAATTAGGGAAGTTACTGCGTGGTCAACCTCTCAGCGATGAAAAGCCTAGCGTTTATTTACAAAAAATTCGTAATCTAGCCGGTGGCAAGACACATGACACATTTCTAAGAACACTGTTTTTGGAGCAGTTGCCTAAAAATGTCCAGAGTATACTCGCAGTCAATCCAGAGGTCGACTTATCTACACTTGCACTTATGGCCGACAGGATTATGGATACACTTAAGCCTCACATAGCCACCATTCAGCAACCAGTCAAGTTTTCGGAGAATTTGGCGCAACCACAATCCAGCGTTTCGACACCCATGCCTCAGACTAATGTTATCGATGAAATCAAGGCAGCCATCGAAACTCTTACCCGTGAGATATCTTTGCTGAAGACACCAGGAACCAAGAAACTCAGACAACGTAGCCGCAGCAGAACAAGAGGACACAACAACCAAAGTATGAATGCTCGTCCCACAATTTGTTATTATCATGAGAAATTTGGGGCCGATGCGTACCACTGCCTGCTGCCTTGCTCTTGGAAAAATCATCGAGAACAGGAAAACTAATACCGCCGGCAAATGTGGAGCCTACCGCTGGCGAACACTTTTCATCGAAACGCCTCCTAATAACTGACAAACGCACTGGTATTTGCTTTCTTATTGATACTGGTGCTGACGTGTCCGCAATTCCACGCAATAATTCGAAACATACGAACCCAACTGACAAAGTACTACATGCAGCTAACCATACTAGAAATTTTTACTTAGGTTAGAAGTATAAACTACAGTAAATGCTAGGACGTGTTTAACCTCAATCGGTTCAATTATTGTTCTATTATTTTCTCGTGATAAAAATGCAATAATTATCAATATAATGATTGAGAGTGATGATAGTGTTGAAGCAAGTGCTAAGGATGCCGAAAACGTGGAAGATATAGACCTTCAGATGGCATTTGTTCTTCTGTTGGAAGATTTTAAAATACTTCTTGACAAGCGGCAAACTCCAACAATCAAAGCAGAAAAGGATAAAGCAGCTAAGTCACTCGCTGAAGCTTATAGTAAGAATACCAACGAAGTAATAACTGTAAAACAAGTTATGAAAAAATTAAACAATATGAAAACCAAAGTGAAAGATGCCACAGACCGATGCCACGATGCATCCACAGACGTGAAAATTCCTTTAGAATTGCATGTAGCCTGTACATTAATGCTACAAAATCCTTTACGGTTGAAATATTCTTCCCCATGAATTTTAGGTTTCATTATTCTGATGTGGGTACAATCTATCGCTCCTATTGCCCCAGGTATCGTCCAACCCTCTTTCGCTAATTCAATTTCGCGGGCATTCTGAGGAAAAGACAACCAAACATTTTTCTTCGACACAATTTTTTGTGAAACCTCTTTAATTATGTTTGAAGCGGTTGTTTGATGTACTCCTAAATCTATACCAACACCTTGTTGAAACCCAGGATCACCTAGAGTTCATAAAAATATCTCCATTTTCGCTACATTTGACAAAGCCTCTCGTCTCAATACGATTTCCTAAGAACTTGTCAGTCATCCATTCAACATTTTCTGCATTGAAGCTAAGAGAACAGTGTCTTAGTAAAACGTTATCTAAAATAATCGACTTACCGAAATATTTATCTATACAGTACCTCCCCATATGTTCTACGTTAACATATTTCCCTCTTTTTCCTACCATAATTCATAAAAGCAGCCATTTTTCACACTTTTTCAATCGAAGTAACATTTGTGAAGTTGCTCTATGGGTAGCTTCTTAAAAACTACACCAAACACTCCCAATTGGAGGAAATACTAGACAGCATTAGTAATTACTCTAGCATTGACTTCTACATACCGAAGTAAATAAAGCAAAGTATGAAGTAGTTACTCCTAGTACTTACTTTAGTCTTACTTCAAGAATAATGTGGAGTAAAAGCTTTATTTTTTAGTATTTACTTGAAGTAAAAGCTACACAATGGAGCATTTACTTGAAGTAAAAGCAAATACTCCTTTTAATTATACCACCCATTGTCAAGAATCTGCGACATTTCACTACCTATCATCATCTCCACGGAAGACATCGCCCAAGAACAACAAAAGGACATGGAACTCCAAGACCTGCTCGGAAATCCAGGCGTACTAGATCTTAAACCATTGAGACTCGATGGAACAGAAACAATAATTTATTGTGATCTCTCAACAGACCAAATAAGACCGTACATTCCACAGTCTTTAAGAAAGAAAGTTTTCGACATTACACATAACGCTGCTCATACCAGTGCAAGAATCACTAAGAAAACAATTGTCGAAAAATTCGTCTGGCCGAAGATGAACCAAGACATAACAAACTGGGCCCGAACTTGCCTACCTTGCCAGAGATCTAAGATAGCAAAGCATGTGAAGCGAAAACCGGAGCATATTCCGATACCTGATGACCGTTTCCATCATGTCCATATAGATATTGTGGGGCCACTTTCGTCATCGCAGGGATTTAGGTACTGTCTCACAATGATCGACAGGTTTACGAGATGGCCTGAAGCTGTACCTGTTAAAGATATCAACGCATCAACCATAGTCGACGCCTTTTTCCAGCACTGGATTGCCAGATTCGGAGCACCAGCATACATAACGACAGATAGAGGATTGCAATTCGATTCACAGATGTTTAACGCTCTGGTAAAGATGATCGGCAGCCGAACCATCAGGACTACAGCCTATCATCCCGAATCAAACTGTATCTTGGAAAGATGGCACAGAACCCTTAAGGCAGCTATCAAATGCCACGAAACTGATGATTGGACGCGTGTTCTCCCAGTAGTTCTATTGGGCCTCCGCAACGCATATAAAGAAGACATTGGAACTTCAGCAGCAACGACTCTAAAATTACCAGGAGAATTTTTCACACACGATGATACACCACAAGACCCTAGACCATTCCTGAAACATTTAAGACAAACATTGCGACGACTAAAACCACAACAAACAGCACATCACAACAAACCCAATACATTCATATACAAAACTCTCCAGACAAACACACACGTATTTCTACGAACTGACAGTACACAAAAACCACTAGATCAACCTTACAGAGGCCCTTACGCCATCACTAAAAGACTCTCTGATCTTTGCTATAGAATCAACAAAAGGGGCAAGGAAAAGGATGTCTCCATCGATCGTCTGAAACCTGCCTACCTCGAGAGGGACCCCCAGGAATCAAGTCCTATCACATTGCGAACATATCAAGGACCTAGAACAAAAAGGGTTCATTTCGCTCCCGACCTGGTCACTCGGGGGGGGGGGGGACTCTGTAGCAACCAAAAAGGAACAACTATTAGACAGCAGCAGTGGGCTGTGGATTTTTATCTTAGTTACAATAAAACATTATTAGTTAGTTATGCGAGTTGTATTTTGACTAAAAATAAATATTATTTTCTAAGAACCGCTTTCGAAGTTTATTATAGCAATCGCTATAATATCATGGCATGCTTTCTCGGAATCGAATTTTAGGCGAATTGAAACGGCCATATAAGCGTTAGCTTATTAATGTAGTCGACCATAGGTGCTTTCCTTTTACCATAAACCTCACCTCAGATCAGATAAACGTCATTTCCGTTGGCATGAACAAGTGAGTTTGAATTGAGATTTCAACCTCCCACCTTGCCGCTCGAGCATTCCCATTAGTTGTTAGATTGAAATATCTATTCAAACTCACTTGTTCGTGCTAACGGAAATGACGTTTAACTGATCTGAGGTAAGATTTGTGGCAAAAGGAAAGCACTGCATGATTTCTCAATGTAATTACCCTACTACTCTCATAGGTGGCAGAACAATATTACAATCTTAATAATCAAAACGCGCATGAGCAAATTGTGAAGTTTGTTTCCATTGGTTTCCATTTTATGTGGCAACCATATTACTGACGTTTATATTTCATTTTTGTAAGTACATTTTTTAGTGCTTTGTAGGTCCTTTTGCTTGCGACTTCTTTTTCTTGCGAATTTTTTGTATTGTAAATTAGTTTTCCATCACTCCAATGCCGTGGTCAGATATGCATTTAATGTAACGCCTAACGTAATTTTTTACATCCAATTTGACATAAATCTACGGTTGCACTTAAGAGGCCTTTTACAAAGCGCTAATTTTTAAAAAGTTTTTCTGAGTAACCATTGTAAATTATAACCTCAAATTTTCAGTATATATTCATGAGGTAATTATCAAGGTCTCACGTTGATATTTTTTCAAAAAAAAAAAACTTTTTTTGAAAGATCAAATCCATATCTCCAAAACTATAGGATTTTTGAGAAAAACGAAAACGTGAGACCTAGATATGATGTTCTACAGCATATTTAAAAAAAATCAGTTCTGTGAATTTAATAATAGCTGAGAAAAACAGCTTCAAAATTTTCGGGAAATATCGTCGTTGTAATACAGCGCCTCTAACGGAGGGCTATCTAAACTACAAATTTCGTATTCGGGGCACATTAGCTACGAAATTTGTAGTTTAGACAGCTCTCCGTTAGAGGCGCTGTATTACAACGACGAGATTTCCGTATTCGGGGTACATTAGCTACAAAATTTGTAGTTTAGACAGCTCTCCGTTACAGGTGCTGTATTACAACGACATTTCCCGAAAACTTTGAAGCTGTTTTTCTCAGCGATTATTAAATTCACAGAACTGATTTTTTTTTAAATATCTGTAGAACATCATATCTAGGTCTCACGTTTTCGTTTTTCTCAAAATTTTGTATAGTTTTTGAGATATCGATTTGATTTTTTCAAAAAATTTTTTTTACAAAAATGTCAACGTGAGACCCAGATAATTGTCTCATGAATGCGTACTGAAAATTTGAGCTTATCATTTACAATGATTACTCAGAAAAACTTTTTTAAAAATTAGTGCTTTATAAAAGGCCTCTTGAGTTTAATATCAAATTATTCTTTATAAATTTGTTTTCTTTTCCACATTATCATATCACAAGAAAAAACTACACCAAACTGGTCAAATTATTATAGACTTTGAAAATTACGTTAGGCGTTACGTTAAACGTAAATGTGCCCGCCCCACAACAAGTAAATTATTGACGCTGTCATTATTTTAATGCGATGGATCATTTTTTTGGCCGCGGTTAACTCTTTGCTTTCTTTCTTTTTTACAGTTTTCCGTATTTTTTGTAGTTTCCGTTAGACATGGCCAGTAAATGTTATTGTTATTGCAAAGCTCCTGGTTGCAATAATTCAACAATTCGTCAGGAACAGAATTTAACTTTTCATTTTTTTTCCTGTTGAGGATCAACGTTTGAAGAAATCCTATTATATTCATATCACACGTTAATGTAAATTAAACGACAAAAATAAATAATTTTTAAATTAAACATGTATAAATAAATTTAAATGTGAAACTAAGTGCCGAGTGTGTAATTGAATTGTTTATTTCAGAAACCCGTCAAGTACACTTTTTCAAACTTTCGAAAAACAAAAAAAAAACTTTACTTTCAATATTACTGTAGATTTTTGCCTAGAAAAAATCTACAGTGTTTCTCAATATCTCCTAAAAACAAATAATGCTTGTATTTAATTTTTAAAATTATACTCTATTCATAAAAAATTTATAAAAATTTTGTATTTGACGGGTTTCTGCAATGAAATAACTTTTTCAAAAAAAAAATTATTTTTTTAGTAAAATTATGACTTTTTAAACAGCAGTGGGATGTTAAATAGAAACACATTATACTTTATACTTAAATTAAATGAAAATTCTTGAATCACAACCAAATTATTTATTAACTTTTTGTTTGTAGAATTAACGTTTTCTACATTGATTTATGTCGTCTTCAGATTCATCATGGTGTTCTGTCCCGAACGTGTTGCACTGGGTGGCTGGCGCACGTAGACTTTTATACTTAAAATACTTTTGTACTTAAAATTTATTAAATATCAAAGAAAATAAAATTCAACAATCAGTTTGGTCTTAAACAAAGAACGCTGTGCTGCAACGCTGCAATTTTCTATCTGAACGCGACCTTTGGTTTGGGGAAAACAAAGCATTAAAAACAAGTGATGCAACCCCTAAAACAATACTCAATAGGGTTTCCACAAGACGAACATGAAATTTACTGGAGAAAGCCGCCATGTCATTTCGCTTGACGGGTTTCTGCACTAAACAGAAATTTCAAAATAAAATATGACCCATTGGGAGGCTTGACAGTTGACGTGTTTTTGCATAAAATGGTGTGTTTACAGTAGGCCATTCCGAATCTATTCATATCCCATTTTCGATAAAAATGTCAGTTGACGGGTTTCTGAAATAAACGATTCAATTATGGTTTGACTTTAAACTTTGCTTAATTACTTGAATTTACAATTGGTGCTATGGGACTAAAGCGAAGCTTAAAGCTAAACCATAATTGTACAAACGGCACTTAGTATTGTTATTCTTGAAAATTGTAAATTCCTCAGGCGAAAAAGGAATACAATTTTATAAATCCTGCCTTTAGCAACTGTTTACTCTACTCTCTACAAGGTGGCGCTGAAAATTGTGTTGTGAGTAGGTACTATGGACATTCTAATCTTTTTTGTTGATCTGTCATGATTCTTCGCTTTGCGCTGGCTATCATGTGACATTTCTGTCACCAGAAAACGTAACTTTTCTTATTCTAGTAATTTTCAGTGTTTTTATAATGAAAATAAACGTTTACTTACATAGGTAATTATTTTTAACTTCATAATAAATGTTGAAAGTAACCTCCATCTTGTTGAAGACACAACTGAGCTCTTCTTTTGACACCGTTAATCACCCGCTGCGCTGTAGCAAATCTGCCGAATTATTTACCTCTTCACATTTTGCAGTGATTCGTTCAGCCAGCTCTTCCAAATTGTTGTCAGGAATTTTGAAAATGGAATTTTTAAGGTGTGGTCACAAAAAAAAGAGGAGTTAAATCACAAGATTTGGGAAGCCATATAATTGCTGTATTTCTGCTGATTAAACGGTCATCAAAAGATTCTTGCAGAAAATCTATGGGTCCCCGCGCTACATGAGGTGTTGCACCGTCCTGTTGAAAAAAACCCATTTGCAGTTCGTCATCACGTAATTGGTTGATGAAACTATTAAGAATTTCCTCTCGATATCCTTGTGCCGTAAGAGTACCAATGAAAAAAATCGGTCCTATTAATCGTCGTCGACTTAAACCTACCCACACGCCTATTTTTTGTGGGTGAAGTGGTTTTTCTGTATAAAAATGTGAGTTTTTAGAACTCCACATTTGCATGTTCTGGGAGTTGATATAGCTAGTCAGACAAAACCATGCTTCGTCAGAAAAGAAACTATGATTTAAAATTTCATCATCCATATTAGTAAGGAACCATTGAGAAAACTGTCGTGTTTTTTCATAATCCGTAGGCAAAAGCTCTTGAACACAAGTCAGACGGTAAGGATAAAGATGTAAACGTTTTCAAGATTCTTTGACAAGTTGAATACAAAAGATCAACTTGTTGTGAAAGTGCACGTACAGAAATTTTTGGTTGGTCTTGAATGATTTCCTGAACATTTTGTATGGCATCAGCAGTTCTTTTCTTTGGACGAGCGCTACCTTTTTTCCTTGCTATGCTTCTAGTTTCACGAAATAAATTAACAGAGTGCATCAAATTATCAAAATTGTTTGTATTGAAATAGTTCTTCGGGATATTTTTCTTGAAAATCAGTTAGACAATCTTGGATAGAATATTGCCATTGACCATTAATTTCACAACTATGCAACTAAAAAATTTCTGTAATCGTGATAACGGTTTCTGCTAGTTATTTGTTCACAGATACCAGGAAAAATAATATAAAAAATCCATCATATCAGGTTTTTTTTATAATACATAATTAAAGGTCTTATCTCTATAGGATTATTCACGCAAATGGTTCATTAAAAGTTTTCAAGGAAGAAAAGTAGATAGACATTTGAAATTTACGGAGCAGAGATATTTCAAAAGGATCTTTTCAAAACTGACTTCAAGACACTTTCGCTTATACCGGAAGTCGCTATCAACTTGCTTACTATAAATAGCATGCTACAGTTTTTGAATTGTGGGACTAATGAAGTAATTTGTGAAAGCTTTACCGAAAGAAAACTTTTTCAAGTATTTTAGGTCAAAATTGTCAACATTATCTGACGCTAAAGTAAAAGAAGGCATATTAATTTACTGGGCCAGATATACGAAAATTGATAAAAGATATAAACTTTGTGCCAACGATGACTGATACAGAAAAACAAGCATGGAAAGCTTTTACAAAAGTGGTTGAAATTTTTTTGGGAATCAATAGAAGTGACAATTATGTAGAAATTGTTAAAAATATAAAGTAAAATAAATTTGAAAAACTTGAGTGTCGTATGAGTCTAAAGGTACATTTTTTTACATTCGCACTTCGATTATTTCCCAGACAATTTGGGAACATTTAGTGCAAGGTGAAAGATTTTACCAAGATATCTGTCAAGATTTAGTTTGCAACATCTGTTTTTTTATTGCACCCCTGCTCCAGCAAGGGCCTATGTTAGGTAGCGAAAGTGAGGGCCAAACCAGTCCACTCAAGATGTTAGTTGTTGCTGTTGGTTGTATTTTTTAGTTTTTAATAAATCTAATGCTAAATAATAGTGGGTTTAAAATCAAACACCTATGACCAACATAAACACACACACAAAACAAAACATTTGGTCCTGCGAGCCGAATGGATTAGCTACGAATGGAAAGGTTGAAGAAAACAAAAACTTTGTTAGATCCACGAGGCAACAATCGTCGCCATGATTGAAAGCATGTCCGAATCTGTTAAAACATTAACTCGCAAACGTGGCTCAATAAAAGCAAGACTAACTCTTTTCGTAAAATATTTAGACGCAGTAAAAAATTCAGTTGAAGATGTAGATAGAAACAATGTATTCAATAGCTCGGAAATTGAAGAATTAGAATGTAGATTAGAAAAACAAATAGCTCTTTTAGAAGAATTTCAAGAATGCCAGACGGCTATTGAAATTGCACACGATGATCTTGAAACACAAATTACTGAAAGAGAAAACTTTGAAAATTCATATTTCAGTTCATTATCAGAATGTAAACGCATTTTAAAAATTTATTCGCAAAATAATATACCAGAAGATAAAATTTCGATCTCTGGTTCAGAAAAGTCAATTAAATTAATTTCACAATCCAAGCGGTCCGGTGTTAAGCTGCCCAAAATAGAATTGCCGAAATTTTATGGAAATTACGAAAATTGGTTGGAGTTTCGCGATACGTTTACATCTTTGATTCATAATAATGCGGAAATGCCTGACATTTCTAAATTTCATTAATTGCGCGCACAACTTTATGATAACGCGAAACAAGTGGTACATTCATTGGAGGTATCTACCGAAAATTATTCGACAGCCTGGCAACTTTTATGTGAAAGATACGATAATACTAGATTATTAGTGTATAATCACATCAAATCTATTGTTGATCTGCCAAACATAAACAGTGCGTGCTCATCAGATTTTCGTAAATTCACGGATAATATATCAAAACATTTACGTGCCTTAGTTTCTCTGAAACAACCAATACAATACTGGGACACATTGTTAATTTTTCTTCTGAGTCGCAAATTAGACAAAGAGACTGAACGTGAATGGGAGAAATGTAAGAAAGCAGGTGAGCTTCCGTCAATGGAAGAATTTAAAGCGTTCATAAAAAACAAAGCAAATTTGTTAGAAACACTGGAATTTAATCGTAAAGAACTAAAGCAAACTTTAAAATTTAAAAATTCCGGTGATAAATCTAATTCGTCTAAAGTATACGAGTGGCCACTCGTGCCTTTCCTTGTTGTACGTTTTGTAGTGATAATCATTATATTGGTAATTGTTCAAAATTCTTAAATTTGTCGGTAAGTGATAGATTGATTCAAGCGAAAAGTCGAAAACTCTGTATTAATTGTCTACGACACAATCATTTTGTAAGGGATTGTAAATCAGGTTATTGTCATAAATGTTCGTTGAAACACCACTCATTGTTACACAGAGACGCACAGTCGAAGGCGACTAATAAAAATGAAATAACAGACAGTCAAAATGCGGACGCAATTCAAGGAACCAGTACTAACAATTCACAACCGAATGTTGTATTGACAAATCATAGCAATCAACAATCATATGATATTTTGTTATCAACTGCTCTAGTTCAAGTACTGGATTCGTCAGGTCGATCTCATACGTGCAGAGCGCTTCTTGATAGTGGCTCACAATCTAACTTGATTACTCAGGAATTATGTGACAAATTATCATTAAAAACGTCCGAAATAAACGTATCAATTGTAGGAATTGGACAAAGTATTTCAAAACTTAAGGATAAGTGCAATGTAACCGTTAAGTCAAATCAAAACAATTTCGAAGCGTCGATTTCTTGTTTAATCTTACCAAAAATTAGCGATTTTATTCCAAGTAAACCGGTTGACTTATCATCAGTTGACATTCCGTCGCATTTAAAATTAGCTGATCCTAATTTCAATCAACCAGGAACTGTTGATATCCTTATCGGTGCTAGCTTATTCTACAAATTACTTATCGCGGGACAAATTTATCTAGGTAGAAATCAACCTATTTTGCAGAAAACTCGCTTAGGATGGGTGATTTCCGGTCCGATTTGCTCAAATATTTTTTCCGCGACAACTTTATGCAATCTAAATACAAATGCAGAAATTCAAAAACAGTTAGCTAGGTTTTGGGAATTGGAGGAACCTGCATTTTCCTCACCGATTCTCTCGGAAGAAGAAAAATTATATGAAGAAATATTTGCCAATACAACAATTCGAGATGAAAAGGGGAGATTCGTCGTTACAATTCCTTTAAAGAAGGATTTATCGTTGTTAGGTAACACCAATGAAATAGCGTTAAATAGGTTTAAGTCATTAGAAAACAAATTGGCAAAGGATCCAAATTTTCATCAAATGTATTCTGAATTCATGTCTGAATATGAAGAACTAGGACACATGTCAAATGTCGCAAGGTCATACGAATCAAATCAGTCACATCGGGGAACATATTTTCTTCCTCATCACGGAGTCTTGAAGGAGCAAAGTCTGACTACAAAACTGAGAGTAGTTTTCGACGCCTCTGCTCGTTCAGACTCAGGTTATTCTCTCAATGATTTGCAATTAGTCGGTCCTACAATTCAGGATGATTTGTTATCAATTTTACTGAGATTTAGACAGCACAACATTGTAATTTGCGCGGACATTGAGAAAATGTATCGGCAGATACTTGTTCATCCAAATCAAAGACATTTACAACAAATACTGTGGAGATCAGATCGGTCAAGGGATATCAATACATACATGCTGAATACAGTAACTTATTGAACTGCTTCTGCTCCGTTTCTTGCAATAAGGTGTTTAAAACAGCTCTCAATCGATCACGCAAATAGCAATCCAGTAGCTTCAAGGGTCATCGCTCATGATTTTTATGTTGATGATATGTTGTCAGGAGCTGACACTGTGTATGATGCAGTCACTTTATGTAAGGAAGTATCTTCGATACTAGGAACTGCTTGTTTTAATATGCGAAAATGGATATCTAATAGCGATGATGTCTTATTAAATATTCAATCAATTAATTCATCTGCAACAGTAATGCAATTTGGTGAAAGGGAAAATACAAAAACTTTAGGGCTCTATTGGTCGAGCAAACGAGATATTCTTGTATTCAATATCGAACAACCAGTAGTTAATACTAAAGCAATCACGAAGCGCTGTGTCTTATCACAGATTGCACAAATATTCGATCCGTTGGGTTTAGTAAGTCCTTGTATCGTCACTGCTAAAATATTACTTCAACGTTTGTGGCAGTACAAACTCTCTTGGGATGACATATTACCTTCAGAATTCAGCTCAAATTGGCAACGATATCAAAAGCAGTTACTGGCCTTAAACCAGTTAGAAATTCCAAGACATGTCATTTGTAAGCTACCAAGTACAATTGAAATCCATGGTTTCGCTGATGCATCTCAGGAAGCTTATGGAGCGTGTATATATATTCGAAGTATCGACTCGAGTGGTGAAACGCAAGTTTCCTTATTGCTTTCTAAAACAAAGGTTGCACCTTTAAAGGCAATTACGATTCCAAAACTTGAATTATGTGGGGCACTTGTACTCGTCAACTTAGTAAAGAAGGTCATCAACTCAGTAAGATTAAATTTTGATGCTATCTATTTTTGGTCCGATTCAACAATTGTATTAAGTTGGATACGAACTTGTCCAAATCTTCTACAAGTTTTTGTGGCAAATCGCGTTTCACAAATCCAAAGTTTCAAGGAAAAGCACATCTGGCGCCACGTTCCGACCAAAGATAACCCAGCAGACTTGTTGTCACGTGGTGTAAATCCAAGTTTACTTCAAAATTCACACATATGGTGGCATGGGCCAAATTGGCTTTCCGGCAACGAAGATACCTGGCCTAACGAACTTCCAACTTTCGACGGTAGACTCCCCGAGTTGAAAACAAACTTAAAGTCGTTGTTTGTAAGTCAAATTAACGATTTATTTCCCTTTGAACGCTTTTCAAATTTTCGACGTATGAATCGTTCTATGACATATTGTTTACGTTTTGTTTTCAATTGTCGAAATCCCGACAATCGTAAATTGGGAGCGCTTACAGTCAGCGATTTAGACGAAGCGTTAAAATGCTTGATCAAAATATCGCAAAACGAAAGTTTTCCAGTTGAGTTACGTTGTCTTGGGAGAGGCGAATCTATTAAATCTAAGTGTAATATGTTAAGTCTAAGCCCATTTCTTGATTCAGATGGTATCATTAGAGTAGGTGGGAGACTGCAATTGTCACATTTTCAGTTCAATAAACGACACCCTGTATTACTTTCGGCAAAACATCCTTTGACAAATCTGCTCTGTACTTATGAACACGAAAGATTATTGCATGCTGGGCCACAACTGCTATTGGCATCAATCCGTGAGACATACTGGCTCATAGGTGGCAGAAATCTCACAAAAAAGTCCATAACTGTATAAAATGTTTTAGAGTCAATCCTAAACAGATAACTCCTATGATGGGAGTACTGCCTAAATCGCGATTGCAAGCTATACATGCATTTTATAATGTTGGGGTTGATTATGCGGGCCCTTTTCTAATCAGAGATAAGAAAGGACGCGGAAGTAAAACTGTAAAATGTTATCTCAGTCTCTTTGTATGTTTCTCGACTAAGGCGGTCCACTTGGAACTAGTGACCGAGTTAACAACTGAAGCATTTATTGCAGTTTTTCGGAGATTTGTGTCAAGACGTGGTAAACCATATGCGATTTATTCTGATAATGGCAAAAACTTTGTAGGCGCGCAGTCAGAGTTAAAAGAGTTAGGGAATTTTGTTTCACAACAGAATGAAATCCTAAAGGAAGCTTTCGCTAATGAAGGAGTTAATTGGCATTTTATACCGGCCCATAGTCCTCATTTTGGAGGTCTATGGGAGGCGGGTATCAAATCCTCTAAATATCATATGAAGAGAGTAATGTCTAATGCTTGTTTGACATATGAACAATTTTATACAACGCTTACTCAAATCGAAGCCACTTTAAATTCCCGACCTCTAACTCCTCTCTCTGTTGATCCCAATGATTTCGACGTCCTCACCCCTGCTCATTTTTTGATTGGTCGACGACTCACCTCTCTACCAGATCCTGATGTTGTGAACGTTAAGGAGAATCGTCTATCGATGTACCAACTCGCGCAAAAGCTGCAGCAACATTTTTGGAAACGTTGGGCAAAGGAGTACGTTTCAGAACTACAACAGCGAGTCAAGTGGAAAGAAGAGCAGCTACATCTACAAGAAGGAGATATGGTGCTCATCAAACAAGACAATTTGCCTTCTCTTCAGTGGCATCTAGGACGAATCACCCGTTTACATCCGGGTCCGGATGGTGTTGCGCGAGTGGCTTCTATTCGCACAGTGAACGGTATTGTGAAACGGTCATTTTCGAAAATATGCGTACTGCCGATAGAAGTTGTCGCAAGTGATGCATAGTGTTTACGAGTATTATGTTGACTATCAAGTTGTAATTGACCATTTTTCTTATGTAGTGTTAGTTTAATAATTTGTATGTTGAAAGTTGACCCTTTCAAGGCGGGGAGTATGTTAAGATTTAGTTTGCAACATCTGTTTTTTTATTGCACCCCTGCTCCAGCAAGGGCCTATGTTAGGTAGCGAAAGTGAGGGCCAAACCAGTGTTATACAGTCCACTCAAGATGTTAGTTGTTGCTGTTGGCTGTATTTTTTAGTTTTTAATAAATCTAATGCTAAATAATAGTGGGTTTAAAATCAAACACCTATGACCAACATAAACACACACACAAAACAAAAAAATTTCAAAGATATGGAAAAGAGATACCAATGGAGGTGGAATGTTACCATGCTAGCTAATTATTGTTGGATGCTAAAGAAGGGTGATGACGGATATGAACATATGAGAAAAAGTTGAAAAGATCATTGTAACACCGGAATTAACTAATCGCGGGGTAGTTCATTGTAATTTAGATTTAAGAGGTATTTCATATTTATATTTAAGGCTAGGTTTCAACCTTGTATTTTATTGCACCAATTTATTATGTATCTTTAATGTCAAAAACGTGGCGTTTTTTTTTAAATATTCAACCTCCTTTTGTGGAAAATCCTGATGTGATAGAGAAAAAAGTACAGCAAATTTGAAATTAGTGTATTAAAAATAACAAAATACAGGTAATGTAGTATCAGAAATTTTTCATGATGCATAGTTGTGTTTTTTGTCCAGTACGAAAATACGCTTCTAACATGAACGCTTTTTGTTGTTCTGAGAAAGCCATTTTAAATAGCAAAAACCAAAACTTATGAACTGTCTTGTAAATTGACGTTTAAAAAAATTAGATATAATCAAAGACATGACTTTTTATTCCACAGCCAACCTAAAATGAAAATTTTTTGAATCGCTTGATACATACGAGATCAAAAGCGTGCTAACGGGCTTATGACGTCACAACACGTTTTGCGATTCAAATATAATTCGGAATTTTAAGGAGCGATTTTGAAAAACTAAAACACGTTTCAAAAAATTCTCTCACCCAAATGAGTTTTAGATGCTTTTGTATAATTTTTACAAAATTTTGTGCAAATTGGTTCTGATTACAGCGGATTCCTCGAGCATGCTCTGTACAGCTGTTTCAGGCCTAGTTGATGGCCCAATTAGGCCTGAAACAGCTGTACAGAGCATGCTCAAGTAATCTGCTGTAATCAAAACCGATTTACACAAAAAAAATTTAAAATTCTCATATGCTTTGACAGCAAGCATGGCCGCCTTGCATGGGATGACTTATTATGTAGCGAACTGGCTTCAATTTGTCAATCCTAATGCAATGTCAGGTCAAAAAGCGACTTAAAGATGTCACTACTTAAATTGTTCATTATAATTTTTACATAAAAATACACATTTAATTTTTTTGGAGCTTCCAATTGCTGTAAGATGTGGGGAGGCTGTTGGAGCTGATTAAATTGCCTACACATCTCAACCCAAACAAGCTCAATGCAATTCATGTCTGGTGAGCAGAGTGACCACTCCATTCCAGTAATCCCATGATGTTCTATTCGATCATTTACAATTCTTGCACGGTGAGGACGTGCACTATCATCAATAAAACAAATCTTTCATCTATTGCAGCAGCAAATGGCATTATTATCGATTCTATAACACTGTCGCGATATCTTATGGCAGTCATATCATTAATTAAAACCAGTAGGTCAGTGCGGCCATCAAAACATATGCCTCCTCAGACACAAACTGATTCTCCGGTGGTTGATGCTATTAAATTGTCATTGTATCGTTGACCTCTTTCTCTCCATACCAATGTTCGACCATCACACGTGTACAAACGAAATCTCGATTCGTCGGTAAAGATGCAAAGCCTTCAATTTTGAAAATTCCAATGATAATGTTCCATTACCCAACGATATCTGCATGAACGTAGATTCGTCGTCAAGCGTCGGTATGTAGCGCGTCTTCTTACGCGCAAATTATGTGCACGTAACTTTCTTCTGACAGTTTGACAAGAAATCATTCTTCCAGTAGCTTGTCTGAAAAAGCTGTTAATTCTTGAAGCCGTGAATGTTCGATTTCTTGTTGCAGTCAGGATTATCAAACGGTCTTGGGCATGGGTGTATGCTGGAGACGCAGTTGCTAAGTAGCGATTCCGTGCTACTTTGCGACACATTCAGCCGGTTAACGACTTCTTATGGCAAACCTTCACCAATCCAACGCACTACTTGCTCGAGTTGCACAGTTTCTAAAGGTCGTAGAGGCATAATTTCTGCGGTAATAAACAGAAATGTTATTAAAAATAAGAGTAGTGATTTCGGTATAAGCAATTCTGTTTCGACAACTTGCTAACTGTTGGAACCATATTCCTATCTTTTTTTTTTGTTAAATCGATAACAGCACAAAGCAATAAAAAAACTTGCACAAAATATTCGCTATAGAACAGTATTGAGAGACGGTATACAGTGCAAACCATTTAACATTACTTTTGAATGTACATTTCAGTACAATTATAATTATCCACTTCAATTGTTAAGCGGAGTATTATTCGATTTTTGTAATAAACTAGGATTAGATAACCTAATTAATACAACATAGAACTGGTTTAATCGACCCGCAGTCGACTGTTAATATTTCAAGAATTCCTAAAAATTCGTCGGTCCCTACCGACCCCTCAAGTTCATCGGTCCCTTCCGACCCCTCAAGTTCATCGGTCCCTACCGATCCCTAGAAGTTCATCGAATCTGAATACGACCGTTGATTTTGCGCCCCGCCAGGTTGACGCTTTGGTCATGCCGGTCGAACGTATTGATTTTTCTAGAAGGTTTTGTAATTGGTCATTGTTATGTTAGATCTGGTGATCCCCTCTGTATCGTATTTTCGACTCGCGCTCAGTATTTTGCTAGCCATGGTAGGGTGCACAACATTTTCTTGTGAGCTGAAGCCACTTTTGCTGTTTCATCAAACTGCGTTTGTTTGTGTGATTGCTGAACAGAAATATTTAATCCGTGTTCTGAAATAAGCACCCTACGTGTAACAGAAGCATCTTTAAATGTTTTTCGAAGCCTGACTGCTGTAAATCAATCAGGTAATTACTGCAAACGAATTATGTGCACAAACTAGATCATAACGTTGTTTTCGTTCTTTAATTAATTGTTAGGTTTCTCTCGTTGGCATATGAACGCTTGGCAATGGATTTCCTCAGATTCCAACGATGGGCGCATGATAAGGACCTTTTAATTAATGCAGACAAAACCAAGTTAATGCACATCACATCATCTCATCAATCCAGACCTTTTGTGAATGGTTTAATAGTTCCATGGATTGTCTGCATCAAAACCTGCGCACAGCCACCAAGGCCTGCAGCTGTAAGAAAAAAACAGAAGTGGTAAATAAACACATACTTGGGAATTTTTATCGATAAGAATTTTCTTTGGAACGAACATATAAACTCTTTGTGCTCGCGGCTAAACTATTTTGCGTCAAAATTTTACTACCTGTTTAAAATATTACCTGTGCACACACACAATCTATTGTCCGCTGGTGGAATCGGTGTGTCGATATGTAATTTTGGTCTGGGGGACGGCTTCCAACTGGTACCTAGAAAAAATTCAAAGAATATTGAATAAAATTGTACGTCACTTGGTGCGGGATTATAATATAAAAGGTGATAGCATGTTCAAAGTATGTAATCTGTTAAATATAAAAAACCTTTTTGTGTTTACTTACATAATGAAAAATTATTACAAGTCTGATAATAAAATATTGGTGAATCATAATTACGGGACAAGATCCTGCGAGGCTGGGACATTTGTTGTACCGGTATCGAACAATAAGTACGGTGATAAGGTCCATGAGGTGCTTACTCCAAGAATCTTCAGCCAACTGCCAGCTGATCTCCTGGAGCTACAATCTATAAGCAGAGTAAAACGCGAAGTTAAAGAATGGTTGATTCAAAAAACCTGAACTTACCTGTTTGCTGGCTTACATTTTAATCAATGTGTGATTGCACATTTTCTGTCGTTGTTCTCTGTTGGATTGGGAACATTGTTATGTTTCAAATGAACTCGCATGCGTTAATCAATAATCCATATCACTAATAGCTTTTCTTTTCTTTTTTTTAGTTTTGAAATTGTGTTTCTTACAATTAAGCTTCAATTAGGTTTTTTGTATGGATTAAGAAACAGGAGGTCACTGACAAGTCATTTGACTTAGTGACCAAACGTTATTAATTTCAGTTGTCATTCACAAATTTACAAATTTAAGTATTGAGTTATTATTATACTTTTGTTGGGTAGGTTAATGAGTAAGGAATTGTAATATATAATTATAGCTGTAGGTGAAAGAATGATTGAATAAATTATTATTATTAAAAAAAAATACATGAGGCTGTACTAGAGAAATTTTTATTTAAATTATTTAATATTTAATATTTATTTAAATTTTAATTTATTTCTATTAGACGATTCTCGAGCTCGGTTTCCGCATTAACTTACTAGCAAAAGCGTCCAACACGAAACTGGAAGACTCGAGTTCGATTCTCGATTTCTGTTAGTGTTATTTGAAATTTATTTTCACATTAATTAATTAATTATTATTTTATTTTACTTTTTTAAGCGGGAAGCGGGCCCCGTACTTCACAGTTTTATCCAAAACTTGGTACACTGGCTTGTTTTTACCTATTTTTGGCTTTGTAAATCGATATTTTGTGAATTTTAACATACTATCAAAAATGTAGGTTATAAACTGAGAATTTAAGATTCTTGTTACGATTTATTTAAGTATGAATTTGTTATTAAAGTATCAGGAAACAAACGTAACAGAGGTGCATTTATTTTTATAAATTAGAATTCATGAATAAAGGAAATATAAAGTTCAATATTTTATCATTTCTCCATCAGCTTCTAATACTTGATTAAATTCTTCAGGCATAATATGAAATAAGATTTTCACCAATAATTTTCATCCTGGCTTCACTCTTCCTTATTATGATTCAAGTAAAATAGAAAGCGTGACAGCTTCTGTTCTTCCAACAATACCATTTTTTTTGGCACTTGTCGAATTCTTTGAATCAGAATTTATAATCCTTCGACCTGCAGTTAACCATAATACCGGAAGGTTTGTCACAAATAACGAGATCTCCTATTGTTTGAGATGGATTTTACCTCAAATGATTAAAGAGGACTTTATCTTGCTCAGGAGTTGAATTTTTTTAACGTCCCAAAGCTGCTTTTCCACTTACACTTTCTTGCTCTGTCTATATTTTCTCTGTTCGTGTAAGAGTGCTTTTATTTAGACCATAATTATACGCCACTGCTCTTATTCATCATGCATTTTCTAATAGCGTTTTTCACTGGGACTAAATTATGCACTGAGTGCGCACTCAGAATATCTCTATCCCGTTTCATTACACGAGGTTAAAATAAGATGAGAATATTCTGAGTGCGCACTCAGTGCACAATTTAATCCCAGTGAAAAACGCTATAAGAGAGTATTAAAATTGATTGTGTTTGTGTCAGTTCGGCATTTTTATTGTTTGACACTGACAGATTATAAATTAAGACAGACTTAATACAACAAAAATTGGGTGTACGCGATTTTTTTACACGCCACCGTATGTTTAAAATTTGGAATATTTTAGTACTCGTAGTCCAGTTATTCTTTTCACTATTTTTTTATGAAATAAAATGAGTGTGCAGAAACTGGGTTTGTTTCTTTTTAATTAAGTGTGCCCCTTTTGGTTTACGTATGAACCTACCCCATCCAATTGACTAGCCGGTGAGACGTTTGTTAATTTCTCCTCGCACATCTTGCTGCTGAAAGGTAGGGTAACAACCTCTGGTATAAGCTAATATTTATTAATTAAGTAGTATTAGTCACATGAATTGATGTTTTATCTAAAGGTAAATTGTTGTCCTAATGAACTAATCTATAGGGATTTTGGTTAAATGTGTCGCAAGAGGTTTTGGGTCACAAATAAAGTTTTAGCCTTTCGAGAAGTTGACAAGCGCGCAGCAAGCAGATCATATCAGCCGAGATTATTATGCTTAAACAATAATAGTTATTTATTTGATTTTCTTGAGTATAATTTTAAAATATTTTTGAACCGAGTTAATTGATTGAGTATCTTCATAACTAAACTAATCACTATTGCACTATCATGTTTAGTCACATCTTAAATATTGATTATGATATATGTTATGATATATAAATTCTCATGGCTGGCAGTTTACTAAGAACAATAGTGTTTGAAGATTATAGCAATTTACTCGTTATACATAAGGAACACCTGCCTTTAAATGCACTTTCGCACAAAGTCTAATTTAATGCCTGTAATTAAATCGTTAACTTATGCATGACTGCATTATAATGGGATGCACACACTGCATTAAATACACTCTGTTCATTAGCTGTCGCCTAATAACATCTCTGAGTTTAGATTGTATCAGGTATGTTTCTAAAACAATTTCTAACTTAAGCATACACATCCGCTAGTATTGTGCATCTCACACCACTTAACACTAATATAACATATGTCCAAATAAATTTCTGATAAAGGTAGGCCATGGAAGATAAATTATTACATTATTTACATTAAAATATTGTCCAGTTCTTGAGTAGTTAAGTAAAATTGAAGTTTAATTGCCCATATCTTACAGCTTGATATGTCACTAACTTCAAAAACTGCTTGGTGTTGTAGATTTTTACACTCCATGACTTACCTTTATCAGAAATTTATCTGGACATATGGTACAATCATCGTCGATCTGTATGTGACCCTACCCCTACCTAGCTGTGCCACAAGTTCAACATAGTTCCAGCTCGGAAACCAAGAAAACATGGACAACGATCGCGGAAGCCTTCAACAAACGTTTAAGCATTTTGCCTTCATTTTACAGTTACGTGGGGTCACATATAGATCGACGATATGTGGTTTGAAGTAGTTGAATATTCTATAGATGAGTATGATTTCGTCATCCTGAAAAAGGTAGGATCTTAACAAATAAGAATTTGTGGCTGCAAAGTTACAAAATCACGCATAATACCCCATATCAATCGACGGTCGGGGGTTATAGGTAAATTGATAGAACGTATCGGGTTTTCAGTAACCTGTCCCGGACGACCCGGCACGCCTTTAGAATTCCCGCAGGGAACTCCGGTCCTCGAGTGGATTCAAATTACAGAAATTGGGCGACTTTAGCCATTCCAGTCGTGGCGGGAGAGTGATTGAATAAATGAGATTTTGCAAAAACGTCGCGGTTAGTACGAGGCGAGGATGTATTATTCATGGAGAAGTCGTCGCGCCGCTGTTTCCTGCGACGGTTCCGCCGTCTCTCTTGTTTTGCTCTTACTGCTCGAGAAATTGCTCGGATGAAACACTCGCGGATTTGTTTTATTCATTTGGCGGTGAGCGGATTTCTGAGTACGCTGAGTAGGACGCTTTTGATTTCGCAAAAAAAATTTAATGGTCATTAAATATCTCGTACAAGAAATGGAAGCAAAGACGAAGTACCTTATTTGGACAACTTGCTTTAAGACTGTAGCCAGATTTCATGGACTGTCATTGTTTTTCCAACCAATCCTTCGTTTCATACTATATAGTTTATTATAAAAAAATATTATTACATATTAGGTTGCTTTGTAAGGTTAAATAAAGAAGTTGCATTTGATGAAACAGTCTCCCGGTCTTAAATATTTCGTTATTTATGGAAATAGAGTATGTATTACAAAACGAATAAAGAGATACATATTCAAAAGACAGAGAAAACTAGATGGACCCGAAAAAGTCAGAATTTTAATGTTTCAAAGTCAGTAAGTGCAGTAAGAAGTTCGAAATCGAAAAGATCAACTTCTAACGGAAAACCTCAAAAAATGGAGTATCGCAAAAGGAATAATGAGAATCCCCAGAAGATAGACGGAAAAAATATAGTTCTTGAATGATCGATGTACTGAGTGGAGGTTTATAGTTAAAGCAACGTCAAACACATTGGAATAATTGAATATTTGGAAATTACTCAATTACTTCTTTGGCTGTTCCTAAAATTTAATTATGTCTGCATAACATAAGGCAAGAAATAATTCAGATTTTATTTTCCTTCAGTAAAGTGAAACGAATTCGTATCTACGCGCGAATGCTTGCATAGAAGGAACTAAGAAGAGATAACGCAAAAAATTACTTCTCTCCTCCATACAAATCGAGTGTCAGCGGTTGTAAAATGTCGCCAACTTCTCACATTTACACATTATAATCCCCATGATCCTCGCTTCGCTTAGATTAGGGGAGCGCGGCTGAAAACGTAATAAATACACATTCTAAAACTTGAATACCTCTAGATGATAGCATCGAAAGTTGTGCTAAAAGAGAAACAGCAACTATGAAGCGAAAGATAACAACCAATGCGAAATTATCATATACGACGCTAAAAGTATAATCAAAGCGAAATAAATAAAAGAGCCTCGTTTTAACTGAATGGAGACCATGGATAAAAATCTTAAATCCGTGGCGCAATTAAAAGAACAAAGCGAAATTCAAGCGAATATTCATTCGTTAATCTCGAGTGTGTAATTTCATAGAGTAATTAAAGAAAATAAAAAGTTCTTTGAATAAAGGGAACGTTAAGAGTGTAATGGCATTTCGTGGCGACATATGTTCAACTAGGGCATATTTAAATTGTGTGCAACCCCTTATACATATAACAGAAATTTAGCGGGAAGATATTCCGAAGTTGCATAGCGCCTTGAGGGGGTGCGCCTCGAACACGAACACAAAACATAATATGTTAAGTGCACAGTCACAAATTGCTGCTGTGGTAACGGCTAAGTGTAATAATTGTTTTGTCCCTTCGGCATTTTCCTGCAAAACACTAACTCTAGATAAGGGTGTAATGTAATGCCTAATTGCTTCCTATTTATGTAATACCCGCGGCCACGAGATGTCTGTGTATAATCTCCATCGGGCTAGGATTCTTGGGTTAATTGCTCAAAATTTACTACTCTCTGAAGTCGTGTCGCTGGCGACGTATTTTACACTCATAAAATATGGTGCCTGGACGTTAACATATTAAACCAAGTAGCATTGTGTGTCTTCTCGTTACACAACTGACATAAAATAAATAAGAGCTTACGAGAGTTTCTATCAAACGTAGCAAAGGGATTTTTCATCAAAAATCACTATTTTGTTTTCTCAGGAATGCCGTTGATACGAGATACTGTTTCCTGTAAGATAATCTGTTCTAAGGTTATTAAACAAAAACCAGTAAAGAATTATTATTAATAGTGAAAGAAAAGGAAATAAGAATCGTAGTAAAGAATCAGGAAAAGATGCAGATGTTAAAGCATGGTAGAGTAAGCACACACTCTCTTACCTATTCAAAAAATAAAAAAGGACGAAAAGTTGCTATGAAATGAGGATATTAAAGAGATAATATTAGAATATAAAATAATAATAATAAGATATAATAATAATTTAAAAAAATAATAATAATATTAAACATACATATAAATGCATTTCCACTCGAAATAAATTTGTTGAGAACATTCTCTGGTCGACAGCAATCAAAGATTTCCTGAAGTGTTTTTAACTTGTGAGTGTGTGCGCGTTTGTATTGAATCTAGGAATATAAAATAATTGTGGCAAGAGATCATTTTCTAATAAATTTTAGAAAGCAGAATTTTATTGAAAATAAACAATCTGGTACAGATTGTTTAAAAAAAAAACTCGAGTATGGACCGAGATAACGTCAACATTTAACGATCTACAGATTCTCATAGAAGCGTTAAACAACGAAAAATTTTATATGACAATTTAAAGCGGAACGCAAAGAAAGATCTTACAGAAAAAATGTAAGTACAAAGCAATTCGTTATTGTTGATGTTTCTGAGAAGTCGCTGTCTCGGATCACTCTTGGAGGATATAATACATATATTGCATCTTTCTGAAATGAGAAAACAAAGAATGTAATGGTTGAAGTGATCGGTGATATGAGCTGTCTTTCAATGGCGTATTCAGCTAACAGTCGCATAAGGACTGTTTCTACAAAAGTAGAAAGAAAGATATAAAAAAATTGAAATTTATAAAACACAAGTGTAGATAATATACTGTGTTACAATCCAATTTCATCGCAGCGAGTTCGCGACGCATTTTTAGCGAGCTGGCAACATCACTTGTATGTATATCTCGTCCGAACATCCGACAACACTGTAAGCTGCGCTGGAAACGTCTATTTGAATTCTCGCTTTCGTATTGGTTCTTTTATTCAAAATTCTTGGCGTCATAATTATTGTATTGGCTACCGCTTATGCAAAGCCGTCTATATCTTACAAGCCGTGCACTTGTAAATTTGGCAACAGAGCAAGTAGTCCGATCACGAGTTTCACCAGTTTGACGTAAATTGTACGAGATAATGCTGTAATGTAATTCTGTACTTATCAATCAAATTTTATTGTTTATTATTGTTTATTATAGTATTGGTGACTAAAATAACGTTTTAAATGTTATATTAACAATCAAGGTAAGTCCACAAAGCCTAATTCTGCTAGATAACCAAACTTTTTCGCTTTCCTTTATTTGCTTTTATTTCATACCAATGTGACATTTTTCGGATTTTCAATGGTACAAAAAGTGGAAATTTAAAGTCCTAGTACTTAATTTTAAACTCGTTAAACGTCTAGTTTGAAAGAAAATTTCATATTTACCTCGAACGAAAATTGATTTTAAATATATATACTTGGAAGTAATTACAGCCTCGGCTAAACAACTTGCTCCTAATTACTTTAAAACTTGACTTTTCGTTGTAGGTAAATAAATAACTATTCTATCTGAATTATTAATTAAGGTTTATGTTGTAGATGTCAAGTTCGATTAGGACTACTTTCGGGTATCAATGTGACGTTGCCAAGCGTAACAGCACGGCTTGTAAGATATAGACGGCTTTGGCTTATGCTATAGTGGTAATTTCGGCGTCCTTCCTTCCATACTTTCTGGAGTTCGATTCAAGCCGAGTCGACTCAATCCTCGCGGCCGAGCGTATTTTCCCTACGCCTAATCTAGTTCACCGACCCGCCATCTTAACATCTTAACTTGTCCATCGGTTCGATCCGGATTTGCGACGCTGGACAGGAACAGTAGAGGGCGTGGTGACCACCAACGTCACAGCGTAGACCAGGGGGTAATATCTTATATTACAATTCAGATACAATGTTCTTACTTTCGCTGCCAGCCGTAATTGGCGCTCAGGTCAATATATTTGAATTTGCCGCTGTTTTGATACGTTAATGCGTGCATTCTTTGATCCGGTGAATTACGTGTAATGTCAAATGTGTTTCCATTTATTAAGTTCTTATGGTGTATGTGTCTGTATTTTTAGGTAGTTTATTATAGATTGGAAGGTACGCATAATTTGTTTCTTTATTATTATTTAGTAACACAAGTTGTAAGTACTTTATTTAGGTAAAATGCATTTTAAGTTCCTAAATTTGCGCGTACTCAGAACTGTCATTTTCGTATTATGAAAAAAATTATAAAATAACACTAATAAACTTTATATCAGAAAGGAATAAATAACACACAATTTAACTGCAACACGGCACGAGCATCTGACAGTACTGAATACGCGCAAATTTAGGAACCTAAAGTGCAGTTTTACCTTAATTTATTTAAATTTATTTGTAGTAACAATGGGAATTCACAAATGCTGTGTACTTGGCTGTATTTATTCAGGTAAGCAACAATTATTCAAATTAGTGGTGTCACACTACTTTTACAATTTTGTATTTTCTTTATCATAACAAAATGCATTTTAATAATGAAGAGTTACATCACATAGGTGAAAAACAATAATACAAAATTCATAACTGACATGTTTTGCTTTAAAATTATCCATCCAGTATAATCGAAAGCAGCTAATATTGAATAGAAAACTTAGGGCAAATTAAATTGTAGATTTAATTCAAATTTAATTAAGGCTTAATCATTAATTACTTAAATCTGAGGTTGATAGAAGAATAAGTTCTTTGCACTAATTTAGCTATTTGATTAATAAACTTCAGTAGATAATATTTCTTATTACAGGTACCGAAAGACATCGGTTTCCAAATCCACAGAAGGACTTGCAACGCATGCTACTATGGATAACTATTGTGGGAGGTGACTTGCTAAGGTTGACACCTCAGGATGTCTATAATAAGAAACGTATCTGTAAAAATCATTTTGAAGAAAAGGATTTGACACCAGGCAAAAATAGAATAAATTATAAAGCTATTCCAAAATTGTTTCGGAGTAGTAAGTATTGTGCATGGATAGTGTACGATGTGTGAATTGTAAAAGTTCTTCATTTTCAGATTGTTTAAATCCTACTCATTTTCCTCAGGAGGCCGCTAATAACACTGAAGTTGAACCATCAATACCTCAAAATGATATAATACAATGTAGTCAAGAAACACCTATCATAGGTGCTCAACATTGTTTTAAAGTAATCACCACTCCAAGAAAATCAGTGTTTAACTACAAAAGAGGATGAACTCCAAAACAGTTACATTCAAGCCAGAGAATTTAAGAACAGAAAGTTGACATATCCATCCTTAAATTTAATGAGAGCATTTAAAAATACACAAAAAGTTATTTCACAATATCTGCCACAATTTTGCTACAAGAAAAATATGAAGAAGCAATTGATGCCAGTTTTGTACCAAGAAGTAGACTTCAATTTTTTTATGTGCCACATGCACAGAAATACATTTGTAAGTGACTTTTTTAATACATCTTTTCGAATCATATGCCACGCCTGGTGCCGAGATTGTAATAGGGTTCTGCATGGAAAGGATGCAAGACCTCACAACGATGTGATAAAGAAGCAATGCAGAAACCGTTATTTAATTTACAATAAGCATCGAAAATAATTATTTCACATTTTATAATACGGTGTAGTCTCTATTACTTGAACGTCCCATAACATCATTACCCCTAAACGTGAACACCTTGTTTGGGTACTCTGCATGTTCTAAATCGTGAATTGGTGTTTAATATTCTAAAACGTGAACACTGGTATAAATAAAGGTTTGGGGTAACTGTTCATATTTGATTTTTTTAGAAAATAAAACAAATATATTGTACACACATATAATTTTTATGAAAATTAGTTTAAACATTTTTTAGGGAACCAATTTTGTTTATATTCCATTAAATAAATATTGTTTCAAGTATTTTCGAAGTTTTTTCTATACATACTCTAAATATGTAAAATAAAAATGTACACGTGTATTATAATACAAACATATAATAATTCTCTAAATTTAATTTGCTCTGTATTAGTTTTAACGTTGCACCAACATATTTATGATGTTGCTTTAATCTCTTGGACAATTAAAATTAATTGTGTAGTTCTAGCAACTTCATAAAATAAGTAGGTACATCGTAAGGACTTTTAAGCGGTAAATATTATACTTTATATTCTTTAACTACATTTTAAATAAAGGCGCCAAAGAAAAGCTTTTGCTGCCAACCACCTATGTCGCCACTGTTTCAATGTTCCGCGCTTGTGTACGGGTGATAGCAGTCTATATATGTATATATATATTATGTAGTCTATGGCGTAGACCATCAAAATTGACATTACCGACGGTACTTTGACAGTAAATCCGTGAGTCTACCCATATGATTTATTTTAACTGCGTATCATTGCACAACTATTGCATGTCCATTTGCAAAGCGAAATTTCGGTTGAATGCAGAGACTCCATAGATAGTTTGTTATTGAATGAGATAATAAATAACTTTAGACTTATCGTAATTTAACGTCGAGTAAATTTAACTACATGATTACCCTGATGTAGTTTTGTAATCTGCATTTGTTCGAACTTTTGTGTGTAAATAAACATTAAATTCGTTAACTTTAGATTCGTGTTTGATTTCTACATTCACGTACCACTGAGTCAAGTGTAGCCTCTATTTTGTTTTGGCCTTCTGCCCAATCAAGTCGGTTCGGGGATACCGACGAGGTTGTTTGTCTATCGGCTGGGGTACGTTCCGTCCTGGCGCCCTTAATATTGTCTGTTTCAAAATCAAAAAACCACCAACATCGCAATTTACCTCATAGATACAACCGGCAACGCTGCTGCATGTACTTGCTAGTGACAAATTTAGAGGGAAGAAAATTTTAACTACGCGTCTTGAAAGATTTTTGCGTTTTCGCAGCCTCGTAAGTTTTTAGGCAAATTAAATATTAATATGACGTTTTAAATTTTGACGCCAAACTACTGACACGTATAAATTACAGTGACATTGTGAAGTACCAACCAAAATACATCTAGGAATTTTGCTTTTTGACAACATAATTCAACAGGTGGTGGTTTTATAATTTTGAAACAGACAATAATTTAACGTCATTTTAGACCCACCCCCTTCTCACTATTGCTAGCCGAGGGGATCAGCTGGTGGAAGATACAGCAGAATTTGTCACCCGGTCAAGGTAAGGTTGAGGCTGTCAGTTTAAAGTAAATTTGGTGACAACTGTGTCCCAGAACTCGCGCCCCAACAAGAGCAAATTTAATGCTGATGGAAATGCGAAACACATATTCGAAAACTAAAATTGTCTAACGAAAAGGATAAGCAAGTTAAGAATAAAAAACAGTAGCCGATCCTAACACCGGAATAGAAGATGACCATAGGTATTGCGTAGGGTTTCGTTAAAATGCTAGGATACTTAGAAATGCAATGCAAAAAAAATGTGAAAAAACTGCTCCATTTTATTGTGACACTCCTGTCAACCTTTGTACCTGTCACTTGAAAGGTTTAAACTTAAAAGTCGAGTAGGTACTATCATGTTTTCCGCCACTGATTGTATCGAAATAATAATAATCATTTATGGGGAGTGTGGACGCAACGTCAGGGAGGCAGCACGAGTTTTTTTTTCCCAGCGCTTTCTCGATCGTCCCCTAGACCATAAAGTGATCTTTCGGGCTGCACAAGAATGCAAGAGACCGGTCAACTTGTTCCGAATCGTAACGAATTTGGCGGTGCTTCTAGAAGAGTTCGAACTGTCGAAAACGAAGAAGCCATATTGAATGCGTTTGAGGAAGATGGTACAAGGAGCATAAGAGAAGTTGCACGCGAACTGAGTGTTTCGCGTTCTTCAGTTCGACGGTTTACGAAAGACGATCGCCAACGCCCAAGAAGAACTCGATCGATTTTCGGTTAATTTGTGTGCTGGCGTAATAGGAGATCGCGTAGTATGTCAACAAGTAATTATTTTTTTCTTTAGAATCTAATTTGACCATTACCTTTTAGGTTGGACCTTTTGAGTTTCCTCCACTTTTAACAGACTCAAATTACGCAGAGTTCTTAAATACGGAACTGCCAAGTTTATTAGACGCCGTGCCACTGATTTTTCGGATCAACGACTATTTCCAGGATGATGGGGCACCACCACCTTTTAGCTGTGAAGTTCGGCAAATCTTGAACCAACGGTGTCCTGGCCGATGGATTGGACGAAGTGGTCCACGAAATTGGCCTGCTCGATCACCGGATTTAAATCCTTTGGATTTTTTTCTTTGGAGGCACGTGAAAAACATTATATATCGTGTACCTATTGAGACCGAGGAGCAACTCAGGAACCCAATCCAAGATGCTTTTGCGGCGGTTACTCCTCAAATGGTCACGGATTCTAAATCGAGCCTTTTAAGAAGAGCACGATTGTGTTTAGAAATGAATGGTGTACATTCTGAGCACTTTAACTTTTTGTCCTTTTTAATTTTTAATTTTTAATGCCTCTTTGCGACCAATTTATTGTTAAAACCTGATTTGTACGTAAATATATTTGACTTTTGAGGGAATACTCTTTGACATTACAGTGGACCAAAACATTTTCAAAAGTTTTACCGATAACAATGTACTACCGTCTCTTAGCAATATTTGCAGTTCCTATCTTTTACCTACGCGAGAGCTGTCGGCATTAGCTACCGCTTTCTGTAACCATTCGAATACAGTTTAACCTAGACAATTTTTGTTTTCGAATTTGCCATTTCCATTGCTGCAGGCACGTCCCCTTATTTTCTGGGGCGCGAGTTTTGGGGCATCCTGAATAATTCATCATGAAGAAGTTGCGAGAAAGGATTAAAAAATGAATAAAATAAATATAGTTTGTATATAGGGGGTCCCGCAAATGAGGGGTCTAATAAATGGTCTGCTTACGAACGAAATACGGTCCTGTTTGCTTATAAATTCTATGTGTTATTGGCACGCAGATGTGATGTAAAACGATAATAAAGCTGACCTGCTCAACATGTTGACATGTATTGCTGGGGTCATTGTTATGTGTTATATGTTATGTTATTACTTACCGCGATGTTTATATGTTTGCTTGTACGTATATCTTGCGTAAAGAGGCAGGGTCTTCACGCACTTGATCTGCAGCTGCAAAATTTCATTCACGCAATTGGTGTTCAGTGTTTATCGGATAAACGTCCTGTTTTAAACACGGCCTGTAAAGTGGTCGTTATGGAAGGTTATCACTGGGACCGTGATATGTGGTGGTGCACCGTCATGCATAAACCACATCTCTCGTCACACTGCTAATGGCCAATCGTCCAAGAGTTCTGTCAAAATCGTCTCAAAAAAATTCAGATAGTTTTGACTATTTAGCGGCTTACCTGCTCTTCTGTTGCTACACGCCGTTGGTAAAATGTTTCCGCTATTACATAATCGTTGCACACGCTTCAAAATTGAAGGCTGACCGATTCGGATATCATTCCGCGTATAATCTGCATGTCCGACGAACATCATAATTGCATTCACCGTACAATAGAAACATATCCGCATATTCTACACTAGTAAACATCCTGCGATAAGTGCTTCTACACGGTATTGATTCGCTTTTCAGACGTAGAGAAATAGCATGTAACATTAAATATTTGCAAATATTGGCCCTCCTGTAAATTCTAGAGCAAAACGGTAAAGGAAAAAGTTCATAATTCTAAAATGCACTTAAAGCCTTACTTATTTTTTTTTTAATTTCGTACTCATATTCTCAAAAATAGTCAAAGTTTTCATGACTATGGCAACACAAAAAAAATATCAAATTAACATTTTTAAATAATGTGTTTGAACTAGTCTCCATATACAACCAAACAATATCCTTATTGATCATAACAGTCCTGCCTCATGTTTGCCAAATGATACTCTGTCGCATTCGGCAATTATTGCTTCTTTTAACGTATCTACATTTTCATAGGAATTCTGTCAAGTATACAATAACTTATTTTTTAAATTATCCCAGAGGAAAAAGACATTTGGTGATAAATCTGGAAAATAATAATGTATTAACTAATGTATTATAGTATCTTATAATGCAAGTGCATAAGAAAGCCTTTAAAGCACGCGCGACGGGTTTAAAAGCGTGATGCGCAGCGGAGTGCTTTTAGCGGCGAAAGTGTTTTATACCTGCGCTAATGTGAAAATTAGAAAGTCATTAGAATTTAAATTAATTTTGTAAAGTGGCCTGTGGATCGCATTTTTAATCGATAACATGGAGATTGTATATGTTGTGCCTAGGCAACTTTAAAACACGGCCTTTAATCGTCCTTTTTCGCATGCTTTTTAGTTTTAAAAACAGAGATTTTGATGCAGGTATAATAAAAAATAATGTACTAACTGCATTTTAGAATTCTGAACAATATTTTCCTTAACGTTTTGCTCTAAAATTTACGGGAAAGCCAATAATTGCATATATTTAGTTTTACATTGTTATGTGTTGAGGGCCAGTTGTTACCTCACCACGTTGGAACCCAATTAGTTAAGTGTTGGGTCGTCAATACGCGCAACTGGAGGTGTACATATAATGAGCAGAACCTACCTGTGTACACCGAATTTTCCATGGAGAGCCTGCTGTTGAAAATTAATGGACACGCGAACACGATTATTTTTTACGTTAACTTGATACCATATATTACACAAAACAATTATATGTATTCCATAATTCCAAAATTTTAATGGAAACAGTCGAAGAAATGTAACACTATGATGTTATAAATATACTATTAATAAATGTAAAATTAATTTGTATTTGAGCCTACAACATTAATGATATCTAACAAGGAAACTAAAGAATATCCATTCTGGAATACGGTGGACGGATACTTTTGTGAGTAGCTGTATATACCAAAAAGAAAAATCCCTGTACCTATATAGGTATATGTTTTTAAAACTATTCAAAGTATTTCCATGTTTTCCATTTTTGACAGTTAATTTTTATAATTACGTGAATTGGTTGATAGAAAAGTTATTACAAAAGTAGTATATCCATTATGTAAAACGCACTTCTTAATGCTTTCGGGATATTCTAATTTTAATGATTCCCATTCAAGGGACAATCCACTCTACAAGAAGAAATATTTTTTGGAATTTGCTTATTTGAATTTTTTTATGTAAGAAATGCTTGGAATTTGGTCATATTTCTTGGTAACACTCGCATGTTTGCCTACGTGACAGCGAGTATAGATACATTATTTGTAGGTGGAATTCCTCAGCCAGTATTTTGTTGAAGGTATAGAATACAAAAGTGAAGATAAACCAAATACTACATCAATAGAGCCATTTTAGATTTCACGTATTGTTCTGCTTCCCCTCGCAAGTTTTATCTCAGATCCAGTCACGTGAAACGGTAGTTAATATCTGGAAGGTAAAGTTTAATATGCCCTCCGTAAACGACCTTCATTATCTCATGATCTGTGTTATGTTTATTAAAGGAGCATAATTAACGTAGTTTAGCCCTGCCAAGATATCACCTCGAATATTTCAGTTCTTGGTGCAGATAACGCGATTTCCAATAAATAAATCAAACAGAATTTGCGAACTCCGCCTCTAATATATCACAATAAATATATTTATATTCGTTGTTTAATTACGTTCTATGTTACCGCAGACGAGTAAATCAAAATATTTCATAAAATTTGTAAACCTGCGTGCGAAATTACGGTTTTTGGCGAAGTGGTCCCGGGTGGAATAGATTATAAATTTATTTTTAAAAATGTGTTTGTGGTAAAATCTGTTTTATACATTTGCAATCAATTCATTACAGTACCGCATAAATTTTGAAAATAGAAAAACAACGAACACATGTCCTAAGATTATTACAATAAGTTCAATTTTATTGCCTAGTGATTATATACTACAGAAGGCCATGTGAAAGACACTGCATTGGTGATAAGGGTCAATCCATACCAAGTGGTCCAATGCATGTGCTTGACCATTTAAAAAAAATACATATTTTTTTCATCGAGAGTTTGCTTTACATGTTGACAGTTCGAAATCACTATTTTTTACTTGCGTCCATTTTTATATCTGGGCGCATGCCATTTTCACTATTTATTAGAGTTGGCGGTAACTTTATTATCTCGACTCTGGTAAGTCCTAGGACGAATTTTCAAAAACCATTTTGTTAAGTACATTATCAGGTACTATTCTGTCTGATTTTAAAAATACTTCTTCAACGTAATATTTTAAGTCAAAGTTTGGTATGGGCATTGGTAAAAAAAAAGACATTTTCAAAGCGATTTTTAAAGAAAATACACATACATCAGTAGTCTATGATAAAAATTATTAGTTTGAGAGTTGCATACGTTTTTTTCTACAGAGTGTTAAAAATGTAGTTTTAGTAAAAAATACCAAATTTAGAGTGTACTATCTCGGGACATTTTTAACCTCACTTAATATATGCGTCGCATTTTTCTGAAAAACTGAATGTCAGAATGTTTGGGAAACTTGTACAGAAAGTGGAGTGTTTCATTTATCCAAACTTTTCACATATTCTTGTCGCAGTTCAAATAATCTGCTCGTGCATTGAAATCTCAGTATACATATTATCACGAAAATTATGTTTAATTCGCTGAGTCGACGATATCTTTATTTATCCGTTTGCCTTCTGAAATAGAGGGCGGTGTGTTAAAATTAAAATACGGTACATCAAGTAACGTTTTATTAATGATTTTGGAGTAAAAATGTAAAAATATAACTAAAGAAATTGTAAGGATTAGATACAGGATTAGATAGAGGAATATGAATACTGTTTATTTCTGAAAAGAAATAAGAATAGTTGCATTAAAAAAAATGAATAACGACAATTTCAAAATCTGACAAACATTTAAAAAAACATATAAAATTTAAAGAATCTATAACCATGTTATTCCTCATATCTTAAGTTATAACTGAAGTCTCCAAATAAATGGTCCGTTTACCCGCCCATTTGTGTGTTACTAACTCACTGCTCGCGTTGATACGCTGTAAACCTCAATCGGTCGATTGGTCAATTATCCAGTGCCATTTCCGGCTGTATCATACATAAGTATAACGTGTTTTATTTAATTATCTATTTATTTTATCTATTAATTAAATGTTTTCTTAAACTATATCGCATTGTCAAAAATACAGCAAATAACAAAATAAAATGTGACAAAGTTAATCAATATTCTTGCTATATCGAAGAAATAATGCTTGCAGTTCCGTAGTTCGATTGATGCCGGGCACGCATCCAAGCGCCTACGCATTTGGTCCTTTTTAAAGGAGGCTTCTTCAGTTATAAAACTACCGATTTTTATTGTAGGACGATACAAAATACGTTTATAGTAAATTTGAATTTAAAGATCAGACCGTTTTCAACAAAATATTAATTTAGGAACTCCTAATTAGTTATTAGTTTATAAATGAGCTTCCGAAGAAAGGGCACTTTGTGACTCACCCTGTACAGATAAAAATGCGGAGTTAGATTTAACACTGTTTTTACTCTTTTTGGTTGTTCTCACGTCCATTTACACAAGTAGTTAAACACAATGATGTTAAAATTTTAAGCAATAATTGAATGCATAAGCGTTTGTTAAAACTCTTTAATATGATAGCGACCAATTTCAAATGCCGCGGGATTACTTCCAGACCTATGACTACAGTGTTCGAGAGCGTTTAAACAACTAACAGATTTTACAGGAGTCAGAAAACAAAAGTTAGACTAAAAGTTTCGAATGTAAACTAAGACTCTGATTTTATTTTTCATAGCCTCTCCTTATGAATTTTTTTGATCGCATATAATATTATTAATAATAATAAACTCAAATTAAAAACGGCATTAAAACCACTTAAAAACACTTTAAGGATTTCTTAAAGATATTTCTATTACATTTAACACAAACTTATTTAATATATTAATAAATTAGCTAGCTATATTGACGAACGTGAAAACCATCAAAATTAATGTGAAGAGATTGCGAATACCTGTACATGTACTATCGCGGACACTGTAAACGAAACGATTGAAAGTTTGAATTGGTTTCCGGTTGGAACCGCGTCATGTTGACTTCTTCTACTGCCGACGTTTCGTTTTCCATTGCAGAAGAACTTCCTCAGGGCTGCTGCTGCTGCTGCTGCTGGTGTTAGTGCTGCTTCTCGTTAGTCGCTGAGACAGTCTCAACGAGAGACTTGTTATTGTTATTTCTCGGAAATTAATCAAGCTTTCAACGAGATTTTTCTTACTGTGTATTAGTTTTAGCTTACTGAACAATCTCAAGGCCAGAAAATAACGTTTTCATCCAAAACTATTTGAAATTTAAAATTAAGTTTTGATATGCGAAATTTTGTGAAAAGTTCAAAAATTGAAAAAAATTTTTTGTGGAACGTTATTTTCTGGCCTTGAGATTGTTCAGTAAGCTAAAACTAATACATAGTAAATGTAAATCTCGTTGAAATCTTGATAAATTTCTAAGAAATAACAATTTTAGGATTTTGGCAATTTCAAAAAAACGCTATTTTCTAACTAAGTAAAAATCACTCGGTATATCTAATAGGGGCTAAATAGGTTTTGAGACAAGCATAAATTATTGCCGTAAAAAAGTTTTTCGTAAAAATCTAAAATAAATTTTTTTCCATATGATACCGACTTTTTGGCGAGCACTGTATATTCAGATATAATATTTAAAGTTACTTTCTGAAGCGGTACTCAAAATACGACAAAATATTAAAGAAATATTATATTAATGCAATATTAATCTCAGTTATATAAATATTTCGGAAACAGCAAGAAATAGAACAGACTAGAAAAAAAACTAAATAACCATTGCTAAATAACAAGTGTAGAAAAAATTTTCCCATCTAGTGTGTTGCTCTCATTTCTTCGCATGTTCACTTATGTGTCGTATGTTCCTTATTTGATCCGTACCCTAAACAGACAAGTAAACAAACATAACTTACCCAAAGAATCATCGAAAAGTGTGATGAAATAAACAATAATTCTCCCCACATCAAAATGGATGTCGCAGAAGAGTTAGAAAATGCCCCGAGGCCATTTTCAACATCTGTTGAGAATTTACGTTCAACGGTATTCTTTCAATGTTTTATTTTGTTTGGTTTCAAATACGTAATAAACCGTAATTATTGGCTATGATTTTCTGTTGACGTTATGTCAAGGTTAAATGTCAATTTGGCGTTTACTGATCTGGGTTGCGTTCATAAAATATAACTTCGAGTGCACGTCGGGCGTGTACTCGTATCTCCCTTAATCATGATTATTTGCTTATTTTGCGTTTTGCTTATCTGTTTCAAGAAGTCTTGATATTATTACCATGACAACGGGCGCACTTTTAAGTAGGGTGTAGAAAATGTGTTTGTTGCTACGGAAACCTCGCCTGATTTAGTTTTTTATGATTCATAGATGAGAAACAAAATACATAAATTCATTTATACGAGAGAGACTGCAATATTAGCCAAGAGTAACTCTAGAGTGTCTTTTATGAACACGGCCCAAATAAGAATCATACGTGAACATGCGAAAAAATTAGAGTAACACACTAGATGGGAAAACTTTTTGTACACTTGTTATAAGGAATTATTAATGTAAAATTTATTAAACATCAATAACAATTAATAAAACATGAAAATTTAGAGAAATAACTATCCAGCTATCAAGTTTATAGCTTTTGTTAAAATTTTAAATATTTTCAGATTTAATGCAGTTGAAGAATTAAGTTAAAACTATAAAAAGTTATGAAAAGTTTAAATCGCGACATCCTGCGATCAAAACCGATTTGCAACAATTTTTTTATAACAAGTTAATTGACGATATCAGATAATTACATATACAAAAGGATATGCACGTTGAATTTTTTTATTTTGTAAAATGATCATTTCTTTTGGCTTTTGGTGCCATTTTTCCATTATATTTGTATAAAAAGGTCCCCTAGAATTCTGAAAATTAAGTTTTCACTAAGATTTTTCTTTTATTAATATTTCTATTTTATTAGATGTAGAGTTTACCTAACCTCGAAGACGGTCTCTTGAACATTGACTCTCCTACGACGACCAATTGTTTGAAAAACAAGTTTCGAGAGCTTTTTGGAGATGACTCCGATACAGAGGCTATACCAGATTTCACACCTGCACCTTCAAGGCCTGTAATTTCGGTTCCTGAAGTTACAAACGTCTCGGTCAGGGAGGTTGGGTCTCCGGATCCAGAGACGCCTGTTCCTCAGCAGATGGAGGCTGCTGAATTTGAGGAAGCCATTAAAAAGCGTCCTCGTAAGTTCCTAAAAGACCACCGCGGGAACAAGCGCCGATATCTGCTACACCTTCCTGATGGGACGAAGGTGAAAATGTATAAAGTTGAGGCTCTCCGTCTCGGGTAATTGGGTGGCCTACAAAAAAATAAATTAATTTATATACTTTTGGTTTATGAAGAAGCAAGTTTTTGAGTTTAGTTTTGTAGAATTTTTGATTTTAATTTTGAATTTTAAGGTTAGATTTTCTTTTGCGGCAAGTTTTTGTTGGATTGTTTCCCTATATAAGTGGGGAAAATTTCATTAGATTTTAAGTTTTCCTTGGGCAGTGTTTGTGTTAGCATCTCTACAAGAATGGTAAACTGTTTAAATATTATTTTAATTGTTGTTAATTTTTGACATGTCTTGATTTCACACACACTTGTATGTAACTTTGTTGAACACAGATAGAATCTGTTTTTCTGATTGGTTCAACAATAAATTTGTTAATGACATTTACAAGTCAGAATAGTTACGACTTGCGTGGCATTTTCAAAGTTAAACACACACAATACTTATAAATTTAACTGTTCATACTCGTATTAGATTGGATTTCTTTAACGGTATGATCAAATTTGCTAATGGCATTTCACATACAATATTACGCAAATTTATAACAATATTCCGTCACAATTAAAAAAATACAATGCTTCCAGTTTCAGAATTAATTTCTATAAATTCTTATTTGCTTCTCAGCATGATAATAGCTATTATTCACTAACTTAGTTTAGCAAAAAAAAATAAAAAATCAGATTTCTTTCACAATGTTCACATGGATTACCCTTTTGTTATTTCTTTTTTCTCTTCGCGATCACAGAATTTTTCTAATCTTTAGATTTAAGTCACCTAGATAGTTTTAGGCGTTTATGCTTTCGCTATTGATTAATTATTCAAGGTTTGGGTGGAAGACCACACTTGTGAACCCCACCTTAAGATTTCCCAGTTCTATATTTCATTTTCTAGTGTACATTGTACTGTATTGTTCTGGGAAATAAAGACGTTTATTATTATTATTATTATTTACGAAACGGAATAATTACATTACGTTTTTGCCATTGCAAAGTTAAATTCCAACACGAACGCCACACAATTTTATTTAACTGATCGTATTCAAATTAGATCGGGTTTCTTCATTGATACGATCCAATTTGTTTATGGGATTTACGGAACGGAATAATTACATTTCGTTTGTGCCACTGCAAAGTTAAATTCCACATCACATTTCAACAATTTTACAACATACCTGTTTCACAATCATTCAACAATTGTCAGAATTTTTAAGGGACTCGGATCAAGGCATTTTGCTTTAGCGGTCTCTGAAAACTATTTACTTGTTTGTTTACGATGAATTTGAGGTCGAGATCTACTGATTTCAATTCACCGTTGCAAATTATATCGTCACTTATGTACATGTTCATCTGATGAAAATTTTTGGTTATGTTGATACAGATTTTGATATTTGCTGTTTAATGTTGGTATTATTGCGTTTCAATAAATTTGTTACTAAGATATTTGATTTTTACTTCACCACGTCGCTCGTAGATTTGCACAATAACATTTCAGTAAATGCTTTTAGAGTTTCCGTTTCCATTTTAACTGCGACACTGCGTACGAACTCCATGCAGTGTTGTAATTTGTTTCACTATAAAATTACTAGGCCCTGAGAATTCAATTATTTCTAAAAAATATATGCTCAAAATCACAGCAATATGTATAAAGTGAAACTTTGTGCAGGACAAACGAACAAACCTTATAACTTATAATTTTTATTCATATAACCTTCAATCTTGTCGCAGTTCAGGTTACGTCAAATAAACCAACAAAAAATATATCCGGTTGCAGTGTTGCAAATAGCCGAATAAAAAAATATTCTTAATTGTATGAGTAGGATTCCTTTTGTTATGTTTCAAATCTCCCGCCAAAAAAAAAAACGCGGAATCTAGACGATATCTGACCCGCTGTCGATGCAGTTGGCAATCTTGTATCCCTCCTTCGCTAACTCGAAGCTAATTCTTGCTCTCTGTGTGAGAAGAATTCACCAAACGACTGTGTCGGAATTTTTGGTTGCACCTCCGAACGAGTTGGGGCACTTTTAAGCTCCATACTAAGCCTGGAAATCTAGAAAATCCCAGGTAACGTAAAACGTACAAGGGCGTGTACTATACCTAACATGGCCGCTAACAAAAATCGTTTCTTCTATGTAGGCTTTTTGGTTGAAGTTTTATTCGAGGCTTTCACGGGACTGTTAGTCGGTGATTTAGCCGAAGTCTTAGCGGAGTTTTATTGGAGCGTTGCCGTACCCGTTGCAAACGGCCTTTGATCAAACCACCTGGCGTTTCCCGAGTAGCCATTTTGGACGGTGTTATACCTATTATACTAACTCCCTGTGAGACAACTTTGGACGGTGTTTACCGACGACGGACGTGACCACATAATCGGCGTTGACACTTCATGTCAAGCTTTAGTTTTAACCGAAGAGGTTAAGGTATTTATTTATTTTTATTTCCTTGTGGCAATCCGTGAGTTAGTATTTGCATAAACAAAGAGAGCGAATCTCGGCTGTGCGGGCACTGCGGAGATATTTAGACGTAGTGCGGTAATGTAAGATTTATCTACCGTTTCACGTGCACTTTAGTCGTACTTGCATACCGGTCTAGGTTACTCTTTGTTATACCAAACCTGTAATGTAAGGTATTATCCCTTTCAATTATTGTAACAGTTGGTCGTTTAATTAAACGTTTATGATTTATGTTGTGTGTTTTGTTTAAACTTTAACGCACACCAGTGAGTAAAGTCTCGCCTCTATTTATTGTTGATTTATTTCTACCCGATTTGGTCGATCGGAGACGTTGTTTGGTCGATTACGTTCTGGCTGGGGATATACAGTCTTCTGGCGCCCCTTTAATAATTTTTTTACCAACTTAATTAACCCGCCCCATTCTTCAGTGTTGCTAGTCCGGGAACAGCTGATACATTTAGTCAGCAGAAGCTTGTCATCTGTCAGTGGTAAGTAAGAGGCAAGTTAAGTTAAATTATAAATTTGGTGACACTTTCACAAACTAGAACACTTCTGGACAGCTCAAGTGCACCAAGCTCTTGTTCCATTCACTAAGGTAGGTGGAAGTGCGTCGCGCACTAGAACAGTTCACACGAGATTCTCCTCACCCCTCATGCACCATCTTATGAGGTGGTGCTCGACGCATTGTGAGGTTAAGTTGATGTAATTTGAATTTTGTGTTCCTTTCAGAACAGTACAGAACAGTTCAATGTATTTGCTATACGGCGCTTGAAGCTCTTGAAAGGAATGCTACTATCATTGAATTTAAACCCAACATAGAACGGCAACGCAATGCTTAAAACTGGCAGCCAGAAATTGTAGGTTTACGCGATTAACTGATGCATTATTTAGTAAATAATCTGGTTGTAGGATAATTTGCAAAAAATTGAAAACAAAAACAAGTGAAAATTAACGAAAATATTGAAGCTGTTCTCCAGGAACCCATTGTTGAGATTTTCAAAAAGATTTTTTAAAAGAATTAATGATGACGTCACAGCGGAGAAACAAATGTCGATCGAGAAAAGATTTTTGCACTAAAAGATATCTTTTTAAAATTAAAAATTTACTGGTTTCAGGATTTTGCGAAAAAAAATTAAATAAACAAATTATGAGCTTGTTGCGGGACTCTATCAGCACCCTATATAGTAAGTATGTTGATTCTTGCATTCGTAGTTTTTAGTAGTAACGAATTGTTAATATACAAGGTGAATTTAAAAGTTATGCAAATATTTCCTAATAGGTAACGACAAAATATTACGATACACTTAACAAAAGAGTTTCTTGATGGATCAAAAAGGAATATTTTCGAATATGGATCTGCACGGGTTCCTCCAAGCACTGTAGCCGAAGACAGCCATAACCGTCGGATTCCTCGGTCCTTTATACTTATGTCTGGGCTGAGTGCTCCGACGAAGTTCAGGCGAAGGTAAAGAATTATCAACTGGTAAGAAGCTGCATATCTTGGTAATTTTCATCAGGATACAACGTTGTGTAGCCTCGATAATGCTCGGCAACAGGGACATATCAAGTTGAACTTGTAACTTCGATTAGATTGAACCCTTTATGAACCCTTTACTCAACTTTTGTCCACACACACACACGGTTATTATTTTCCGCATGTCCCCGACACTGTTTCCAATCTTATTCTAACGTGTACCAACAACGTTACTAACTCCATAACAGATGGCATATATAGATGTCTTTTGTATTATTTGTTGACTGTCTCCAGATATTGCGAGAATCCAGATTTGATTCCAAAATATCTAGTGCCCGTATTCATAGAACTTCCTTGAGGCTTCTTTCAATAAGGGACTCCTTAGAATGGGTATTGTCAAAATGCAACTGCCTTTCTACAATCCTATTCTAAGGGGTCCCTTATTGAAGGAAGCCTCAAGGAAGCATTTTGAATACGGACGTAACAGATTTTAGGTTTAAGGATTCAAGCCTTTTGGAAGATGTCAAAAGAACTGTTTCAGTTTTTTCATTATTCATGCGAAGTTTCTTGGCAGTGAACTATTCCTTCAATTAACGTAGCGCACCTTCTAACATTACCTCAAGTGCTTTCAAATTGTTACACTTCTATTCAATACCGTGGTATCAGCAGCATAGATAACTATCAACCTTTCCATGTAAGAGAGAAGGTCGTTCTTAAAGAGAATGAAAAGTAACGGACCCATAATAGAACCCTGTGCTATGCCACGTGCCATTTGTTTGCCTCTGAATCCGCATTCGTATATTTGGTGAAATGATATAACTACCAAGTGTATTCTAAACCTCACCAAGCCTAAGATAGCTAAAAATACAGAAAAAAATCTCTATTAGAAGCACAATGATCTTCGATCTTGACTTGTACTTGGTTAAGTTAATAACTTAGATAATTCTGAATATAGTTTTATTGAAAACAATAATAGGCATTGGCCTACCTATATCAATGTTTGCATAAGTAAAGCGCGACGGATAAGAATAGCTCAAACGTTAGATGTGAATTAAAAAATATTAACTACATCTTGTATGTATATTGCAACATTTCCAGTTTGAAAGTGGAATATATATCGTTTTGCTCAACTAAGACAAATTTCCAGCATTATTTTACGATGCACACGTGTAAAGAGTGGAAAAAACACTACAATTTTATTTACTTAGTGCAATATATAGACCAGTAAATAAAAAATAAACCACATTCGTTTCATCTCTCATTTGCCCATTTCTTTTATGCCCGTATGTTCTGAAAGCCATTTTCTCATACCAGAGGAAACTTAATTTTCCTAACGAATTTTCATTTCTCGGTTGAAAATGTACGTACAAACCCTGCCGGCATCTTTATCTTTGTACGACAAAATAAATGAAGCATTTCTTCTGTGCATAGTAAAACAACGTACCTGTCAAATAAATTTCACTCCGGAGCAAAGGAATAGAACCCATCTGAAAAATATATAACACAAAGTCCTTGTTCTGACCTATGTTTTGTTACAACCGGATGTAGGCAATTTAAAATCTTTATTACCTGCAAAGCGTTTTTTTTTAGTTTGCTTTGAGTGCATTAGGGATAATGTACATACACATGTTGTATAGCTTTTTATATTAAGTGATTATTTTATAAACCGCATTATTTATTCATACATAATCTAGGAGCAGACTACGGGATTTCATTAATATTGAATAAACCTTCATGTTAGATTTACGCAGTATTGTTTTTGAACTCTTTGTCAGTGGCAACATAATTGGTTTTACAAAATGTTGACCTTATTCTAAAAAAAATGCACTCAAGCAGAAATTTTAAATTAATTAAATCGTACTTCATAATTTACTATTTTTCACTTTAATTATTAAAATATTGTTATGAATCCCTTAGGGAATTCGAATCTGGGTCGCATCGACAAATATCTCAATTGGTTTCCCTATTTTTGAAACTCATTTAACGAAAAATGGAGGGGAAATTCTTTGTAATAACTTGTATAATTGTGTTACACGCAGTCCTTTCGTGGAGTGTTGGACTCATTCCCTTTCTACACCGTGATCGTAAATGAATACAAAAATCTGTTTATCTGTTTATTAGAAATTATGTACCTACCCAAAGGTAATAAAAAAATTGCATGCCTTTAAATTTAAAGGCATGCAATTTGGGTATTTACTTTCTCAAGGACGCTCAATCAACCTCGATTGCATTGTACAGTTGGTCCTTTTCATTGCAATTATCAAGAAAATTTCTGGCAATATGTAAACCACTATAGATACATCCGCGCCGTCATCTGCTGTTACAGAAATAGCCTATATATCATTAATTAATTATATTCGATGTTAGTACCTAGATTGCTGCCATGATCAAGGCATAATAGGAAGAATAATCCTCACCTGTTATGAAAATAAACCAATTTAATTTATCACAGATACAGAAAGGTAACATAAATAGATGCAGTCAGATATAATCACTAACTAAACAGTGAATTTATTTATTCCATAAGCAAATGGGGCAGTCGAGGATTCGAATTTTTACTATGGAATTACAGCTTCTAATGGAAATGTAAAACGTTAAGGATAATATTGCAGATTAAGAATAGAGGCTGCAGTTCACCACAGTTGTGGTTGATAGTACAAAAGGTACTTACTTCGTTACTTTCTTACCTCTTGCCTCTCTACAGTAAGATAAAAGGCAGATGAAGTTCAGTATATTTTCTTATTTTTTTTCTGCATTGATTCCTTGATTCTCTTCTAAGTTTTTTCTCTTTACCCAAACTCTTTCTTGATGTTGTTAAGCCATGCTTTTCGAAGTTTTCTTTTTTTCATCACTTGTACTTTCATTTCACACTTTTTTTAAATAAATTTCTCATTCGGAATCCTCAAATAATTTTCGTTATCTTTCCCTAATCATAAAATTTTTGTGGGTTTGACATTCGTTTTCTATCTGTTTTATTTTTATTCTATCCATTGTCGTCCTGCTTTCGATTTTTCTTTGGAATCTCATCTCTATGGTGTTTGATCTCGTTTTCTGGTTGTCTGGTCCATATTACAGTATTATTAACTATTTCAATTTTAATGTCCTTGGGTATTTCCATTTTCCTCAGAAACGTCGCTCTTATCAAATGAAACATTTTCCCGTTTCTTATTCGTCAATTCATCTCGTTTTCTGTTATTATGTACAATTGCGGACAGAAAAATGGAAACACCAACATTTATCTAATGGTTGTTTTTTTTATTAATTTTACACATTGTGATTATGACTTTCACGTCATATTGACTTCGGAGAATACCATAAAATTAGTAGCGTGTGAGAAAAATATGAAAACGTTTATTAAGACTAAAAATAAATTAACATAAAAGTGTAAACTAAATATTAAAAACAAATAATTTACATCAATATTTTGTGGGATTTCCATTTTTTTCTATCGTTTGTAATCTTTTATTCATTGATAGAACTGAATGTTCAATATCATTTTTATTAAGCCCTTGCCACGCTTGTTGTATTGCTTCCCACAATTCATTCCTATTTCTAGGCCTAAACTGTCTGGCATAAACTTTTTTTTAAGCAAAAGGGCCCAAACATTTTTTATCGGATTCAAATTAGGGCTTTTTGAAGGCCAGTCAAATAAATTTATTGCATTGTCTCGTAATCAGCCACGAGTAATTCTAGATGTGTGGACGGGGCAATTTTCGTATTGGAAAATAAAATTGTTGTCTGGAAATCGTTGAGTGACACTTGGCAGCATAACATTTGTCACCAAATTTATTATTTAACTGACTTGCCTCTCCCTTACCTCGATAGATGACAAGTTTCCGCTGTCTCTTTCACCAGCTGATCCACTCGGCTAGCTGCAGTGTGAGGGAGTGAGTAACTTAGATGTTAAAATAACTAAAGGGCGCGAGTTCGGACTTGAAAAACAAGTCAGCAAATAACAATCTTGTCGACGTCCCCGAATCGACAGAATTGGGCAGAAAAATAAAAAGCAAACAGAGGCGAGACTTTACTCACTGGTGCGTTAAAGTAAAAACACAAACACACAATAAAAGTTACTTACATTTAATTCATCAAACAAATATTACAATAAATAATAAATGTTGCCTTAAGTCGCTATAAAACGTATCGAAGTTAGGTATCCAAATCGAGGTTAGCTTTCGAAATCTATTTATTCTTTAATAATCGGTTAACAGAAAATGACTAGATGACATGTTTCGGAAAAATTCCATTTTCAAATCTAAGAAATGAACAATTTATGAAATTAAAGCTAAAAGAATTATGAAAAGTTATACAAACCTAATTAAACAAACCCGCAAGCACAGCCATTTCCAAACAACTGTCAAGCACAGATTTATCAAGTAGCCAGATTCCCTGTAGAGAAAGAGGAATTGATATTAACTTAAGAGTAAGATGGTAAATATACCCGTTTAAAAAGAATTGCTCATCCTAAGTCACGTGACATAGGCTTCGAGTGACATCCTTGTCGGATACATGAGCCAAAATTACTCACAGATATTCGTTATTTCACTAACATGCTGATATCAATCGAGAATACAGGAAACATAAGGCACTGTCTATCTACGACTTCCCAGATCATTGCCAAGTGAGAACAGTGTGACAACTTATTAAAATATTATGACGTAAACGAAGTAAAGAAAAGTGAAAGGCTGAAGGCCATTAATACTTATTAAAATTAGCAAAAGTTAAAAGGCTGAAGGCCTGATCAATAAACAATTAAAATGAATAAATAGATAGGCAGAGGGCCACAAAAGGCAAAAAGCCATTATGCTCAAGTAATAAAGTACAAAACACCATAAGAAAACATATTAAATTTATATACATATATAAATATATTATTTATAATATTTATTTATTTATTTATTTATTGGTAGTCACTAATATCATGGACAATCTTTTAAATATTACAATAATTACAGCAGGGTAGTTAACCCTAAATGTCTAAGTTAACAACAAAGAGTAGTCTAATTCGGTACATAAGTTCGAATAAAACACACCGCAACCGATAAAAAAATTTACAATAATGCGCAAAAGTAGTAGTTCTAAAGGCGCATGAACAGCCGGAATTCGCTCTCTTTGTTTATGCAAACACTAATTCACGAATTGCCAAAAGAAAAATAATAAATAAATACCTTAACCTCTTTTATTAAAATTAAAGCATGACATGAAGTGTACTACATCAACTTACTTCGTATAAAGGTAACAAATTTAGTGATTTTTTATATCTATCCTTGTCGCAAATTATTCTCATCTAGGGATAAAAAAACAGTTGGAAATATTATGACGCTTATAAGTGACGCTTCTCAAAGTTACTGTCAGTGGTTAAGAAAATTGAATTTAAATATCGCATCCCAAACTTTTATCGCATGACATTTAATGATTCTGCCTTTCTCGTGAAAAAAAATTCTGCACTTCTTAAAATAACAACTTTTTAACTTAACTAGACATAACCTAATACACTTTTAAATTGACATTGTGACAGTGACATTGCGGTAAACAGAATTCCCTAAAATTGTTGTCTTGCACTTGCAACAATTGTATTTGTTATCTTTGTTTCTCAATCCTCTCACGAGAGGAATGGGATTGCGTTACCTGTATGGAGTGTTGATTTAGTACCTTATGTCATCGTAGCTTGTCATCGCATGTTTAGACGCCACCTGGTCGTCACGTCCGCTGTCGGTAAAACACCGTCCAAAATGGTTACTCGGGAAACGCCAGGGTGGTTTGATCAAAGGCTGTTTCCAACAGGCACGGCAACGCTCCAATAAAACTCCACTAAGACTTCGGCTAAATAACCGACTAAAAGTCCCGCTGAAAGCCTCGACTAAAACTTCAACCAAAAGCCTACATAGAAGAAACGATTTTTGTTAGCGGCCATGTTAGCTTGTTCGTCGGCGTTCGTCGTCATATTTTACCTGAGAAAAACTGAAGTCCCAGGCTTGATAGGGGTTAAAACTATCCCCAAGTGTGTTCGATGGTGTCACTAAATGTTCCGGTACAGCCGCTGATGAATTACTTCTCCCAAAGAGCAAGAATTCCGATAACTTTCAATGCACGTAAAACACGTCAGGAGTGCACCACGCTTTGAACAAGAAAGATCGCGACGAAATTGAAGATGGTGGAGGTCGTTAAGACGCGCGAAAATTGCCGACCATAACCAATGATGAACTATAAAATAGTCACATGGTGGCCCCATAGCCTATGAATGTTGAGCGTTCGCATCACGCAAGTTTCCCCCTCTTTTGATGTAAATGAGGGGGAACAGCGTAGCCAACTGTGCTAAAACGCAGTTGGATGATACCGTATCGCCACGATGTCTTGGCGGCAAATTTGAAATGTAACACATTTTCCAAAATATTTTGATACACCTGGCCTATTAATCTACCTTCTATATTGAAGCAAGCTCCCTTACATTCGGCACTCATACATACATTTACCGAAAATCGCCCACTCTTATTTAATCCATGAAGATATCTTTCCTCGAATCGTTGATTTCTTGGTCTGTATACCCTCGTTCTGCCATTATTACATGACTGAAATACCTTTTCATCTGAAAAACTACCCTTTTCCAAAATTCTTCATCCCTATTTAGATACTGTAGTGCAAATCCTATTCTAATTTCTTTATGTTCTTCAGATAAAAAAAAAGTTTTCTTGCAGCTGCACTGTTAATCAAACCATTTGCTTTTAAACGTCTCCGTGAAGTCCTAACTGATCCTGGAGAATTTGTTGCTTCTCGCGCTTCCATTGCGATGGAAAAGGGCTCTTGAATAATGTAATTCGACAAAGCAATATCTTCTTGCTCGGCAGATATTCTTGGATGTCCCGATCCAAAACGACGCTGAACATTATGTTATTGATCCCACTTTTTTATTATTTGAGAAATGCAGCTGTGCATCCTTCTTCAAGCTTTGAAATTGCTCTTATTTTTTCAGTTTCTGTTAAGTGCCTGGGCATTTTCACATCTTTGAAATAAATTTATTGTGACACTGACAGTTTGGTAAAACCACGACACCTATGTTTTATTGTCACGAAAAGCACAATATATCACAAAAATTAAAAAAATGTGTTTCCATTCTTTTGGCCGCAATTGTACATATTATCAATCCCAAATTTTTAATGGTCATGTACTCTGCTTTTATGCATATCTCATAATCTTACTTAATTAAAGCTGGTTCTTGTCCGATGAAAATTGTATCACAAACTCTTTTAAACGGACACTAAATGGCGCATAAACACACACGCATCGAACACGCATCGAACGACTGCGAAACGTTAAGTGTTTATGCGCCATTTAGTGTCCGTTTAAAAGAGTTTGTGATATCATAATCTTACGTTAGTTTTATTCACAGTATATTTTCATGTGTGTTCTATTTAATTCAATGCCCAGGATTTCCATAAACAGATTAACTGACATGACCATATCGTCATTGAACACCAATTTAATTTCTTCCATATTCCAATGTCTGAATTTCAAAATTTTGGCTGCAAGTCGGCTGGATTGCAATGGGGCCTCGAGCATTCTCTATATAATTGGGGCCTCATTAGCAGAAGATTAGCTCGAGAACTCCATCGCAATCACATGTGGTCCTAGTAAGTCGAAAGTTAGTTTTAAACTGAAAACTTGAAAAACTGTACAGGTAATTAAGGCTATACTCTTCATCAGAACTGAGTTCGACAACATCCTCAATAAAATTCGCAATTTTTGTTTTTTTCCTCTTTTGCTTCAACAATATCTGATTTATTTCTTCATCAGTATCAGAAGAACTTGATGTTAATATTTCCGCAAATAATTGAACAGTTAAAAATTTTTGGGAATCATCCATTCTTTTATTATTATTATTAAAATACTCTTAACCTAGTTATCCTTACAATGACAGACAAATTGCACTGAAATACTTGCACTACCTTTGAAGTCAGTTCCGAAATTTATGCACTGAGTGCAAAACTGGTGCGCACTAACATTTCAATCGAACATAAAACAGGAAAAAAGTTTGAACTGAAATCACCAATCGAACACGAAATCTAAACTCAGTGCGCACTGAATGCAATCAGTACACCTCAATCGAAAACGTTAAAAGTTTCAACTCAAAAATTAACTAACCTCGGCAACAAACGGTTGCTTAATTTACGAAATAATTTAGAAGCGTGCGTTACCGCAATTTAAATCAAAATAATCCGACCTTGGTTACACCCTCGCGCCTCCAACGGCAGCTATCATCGCCAAAGCCCGTAGAGTATCGATTCCGGGGGAGAAACACTGAAGCCAAGACGGCGAATCGACATTTTCAGCGACCTCTCATGACGTAACTCACCAACAGCGGTTGGGCGAGTCCAAGTCCGGACAGACGGGGGAGTAATGTTGCTCTTGCGGCAACTTAAAGGTGGAGGGGCCCACGAAATCGACTCCGACAGTTCGGGTTGCCACAGATGCGATATTCGTAGTAATCGTAATACATCGAAGGGTAGAAGAAAGAGTACAAATCAGCAAAACGTAGAATCAAATAAACACACATAAGAAAGAAAGAATGAAAACCTAAAAGAAAAGAACATATGCGTTACACTTTGTACCACGCCCCAGTACGCACCATATTTACCTAATCTCCAACTGCCGGGACCTAGGTTTTGGTCAAGCATTACACAATGCTTACAAATGCGGGGGTGACGATTTATAAAATCCGGTAATCAATGTACCGCAGACATCCATCTCCAGACGAATTCAGCCAAACGAATTACAAAGCACAAAACCAACCACAACAATGGCACTAAGTGCACCCTCTACACCGAGCCACGAAAGATAAACATTTGAAATTTATATTACTCTGCGGGTTGAGTATGTAAATTTAATGTAATACAAAAGAAATTTAGGATTTGTCTTATGTTACTAAAAGCAAAATTTTGGAAGTGGTCTATATTATTCGAGACATATGTTTCGGCCTCAGCAGAAGGCCATCTTCAGCCAGATCAAGACGTAATGTTTAAATTGTAATTATACAACATAAAGTTGTAACGTCACTAGAAACATATTAAAATCAAAGTTAAAATTGTAAATGGGACAGGAGCCCCAAATTGGAAGCAAACAACTTATACAATGAAAACATTTAATGTATATTTAGGGAATGTGATATTCTTATCCCATAAGTTGGGTTCTAATTTTTGTTGGGAATGTGAATTTTTTTTTTAATTTTAGTTTATAAATTCAATTTTGTAGTGTTGAATGGATTTTATGTATAATTATTGTGTAAATCGTTTTATTTTAATTTCTCAAGGCAATAAGTTCTTTTAGCATTTCAGTCAGAATGTTCTCGATCTCTCTCTTTTGCTTATCTTTGAAATTTGTTTTCTCTCGTGAAACTTAGAAACTTAGTCTTATCATTGGTAAGAATATTTTGTGTATTCGTTGTGTTTTGTAAATAACTCGTATCAATAAGTGTGACTTTGTTAAAGCCGATTCTCGGGTATCCTACTTGAATCAGTCTTGTCATTGGTAAGAAAAATCTTGTGTAATTGTTGTGTTTTGTAAATAACTCCTATCAATAATTGTGACTTTCTTAATGCCGATTTTCGCGTATGCTACAGAAACTCAGTCTTATCATTGATAAGAATGTTTTGTGTATTTATTGTTTTTTATAAATTGTGTATTTCTTAGAGTAATTTTTTAATTTTGTTTAAAAACTCACAAGGACTGTACAGAATATGCTCGGGGTCCTCCTTGCAATCCTGCCGACTTGCAACCAACAATTTTTCAGTTTGTCCGCTCTGGTCGCCATCTCGTGCGTGATAGCTCATCGGGCAGCAGTATAGTTGCTATTTGCTATTCACGACACGAATTATAGGTCAGAAATTACCCGTGTTGCGGCGCGGTTAATTGACACTCACGAGGACATTCCTTAATGAAAACAGGAAACTTATAAATTCGGGAATCAGGCACTCCTTCAGCTTAGAATGTAGGATCTTAATGTAGTAGAAATGCAGGAACTTTTTTTATCGTCCGGATGCAGGAGCCCGTTATATTCAGGACAGGAGGATTTCATCAAACGAGAATAATACTTGCACACTCACTTGTTGATGAATTCAATATAAAATAAATTTTAATTTTACACAAATATAAAAATAGTTCTTTCGCGGCTAAAGTTGAATTTGAAATGTAAACTTTTAAAATCATTCAAAGATATACTTAATTTAGCAAGTTGTTCTTGTTGCTTCCTCAGAAACCGACGACAGAATTATTTCGCGGACGAGTATTTTGTTTTTTAGAAGTTGCTTCTTTAGAAACCGACGAGAGAGTCAATAATTTCGCGGACGAGTGGTTTGTTTTTTGAAGTTGCTTCTTCAGAAACCGACGAATGATTTTTTACACGACCTTTTTTATAGGAGAAATTCTGTTGTGATTGACCGTTGCTATGCGATCAAAACGATGTGTGCATCCACGCGCCATCTACTCACGTTTTTCATTTGCAAATGTCAATTTGATATTTGTGATCTGCACATTTCACTTTGCGTATTTTATTTTCGCATTTTGATTCTTTCTATGTTTGTAATCGTTGCTTTTTGATATCTCAATCAATATTTACTAAAATTTACATGGTTGTTTAAATGCCCAAACTTAATAATAATTTAATAAAATCTAGTCTTTGTAAACCTAGTCTATGTAAACCTAGCCTACAAATCAAAATTTTAATATTTACATATTTTCCTTATTTTTATTTGTTAACTTTTAACACACTTTAACTCATTTCTGGCTCCTTTTGTTACTCACTTTTGTAATTTTAGGTATATTTTCAAGTAACTTACTGTAAACGATGCCTATTTGTTCTGCGAGGAATGCTCTGACTTGTACACTTCTCCCATCCCAGGTATATCAACGATTTTCATAAGCAAGCCAATTGAGTTGAATTCTGCAGCTACATGGACAAGTATCACATGAGTCCAAAGGACCCGGCAACTGCAAGACTTTGACCCGCAAGAGTTATTCTTGGCAACTCTTATGGGCCAATGCCTTGCAGCTGTCGGGTTCTTTGGACACATGTGATACTTGTCCACGCAGCAGCAGAATTTAACTCTTTGGATTTGCTTATGAAAATCGTTGATATACCTAGAACTTGAGAGACGTGTACACGTTAAAGCATTCCTCGGGGATGTGGATCTGTATTGCCTCTTCGTTCCTTGATGTTTCAGTTTTCGTGATTAGGAAATAATCTTTTGATCGTTTTATTGGTGTTGTTTTCAGTACTCGGCATTGGCTTTGTAACTTCGAATGAGGCTTTCCCAGAAGATTGTGTCTTTGTGTGGAGTAATGGTGTTTGTTGTCGAAGAAACTCTGAAGGTCATACATCATCGATGTGGAACATAATTGCAACGAAGGATGTTCTTCCTTGCTGCTGCACATCAAATTGTTGGAAATTGTAAATTTTTACCCTCATATTGCTAATATCACTGCAATATGTATATTTTCAGAATGCCTATTTTTTTTATCCTGTTATTTTGATGATAAACAATTAAAGGATAACTGCAAGGTGAAAGCTCTCATTATTGAATTGAATGGTGTGAAATAAATAATTGCTATAACAGACTTGATCAAATTAAGGAACGTACTTCATAAATTACTGTATTCTTCCATTCTATGCTCTCCTCATGCTCCTCGAAGCGCAATAAATCTGTTGGAAAACAGCGGCCCATTTTCCCCACAATCTTCTTAGCACATATTTACCTCTCGTCTCGCTACAAGCACGCGCCCAACGACGAAATCTTGTAAGTGTTATTTAGCGCCAACAATAAAACAAATTACAAGAAATCAACAAGACAAAGCGACGCGGCGCGATTACGAAAACAAAAAAAAAGCGCCCGGCGCTCGCAGCTGCATTAAAGTTCGCTCGAATAAGACGTAGGGGGTGAGCATCTATTAAAGTTTATCTCGTGCTTTACAGCTCCTCTTCCGACGTGCCGAGTCTGAGTAATTTTTCCAAGAGGTTTACTGCCGCAGTGGCGGCCGCGGATGCTCGCAGGACGTAAACTCCGACGGCGGATCATCGCGCTAACGGCTTACGACTGCCGTAACGACTGTCTAAATTTAGGGTTTGAATTCGAGCGAAATGCTTTTGAATCCCTCTGAAGAATTTCCAATTTAATTTTATGGACAACTGAAAAATTTCGACGATGAAACTTAAAAAATATACTTTTAAAAACCACAGAAAGATATAAAGTATTCTGCTTACTGAAGATAAAATTTAACTTCGAAAGAGAACATATATTATTCCTGTACCGGCCATTACAACTACAATTCGTATCTTACCATCTTTAGCTCAGTATAATTTTACAACTCTTTTGTCTTTTGCCAAACATTTCTTGGTCCCTGAGGATCAACTATTATTTCTATGTCGCGAATGTTTATAGGCCTATGTGTTTTTCATACCATTTCGTTCTTTTCACTAAGGTAGAAAAATAATCTTGTGACCATCGAGTCCAAAAGAGGTCAGTTAATTTTTGAGTAATATTCCATTTTGTCATCAGATCTAAATTTGTAACGTTTGTAAGGTAACGTAAGATGCGCCAATTATGCAGTGGTTTGATGTCAAGGCTTCAGCATCTTCAGAGTCACGTTAGATGTGAGTCAACGGTCTATATAGAATTTAGAATGCCTTCACATTTAATTAAATGTTCTAATTAGAAAAATCTTTACAATTACGACACAGCCTTCTAATATGTTAACAGTTTTAAGCAATGGGCCCGTCGATCAGTCATCGTTCTCTCTTGCCCGGCTTCTAGTAACTACTTCTTGAACTCATGTTACAACAATTATATCGATTTTATTTAACTTTTTGCAATGTACATTTTAGTTCGGAGTGTATGTTATAAGAGTATCCCAAGTAGAGTGACCCATTAAAAGTCTTTGGGGAAGGGAATATGCAAAAATTCTGAAAATTAGTTCACTGCCCTAAGGGCACGTAATCTTTCAATTACACGATTCACAGATACATATTGCTGTGTTATGGAGGACGTAGGAGAAGTGGAGAATTTTTGGAAGAATCGAGAACTTTTTGTTGTTTGACTTGTTCTATTCTTTGTTGTTTGTTGGGTTTTCTTTTTCATGAACAATTTACTATACCTGTTGTAGCTCATTTTTCTCAGGTTCTATTCTTTGTCAGGGCTTGGATTCGTGTCTTGGGCAATCGTGATGAATAATGAATTTTTGTTTTAAAACCCAGTGAATTTTTCTTTTGTGCTTAAATTAATTTTGATCTTAATTTAACTAATTTGTCGTTTTATGTGATTGCCTTTGATTTGTTCCAAACTTCAAATTACTTTCCTGCGCTTACACAACTAGAAAGTAATTTCTACTTTGGTTGAAACAAACCAATCCACTCGTTTAATGGGAAGACAACCTTGTTTGCACGCTTCTGCTTTCCAATGTTTTAAAGAAAATTGTTTTAAAATCCTCTTGCAGACTTTTGTTTTAAATGTGGCGAACTTACATTCTAGCCAATGTAAATTATTTTGTAGTTTAATGTTCTGATTTATTTTTAAAATTGTTTTAATTAGAATTAATAAGAAATTTTACGTTTAAATTAATTTTAATGAAAATGAAATGGTTTATTTTATAATCAGGAAACACTTAAAAATTGTTTTTGTACTAATTTTCCGGATAAATAAATTAAATTTTGCAAATTGAATTTCTAATAACGTACGACGATCTGATCTAAACGAGCATTTTACGATGAATAATCCTTTCCTCGCGTGCAAATCAACAACTTCCCCCCTGCTTTTCTGAATCGTGTTCGGACCTGTCTGAAATGAATTACGCGTGCGCCTTAAAAATTCTAGTTACAACTTTTCTTAAGTTTCCGTCCCTAGTTGGAACATTTGATGCACTTACGTTAGTGACATGTTTACTTTTTACGCGCAAAATAAACTTGGAAAAATCTTGACTTTTTCATACAAATTCAACAGGTAAGTAGCTTAAATTAATCTAATCATCTTCGTGCTTTGATTGACACTCATTAACGGAAGTAATTTCTTTGTGGAGCTTAAAATTAAACATTTTCAATTTCCTAACCTAACATTTTATATACAATCATGTAAACATAACTAAAATTAACTCTCTTGCCGCATTGCACTCTTTTTAAAAAACTTAACAGGCCTTTCAACACTTGTTGTTCACTAACTGACGCACTAAATTTGTTTTGTTTTTAGGTTTTGCCGCATGAGTTGCTCGTAGTCAACTTGAACGTTCTGGATCTTTGCAGCATTCAATCTCACTCGACGACCGTCCTGCAAATACACCAGACGTCTTCTGCCTTTGGACGTTTGTTCCTTGACAGGCCAAAATCTTGCTGAGGAGGGCCCTTTTGTCTTTGTGTGATACCTGTTCATCACCTCGCAGAATTTTTCCCACAACGATTGATGTAACCTGTCCTCCAACCACTTATTGTCTTCGGAAGACACATACACTTGGACCTCACCTTCGGTATTCTGCATGTTACTTTTATTTTTGCTTTTACTTTTATTGCTCGACTCTAATTTTGAATTTTTGTATAAAAATTGAATCGTAACTTTTGTTTGAAAATGTTTCTCTTTTTGTCTTATTTCAATTTATTTACACTTTGCTTATGTGATAACTAAATATCACCGCAATATGTACAAATAAATAAATAAGCTTCAACTTCAACGAATGTTAATACAGAAATTTCATTTGCTTCATAGCCAGTTACAGGAGCAGATGAAGTATTCCTTGGTCTGACAGTGCCACTAGTATTCCATTTAAAATAAGAAAGTTAACGGCGACTTCCGGTATAACCGGAGGTGATATAAAGGTGAAAATATTTTAATCTGGTCACTTTCCCTTAGGGGAGTGTACCAATTTTCAAAATGTTTGTATATTCCCTTCCCCGAAAACTTTTAATAGGCCACTCAACTTGGGATACCCTGTATATGCTTTTCTGAATTAAGAGAAGTTGATGTAGTAGAGGGCATAAATATTCATATAATTAATAACAGACGAACACCATTCTAATGTTTGGCTGTCAGTACAGATGTCCATTATGCAGTAATGAACTGAATAACCCATCTAACCGATTTGCGTTCGTTATTTTATTTGTTAAGCTGGATAACAAACATTATCGATGACGTACATCGCAGCCTGTCCAAATCAGTGACGTACAAAATTTATGATTTCTGTAGTTAATTCCAATATGCCAAATCAGATTTTGAGAATATTGCGTAGTGGACCAAATTAATACACAACACTTTCATATTGTTCCTTCTCTCCATTTAAATAAATATTTTCAAGTTTTAATGATTTATAGCAACTGCGCGTATTTCTCAACAAAGATACCATGTAAAAGTTATGATAAATTGTGCAAAATAAATGAAGAATATTAAACTATTTCCAAAATCGGTTGTTTAGAAGTGTTTTCTGTTCAAAGATTTATAATTCAAAACTCCAGAACCAGTTTGATAGGTTCCCGCTAGCCAAGGATCAATATAAATCTATCGAATATGTATGTATCGTAGCATGCAATCAAACGTCAGCTTTTACTTGGAAAGTTGAGTTACAGGCAATCAATAGAATTAATAATTTAAAGCTGTTCCGCTCGGAAAGGATGCAATTCGCTTGTGCTTTTACGGGCTTAGGTTTTTTATCTATTGGGAAGAATACCCCTATTACTTTATCCATGTTTAATGTTGATGGATACAGCAGATAGTAGCTGCGGTATATTTAAAAATGACCGTTCGTAACTCTAAAAAGTAAAATATCATAATCTTAGAATAACAGTTTTATGATGCTAGAATACTAATGTCCTACTGTAGTTTTTCAGTTGATGATCAAAGAGAATTACCTAATACTAAACCAAATTGTTTGAGTATTTTAATAAAGCAAGCTTCAAATGTACAGTTTTATGTATTCTTTTAATCATTATTTAAAATCTGCCAAATAAATACATGATAATTATTTTCCATTTGAGTAGAGTACTGGTAAGAGTGCTCATCGCCTTTGGTATAACTAGTGATTAAATACAAACGAAGCGGCAGTGTAAAACGCTACAGCGACTGGTTAATGTACGTACACACGCTCGTTGCCGCCTTGTTCGAAATATAAACCGAACAAAATATAAAATTCCATTCACTAGATATAACCCTCGAAATTTCACTAAGTACTATCTTCTTAAATAGACAAAGTCATCATAGGAAACAATAAAGTATCTGAGATCTATACTGATATTTTTTTCATGGCAAGAAGGGTTGAACAGGACTGATGCAATAAATTTCGTATTAGAATTAAGAAATAATTTTTAATAAAAATAAAATATCACTAGCAGTCAGTATAGATCCTAACTGACACATTATTTTCTATTAATGTATCAATTATATAGGGAATTCCAAAATGCACTGACGGTTTCTGGGATGGAATAACTTTTTAAGAGTCGAATTAAAAAAAATACGAACACATCTTAATCTACAACCCTTGGAGTTTCTTTACTTAAAAATTGAATCGTATAGGTGGCGGTAACCTAGTTACTCGTCGAGGATGGTATTTTACTGTGTAACAATGGATCGGAAAGTGGCACTCACAATGATTACCCTCGGTCCTACCAGTGGTCAGGAAAGGAAGAAAGAAAGCATGGAAGGAGAAACCTAACCACCAGTGAGTGAATGTTTATTGTAACTCCATCTTCTGTTAGTATTACTTGACACAATATTAAAAAAAAAAAAAACACCAGACCCACATTGCACAAAGTAATTTTAAATTGATTGCTCTAATAGTTTCTCATATTCTAATTTAATTAATTTGAGTTAGAAAATTTTAAGAACCTTTATCTTTTTAAGTACTAAGCTTTGTTTTGCTTGAACAACTTTTTTTCTTATTCCTGTGTAAGGAATACACTTGTGTGATTTGGCTGTTTATTTTTAGAAAATTTAATACAAAATCAGATAATTGCTTCTTGTATTTATAAGATTTACGTGTGTGTTCCCTTAGCGAACAAAGTCGGTACATCAAAGGAATTCGTTGTTTGTGCGCGTCCAGTGGATACGTTTCCTGTGTTACGTTTAAAATCTCACGGTGCGGAATCACGTCAGAACATTGTCAAATGCACACAAACAACTGTTTGTTCGTGAATGTTTGTTAAGTGGAGACAATGTAAACGCAAATTTGTAAGCGTTTACGTTTACTGAAAATAATCTTTTTGGTGGATACGCGGTCTTAAAAAATACAGGTAAAATTTTGTTTACTAAATTTACGAAGCCCATCTGCTTTAATGGCGAATGTTAAAAATATTATGTTTTTACTGTATAGCAACTTTCATTTAGTACTTACACTATCGCTAGTATACAACGTATCCCAAAAGTAAGTGCACCGAGTGCACTAATGGTAGAAATTAGACGAGATTTCATCGATAAAAACCTATATTGTCAGGATCGGTTATTCCCAAAGAAAATGTGCATTCAAAATTGGCACATGGTTAATAATTTATTCGGTTAATTTAAATTAACAAAGCAGTTTTGCAAAGCTAATTTATACCTTTTTGATTTAAGGATAATACATCTTCGCGAACAAATTATTTTTATTAAAATAAAAAGAGTTTGTAAAAAATTAACGAAAATGTAACTTTTTTCATTCGTTTTCGCTGATATCTCGAAAGAAAACCCATAAAGGTAACACTTTTTTTTAGATTCACTGTAAAATTACAACAAAAACCAATCGAATAAAAAAGATTCATTTTCATTGCATTTTCTTTAATTAGTGTCTTATCTTAGAAAAATTTACAATTCTCTCATGAAACAAAAGCGTTTTACCTCATTCGTTAAGCCACTTCCACACATGCTTGAACGAATGTTTGTGCATTCGGTGAATGTTTGTCGGCGAATGATTGTGCGCGAATGTTTGCTAAAACATCCTATCTACAGATATTACTGGAAATCGAATATTTGAATAAAGAAGTAAAGTAGGCGAAAACATTCACGAACTTTTTTTGTGCAGTGAGTTAGAAAGAAGGAGCCCAGCGAAAACATGTATGTGAAAAAAACGTTGTAGAATAACACGTAACCAAACATTGAATTCATATGTTATTGTTACGTTGAAACAACGAAAAAATGTCGCGGCAATAAATTTCTTTTAAACGTCTCATGTGTAAAAAACGTTGTAGAATAACAATTAATCAACGTTGAATTCGTGTGTTAACGATACGTTTTAACAACGCTCTTTTAAACGTCTTTGTCCCCGGTATTTCAACGTTAAATCCCAGGGCACACATACGTATAAAAACATTGTAGAATAACATGTAACCAGACGTTGAATTCGTGTATTGTTGTTACGTTGAAACAACGAAAAAATGTCGCGGCAATCAATTTCTTTTAAACGTCAATGTCCACATCTGTTGAATCAGACAAATACGACGTGTACTAAAACTAGATCTAAATCATTAGACTGAACAAACATACATGGCTAATTGTGGAATTCAAACCCGAGCGACACGACATTCCAAGTGGGCTAGGCTAGACCGCTAAGCCACTCGGCAACCTCAGTTCCGTATCGCTTCTGTGACTGATTCATAAAGCGGAGGGAGGCTTGTGGTAATAAAGCCGAACCGGGGATTTTAACTTACAATAGTCACGCGCCGCCCTCACTCGTTCAATTTCCGAACTCCTTACTACCTACAGTTTCCTTCTAACATCCATATTATCATAGCATCATAAATCATAAATCAATTTTTCTAATTATTACAATCCTAAGCTTATTTTCTTTGTATATACATTTCAAAAATTCTAAATAATTTATTTATAATAAACATGTAATTTTCTAAATCGCCTATTTCTAAAAATATTTACACTAACTTAAAATATTCGACAACCACACTTGAATTTAAGAATTTCACAAACAAATCTTGGAAAACACATTTAATACAGTAATCTTAATTTACTTTATTATTTACAAAATTATTTCGTTATGAAATTTTAAAAAAATTACATGCTGGTGCTCATAAACCCGCAATATTGTCACGCACAATTGAATGTAAATGTAGCCTAATTCATTATCCGTAGTTCAGCAAAGTGACCCCATTAACAATTATACAGAGTGGAAAATTTAACTGGAATACATTCTGTAACTTAGAAAATTACCATTTGTAGCAAAATTCTTAGAACAGGTCAATTTTTACATTTAGTGGCGCATATTACGAATGGATTTCTTTAACTTTTCAATAATTTGGAGGGGTGAAACAACCTCTAACTATTTTTTTTTAATGGAAGGGTATGTTGAGTAATTTTTTTTTTCTTAAAGCTTGTTCAATTGGGAATACAGCTACGTTTTTATTTTTTTATTTTTCTTAAACAGTAAAAGGCGAAAATATTTTTAAAAAATTTGACTATAACGATTTTAATGCATCAGATGTTCAAAATGCTCGCCACCTTTCACTTGGCAATACCCTAATCGATTATAAATTCCATCCCTAACATTTTGTAACATTTCCGGCGTTACTCTCCTAATTTCATGCCGAATTTTTTCCTGAATCCTGAAGTTCTGCTATGTCGTTTGATTTAGTCACATAAACTTTACTTTTTAAATAACCCCATAAAAAAGTCTGAAGAGGTGACATCTGGAAATCTTGCTGGCCACTCAATCGATCCTCTTCTTCTTATCCACCTATTGGGAAAAACTTCAATCAGGTAATTACGTACAATTAAAAAGTTAGTGCATTGGCAGCGCCATCTATTGGCGGCACGTAACAATACGATACCATATGGAATGCTTATTTCTTCTTGTGAAGTAATAAAAAATGGAGTTCCTGAATGTTTGGCATTAAAATCGGTTTTAGTAAAAAAATTTTTTTTTTTATTTTTTTCCCTTTTACTGCTAAAGAAAAATAAAAAAATAAAACGTAGCTGTGTTCCCAATTGAACAAGCTTTAAGAAAAAAATTACTCAACATACTGTCACGAAAGGGATTTTCTAAAAAACCACGAAGAGCTTTCTGGTTGTATTCCGCAAACAAATAATTTAAATTGCGATGAGTAAATGATACTTCCTAATTTTTTTATAGAATTTATTTCTTAACAGCTACCGGTTTCGGCTTCTCAAGCCTTCATCAGGCCTGTAACAATACATAGAAGTAATAAGGAGAAGTGTAGTTTTGTGTGCGAGTTTGAATGTGAGGTTATGTGTGTGGTGAGAAAGTTATGATGTTTTGTTGGTATGGTAATGTTAGGCAAACAAGATACTTACTGTTAAACGTCTGAATATCATAAATAACAACAATTTCACTCCGTTGAAATCTTGCGTACGATTTTATAAGTTTTCTTTTCTTTCTCTCCAATGATTGTTGTTATTTATGATATTCAGACGTTTAACAGTAAGTATCTTGTTTGCCTAACATTACCATACCAACAAAACATCATAACTTTCTCACCACACACATAACCTCACATTCAAACTCGCACACAAAACTGCACTTCTCCTTATTACTTCTATGTATTGTTACAGGCCTGATGAAGGCTTGAGAAGCCGAAACCGGTAGCTGTTAAGAAATAAATTCTATAAAAAAATTAGGAAGTATCATTTACTCATCGCAATTACAATTCACCCAATTCGGATATGTCTCAAAATTACAATCCTGCTAATACGCCAGACATCCTCAGACAACTACAATCATTGGAGAGAAGGAGAAGAAATCTTAAAGAACATATATATTTTCTAAATTCATGTATCCGAGAAAATCTACTACCGAACTTTACTAAAGTTAAAATTACTCAACTCAATAAGAATGATGTCTACAATATACGAAGAAAGATCCTCAAAAAAAGGCAGAAATAAAACATATTCAAAACTAGCAAACATAGAATCGGAACTAAGAAACATCTACTTCAACCTCACAAGACAGTTCCATTACATAGAAATAGAAAACATTAAAGACAAAATAGACACCATTCTAACAGCACAACAACTAGAAAATAGAAGAAAGAAAAACATAAAATTACAAAACCTAAGAAATATAAAAACCAACAACCAACACAACCTGACATCTAACCACCAATTCTATCCGAGGCTAACCAATCTGTCATCTCTACAACTAACCAATAAAGAATTCTCTCTTCTACAACAAGGATACAAATATTCTATCCCAACAAAACCGAACCTCAATCTACTTGCCATAGAAATAGACGTAGCAATAAATGGACACCCACAAGAAAATGAAATAAGAACTAAATGTACACAACTTCTGAAGAATCAAGAAAGAAGAATAGAAAATCACAAACCTTCACACAATCACATACAAGAACACAAAACACTCAAAACTTTGAAACAAAAAATCCAAGAACACGACATCATCGTTGTAAAAGCAGACAAAAACGCAGGTATGATAATGATAGACAAACACGAATACATCAACAAAACCGAACAATTTTTAACAGAAAACAAATTCACTATTTTAGCTAAGAATCCTCTTAACAATTGGATTAACAATACAAAAATCATACTAAAAGAAACCAAAAACACCCTCACTAAATACATAGATGAATACAAATTTAACAGATTAATTCCAATGAACCCTCAGATACCACGCCTATATGGACAACCTAAATTACACAAAAATAATACGCCCATAAGACCCATAGTTAATTCCATAAACTCACCAACACACCAACTAAACAAAACACTCATAAACATCTTCAATAACATAACCAACTATAACACTAAATACACAATCATCAATTCATCACAATTAATTAATGAACTTAATAATATAAACATAAACCATACAGACACACTCATTTCATTTGATGTCACCAATCTTTACACTAACATCCCAATAGAAGAATCTCTAAAACTACTACACACAATTTTAAACAATAATTTAACTAATAAGACAGACATAGAAAATCTAATAAAACTTTTTAAATTAACCACATCATACAATGTTTGTAAATTCAACAATACTTTCTATAAAATGTCAGATGGCCTACCCATGGGAGCCCCAAATGCCTTTTTAATAGCAAACATTTACATGGATCACATAGAACATCAAATATTTAATACAAATAATAATTTCACAAAACATATTAAATACTGGAAACGTTATGTCGATGACATAATCTGCATATGGACAAGTGACATAGACACCTTAAACAATTTTCACACCCACATTAATAACATTCATGAAAACATTAAATTCACACTCGAAATAGAAAAGAATAATTCAATAAATTTTCTCGACCTCACACTCACAAAATTCAACAACCACATACAATTCAACATCTACCACAAAAACATTCAAACAGACATAATCATTCCACATAACTCACACCATCCAAATAAACACAAAAAATCAGCATTCCACTACTATATAAACCGCATCATCAACACCCCACTATCACAAGAGGACAAAAATACAGAAATTAATATAATAAAACAAATTGCCACAAACAATGGTTACAAAACAAATTTAATAGATAACATTTATAATGACATAATACATAAAACTAAACCTACCAACGACAACAATGATAAAAATTACAAACTATTTACTTATCAAGGTAATATTAATTACAAAATAGAAAAATTATTAAACAAATACAACATTAAATGTGCTACTTCACAAAAAACAAACCTTTTAACCATATTACAAAATAGCAAAGACAAAATAAATCAGCTGGAAAAAAACGGGGTATATCAAATAGAATGCAACAATTGCGACGCAATATACATAGGCGAAACTGGACGCAACTTAAATAAAAGATTAAAAGAACATATCCGCGACAAAATCAATTCAAACGTAGGTAAACACATTCACGAAACTGGTCATAACATTAATACCAACAGCATAAAACTAATTCATGAACAAGAAAAAGGTTACAAACTCAATTTACTAGAAGCCTATGAAATACATAAAATCAAACATAATAATAATAAAACTTGTCTCAATGACCAAATTAATCTCAAATTTAACCCTATTTACACTTTTTTAAATACTTAACACTGTCAACTCACTTCACTCCATACTTACTTTACAACTTCACTCCGTTGAAATCTTGCGTACGATTTTATAAGTTTTCTTTTCTTTCTCTCCAATGATTGTTGTTATTTATGATATTCAGACGTTTAACAGTAAGTATCTTGTTTGCCTAACATTACCATACCAACAAAACATCATAACTTTCTCACCACACACATAACCTCACATTCAAACTCGCACACAAAACTACACTTCTCCTTATTACTTCTATGTATTGTTACAGGCCTGATGAAGGCTTGAGAAGCCGAAACCGGTAGCTGTTAAGAAATAAATTCTATAAAAAAATTAGGAAGTATCATTTACTCATCGCAATTACAATTCACCTAATTCGGATATGTCTCAAAAAAAAAAATAATTTAAACGCGAACTTGTGTAATCGAGGGCACCGCAACCGTGTCGAAATAAACAGGTAATCGGTTCAAATTCCACAACGATAGAGCTCAGCGAAAATTACGATAAACGAGGCCGCGCACATATGAAATCGATGGGCGAAACACGGGGCAAGAACAAAGAGATGCAAAATGCAAACTTGCCAAAAACGGTGTATAAAAATGCGAGCCAAAAATTAGGAGGCAGTCGTTCTACCGAACCGACTCAGTGGCGACTGGTGCCGACGCCACACACCGGGACGCTACTGCATTGAGACGCTGTCCTACGCCGGGACGCTACTGCATCGAGCTGCTGCAACCCTGCTGGCCAACTACAGTACCGACCCCCGGGAACGAGGACCATCTTCCCCCCGCCAGCCAAGGGAAACGATACCTGAGTCCACCAACCCGTCAGGAAAGAATCTTGTTCCACTCCGGCCAGAAAAGGAACGACGTGAGCTAATCGTCGCCGTGAACACCCGGACCGCATTCCCAACAATTCGAGACGAACCCCCGCAACTAAATTTATTTAATTTCCTTTAATAAAGAGGTATTAATTTCCTTTTTAAAACACCTGTGTTTCAAGCTCTACCATCTATTACCTCTGCTACCTACGCCCTAAACGGATACGGAAAACCCCGGACCCGTGACAATACCCTTCCATTAAAAAAAAAACATAGTTAGGGGTTGTTTCACCCCTCCAAATAATTGAAAAGTTAAAAAAGTCCCTTTGTAATATGCGCCATGAAAAATAAAAATTGACCTGTTCCAAGAATTTTTTTACAAATCGTAATTTTCTAAGTTACAGAATTTATTCCAGTTAAACTTTCCACTCTATATACAGCTGTCCCCAATGAGTATTCGTGACAATGTGTATGTATAATTGATTGACTAATGCGTCCTTTAGTATTTTTAATCACAGATTTTGGGCATCAAATTCAAACTAACCTAAAAAAAATTGACAGATTACGTCAACTTATCAACGTACGGTAGATACATTTACTCATAGTATAAATCACGTCGTAAAAAGACAAAATTATTACATATTTATTTCACGTTATAATTACGTCCATTTTAAACTGATCGTTAAAAAATACGTTATACAAACGTGGTATAATTATGGTTGCTAATTCAACCAAAAAGCAACGTTGCATTTTTCAACGAATAATGTTATTTCCACCGTGAAATTAACGTTGAATAAACGTACAGTTGTGTTCAAAAAGGTGTTGTACAGCTACATTTTAAATATCCTTGCTTTTGAGCGGCAGTTGGTTTCTCTATTTTTGTGTTCAATGATATTATTATTGCTAGAAACCGTATATGTAACAAAACAACTTGTACAACAATTTTTTGACTTCATGAATGCACATACAAGTTTACACAGTACAAATTCAGTACAACACTTTTTTGAACACGACTGTACATATTTTTCCTGGGAGATAGCTACATAAAAGTTTTTGACTTATCGATCGATCGATATATTATAGTGAAAAAATTAGCTGTACTTTTTGTACATTTATAATAAGAATATTTATTTTTATTAGTAATAATATTTTATTTTATTTATAATAATCATTAATATTTATTTTATTTTAATATATAAACAAACTACAAAACCACTGATAGCTAATAAAATTAAATTTAAAAATGTCCTCGCATGTGTGAATGGGGGGACTTGAATGAACTCAGTTAAAGCGAATGTTCGGATCCTTTGATGAGTGCTAATTTACCGACTCGAGATGGAAAACATTTGACTTCGTATCATACAAATACCGAATGTTCGCTTACGAACAAGAACATTGTATACATACCGTGAGTTTTTTATATCTCTGAACATACATAAATATTCCTATGTTCAGTTAAAAAAAAAAACATGTCAATGCATTGCAGGATATGGAAGTAATAATAATAATAATAATAATAATAATCTTTATTAACCACATACCTAGGCACAATTACATAAAACATAGTGTGTAAAATATATAATTACTTTCTATGACTAGAGTGGTTAATGGGAAAGGGATCAGCTACCCTCAAAATGCTCTTCCTCCCTATTCCAAGTAACAAAAAAGAAAAATATTAGGTATAATAACCTGGCGCACAAGCAAACAAAGATATTAAGAATTAAGACAGTGTGATGAGTACAAGAAAGTAAGTGAAAGAGAAGAAAAAAAAAGTATACAATAAAAAAAAAACAATATATTTATATTTTGCGAGAGCATGAACCAGCATATCATATAAGCAACATGCAATGACATTAAACCATGTAACATTGAACTCAGGTAATACTCGATTGCAAAAACATAGAAACTCGTATCCGACGTTTGAAAGCTTGTATGCTTAAGTATTTGGCTTCATCAGGAATGTTATTATAAATCTTAGCAATAGAATATGAAAAAGAACGCTGAAATAGAGCAGTGTGATGGAGAGGAGTAGTCACCAAGCCTCTGCTGCTAATATTAATATTATGTATATCAGTACGAAAGCTGATTCTATTATAAAGGTAGCAGGGTCTTTTTGTGATAATAAGTTTATGACAGTAAACCGACAAGTGAAAGTGTCGTCTTTGATTCATGTTTAGCCAGTTGGCCCAAGCTAATGTGTGCGAAATATGGTTTCTGCGTTTTATACCGTATATGAACCGTAAGCACGCATTTTGAACACGCTGTATTCGAGACTTATCTACGCTGTCTAAACACGGTCCATACACGGTGTTACAGTAGTTGAAGTTGGAGAGAACTAAACTTTCACATAATGATTTACGAAGGCCTATATTTAAAGTGTCCTTACTGTTGTTTAAAACGTAATTTATTGTCTAAGTAGATTCCCAAGTTCTTGGCACATTCAACTATGCACAAGGGCGAACCGCCAATATTCAAAGAGATTTGACTAGAGACAGTTGCTCTGTGTTTTTCCTTACAGAAGAGTATTATTGAAGATTTGGAAGAATTGATTAACAAACCATGGTCAGTGATAGACTTTAATAATTTACTTAGGTCCAAATTCATAGATTCTACAGCCTTTTGTATATTACTTGGTGAAAAACTATAAAAAAGTTGTGTGTCGTCAGCGTAGATATAATAAGAAAAACATGTTAAGAAATTTAATAGATAAGAAGTATATATAGCATACAATAATGGACCAAGAATACTGCCCTGCGGCACTCCAGACCTAAGCTCTAGAGCAGATGAGTAAGACTCATTCAATTTGACCACTTGTCTCAGACAAATAATTTTTGAAAAATTCAATACTATTGTAATCAAGACCCATGTAATGGAGGATGGCCAGAAGCAACTTATGATTAATCATATCAAATGCTTTAGAAAAGTCTAAGAGAACAAGTACAGCAAGGTTTCCCGTATCTAGAGCTTTGAGCGCATCGTCAGTCACAGCGGACAGTACCGCAGAGCAGCTATATCCTGGTCTAAAGCCCGATTGTACAGAAGGTAAAAGATCAAAGTTATTTAAGTGAGAACGCAATTGAGAATCGACAATTTTTTCCAAGATTTTGGAGAACACTGGGAGGATACTTATTGGACGCAAGTCTTTGTACGTGGAAGGATTATTGTTTTTCGGTAAAGGTATTACCATGGCTAACTTCCAAATCTTAGGGAAAACGCAGTGCGAGATACAGAAATTAATAATATATGTCAGTACAGGCAGAAGGAAAGGGCAACACAAGGATATCATTCTTAAGCTTATGTTATCCAGTGAGCAGGAGTTACTTTTTAGACAGTTTAATATTCGATAAGGTTCTTCCTCCGAGATACAGTCAAGTGAGAATAGTTTTCGTATTTTTGGGTCAATATTACAAGAGTAAAAGTGAAGCAAGTTATTACTAACGGCAGGGAGTGCGTTTGGCACAAAAGACGAATTTATAGCATTGGCATCAGAAATATGTGGAGGGATGGTGACTGATTTCTTTTTATTATATATGTTTAAGGCTCTGAGATCTTTCCAAACTGAACGAGAATCCTTTTTCCTCTCTTCGTATAGCTGCCGTTGTGAAGTTACGAAGCATTTTATAATAATTGATATGCCCTATAACAGCTGTTTTCTTAGCTCTTTTTAACGCATTATCTCTGATTTGCATCATGTACCTGATATTATCAGTAATCCATGGTGCTTTGGGTTTGTTAAACAAGCCAACTTTATATGGAGCATGTATGTCAAAGATTGATGTTAAGCTACTGTTAAAAAAACTGATAATATCATCAATATTTTGTAATTCATAAATCGAGTCCCATTGCATAAGTTGAAGATCCCGATAAAAGCTTGCATAATCAAAATTATAAAAATTACGAAATCGACGCCTTCTCACTTTAGGAGAACTATTTCCAAAACAAAAAGAAGCATGGGTAAGCAAGTGATCAGAGATATCAAGCATGTTCATAACGCCAGCGTCATGTACCATGACATCATTACCAACAATAATTAGATCTAGTAAAGACATTCTCGAGGTGACATTACTGATTCTAGTAGGTAAATCAATTACTTGTTTTAAACCAAACATATCAAAAACACCCTGCAATTGCTGCCTAGAGGAAGAACTGCCTAGCATGTCAATATTAAGATCACCGGTGCAAATTAAGTCTTTACACTTGACTACAATGTTAGATAACATATCTTCAAGTACTAAAATAAAGTTAGAGTTGTCAACATACGGCGGTTTGTAAATAACACCAATAGCTAAATCCAGCTTGTTACCCAAAATAACCCAGAGAGTTTCAAAATCGTAAAGATAACACATCGGTATAGGCGTAAAAGAGATACCAACTTTAATGTAAATACCTACCCCGCCACCTCTCCTATCACCCTCTCTATCTATCCTGATGAAATGATAACCTTCGATTAACAGATCTGTATTATCAATAACAGGTGTAAGCCATGTTTCTGTAATAGTAACAACATCGTAATCAATGGAAATGATATGCTGCTTCAAGACATCAAAACCATTCAGTAAGGAACGCGCGTTGAAATGAGCAATCTTAAACATAGAGATGTATCTTAGTTTAGCTCAACTTTATACATTACAGTAAGAAAAACGTAATAATAATTAAATTTACTTCCTGTAATCCAAATTAATAATTAATGCTGAGAAAATAAATTAGATCCAACATATTTAACATAAAACATAGTACCCAATTTTAGACGTTTAAGTTAAAATTAAAAAATCACGCATATAATTCATAACATAAATTAAAAGTAAAACAAGAAGAAAAGAAAAAAAAATTTAAATAGATAAATAAATAAATGTTTCCAATGTTCACCTTTGTTGAAACCGAAGTATAGGAAAGATATGACAGTGACTTTAATTATTTCACAAACTTCAACTAATTTAGTAATAATTCAATACAGAATATGCACTAAAAATGAAATGATAATCAGAATCACGCTAGGTAAAAACTGAGAGAGAAGAGAAATATATTAAAAAGAAAAAAAAATTATCAACAGTGTGACTTCTTTTCACCACTACAACAAAAACAACGCAAAAATACACGCATTTTGCGATGGCAGCAGTACACAGAATAATAATTGTTCTAACCCTCAATATAACTAAAAGTAAAAGACATTGTTAATATTACTTAAATAAATTGTAACCGAACACGTTTTTAACTAAACCTTGAGATTTATAATATATAACACCATCTCTGGTCCACACGTTGCGCCTACCGTGCTCCTCCTCCAACAACTTCAATTTTTCAGCGCGTAGTTGTGTAAGATCTTCTTTTATGACAAATTTAGTTCCTTTTAATTTACTTTTGCAGCGGAATACATCAAATTTAGATTTATATGATCCAAATTTCACCAATATCGGACGCGGTTTTTCAGACCTGGAATTCTTGGGGCCCACACGGTGGCAACGTTGAATGCCGGAGGGTGGAATTTCTAAATTTAATTTTTCAGACAAAATACCCGTTACAAGTACTTCTACATTTTCATTTAGCTCTTCCTTCACGCCAAGCATTCTTACGTTATTCTTACGTTATCGCCTAGCAATTTTCAACAAAATAAATGTGCTGTGAGTGTTAATTATGAAATGTCATGATTTAAAGTCCGAAATCTTACGAAAATCTTTGTAAGTATAAGATAACTGCTTAGCACATTGTTTAAAACGTGAAGGAGAACATTTCCAACATTTATTACAGTGTTTTTGTTAGCAAAATAAATCTTAAAATTACTTTACTGACTCGTTTTCTTTCATCATAGGTAGCTGGTATACCTTTGCAATGCATTGACTCGTCTTTTTTAAAACTGAACATAGGAATATTTACATTGTATGTTCAGAGTTAAAAAAAACTCATGGTAAATGCATCATTCGTGTAAGAATACCGAACATTCGTACACGAGTACGCAGTACGCATGTGTGGAGCCGGCTTTCCATCAAACCATTTGCGCAGTGTACTTTTCGTATTGTCACTGCTCATAATGTAACAGGGATAGAACATTGAATCTCTTTTTTGTCCAATGGATTTTTCATGTAGTTTTACATAAAACTTAAAAAAAGTGGTCCCTTTATGGGCTTTTTCGAGATATGAGCGAAATCTAAGGAAAAAAAGTTTAATTTTTGGACAAACTTTTTTCTTATTAAAATAATTTGTTCGCGAAGAGGTATTGTCGCGCACACTCTCACCGAGCAAATCGAAACCCTAAACTAAAACAAAATAATACGAAAGACGAAGCAGAAATAAGACTACTCGCATACTAGTCCCACAGTCGAGTGTCAGGTTACCTGATAGTGAATAATAAAAAAAATGTCGAAACGGATACAAACGAATCTACCTGGATCAGCCGATGTTTGGGGTTGAAGTTGCGACTAAAATCCCGAGTCAGTGGAGAAGGCCGTGGGCAAACAGTTTCGCACAGGTAACTGTGGTTCTAATGGGGCGCCACCTGTTGACGATCGCAACGCCTTGCAACCAAAGAATTCCCCCAACAAGAGAGAAATTCCCACTTACTAGTCGATTCAGAGCCGAAGTAATCCGTTCCGAAAGGAGAAGGGGAGGGTAATCCCCAGTTAAATACGGAACGCAAAAGTGAAATCCAAGAATAGATAAACAAACAAAATAGAACAAAAAAAACCACTCGCCACTTTAAATAAACTTTAATGGCATTAGAGAAAAATTAGTGGTCAAAAGAAAACGTCTCGCCAAGCCACACTAGTGAATGGTGGGCTGAACACAAAATATCACAAAAGGTGCGGAAAACCGCGTTACTCTTTTCTTTCTTAAAAAAGAAATTATAGCACTATACAATAACATCCGCGCCAAAGACAAATTCCGTCAGCTAGGGATCCCATATGTTCGTTTACAGGCAGGACTGAGAAGCAGTCTCGTACAAGTAAAAGTAAAACTACAAAGCGAAAAAATAAGACAAAATATAAACGTCGGGATAATCCCGAGATTATTGTAACAAAACCGAGCACCAATGTAAGTGTGGCGTACGCATAATTAAAACATATCTCAACACGCGTAAATTAAAGCACAGAACGTGCGAGAACAAACAGGAAAAAGAACTTCCGACAATAATACGAACTAGTACCACACAAATGTGACCAGAGCGTAAAAAAATATTAACACTCCGTAGACGGCAAAAGAAATTCAAGAGATACAGTACCGTGTACCGTGAACCGTGTACATGCTCTACTCCGAACTCCACGTCCTGGAGGGGATTGCAGGCTCGCCCAGCACTCTAGTGATGCTGGAGGTTTTTTTTCCTTTCCGCCGGGGAATCGGCGAGATGCCTACGAAGTCAAGCGCTGAAAGTGGTAACACAATCGCGTTCGGAGCTTCCAAACGTTTCTTCACCGCTGAAGACGGGGGGGGGGGGGGGGTAACTACCCGGTACGTTAACGAAAACAGAAACAACCTAATTAAAAATCACACGGGATGAACAACCATTAACTAATCAACTTAACCTAGGCATAAACACCCCGAGCGCCTTGGAGTGGTAAAGAAGCAAGGAGTGATCGTCGAACCAAACAGATCCACAAAAAAAAGGCGCCGGAAAAATAAGGTCGAAGACCCTCTCGAATTTCGTGGTGTCTTGAGTAAATCCAACAAAATCCCAACTGGGCGCGGTACCACCGAAATTTCCAAACCAAAGACCGCGAAAATACTCAAGGGATCAACGGTCGTGAAACAAAATGTCACTCAGCTCACTGCCACGTTACCAAAAGTGCAAAAATCTCAATGCGCCGGCCCAAGATTAGAAACTACACGCTTCTGCATTCGAGTAAAGGCGGAAACAACTGCACGGCGCGGACTTCAAATCCACCGATCTGGTCAACATATAGCACACGACGACAGAGGTCCTTTTAAAATGATCGACCAAAAGCGCGCTAAAGACGGTAGCCAAATAAACAAACGGTGATTGAGTGAAAGCTACCGTAACAGTATTATTCTTAAATCAAAAAGGTATTAATTAGACTTGTAAAACTGTTTTGTTGATTTAAATTGACCGAATAGTTTATGAACTATGTGCCAATTTTGAATGAACAACATTTTTTTAGGAATAAAATTCAAATGCCCACAAAAACAAACTAGCCTTTCCGACCAAGACAGTATGCTTAAATTCTGAATATAAGTACCAGATAATTACCTATATTATGATTTAATAGGTACTTATTGCTATTGCGTTACAACTGCTTACAGTTGGTAATAACTTAATTCTGGCCTGCTTCTGGCAAATCTCCTACTTCGTGTTGGAACAGAATGTTGGGGCAGAGCATGTAAACGAATAATCCGCATTTGTTTTAATACACAGTAGTAAAGCTCTCTGTTAATCTGTGCATGTAAACGCGGTAATTGATCGATATCATTCTGACTTGCCCCGGTATCTCTGACATAGAAAACTGGAAGGTGTCACATGAAATTACCATGTCCGACCATAGAATGATCAGTTTTAAAATTAAAGCCTGTGAAGCTACTCCCAAGGAGTATAGGAATCCGAGGTCTACAGACAGAGCGCTTTATTTGAAGTTCCTGGAGGTCAGGCTTCGGATCCCTCCTACCCCTGATAAGATCCAAACGATAGCAGAGTTGCAAAGAGAAGTTGATTTTCTTCAAGACTCTACTACAAAACTTTATGAATAGGCATGTCCGATAAAGACAGTCCTGGCACGTCAGCCCACCATATCGTGGTGTAGACAGCTTGATAAACTGAAATCTGTCCTGGGTAAACTATTCAATAAAGTAAAAAATACTACAAATGCAGTCGACTGGGTTGCGTACAAACGTCACCAAAGAATATAAAAAAAGAAGATTAGGAAAAGACAGAGAGAGAGAGAGGGAGATCTTTCTGCAACACAATTGAGACTACCAAAGATTCTGCTCATCTCAACAAAATATTAGCCAAAGAGCCACATCAGCAACCAGTTAGCCTAAAACATAAGGATGGTTCCTTTACCACCAATGTTGAAGAAACAAAGGTAGGTACTGATAAATACGCACTTCCCAGGTTGCAATATCAATCCCATACCTGCATATTCAGTATTTTCCTGAACTCAGAAGATGTACCGAAACGCGATATATCCATCTACATTGATTGATCTATGACCTTGGAAGGAACAGACGCAGGAATCTTGACCGACTCACAACTGTTTTCCAAGCGGAATTAGTTGGCATTATGGATCGAGGTGTTCGGAATAAAGTCGTTAGGATAGCTAGCTACTGCAGAGCGGCACTATTAGCTCTAAACAGTAACAAAGTATCCTTAAAATAACACTCCAATGCCACGGTATACTACAATAAGTGGCCAAATACAACATCTTGCAACTTATTTGTGTTAAAGGACACGTTGGAACATATTGTAATGAACAGGCAGTTGAAGTGGCTAGGTAAGGCTCAGGGCAGCCTTTTTGGGGCCCTGAACTGGTTATAGACCATCATCAAACCTGTTTAATGCATTACTGAATCAAAGATCTCAGAACCGACATATCGATAGATGGAATACTTAGACAAGTGTCATCAAGCGAAAAAGGCTATAACGGCCCTCTCAAAAAGTGAGTACAAAAAAGAAAAAACAATCATTGTAATTATTAAAGTCAGAAAAGCATACTAAGTTCAACGTCAAGCGTACAAGACGATCCATGTCGAGCGAAGGACCATCATGAGCGGAGAAAGCACCTCCACGTTTACATGTAAAAGTTCCTTGGAAGAGTGTTCAGCATACCAGAGTGAAAGAGATCATCGTACGCAGCTATAAGTGTACATCGTAAGCAGAAAACGTCACATCGAGCAAGTTCTCTTCATTCTACATTAAACAAATTGGAATGCAACAATACAACACTCCACTACCACAACACATAAAATCCACTTTATTTGGGTGAACAGCGAGAGAGTAGTGCAAGCCATCGACGTAGCTTTCGGGTCCACGTATTCGTATTCACTTGGACGGGATCCTGAGGATTTAGTGAACCACCAACGTTTGTGCATGAACATTTACGGTGAACCAGTGCTAGACTTTTCATTTTGTGTTATTTTTCGTTGTTTTGTTAATTATTTGAAGTTTCCTGAAAATAAGTTTTTGTCATTTGAGGTTAGGTTTCATGTGTTGTATGTGTATATTTTATAAATATCATTAACTATTGAAAAGAAATGTTACTTACCAGACGTGGAATAATTCAAATATGTTGTAAATATTAATTTCAACCATTTTATTGTGTATATATTGTAAAAATTATGTATTTTCAAACATTCTAAACAAACAAGTGTCAAGGCCAGTCAAGGGAAAATGCACACCGGGATCGAGATTATTTACGAGGTTAACAGACCAGAGTGTTGGTGGTTACCATGACTACGGTGACTGTCAACAAACCAACACCTATAAAAGGGCGAGCGCGTCGTTTTTGAAGGAATTCTCTTCAGGCTTTCGAACGAGCAATAATTAAAATAAGTCCGTCGACTGTGTAACATTTCCGCGACAATTTTAATTTTGCCTTCGACATACTAAGATGGAAATAAAGCTGCACTGTTAGAAAAAAATTATTTTAATTAAAAAAGAAATCAAATACAAGAACAAGCCTTATCCAGAAGAACCCTCTTAGATTTTCCTGTGGTCCTTAGCTGAGCTGAATATAAAATTGAAAAGGGAAAAATGACAGAAATGGAAGAGGAAGCAAAGTAAGTCAGATTCCATACCATCATTTACACACACACATTTACACTAATCACAAGATCATCGTATCTGAGGAAGGTTATTGTTCAGCATTGAGCGCTAGGTCTGCTGAATACGATCTGACCTGTGATACGAAGGTTTGACCATCCACGCACACTAACGAATATTTCAGGTATCATAAGAGGGATTATTGTTCAGCATTGAGCGGTAGGTGAATACGATCCCATCTGTAATACCGGAGTATTTGCCACACATACGCACACAAATACACACTCACACACCCAGACACCATTTCATCCATTCCTTTTTCGATTCTTCAATCTGACGAAAACGAAAACGAAATCCATTAAAATTCGTTTCGAAGAATTCACCCTGAGCAGTAGAGATATACGAGATACACAAAAACAGTACATATAACCAACCTTGTACATTGCATATTGGAACAACGTGTGGATCACAAAGGGAAAATAAAAATAAAAGGTAAAAGCAAACTCTCCCACGCCCCAAAACATTACAATATGCACTGCATAGGTTTAACCTGCCTGATTTGTAGAGACTGTAACCTAGAGGAAGAGACAGCTGAGCATGTCCTTTGTAATTACCCTGAACTCCCCTTTATTAGAGGTTCCATGTTGGTGGAATTCTGGCCTGACATGGCTGGAATACGCAGTGCTCCTCTGTCAGACGTTCTCGGGTTCGTTGAAACAGTGGGATAGCGCTGCAGATTATGGGGGTAGCACAATGAGCCCAAACTCTGGCCTAAGTGCATGTAAATTTGTCAATCGCCCGCCTCATCAATCCAGAATCCAGAACTGCAAGGCTGGTACACAGTATGTAAATAACGGGTCATTTTTAAAACTCCTAATTGGGGTGAGCCATGACCTTTTAATTTAGTTGGCAATATTGAATGAGTGACATTTAATTACAGGATCAAAACGTCAAAAATAAATTTTGAGGTAAATAGATTTTATTTGAAAAAGAGAAAGAATTTTAGAATTGAAAAAGTTAAATACTACTGGACTAGCTCACAGTCTCTATTCAAACTGACTATCACCTGCAACGATACACACAGCTACCCACCTTTTCATGCTTTCGAAACATTTTCCAAACATTGTGGCGTAATTAAATTGCAAGTATTCACAATTGCTTATGTGAGTTCATGGAGAGTTTTGTGGGTTATTTTTAAAAATCGTGTTTTTCAGGTAAGGGAAAATAAAGGAATCCATGATTGTTAAATCTGGAGATCTCGTTGGAAAATCAACTAAGCGATCATCATAAAATTCTCGCAGATATGTCATGCTTTCACGTGCTTTATGACGTGTTGCATTATTCTGTTGGAAAAAACCATACTGGATCTCATCATCATGCAGACTATTGACAAAAAGCTGAATCAATTCCTCACGAAATCTTTGAGCATTTATTGTTCCATCAAAAAATATTGGACCAAATATGCGCCTCCGAGGTACAGTCATCCAAACTCCAATTTTTTCGGGATGAAGCGGATGCTGAATGAATTCTTCAGGCTTTTAACTTGACTAAATCCTTATGTTTTGCTTGTTAACGTATCCTGACAAGTGAAACCATGCTTCATCAGAAAAAGATGTCAGGTTCAATGCTTCGTTGTTGTTCAAGTTATCTTGAAACCAGTGGCAATAGTTCAGTCGTCTAGGAATATCTACTGGTAAAAGCTCTTGAACAACAGTTATTTTATAGGGGAATAAATTTAAACCTTTCTTTAAAACTTTGTGGCAAGTTGAGTAAGATAAATTTGTTTCTTGGGCCAATCTTGCAATAGACTTTTTAGGATCTTGCTGCATTCGAACCCGAACGTCTTCTACCACTTCGGAAGTTCTCTTCAAAGGAGGACCACTTCCTAGTTTACGAGTAACATTACCTCTGGTTCGGAATGCAGAAACTGTATGGTACATTTGTACAGCAAGATCATTATAATTTGCATGGAATTCTGGAAATTTTGCTCTAAAATCTTCCATGCAAGCCGCAATAGAATATTTCCATTCACCATTTTCATCTTTTTCAGCATTTTTAAAATAGCTTTCCACAAGAAAAACTTTTTGCTCCAAAGAGAACATTTTTAAAAATAAATTTGAGAAAATTCGAATTATTTGACAATTTGATGACTTAATTCAAAATTTAAGTTGTCTAACATCAGGATGGCCAACAACCTTTGAAAAGTCATGGCTTATTCCAATGAAGAATTTTAAAAATGACCCAGTATAATCAAAACGTCATAATTTCAATGTGACGGGTCACTTTTTTGGCCGCAAATTTACATATCGGGCAATCAACTGAATTTTACATCGCAGTTGGCCATGATTCGAAAACGTATGTCGAAAGACTCGAAAGCTAGTAGCCCGATAGATATTTAGGCTGCGATATATAAAAGGTTTAAGCCAGGATTAGTTAGGTTAAGTTAGCCCTAAGTTAGATTGTGACGCACAAAATGCTGTACGTCATACAAGTGTCACATTCTAACTTAGGATTAAAGTTAATCCTGGCTTAAACCCATTATACAACGCAGCCTTAGTTGCGTCTGTTTTGATGCTTAGGTAATCGGCATTGTGTTGTATGGTGATAAGCGCTCAAATAATTGCGAACGTTTGCAAGAATGTTAACATCTAAATAAAATATAGTTAGTATTTAATAGCATTGTAAATTTATTAAATGTCAAAATTAACAATACGAATTTATTTAAATAATTGAAATTGAATTTATAAATGAGCAAAAAGTATTTCTTATTGAAATCAAAAGTAAATTGAGATTAATAATAAATAAAATATTTTTAATGAGATTTTATTTTCTTTTACAAAAAGTATATAATTACAGAATAAAATTATACGAGCTGTATGTCATAATTTGACATCTATTTAGAAAATAAAAAGTCCCTAATGCCAATTAAATCCTCCTGTAAAATTTCACGAAACAAAGCGTTCGTTTGATAAGAGACAGTTATGATTTCGGTTCTGTCTTCAAATAGAAATCTGTCCATAGATTCTTCCGAAATAAAAGCTTCAGCTGCGGCTTCATCGGCAATGAAAGTAATTGAGTGATCGGCCGCTGCGTGAACTATCGAAAGAAAACGAACTTCATCGCAAGTCTTTAGAAAATCTTCCTTGCACAAAATATCGTTTTCGTTCAATCCATACGTCCGCAAATACTCGCAAAAGTTTTCGTAATACGATTCTAGTAATTCGTTGTAATGTTGAAGCCTCAAGTTTCGCCTGACATTCGTGACGATCATTTGAACTACATCCACAGCCGGTACACCGTACTTTAGCAATTGATAATCGACTAGAATGCTATCTACCGGCTTACCGTTCTCATACTTAAACAAGAAATTATTTGTCCACAAATCCCCATGCAAGAGAGTGTTTCTATACTTGTCAGATGGTTTCGAGAGTTCGTAACAAGTTTCGAGTTCATCAAGTAATTTTTTCTTGAACTCTTCCGAGCTTATTTCACACTCTGGTAACAGATCGATGATATGTAGGAGGCCCTGTAGAGTGCAATGAAACCAAAGCGACGCGGCATTTTCCGTTTTAGAGAAAACCTTCTCGCTGAGGTATTCGGAATGGGAATCAAAGATGCGGAACGGAGAATGTTGTTCTTTAGATTTTATTTCTTCATACGCGATCGCCGACGCATGAAAGTGGGCTAGAGTTTTCAAACCCACTTTACAGTGTTCGACATCCAGCATATCTTTTTTAGGCGTATTTTTGTATTCGCGCAAAGTCACATCCTCGAGCAAAAGTAAATAAGGCCTGCAAAGATGGCATTCCGGTGCGTATGAGGTGTCAAGTCCTCTGCGATTGAACGCTTTGATTAAAACGTCGTACATCAATTCTTCCTTTTCGTAAGCGCTGAGCGACATACACATTTCAAAGAGGACTTTCGTCGTTCTGTTTAATACTTTGAGGAAAACGCCGTCGCTCTGCGGGCCATTACTTCCTTCGTAATGTATTTTTACTTTATAATGGGCTCCTACAAACCCTTCGATTGAAGTTATGCGATCTACTTCGTGCGAAATGTACTTCCAATTATTTTCTTTCTGGGATTTGGAGAGTACTGTCTGGCAGTCCTTTTCCGATAAAATTTCTGTGTCCTCGGACATGTTTCCTGCCTGAAAAAAATGAATAATATAAATATTGCTGTAGATTATTTTTCTTATTATTCTTATCGACTAAAATAATTTTAATTTATCTAGCCTAATACACCACAACTTAAGATAACCCTGAAATTTATAAGACGAACTTATGAAAGATGGTCTTAAGTCACGACTGTGAATAAGGGTGTTCAATTTGACCATATCCTGACACACATTGATTAAAAATAAAGTTTATAAAACTGACTAAGTAGAGAATTGAATTACATATAAATACACACGTACTCTACATATCTAAAATAAAAGGAGACCATGAAGAAATGTTTTTAAACACATTGTACAATAAATTGATTGTCTGACATTTATTTGCATTACGTCTCACGGTCTTTAAAGTTAACAAAAAAAGAAAATATTTTTAAAATAAACATGTCTGACAATCAAGAAATTACAAAAAAATATTACCAGACCTTCAGCTGAATGCTCGCGGCTATTGTCATTAGTATTTCTTGATATCTGGACTTTCTAGTCATTTCAATCACACTGAATACTTTTAAGCAGGGTTGAGTTGATTTAAATCATTTGATTAAAATCATGTTTAAAATCACTGATTTTAATCAAGCGGTTTTTATTGTTAAAAATCACGATTCAAGCAGATTCTTGTATCACAAATTCAAATTCAAATCAATATCACACCATCCGTTTCAAAGAATTTGTGATTAAAAATCATGATTTCGTAAAATTTGTTATTCATCATCAAGGATCATATTTGAGACCACTTACTGGCCACGCACTTCTAACTTGACTGTACTCGGCCGTCCCCACCTTACCTAAGGCAGCAGTGCAATCGGCGATCGTATTTTACAGCTACATTTAAATAATTTCTCGTTATCAGTCGGTGAATATATGCGTTCAGTAAGACTTCGACTTGCGACTTTCCAATTATTTATATATTTATTTAACAAATATTATTCAGAGAGAGATTTCTAAGTTTAGTTTTCTTTTTGCTTATTTCGTTATGTTCTTAATTTAAAATACAGACTTTTTAAGTGTTTCTTTTTCATGCGATATTAATTTGTATCGTTGTTATCTATTGCTAAAAGTAACACAGGCGTGATGTTTCTATTGTCACTCGATTCGATCCTCCCACTCTTCGATCCATTGTTCCTGTGTACACTCTGAATAGCAAGTTTTCGTATTTTCTCCGCAGGAAGTGACCCCAAATATGATCCCTGTTCATCATCATCATCATCATATATTTTCCTCAGAGACAATAGGAAGTATAGGAATAGTCAGTTACGTATTAGATACAGAGTAAAAGTAAAATTAAAATTAGAATTAGACATTAGCAATAACAATAATAACAACAATTAAAGCTGGTTCTTGTCCGATGAAACGACGAAGCTGTCGAACGACTGCGAAACGTTAAGTGTTTATGCGCCATTTAGTGTCCGTTTAAAAGATCACGTAAAAGCGTTATTTAATCTTGAACTCATGCAAGTCGAATCTTCGGTAAAATTGCGACAAATTAATTATAACATCGCCAAATACTTACGTTGTTTAAACACATTAAATGAGCCAACAAAACATTGGGATGCATTGTTAAATTACATTGTCACCCAAAAATTAGACTCAACCACAGCACGAGAATGGGAAGAAGCTAAAGCAGTTTTTGAAATTCCAACGTTAGAGAATTTAACACAATTTTTGAGAAATAAAGCAAATTTATTGGAGACATTAGAATTGAAACATGAAAAATCAAAACACGAAACAAAAGCCTTAATCAAATAAAAAAAAAACTATTGAGAAGCGATTTCGGTCAAAATCATTTACAATATGAAATTCAGTCTGTAAACGAAAGAATTGAACAAGTAAAAGCTAAAAAGTTATGCTTAAATTGTCTCAGAATGGGTCATTTTTGTAAGGAATGTAAAGCAGGAATGTGCAAAAAATGTAATTCTAAGCACAACACTTTGTTACACTTTGAAAAGGCTGAAATAAAAAATGACAATCAAGTTTCGTTATCTTCATGTAGCTCAAATAAACGATATATTTTGCTATCAACAGCATTAATTCAAATTCTTGACAAAAATGGAAGGGCACATTCTGCTCGAGCATTGTTAGACTCAGGAAGTCAATCAAGTTTCATAACTTCAGAATTTTGCAAAAAACTTAAATTGAAAACAACAAAAGTGAATTTGCAGTAGCAGGGATCAATCAAACACCTTTAAATATTATTTTAAAATGCAACGCAAACGTACAAGCGCAATATAACAAATTCAAAACTAACATGTCCTTATTGGTAATACCTCAAATAACTGAAAATCTTCCCAATTTCAAGGTCAATAAAGATTCCCTAAATATCCCCAAAAATTACGATTGACTGATACAACATTTTGAGAACCAGAATGTTTACAGGGTGTTCAGAAATTAGGGGACTCGGAGGTCGTAGCACTATTCCTTGCATGATTCTAACAAGAAAATCTTAATTAAAAAAATGTATTTTATCTTACTTTTATTTCATTGACTTTATTACTTTAATTCGTCGAAGACATGTTAAAACAGCTTCAAATGAGGACAAACTGCAAGGAAAACAAAAGCTTCTATATAATTATAATTTGAACAAATTTTGGTCGGTTAAATGCACTTAAAACGCATTTTTCATTGCTCATATCTTCAACTTTGATGACCTCGCATATAAACAGGAGGGCTCGGACAAAGTTTTTGTATTAAGATTGTTAGGGTTTTAGTAGTTTGAAATCATGTTATCGATTTAAAATAAAAGATAGTCTGATGTATGTTTTTAAAATAAACAGACAGAGTTTTTTACAATGCAAAACTAGTATTACTGTTTCAACGAATTCGAAGGCATTCACTGTGTAAGCGAATATACCAGGACCTAACAAAGATTTTTTTTAGAATCATGCAAGGAACAATGCTACGACCACCGAGTATCCTAATTTCTGAACAGGGTGTAGATGTTCTCATCGGATCAGATACCTTTTGGAATTTGTTGTGCATTGGAAATTTTTCTATCGGTGCTAATAAACCTACGACGCAGAAAACTCGTTTTGGCTGGATAATTTCAGGGCCAGTAGGAGCACATCATGGAATAATTCAGTGCAACTTAACGACGAATTGTGAAAAAAGAAAGCAACTGGAGAAGTTTTGGGAAATTGAGGATGGTTGTTTACAACAGAAACTTATTTCTTCTGAACAAAATGAATGTGAATCATTTTACGTTTGTAACGTTCACATTTTTCGCTGTCCGTTACATTATTTTTTTACGTATTTTCTCGTTATTTTGCTGTTGAAATTTAAGTAAAAACTGTTTCGGTCGTTTAATTAATTTCGTATTTATGACTTTCACGCCTCTATCTCTCAGGATTTGTGTTTCAATTTGAGATAGTAATGCGGACTTCTATTTCTTCTTAAAGCCATTTGTTTGTTTCGGAAATTAATCTGTAGATGTCGTACATGGTCTTTTGGTCGATTTTATTGATCGATATTTCTTGACGACGTATTGCGGAAATTGCGTGTTAAAATTTTTTGACGAGTTTCCCTCCTTCTCGATGATAGTGCACGATTTAGGTGTGTGCTCGTACGCCATTAAGACGCGTAGCGTGCGTCTTCAAATTTTTGTGGTTTTGTGAAGCTGAACGGCTTTGAGATATTCCAGTTTGGCAAATATTCACTATTATTTGATAATATTCACAATAATAGAGACACTGATTGTTTGCCAGGCAGCCATCTACTTTCCGGAAACCTCGCTGTAAGCTATTTAATACGATAGAGTTAGTTTTAGCGGCCAAAACTTTATGAAATGTTCTCATCAGCAAAGAGCCAATTGTAATCGGTCTCCAATTTGAAATGTTTTTCGTATCCTTGGACTTGGGGATGAGAATTGTACGACATTTCTTTAAGGTCGGTGGAGTGTAACCCTTGAGTATCATGCTGTTAAACAAAATACTTAATTTTCTGATAGGAATTTTCTTGATGTGTCTTAATTTTAGATCATCGGGGCCTGCCGAATCGGATTTCGAACTGTTGATTGATTGCGAGATATCTTCTAGCGAGATGGGAGATAAAGAGAAAGTCTCGCCAGAGATGGGGCTTTCGAAGTCTTCATTATCGGGTGGAGAAACCACGTTGAAGACTGAGTGATAGTGGTCTATCACATCGAACGTCGATGGCAGGTCCATTCTATCGTGATTACTGACCAGGATGTTTTGGAGGATATGATTGGTAAGTTTGGCTCTATCTGAGTTGTACATTTGCTGAGTGAGTTTGTACTCCAGAGCACGGTTTGCATTTTTGTTGTATGGTCTTTGATTTTTGTTTTCGTTTTCAGTGGCCGGTTTAGATACCTTAGAAGGTTTTTGTGTGGACTTAGCCCTATTGTGTGAAGCATTGGATTCCCATTTAAGGGGATTTATTTTAGCCAGATTGTAGCTACTGTTTAGATAATTGTCGATCGCATCAAAAGGAGACTGTACAGAGGAGAGATTGTACCAGAGATTTCGATCGGACTCATCGGATTCATTACTATTACAAAGGTTATTTATTGCGGTAACGAAAATGTCAGATTGATCTAAAAATGAATTTGTAGAGCTTGAAGGTGATGGACTAGCCAAATCAGAGTGGAAGACACTGGTATCCAAGTTAGTTGAGCTTGCTGATGAAGAGGGAGAAGAAATAAGGGAAACTTCCTCAATGACAGCCTCAACTACATCGGGAACATTGGGTACGTCTCTGTGTTCCTCGATATCATTTTTAATTCTTTCGACCAAGAGGCGATAACTTGGTTTTCGACGACGACCTTTTATCGCGTCGATAGTCCTCTTAATTTTGGTACCTAAGAATTGATTAATGGCTAAGCCTTCGTAGGTGGCTTCGGCGTAGGCCATTTCGTACTCTTCCATATTTGACCAGGCTTCCCGCTTATTGGCCACTTCATCCTCAAGTTCTCTATTGTATTCAAGTAAATGAGCGCGTCGCTGATGTAGTCTCATAGGTACCTGCATATGTTAAAAATTGTCTGTCGCAGTAACGACAGTACCCTTCCGGCAGCTCGTCGGGAGCATCAATGGTTGGAGGAACATAGCGGCAGTAACGTCGCTTATGTTGCTTTAAGCCAGCGTCCGTGGCGTATGATTTGCCGCAATCGCAGAGGAAGCGATTTTCGATTGGAGTGGGATCCATTCGTGTATTTTAAACGAATGGATATAAAAACAAGAGAAAAATCCCAACCAACAAAAACACTGCTTATGCAGGAACTCGGGGAGCTTTGCTCGAGAACCTTTGAGCTGCGACACAAAATTAGTCGGCCGAAGGTACGCACTCAACGACCGACTGGAACGCGCTTTTACCTCAGTGTGGCTTTCACTGAGGGTGGCAGACTACCCCCGCCACGGGAAGAGTCATGTTTACTCCCGCCGTTTACCCGCGCTTGCTTGAATTTCTTCACGTTGACATTCAGAGCACTGGGCAGAAATCACATTGCGTCAACACCCGCTGGGGCCATCGCAATGCTTTGTTTTAATTAGACAGTCGGATTCCCCGAGTCCGTGCCAGTTCTATTATTATTATCAAATATTCATATCTCGTAAGCCCTACTGTGTCATTTTGCCACAATGTGTGTCAGTCTGTTTTTTGTCACCGTCACTGCTACCGTTTCCGCCAAGCACGTATCCGAGCACGTGTTGAGTTCTCGCTCAGGAAAAAACTAACAGAAGATTGTAAGTACCCTAGTTGTTTAGGAGAATATTTTCTAAGATTCTTTTTCTCTTTATGTAGAGTTTTTTTTTTTACTCCCGAAATTGTGTTTAGTTACCGAGGCCGAAGCTTTCCTCCTACCGCACGAGTTTTTATGGGAAAATTCCTTGCTGTTTACGGCGCGGCGTGTCTTTTGAAGATACTACCGAACAGGAGTTCCTTTTTTTTATTTGACGTGGTTGTTTTTGGAAACAAATCCAGTTACTGCGGAGTCGTTTGAAGATATAATTCAACGGAGTCGTAAATGGAACCAAGGTCAAGTCATTGCGGAGTCGTTTGAAGATATAATTTAACGGAGTCGTAATTGGAACTCAGGTCAGGCTATCGTCAGGATACCTTTTATGTTTAATATACCTTTTATGTTTATCTCTAACAAATTACCTTTTATGTTTAATCGTTACATAATTTATCAATTATATTATTTTTCATTTTCAAACATTCTTTTTCATTTTCTGATATGATTAAAGAGCAATTTCTTTAAAATAAATTTGCGTAATCTAAAAATCTGTTTCGAGTTCATTAGTTTGGTTCCGGACTGTTTTAGTAATTACAGTTTAAAGAGATTACTTGGCGCTCAACAGCTTTCGTTTTGTCATCTAACGTTTACTATTTTTTTTTTATGAATTACGCAAGTTATTTTTTTAAGAATATAGTTCGAAGAATTATCCTTCCGAATCCACCTCAGCCTCCGACTAAACAGAGCTATGGCAACCAAACAGGTGAGAATCTACTTACAAAAAAAAGTATGTCACACGTTCAAACTACTTATCGTGACGCTGAAGGTAGATTCGTAGTTCAAATACCATTCAATGAATCACTAAACAAACTATGAAACTCGATGGAACAAGCAAGAAGACGATTTCTGTCTCTAGAAAGGAGATCGCAACAAAATCAAATTTTGCGAGAACGTTATGTTAGTTTTATGAAAGAGTACGAATCTATAGGTCACATGACAAAATTAACAAAACCGGATCTAGCTGAATATTCATACTACATGCCCCATCATGGAGTCAATCGTGAAGATAGTAAAACCACGAAATTACGAGTTGTATTCGATGGTTCAGCACAAATATCTACCGGTGTTTCTATAAATGATTTGCAAAAAGTAGGACCAACCATATAAAACGACTTATTTGCGATACTATTGCGATTTAGAAGACACGAATATGCTATTTGCGCTGATATAGAAAAAACGTAAAGACAAGTTTTAAATAATCCAAGTCAACCGTCTCTTCAGAGAATCCTTTGGAGATCTGCTTGAAACTTTTGAATTAAACCTCGTAACATACGGAACTGCTGCAGCACCATTTCTCACCATCCGAAGTTTATCTCAACTTGCAATTGAATGCAAAGAAGAATTTCCAAAAATTTCACAAATAATTGAATCAGACTTTTATGTAGATGACCTTCTAACTGGAACAGATAACTTTGAAGACGCTTTAGATATTTATAAGAACATCTCATTAGTGTTAAATAAGGGCTGTTTCACTTTGAGAAAATTGATTTCAAATGATCCACAGTTGCTGGAATTAATTGGTGAAAGTGCGCCTACACCCATACTGAATCTAGGAGTTCATGAAAATACGAAAACCTTAGGTTTAACATGGTCACACAAGCATGATGAATTTTCCTTCAACATTACTGATGAAACAAAAGCTATTCAAAAGATAACAAAGCGTACTATCTTGTCAAGTATAGGTCAAATATTTGACCCTCTTGGATTGTTAAGTCCAAGTACCACCATTGCAAAATTAATTTTGCAAAAGTTATGGTTAAAAAACATTTCATGGGATGAATCATTATCTTCTGTTTTGCATACAAAATGGTTCAAATTGAAAAATAATCTCATTGCATTAATTGAATTACGCATCCCTAGGTATGTTATTTGTAAAAACTTTGTAAATTTAGAACTTCATGGATTTTCAGACGCCTCGGATACGGAGCCTGCATGTATATAAAATCTGTTCAACAGGATGGTAAAACGCAAGTATGTGCCAAGGTCAAAGTTGCACCACTAAAGGTTATCACAATACCTAGGTTAGAGCTGGGCGGAGCATTGGTTTTAGTAAGATTGGTGAAAAGAATTGTGCAATCTTTCAACATCCAGTTTGATAATATTTATCTTTGGTGTGATTCAACCCTTGCATTAGGCTGGATAAAAACTTGTTCCAATACTCTAAAAATCTTTGTAGCGAGCAGAGTAACGGAAATTCAAGACCTAACAAAAAATTGTATCTGGCAACATGTGTCAACAAAAGACAATTCCGCAGATTACTTGTCAAGAGGTGTTAATCCGGAATGTTTAAAGGACTTACATGCATGGTGGCATGGACTCGATTGGCTTTTAAAACAAGAGGTCGCCTGGCCAATTAAAGCATATGAAAACGCAGATTTACCAGAAAGAAAAAATGCATTAAGTTATTTCCCCAATTCATCATATCATTCTTTAATTCCATTTAATAGGTTTTCAAACTTAACAAAATTGAAGCTCACGTTATTGCATTCGATTCAAAGCAAATTGCCAGTTCGCTACATAATAAGTCATCCCATGCAAGGCGGCCATGCTTGCTGTCAAAGCACGAGAATTTTAAAAAAATTTTGTGCAAATCGGTTTTGATTACAGCAGATTCCTCGAGCATGCAGTGTACAGCTGTTTCAGGCCTAATTGGGCCTTCATCAGCAGAACCGTAGCTCGAGAATTCCACTGCAAACCAAACCGATCTGTTCTAGGTTATTCGCCATTGCGATGTGAAAGTAATGAACAATTTAAGTAGCGACATCTTTCGATCGCTTTTTGACCTGACATTGCAGTGGCATTGACAAATTGAATTTGGTTACTTTCCAGATTTTACCCACTTACTTAGTGACAAATCATTGTCACCCTATCTTTTAAACTTCTCTAGAGTATATAATCGAGAGATGACCAATATTCGATACAAAGGACAAATTAAAGAACATAGAAGAGTTCTACTTGAGATACTTAGCAGAAAACATATTGATCTTAGAACTTTTATAAAAACAGTCCAAAATGGTGAGGTATCTGAGTCATGGTTGATCATTGGATTACATTCAAAAGAGAGGGAATGGAAGATAAAATCCAGATTATTTGCAATGATGGTCCTAGAAATGAGGTTGTCTTTCTGTGCTACAGAAGCTAATAATTTTATATTCAAATATCTCCCTAGTCAAACCATGACATGGTCCGAATCAGATTTAACAAAACATTTATATGAGATATCACAAGCAGATTATAGAAATGGACTCATTCTAATAACCTTCTCTATAGATTATGAGAAGTGGAACAATAGGTGGAGACATAATGTTAAAGAAAATATTCTCAAACATGGATGATTTACTATAGATACCTGACATAATAACATACAGTCATGAGTTTCTTCAATCATGTTTCTTCTATTTGTCTTCAAGTTTACATCCACCTAAATATCTACGAAAATCAACTGATGATTATCAAGAGAGAAATAAACCAATTCATCAACATGAAACATTTCAGGAATCTGAAACCACCTGGGCATCATAAGAGGGAGGTTGTGAGGGTTTGAGACAAAAAGGTTAGACTGCAGTAATTAGCGGGAGTTTATTAGCTGCTGAGTATATAACTGGTGTAAAAAGTATAATAACTGGACAAGGTGACAATCAAGTGATAGTCGCATTCTTTAAAATGAAAGTTGAGTTTACTAATGCTGATGAGTATGTGAAAGATTACTCCCACTTATTGGAAGAAGACATCCAACATTATCTTAAGTTCTTAAAAGATATGTCTACCAGTATTGGAATGAACATTAAGCTAGAGGAAACATGAGTTAGCCAACACCTGTTTAATTATGAAAAAGAAATACTTGTTGATAGGATCTTCACATCCGGTATTCTCAAGAAATTGAGTAGAACCTTCCTTGCTGTTTCAGATACCTACCCATCAATTGCTGACAGGATAACTGCAGTACAAGCAACAACTCATTCTACTTGTAATAAGAGTATAGATGTAATTCATCCATACTATCTAGCTACTCAAGAACAAGTGAATCTAATTCTGATGGAGAGGATAGATTCAGTTACTATTGGTCATGAGATATTTGATACCCTTAAAACATCAAAAACACAATTATCTGATGAATTATTATTGTTTATATATACTGTGGAACGAAAGCATGGAAACCTCTAAATATTTTAACAACGGTTAGGGCTATCGAAACGAAATTTGGAACAATTAATTTAGATGATAGTGCGGATGTCAAGATGGTGTCGGTGGTGTTGTCAATATTTCAAATTTATCGCCAGTGCTGCCAACTTTGTAATTTTAAATGAGACACCTCGTATTTTTTATTTGTTTAAGTTGCTTACATCATTATTAACAGAATAACATGTAACACGTGTAACATGTCCTATACCTAATGTTCACTATTTTAGAAATATTTCAACATTTGTAATGTTGAAAAACAACATTCTTTTGGAGTGAAGACTGCCAAGAAGCTTTTGAAAATCTGAAGGATCTTCTAATGTCTGCACCGATACTGTCCTATCCACGACTAGAGGGCCAATTCATCATTGACGCAGATGCGAGCAATCACGGAATTGGGGATGTGTTATCACAAGTGCAGGACGGGGAAGAACGTCTCATCGGTTACTTCAGTAAAGTTTTATCCAAAGCTGAAAGAAATTATTGTGTAACCAGGAAGGAGCTTTTTGCTGTGGTGAAAACATTGGAACATTTTCACAAATACCTTTATGGTCGACAGTTTCATCTTCGATCAGACCATGCAGCATTGAAGTGGTTGCTCCAGTTCAAAAATATAGAAGGCCAGCTTGCCAGATGGATAAAAAGACTGCAGGAGTATGATTTTACAATTGAACATCGCCCAGGTCGTATCCATAATAATGCAGATGCACTATCCAGAAATGGCAAAATGGCACTCTCTAAAGTTAGAGAATGGAATTCTGAAAAGAGAATGGGAGTCACCTGATGGCAGCGAAATTAAAGAGCAGTTAGTCTTTCCAAAAGTAAGAATTGCCGAAGTTTTGGAAGAAATACATGGTGGTACGTCAGGTGGACATTTGGGCATCAATAAAACATTAGCAAAGTCCGAGAAAGGTTTTATTGGGTGAAATGTAGAACCGATGTAGAGAATTGGTGTGCCAGGTGTATTACCTGCAAGGCAGTGTCTGGACCTGCGAAAAAGACTCGAGGAAGACTACATCTGTATAACGTCGGTGCACCCTTCGAGAGGATTGCCATTGACATAGCTGGCCCGTTTCCAGAAACCGATCGCGGAAATAAGTACATCATGGTGGTAACCGATTACTTCACTAAATGGCCAGAAGGTTACGCGTTGCCTAATCAGGAAGCAACAACTATCGCCACTGCCCTCATAGAGAATTGGATAACAAGAGATTGCATGATTGTGATGTACAATGGTTATCATTTATTACCAAATTATTCATAAAAATTAAGAAAGAAGAAGCACTTTCAAATGGCGTTGAGACAGTCGTGGAAATATATTGGATATATGTACAACGGAGTTGACACAAATACTGGGGAAGAATCATATATCATGTTACTGTCTCCCTCATCCAATTGAACAGTTTTATATATATATATATATAAATGCATACCAAAACTATCTTTCCAACTTCCTTTCATATACAAATATGTTGATGATTTGATTTGTTCTGTTCCTTCTGAAAAAATTAATGAAATCTTAAATGAGAAAATTCAATTTACTATTGAAACTGAAAATAATAATTCAATTCCATTTTTAGATACCAGATTAATAAGAATGCCAAATAATACCATCATCTTAGACTGGTATCAAAAACCGACATTTTCAGGAAGATTCATTAACTTCTTTTCAAACCATTGTCTCAAACATAAATTAAATACCATCCTTGCCATGAGAAATCGCATTAATAGAATATGTCATGAATCATTAATAGAGAAAAATCTTAATAAATTAGTAGATATTTTTGTTAACAATGGCTATCCACAACATCTTGTAAAAAAGATAATTTTTGACATACGTAATCCTGACGTGACACATGAAAGAAATAATACTTTAACATCAAATTTAATATATAGTAAATTACCTTTTATCAAAAATATTACTCCAAGAATAACTTCTTTATTAAAGACAATTCCAATCAAAATAGCTTATTACAATCCTATAACTATTAAACAAATTTATACTAGTTTAAAAAATCCAACTCCTCTCTTGCTTAACTCTAATGTTGTGTATAAAATTAATTGTGATAACTGTAACAAATGTTATATAGGTCAAACAAGCCAATGGCTCAAGAACAGACTTACACAACATAAAAGTGATTGTAGGATTGGAAAAAGATCTTGTGCATTAGCCATTCATACAATCGATGAGGACCATCGATTTAATTTTGATAGCGTTAAAATTTTGGAGAAAGAACCTTCTTATAGAACCAGAATTTTTCTTGAAATGTCTTGTATTCAAAAACATAATGACGTAACTGTCAATTTTAGATCTGACACTGACGGATTAAACAATATTTATTTCAATCTAATAAGTCAGGCCATCTAGCGTCCTTTTGTTATTTAAATATTTGTATAAATAAATAATTTTTGTTCAAACATCAACTTCAAAATTCTCAATTTCTAATACATTTTCAAATAATAAAGGAGAAATAAATTATTTTCACCTTCAGTAAGTAAATAATCAGCTTCAATTTTCATAAGTATACAATGTAATTTATTATTGTAGCAATTTTTGGTCCTGATGAAGTAATAAAAACATTACGAAATATTGACCAACAACAAAATATATTTTATTTACAATAGCCGTTAATCCCCGTTAAAAATAATTTAAGAATTGGTTTACCTAACAAGTACGGCATTACTTCCCTACGAATTATATATATATATATATATATATATAGGTATATAGATCCTGATAGTATACAGAAAGTTGAGCACATTTCTATATAAACCACCCAAGAAAAACCTGATAGAGAATAATGTTGGTTTCTCAAGGGGTGATACGATACCATACCACGGTTCTCATACACAAGTTAAACTATCAAGTAAGTTGTTAAACATCGAGAAGACAGACAGATCCATTAAGGCTGCTCAAGACCTATATCGAATTAAAACATGGGTATGTAAGGAAGGGTCTGAATTCGGGGATTTCCTTTCACAACGAATAACTACAAGAAGATTTGGATGAAGAAACACTTGCAAGTTCAACCGGAACTTGCCTGGGGATCTGTTGCCCATAGATTTAGTGATAAGATCACTAAACACTTTGCACGATCCAACATTCGACCAAATGTGGCATCATGTATATACATATCATCAGACTCTATGAGATATCTAACTATTGGTCTTGAAAACTATACTATATTCTTCCAAGGTGGCTTCATGTGTGCTCTAGCAATATGTAACTTTGTATTGAGTAACAATCTTATAGAATCAAGAGTACCACACAATATTCAACAACAGGTTAGTTATAAAAGTTGTATCAAACAACTGGATGATCAGTATTTTACAAATGAATCACAAATACCTAACATGTCTGCATACAGAGAAAGCAAATATAATTTTCAGAGGTATCTGATGTTACTGACAAAATTCAATGGCGAGGAAGTGGTTGTATTAAGTTAATCACACCTGATCTTAAAGATATCAGACTAAATGATCAGAGGGCAACAGCAGCAGGCTTTGTCATATTAGGGTTAGCAACCACACAAACAGCACCACTCATCCACTCACCCTTCAATGCACCAGATGCATTTTCTCAAACATCATCACTGTCATTAGCTAGTGTATTACAAATAGGATCGTTAAACATAATACGTAAATTCAGTCATCTTTGGTTCATAGATAATCTACAAGAAGTAATCAGATTGATGGATGAGAAGAACATATCATTACCAGTTGTAATACAAACATTACTCCTAAGAAGTCCTAAACTATTTTGGTCACCACTGAGATCGCTGTTACTCCACAAAGATATTATGGAGAAATTACTTCAAGAAATTGGTTATTTCCCTGGATCAAGTAATGCATTCGTTGGTAGTCATTCTCTAGATATCATGATATCTCATTTAGTATCTGAAGTTCTAGTTATGGATATCGATGAGAACCGGATTGATATACCATTGTTCTCTATGACTAATGGTACAAATGGACAACGATTGTTTAGATTGTGGATTAATTTAGTTAGTTATAAAGCATATAATGATGACATCAAAATGTGTCTAGAGATTACCTTTCAATTACATGAAATATATAGAGATTGTACAAATGACAATCAGATAGATGTCCCAAAGTTCATGATTAGGTACAATCAATTAAAGATGATATACAGTGATTTACCCTGCTTAATAAGTGAACAACCCATGTTCTTATCAAGGATTGGTGCTGAACCATGGCTGAAAATGAAGGGTCAAAATTTAGATATACCATTTAGGGATCTCTTGAGATTGAATCCACAATCACAAAAGGACATAGATAAAATGATTAGGGGTTTGAAGGGAATATTCCTCCTTAAATCAAGATATATTTTCAAGGCATCAAAAACCATGTCAACACCAGTAAAGAGATCTTTATTAAGAGCTAGTAACATTATACGTGAAGACTTAGAATTTGGATACTTGGAACAAACTGCCAAAATCACTGGTTCTTATACCTAGCTCATCACATTATAAATTTATTAGTATTATATTACAATCAGGGATAAATGATATCAAAACTGCTGCATGGATAGGGGAGGGTAAAGGGGGAGTTAGTAGGCTACTTATAACTATATTTGACACCAAATATATATTCTTCAACTCATTATTTGATATTAGTAATTTCCCACCACACAGGGCTACAAATTATTTTCCACCAGAATTGTTACCATATAAACATCTTGATAAGGTTAGGAGTATTGATTTATGCATACCCTATGGTGTTAACATACTTGATAAAAATTATCTAAGTAATTTTTATAAAACTTTTGCAAACTGAGCAGATATATTTGATAACCTGTCATATTGAATCAAGTGGTTTCACAACTTTCAGAGAGCAAAAACTTATACTAGGTAGTATAATAACTATTTTAAATTCGTGTTTTGGGGATACTATCTTCATTATCAAAATATGGGATACTATCTTCATTATCAAAATACAGGTTCAGCAAGAGGATACTCTGATGATTTTGGTTAACCATATACTAACCATAACAACCAATGTTATAAATCCACTAATCTCATCTTATAAATCACAAGAATTTTTATAGTTGGAAAGAAGCAAAATGCTTCCACTTACCTACAGTGGAATTCTCGAGCTACAGTTCTGCTGATGAAGGCCCAATTAGGCATGAAACAGCTGTACAGAGCATGCTCGAGAAATCTGCTACAATCAAAACCGATTTGCAGAAAATTTTTTTTAAATTCTCATATGCTTTGACAGCAAACATGGCCGCCTTGCATGGGATGAATCATTATGTAGCGAACTGGCTTCAATTTGTCAATCCTACTGCAATGTCAGGTCAAAAAGCGATAGAAAGATGTCGCTGCTTAAATTGTTCATTACTTTCACATCGCAATAGCGATTGGCGAATAACCTAGGACAGATCGGTTTGGTTTGCAGTGGAATTCTCGAGCTACGGTTCTGTTGATGAAAGCCCAATTAGGCCTAAAACAGCTGTACAGAGCATGCTCGAGGAATCTGCTATAATCAAAATCGATTTGCACAAAATTTTGATAAAAATATCGTTACGTTAAAGGCTGTTTTGCTTGCCAATCTTATGGATCTAGCCAATTGCAAACAGAGTTTTAACGTTTAACGTGCGTAAATTTTAACGGAACCTATTGCCAAAAACTCCCTAATGAATTGAAAAAATTAGAGGAATTTATCATGAACTTAGGAGAAGGCACTGCTGCTTCAATGTCTGCTGAGAATATAAATTGCTGTGTAACCTAAAAATTCCATATTATAAGCACTACTTAAATTTAAGTTCAGCTTAAGTGTTTGGTGGAAATGGCCACAAGTCACTTATTTAAGTTATTTGATCTACCAGCTATTTTTTTTCCAACATGGACCCGTCATTGTACAGCACGAGGAATGGAGGATGAGTAAAAACATTATAATTCATTCGAAAATGTGTCAATTTCTATATAAATTATTGAACATGATGAAGAAGGTTTTATTGAACACAAGTCGTACTTTATTTACCTATTTTTGCTAAAGCGGATACTTTTAGATCACTTTTTTTCTTGGTGAGAAAAACTTTTGTTTGAGATTGACTAAGCTCTTAGATGGATTGCGCAGCTCTTAGATGGATTGGAGAATATAGATATAGGTGAACCTGTCGATATTTATGTTGAGCCTCCTGACGAAGGCAATGATACTGAGTGTGATAGTAACGTCAGTGATGAAGATTGTGAAGCCAATCTAAATCACTTGGGACCAAAACTGCTAAGAGCTAAGTGCGAAATACGTACATCAGAAACGCCTCAAGAAAAACAAGATGAACCTGATCCAACGCTGATGATACAAGACCTACTCAATATGACTTTGACTCCAGTGATGAAGAGCCTTTAGCAAAATACTGTAAACACAAAAAAGTTAACACAAATAAGCCAACTAAAAAAATGACTGATAATATAAAATGGAAACGGTCCTTTCCGAAATTTGAAATAAATACAAAATTCGAAGAAAAACCTATTTCGCAAGATGCAATGAATGCTGACGGTCCTGTAAACTTTTTTAAACTCTTTTGATCTGAAAATTTGTTTACCAAAATGCTAACTTAAACTAATTTATATGCTTCTCAAAGGACGTCAATTTGAATATGACTATGGATGAAATGTATGTATTTTTTGGAGAACTTATGTTATCCGAATATGCCAAATATTGTACAGGAAAGTATTAGAGTCAACAGGTACGAAATTTTACGAAATTTTCACTTGAATGATAGTAGATACAATTGACCCCGATGATCGTTTGTACAAACTTCATCCATTGATCACTGAATTGAATACAAATTTCAAGTTTCACGATGGTCTAGAAGAAAACAATTCAATAGATGAGTCGATGATTCCCTACTATGGCCGCCATTTTGCCAAACAGTACATAAAAGGCAAACCAATCAGATTTGGTTTCAAGAATTGGGCTTTACGTACGTAATGGTTACATGGTTACCTTTGATTTATATACAGGAAAAAGTAATACCGAAAATACATTTGGTATTGGAGGGGACACTGTAGTTTCTCTTATTCAGGCAGCTGAAGTACCAGAACATCAAGGTTTTAAATTCTACTTTGATAACTACTTCTCTTCCTTCCAGCTCTTTCACTATCTTACGGATAGAGGTTTGGCCGCAGTAGGGACGATTCAAGAAGGACAAAGAGGATAATGTCCTTTGAAAAAAAAAGAAATGGAAAAGCGGGCACGAGGGGTTTATGGCTACAGAGCAGCTAGCGAAAATAAGGTGTGCTTAGTTAAATGGAGAGATAAAAGAGTAGTTACCTGTGCTACACATCTTGTTCCACTGCCCGAAAGAAACCCGGCAGGGGGGGACCCTGCTAACCGAAGCGTGGATCCAACGACTTCGGCCGTAGGTGACCATTGTGGACGTTTGATAGAGTCCCTATGGGTGTGACGAGCCCACCGTTCCGAGTTGGCGTACCAGCGCCTGGTTTGCACGGAACCTAATCTGCAGGATGCGGCCGATTGTTCGGTCGTGGCCGAACTTCCAACCAGTGAAGGCAACTGGTACCGTGGGGACCGGTTAGCCCGGAGGATACCCTCCCCTCCTCTGGAGTGGAGCGAGCAGAGGGGACCTGCTCCGGTCGACTGGGTTGGACTCACGGGGGCAGTGGTTGCTAGCCCGCATGCTTGGGCTAGGGATGATGTCCATCCATCCCGACGTGTGAACTGCGGATCTCAGTTCCGGCACTAGCCTGGTTAGCTAGTAGAGATTAGATAGGTCTCCCTTGACAAGAAGGGGCGAGGGGCGTGCAACCCCGAACCACTCTGGTAGCAGTGAGTTGGAAGACACTTTATAGTGCCAGCCACCGAAAGGTGAGCCCGCCCTGCGCGCTGATTGGGCGTATCTCAATCCGATGGCTCTGGTCGGGGCCCAAGCGGATAAGGGCTGATTCGCTCAGGAAACGCTTGATGAGCGATACGGTGCGTTACAGGGAACTGGTCTGGTCTGGTCTGCCCGAAAGAAAGTATGGAAGATGGTCGAAAAAGGAAAAATGTAGATCTACGTACCCCAACCGGAAGCTTTTGCGCAATATAAGAAATATACGGGAGAAGTCGATAAAATGGACCAGCTAGTTGCTGCCTATAGGACTCGAATGAGACAAAAAAAGTGGCTACTCATGAGAAAAGTGCATGCACAACATAAAGACTGCTCCACATTGCTTACATTTAGGAGAAACATAGCTAACAGTTTTCTCGAAACGCATGGAAAACCTTCCTTTAGAAGGAAAAGTATTCCAAATTTTTATGTGATATTAGGTTGCAACGGACGAGATCATTTGCCTGATTATGTCACAACAGATAGATTGTGTAGGTTTTGTAACGGCAAAAGTAGATTCATATGCACCAAATGTGGAATCCAAAGTTATGTTTTAACTGTTTCTGACTGGCTTGCAATCCGATATATCGGATTACCTCTAATTTATTGCAAATTAATACTTTGTGAAAATTTCTTATTTTTTTATGTTGTTTAGGATACAAATGATAAATTTTCTTTAAAAAGTTGTCTTTTATTGCCTCGATAAACTTCATGCACTAATGGGTTACTAGACTTATTTTACTTTTGGTAATATTATCTGAAATATCAAAAACTATATTATAGTCACTTTTTTAATTTCATAGCTTTAGTGTAAAACCTAATTTAGGAAAGACTTAAATCTAGGAAAGACTTAAATCTGGCATTTAAAATTTTATCTTTCTGACAACGCATTGTTTAGATGTATGAGTTATATGCAGTTTATAAATTAATGTTGTTAATCCAAAGCAAGTCACGGCCAAGGAATGTGTTTATCTTAAAATATTTTATTTTTATTTTCTGTTTATAAATAATCATAGCAGTCACTGAAAATAGTAAAACTGAACAGAAATATAAGTTGCCATTTATTTATAAATTTTGGGTGACATTTATTTCTGAATTTGGAAATTACAGTATAATTTTCTTTTGAAATAAACAAAATTTAATATTTAGGTAATGAACAATAAATAATAGAAGAAAGATAAAAATACTTGCTTTTGTAATACAATATGAGTTATGTATTTACGTACACTTAATTGTGAAACTATTCAAAAAGAATTTTATTTTAATTGTTTCATTATTCTTTTCAATAATACCTAGTTGATCACAGATAGATATCATTTCAGATTGGAACAATTATGAATCTAAATGGTCAATTAACCTTTTTAATAAGGACGAAGTCAAATGTATATTTGGTTACGAGCTTGAAGAATGTAATGTAATGACAATAAGTAGGTATTACACAATATGCTACAGTGCACAATACAAACATTTAACAAAACTACAATTAAATTTTTCTGAAATTTTCTGAAAGCAGTAATTTAATCATTGTTTTAATTTACGAAAAGACTACTCACCAACTCAATCAACGTGGAGATGCCTGTGACACAAATTGAGGTATTCTGTATCTGTTTGGCTATAAGCACCGATAAAATTTATTTATCCTCGTCCCATCTTTCGTCGCTGCTGATAATGAAGTATTGTGCAAGTGGCTAGGAAATAAAAACTGATAGGCAGTTGAATCTCTTGCCACGTCAGATGAATGCGTCACACAGAAACTAATCTACTAATTTAGAAAGAATTTCGTTGACATGTGAACTGATTAGGTCCGAAGCAGTTCACTATAAACTAATGACGGTAGCGGTAATGAATTTTCGTAAACTCAGCCGTAAACTCCTTAATGATTTTGCATTTTTAATTGGTATTTAGTGACGTATTATTCCTAGCAACTTAATGGTGTTTTAATAACAAGTCGTTATTAAATGATAAACACTTACGTGAAGTTTTACTGTTGGAAAAAATGCAAATAAAATCTTATCAATTTATTTTTTATTTTTTACAGATTGTAATTTGTAAATTAGGAAAATGTAAAACTTTAAATTCACTTTTGATAGAGCGAACAATTCATTTCGCGAAACGTCAAGTAAGTGAATTGTTCAATATACTTTTGCTCCATGTAAATTTGTTGTAAAAATAGTAGAATTTTACGATCAATAGATGTACAATAAATTCAAACAAATCACATGAGTACAAAACCCTTTTACCCAAAGTATACGTATAATACAAATTTGAATACGAAAATATAATACATTCTTAATGAGATGTTAATTACTTTTAAAAAATATGGTAATAAAACTTTTAGAATTAAACAAGTCGTATGTCACAATATGTATTTGAGTCTACTTAGGAAATAGTAAGTCCCTAATTTCAACTAAATCCTCCTCTAAAACTTCACGGAACAAATCGCACGTTTGGTATGAGAGACTCATACTTTCAGTTCTATCGTGAAATAGAAATTTATCCAGTGCTTCTTCAGAACTAAAAGCTTCAACGACGGCTTCATTGGCAAGAAAAGTCATCGAATGACCGGCAGTTGCGTGAACTTTTGAAAAAAAACGGACTTCATCACAAGTCTTCAAGAAATCCTCCTTGGACAGGATATCCTTTTCGTTTAACCCGTAAGTCTGCAGATATTCGCAGAAGTTTCCGTAATATGATTCTAGTAATTCGTCGTAATGTTGAAGCCTCAAGTTTCGTCTGACATTCGTCAGAATCATTTGAACCACGTCCATAGCTGGTACGCCGTACTTCAACAATTGGTAATCGATTAAAACGCCATCTATCGGCTTACCGTTCTCATATTTAAACATGAAATTATTCGACCACAAATCCCCGTGCAAGAGAGTGTTTCTGTGCTTAACAGATGGTTGCGAGTGTTCGTAAGAAGTTGCAAGCTTGTCACGTAGCTTTTTCTTAAACTCTTCTGAGCTTATTTCACCCTCCGGCAATAGATCGATGATATGCAACAGGCCCTGTAGAGTGCAACGGAACCAAAGCGATGCGGAGTTCTCTGTTTTAGAGAAAATCTTTTCTCCGAGGCATTCTGAATGAGAATCAAAAATTCGGTATAAGGTATGTTGTTCTTTAGATTTTATTTCCTCATAGGCGATTGCCGACGCATGAAAGTGGGCTAGCGTTTTCAGACCTACTTTACAGTGTTCCACGTCCAGCATATCTTTTTTAGGTGTGTTTCTGAATCCTTGCAGAGACACATCCTCGAGTAAAAATAAATAAGGTTTGTAGAGATGACATTCCGGTGCGTATGAGGTGCCAAGTCCTTTTCGATTGAACTCTTTGATTAAAACATACATTAGTTCTTCCTTTTCGTAAGCGCTCAGCGACATACACATTTCAAAGATAACTTTCGACGTGCTGTTTAATACTTTGAGAAAAAGACTTTCGGTCTTCAGGCCATTACTCCCTTCGTAATGTATTTTAGCTTTATAATGAGATGCGCCAAATCCCTCGATTGAAGTTATGCGATCTACTTCGTGCGAAATGTACTTCCAATTATTTTCTTTTTGGCATTTGGTGAGTATTACCTTACAGTCTTCTTCGGATAAAATATTTTTGTCGTTAGACATGTTATCTGTCCAAGGAGCTCTGTATACTGTAAGATAAAAGAATATTTTAGAATTAATTCTAATTAGGCTATTAGGAGGAACCATCGCCTTTTTCAACGACGACTTTCTATTTCGCTTTAGAAATTGCTAAGAAATAGTGTACGTTTTCAAAGACATTCTTAATCATGGAAATTTCCATTTCTAATAAGATTACTTATGTGAAAACTAGATTCCTTAATTTATTAATTGCATAGTTAATTACATTTGTAATGCAAGGGGGCACATTAATGCGGCGAAGTTAAATAACATCATTTGATATGAAGTATCCAAAAAGGTTGCACATAAAAAATTTACAGAAAAAATTTGTCATAAAAATATCATCAAAGATACAGGGTGTCCCACAAAAAAATATTGAAATTGAACTCTTGGCATTTCTTGTGATGGCATGGCCCAGGAAAAATACGAACGCAGAGAAAATGTGCAAATTGTACTCTTCACAGATGAAGTACTTTTCAAAAAAACGATTATATCAAAAGCACAATTTCTATCATTAGGTCTCAGAAAATGTATTATTTACCTTTACAGATAAAATAATATTCGTGAAAGGCCTCGTATCTCGGGAAACAGTGGTTTTAAATATATATTATTAATAAAAATTGACGGTAACTCAAAAGTAAATGTAACCAAGTCATTTGTTCCATTGGAAATGTGAAAAAAATGCCATAAGGAGAACAGCCCGCACATAACATTTCATCTCTACAGGGATATCCACATAAACCGTTCGTTAAAAGTTTTCAAGGTTACAGTTCACGTAGATATTTGAAATTTAAAGAGCAAGGGTTTTCCGTAGAGGTCTCTTCAAATAAAATAAAATGGTCTTTGTACCACTTCCAGTTGTACCGGAAATCGCTATCAACTCGCTTATTTTAAATGGAATGCTATATTTTTTATCACGTTTTTGAATTCTACATGTAAAAATATGTTAAGTTGCAATACATTTCCCTATCTCTAAAATGCATCATTTTTGAGATATTTTGAAATATCTTAAAAATTTCGATTCTGCAATCTGATTTTCAAAAAATTATAACACAGCTATGATTGAAGCAATTTTATTTGTAATAGCTGATATTGTAGTTGAAGCTTTAAAGTTCTTAGAAATTCCATAAGCATAATCTATTAAGCTACAGGGTGTCTAAAACGCACCACTCCCCTCGAAGACATTCAAACTCAGAAAAATACTTTTTTTCAAATGGAACGACCAATTAATACACCATCGTATGTGGAATTAAATGCTGTGTCGAATTATACTAGCATTCCCTATACCTAACTTTAACAGTTTTTCAGTTATAAGATATTTTTGGTTTAATACATAAAAATTTACATTTATTAGGTTAAATATTTCTAATTTTGTTGATATAGTTATGAAAACAACAAACAATTGCATTTAACGTTTCCTGTTACTACAAATTTTAAGCAAAAGCAAAAAAAAATTGAGAATCAAAATCAAAATTATTCAAACGCTGATATTTTAAATCTATTTTTTAAATTCATGAAGAATGATCTAAAATTGTTCAGAGCAGAGAATGTGTGTTCAATCAAATGTACCCCTCTTGTCTCCTATGAATAAAACACAGTTTGGAAAGTTTGAACCTAACTTTATACAATTTGGAAAAATAAAATGTAGGAAGATCACTAACAAATAACGAAGATAATTAGACAATGGTTTTAAAATACTTTCACGCTAATCCAGAGAATTGCAAACTAGCAGCTATTTTATTTTCTTCAATTTAAAGTAATGAAATTCATACTTTTTCGTTTTATAAGATCACAAGCGTCCTAAGAGAAGGACGATTAAAGAACTATTAAAATTTGTGAATTTCCACTTGCCAAATTCTATTTTCTTTGGTTGTAGTAACAGTAATCGTTGTTATAATTTCCATGCTATCTTAATAAAATTAAAAATATTTGACCTATTAAAATTGTAATTTTCTATGAATTAAATCGAAAATGTTTCATAACTCAAAAACTGTTAAAGTTAGGTATAGGGAATGCTAGTACAGTTCGACGCAGCATTTGATTCCACATACAATGGTGCATTAAAATATCGGTCATTCCATTTGAAAAAAAGTATTTTTCTGTTTGAATATCTTCGAGTGAAGCGGTGCGTTTTAGACACCTGCAGCTTAATAGATTATGCTGATGGAATGTTTAAGAACCTTAAAGCTTCAACTACAATATTATCTATTACAAATAAAATTGCTTCAATAACAGCTGTGTTATAATTTTTTGAAAATCAGATTGCAGAATCGAAATTTCTAAGAAAATTCAAAATATCTCAAAAATGATGCATTTTAGAGATAGGGAAATGTATTGCAATTTAACATATTTTTACATGTAGAATTCAAAAACGTGATAAAAAATATAGCATTCCATTTAAAATAAGCGAGTTGTTAGCGACTTCCGGTACAACCGGAAGTGATACAAAGACATACATTTTTTTTGCAGCGCCTACTCTAATCTGATTTTTATTTGCTCACAATTTATAACTTGCATTTGTCAATAAACTTTTGTTTCCATGGCCAACCATATTAACAATTTTGAAAAAGAAAAACTGTCGTATCTCCGTCGTTTTTTTAAATAACCATATCGAATGTTATATCGTTGAAAAGGCAAAAAAAAGCCTTTCTTTTTCATTCATGGCCTACTATGGTTTCCATTAAAAAAAAACTGATGTTTATGTCACAACTGAAAAATGAGAGCTTATATGGAAAATTTAGTTCAACTGTTTAATTAAGAACATAATTCTGTACAACTTTTGTCTTACAACTTTTCTCTAAAATCAAGAATAACTGAGCTATATGCATTTAACGAATTTATAAAAAATCAGTTTTTTCAAAATATCTAGCCAGCCATGAACTTTAAGAAAAAAACAAAAGCTGCATTAAACTGGGCTCCTAAAACTACAAATCTTTCCCCATTTAACCGTCTCTCTAGCTCTGCTAGTTTCCGAGATCCCAATGCTAAACATCGAAAAAAACTCACCCTGTAGAACGAGATAGAAGTTTTTTCTTTCACAAGGACATTCTACCTATTGAGCACTATAACCTAAAATTATTTTGGTACATATATAGAGTGTTACGCAACGTAATGGCAGCATGTAGCAAAATTTTTTTAAATGGAACACCCTATGTATTTTCTTATAGAAAGACATAACATTCGATCCTCTAAACAGTAACGCATAAAATATTTATATTTAACCCTTTCCAGTCAAATGATTACATTTGGAATCATTTCATAGATTACTGTAATTTTTTCTAAATGTTATATAATTTTCTGTTTGAATGTAGTAATCTGATTGCATTTAATACTGCTAGATGGTACTAACTTCTTATAAGGTTTTATGGGTAAAATTTATTTGAAAGAAACGGTTGTATGGGTTGTATTCAACATTACTAATAATGGAACTTGAAATGTAGTTCGTTGTAAGCGGTGGATCGCTATAACTAGTGAGCGGAATTTGACATTTTGTTCGGTTTATTTCGAATAAGGCGGCAACGAGTGCGTGCACATTAACCCGTTGCTGTAGCTTGATACGTTGCCGCTTCGTTTGTATTTAATCGAACAAAATATCAAATTCCGCTCACTAAACATTAGCTATCGGTGACGTTTTGGCGTTTGATCTGCGGAAACAACCAAAAATAAGCTAAGTTTTGCTACCTTACTGCTTCTAGAAACAATTGTACCGCTTTATTGTTTTGTTTAGCTTCTGTAAAATCAGATTATTTATTTGAATTTTCTAAAAACATTTGTAATAACTAGAAATATTCAAATGATTCCAACCGGAATCATTGGTAACAACAAGTAAGTCCATTTGGAATCATTGGGATTATTTGAAATTATATTGATCTTATTTGCAGATATAAATTTATAGTTTAGCCTGAATCTTTCCACCTCCTAATAAACTTATTCGACGAGTAACTTCTCGAATGCAGTTATTTTTACTATAACTGACATAACACTGCAACCTATTCCAAAGAACTGTTACAGAAATGTAGTAAGTGCATGTAACTGCAGGTTATTTTAGATCTGTTCTGTTACAGTTACTTGCGAGATTTTGTACGAACTTCCTGTGGTCTGCTTATAATGTATATACATACCTTTAGATATATTGAGGGTACAAAAAAAATTCTCGAGTTAGCCTTGGAAACAAAAGTTCATGAAACTTTTGTTTCCAAGACTAACTCGAGGTGATTTTTTAAATTCCAATGATTCCAATTGGAATCAATTTTTCTAATCTTATTATTTCAATAGATTACTATTATATTCTCAAAATAAACGTTTATTATCATTAGTTCTTAAACTGCAAATCAGAAAAAAAGTCGATGTGGCTTTTTTTGAAGAAAAACATTATTTGGACTGGAAAGGGTTAATTATCCAACTAAGAGTAAATTAATATTTTATTGAAAACGGTCTGCTTTTCAACTTCTCTTGAAATACTAACTGTAAACGTATTATTTATCGTACGGCAATAAAAATCGGTAGTGTTATAAATTAAAGTGTAAGGAATAACCTAGATATAAATTCTTTTAGTCTTACTTGTGTTTTCAAATGTTCAAGCCTGTGTAATTGTCAGAATTTCAAACTGCCGTTATTCAATTTTTTTAAATGCAACCCCCCCTATCTCTTTTCACGAATAGATAGTGTTCATGTTCCTCTTTGTTATAGGTTTTCTGTATCTAATCCTTACAGTTTTCTTGCTATAATAAACTTTTTACATTTTTACTCTGAAATCAATATTAAAAAGTTATTTAATGTACCGTATTTTAATTTCTTTAAGACAACACCATAAAACAGATGGATAATATAAGTTTACAATTGATTACAGACCCTTATTACATTATAATAATCGTATTTTTGTTATAATACAGTTCTTTTACTTTGTTTTAATTAAGAATGCTTTAAAATTGATTATATGTAGTTCTTAAGCTTCAGTTGTCTTCATGTCTTCATTAACATTTGATTTAATTAAATCTGATTACTTGAACAAAAGAAATTCACCGATTTTCATTTATTTGATAGGTTATTAATTTATTATTTGTATATTTTTTTTAGTACAACTATTTTTACATTAAGGTAATTATTTGCAAACACTGATGTTTTCTTTTGTTGTAAACCACATCGAATCAATTTTAAGACGTTAATTACAACAAAGTGAAAGAACTGTATTACAATAAAAGTACGATTATTATAATGTAATAAGAGTCTGTAGCCAATTGTAAACTTGATATTATCCATCTGTTTTATGAAATAGAGGGCGCTGTCTTAAAGAAATTAAAATACGGTACAATAAATAACTTTTTAATTATTGATTTTAGAGTAAAAATGTAAAAAGTTTATTATAGCAATTATAGATGCAGAAAACCTACAACAGAATTGAAGAGGAACATTAACACTATCTATTCGTGAAAAGAGATAGGAGGGAGAGATAGGGGTTGCATTAAAAAAAATTGAACATCTGACAATTACACAGGCTTGAACACTTTAAAAAACAAATGAAACTAAATGAATTTATATTTGGGTTATTCCCTATACTTTAATTTATAACACTACCTATTCTTATTCCCGTACGACAAACGATACGTTTACAGTTAGTATTTTAAGAGAAGTTGAAAATCAGACCGTTTTCAATAAAATATTAATTTACTCTTAATTGGTTAAATAAATATAAATATTTTATGAGCTGCTATTTAGAGGATCGAGTATTATATCGTTCTATGGGAAAATACATAGGGTGTTCCATTAAAAAAAATTACGCTGCATGCTGCCATTATTTTATGTAACACTCTGTATGTATCAAAATAATTTTATGTTATAGTGCTCAATAGGTAGAATGTCCTTGTAAAAGAAAAAATTCTATATCGTTCTATAAATGAGCTATGGAAGAAAGGGCGCTTAAAAACTCATCCTGTATATATAAAATTAGGCTGTTCAGTTAGAAAAATATATATATCACTCTTCTGTAGGATACCTGTACCTCTGATTACATTTTTATAACAGGTTCTTTTGTATTATACAACTTGTATGAGTAACTGTTTTGTATACTTTATATCACAATGAAGTTATTGAACTTTACCGCATAATGTGCGGTAATCCTTGAAATTTTAGAGATCTCCATCTCGTAAGTAAAAAAGCTAATTTTAAGATACTTATTATAAACCACTAAATGCGAAAAATTTATTTATTTTATTATGTTTTTTAGATTAATTTAAATTTAATAATTTTTTAAATTTATTATGCTTACATATTATTTACACACATTTTTTATTAAATTATAGTATGCACAGTAGGATGGGTCAAAAAACCAAACTTTGAGATAATCTTACCTAATAGCAAAATTATGTTGTCTTTTAGTGATATTATGACACCTACGAAATATTTTTGAATTTAATTAATTACGTTTGAATTTTTGAAATTATACAAGAAAGGCCATATACCATGCCATGAAAAATTCGTATTTGTAATAATAATAATAATAACAGTGTTATCATCAAAACCGTATACTAAAAGGGCAAGACAAGGTGGATAAAATGAAAACTCGAATCTCGCAGCAAAATGTCTAAATTCGATAGCAAGAAAGATTTCAATATTGAATGATTTTCATTAATTTTTCTGTTGTATTATTTTTTTATTTATTAATAAATGATTATTTTATTCTAAAAACCCTATTTTCCTTGAGACATTTATGTTATATGACTACCAGAATATATTCAAGTTATTCGTATATCCAAGGCAAAACGCAACCTGAAGATGAGGTGCTATATACTTTAAATTCTAGCATTACACTGTTTTCATGTAAAGGCAACATAATTTTACTATTAAAAATCAAAAGCGCAATATTCGTTTTTTTCCATACAAATGCACAGTTAATTTTTTTTCTATATGCCGATCGATCGATAAGTCAAAGAACTTTTATCTAACTCCTTCTAACTTCAGTGAAACAGCCTTGCAGCTTTTGTCATTTCACGCCATTTCGTCGTAGATTTTATTAACTCGGATTTATACGATCCGCATAATATAGTAAAAAAATTATCTGTATTTTATATACATTTTATAGTGTGTGAAAAATGAAACGCGTCACTAGTGTGTGATAGCTAAGGCCCCGATTTAGGGCCGAAATGGCGCTATGGCTATACAGAAGATGTTCAGGGGCCCCATTGCAATCCAGCCGACTTGCAACAAAAATTTGCAATTTTGTCAGGACACGTAATTAAAACGTTAATGACATTAATGCACTTATTATATCGATTTGTCAACAAGTCTTGTTAGTGTTAGGTGTTAAGGCATCACAAACAATACGGACCCCAGTATAACATAAATAGATAACAGTATCCGTATTATTTGTTTAAATAATATTATCAAACCCTTATCAAGTACTTATTAATGTAAATTCTTCATATATCACCTATTGAAACTGTAGTTTGAAATTATTGATGTACGGTTTTACCAAATTTTACAAACAGTGACACAGTATTTCAATTATGAATTTAAATAAAACAGTAAAATCTTGGGTAATCACGAAATATAATAAAATGAGTGGAACTTAAAACACGATGCAAATGCATAATATGTAATTAAAAACTTCGATAAGAATTTTTTAAACTTAATTTTAAAGACACATTTTAATGCAAAAATCTTTTCTTGATCGGCAATTGTCATCATAATTTTTTTTAAATGGCAACCCTAACCTTTTCATGCAAATTTTTTTCGCTCTTCTGTAATGTAAAAAATTAGTACTTTGCACAATAAATTTTTCGAAAAAAATAGACATTACAATTCAAAAATACAATGTTATTTTATTTTAATGATAATCTTGAAATTGAAAACAAAAACAAGTAAAAATTAACGAAAATATTAAAGCTGTTCCCAGGAACCAACTGTTCAGGTACTCATTACAGCAAAACATAAATTCTTCAAAACAATTCCAGACAATACAATGGTCTGAATCATGTCTATTTTTTCTCTAAAAAGTTGTTATCTAAGGTGGTATTCTTTGTATCACCATTTGACTGACAAGAAGGACGATCAAAAGCTGCATGAAAAAGTTAGGGTTGCCATTTAAAAAAATATTGATGACGTCACAGCGGAAAAGAAAATGCCGATCGAGAAAAGACTTTTGCACTAAAATGTGTCTTTTTTAAATTAAAAATTTACCTGTTTCAGGATTTTGCAAAAAAACATTAAGTAGACAAATTATGAGCCTGGGGCGGGACTTCATTACCACTCTGTATAAACTAATACATCTTCTTCGGTTCAAGTGATTGTAAGTTTGCTATACGAGTCGAGTCGAGTCTACTGCTGCTCTATTCCCGACGAGAATCTGCCGTTCAATAATGATAATGATACAAATTAATCTTCGAATTACAGGTCAACTCAAATGGCAACTTGACGTCAATACAAAAATGTGAACACTACTACCTATTAAAAATCAACAGTTATTGAGAACTTGTAAATAGATTTCAGGAAGGAGTAATTTAACATTAATTTTATTTACACTTCAATATTTACGTGTTTTACACTTAAATGTTTACTTACGATATCAACGTGCAGATGCGTGTCACACCGGATCGAAGTATAGGTACATAAATACATACGTGTTTCACTACAAGCACCGATAAAATGCGAACATATATATCTCCTCGCCGTATCTTTAGTTGCCGTCGATAATGAAATATTGTGCAAGTTGTTGTTAGGAAGTAAAAACCCATAGGCAATAAACTTTCTTGTCACAATAAATGAATGGATCACGCATAAATTAATAATTAATTAATTATTATAATAAATTATATAATAATTGTTGAGACATGAAGCAATCCAAAACTATTCACTAAGGATAACCAGCATTAGTCGAGAAAGATTGAAACGTCAGCGAATACCTCTCATCTCACCGTGTAACAACATACGCAGCGGGAACTGGTAGAGATTTGAATAACGTAAAATGCAATTATTCAGATACTCGTTTCTAACACAATTGAATTATGTGCATCACGACCTACTAGATTTCACGAGATAGAATTCTTAACCGGCCAGGGCAATATTTCACTTAACGCAAATTTTCCTGTCTTTGGCGCTAGCTTCCTAAATAAAAAACACCATAAATAAATTTTTTTAAAAGCACAAGAAAACTATATTTAAGCAACAAAATACAACTTGCCATAAACTGCGTGAGCTTGACATTTGAAAATGATGCTATGAAATGACGTCCCGGATATAATTGGCTTCCGATTTTTTTAGGTAAGTGGCGCCAGCGGTGAAACATTTCAACTAATAATTGCGCTGGCCGGATAAAGACACGCCGTCTCGTAAAATCTAGTAGGTCGTACTTTTCACAAATAAGTTTTAATCTTAATTGTTCTGCTATAAAACAGTAACTTGTTATAAATGAAACGACAATATCGGAAGCAGTGCACAGCTGAGCAGAAGGCGCATCACCACTAGTGATGGAACGGAATCGGATGATAATCGGAGCTGATTCCGATTCTTAAAATAGAAGTTCGTAAATTCAACGGTTGACAGTTCGATGTAATCACATCGTCATGAAATCATTCGTAACGTCATCGCTGTAATTATTAATCGCTGGATTTTCTGTTACTTTACGAATTTGCTCTTAATCGGAAGGTTCCGATTAGTAGAATCATCCGATTCCGAATTAGTTAGACTTCAAGAAGTTAGACTTCAAGAACGCCGTATAGTTGAAGTAGCGTAGCGTCGGAATAAACTTTTATTTATAATACAATTAAAATTGAAGAAAAACACTATAAAAAAACACGGATATCTATAGTATATTGTATCACAAGGGCAGAAAGTGAGCATTAGCGGCCTGCGGCTATGAGCTGCACGAGCGAGCGAAGCGAAGCGGGGGCAGCTCAAAGCTAAGGGCTACTAATGCGTTTCTGCATGTGTTTAAAACTGACATTTAATGAATAATTCTGTGTAATGTCAAAGCGCGCAAATGAAAGTCAAATGTGTCTCTAGTTTATGAACTATAAAATCGTGTTGTTATGAGTTTAGCAGCCCAAGGGCAGATAAACATTACTTCCAGTCACATTTTTAGGGTTAATATGAATTACTTTCACATATGCCAGGCGAAAAAATACGTGTTTTTCATGTTGTAATGCTTTATTTATTTGTTTACTTGTCAAAGCTGGTGTTCCAAATGGGGCCGTTGTTATCCCTTATTTTATACAATTTGTACGGTATTTCGGCTGATCACACCAATTCCGTTTTAAGGTCAAGTTCATAACAAACATAAAACTATAAAACACTTATGACTGTATTTATTTCATTCATCTGTTACTCTTTCTTAACCAGGGACGTATCGTCGTATTGGGTGTAATTTTTGATTAAGTAAACCCTGTACAATATTTACATTTTTCATAATCATACGACAAAACGTAACACGCGTTCAAAAACTCTCACTGTGGGAGTTGGAGTTGATTCGGTAAATGTACTATAATCTTAGCACTCACAACCAGCTGTTCTCACTGTTGGTGTTTTAAGGTTAATTGCTGTTGAATTGACTGACTCTAGTGTTCTCACTTTAAAATAGACAATTAGTGCATCTTTAGTATCGCTTCCACGGATCACAGAATTCCTGAGCCACAAAGAGCGCCACTAAACAATAGAGATTAAAAAATTTATAAAACCGCCATGTATTTCACCACCATCAACAATTTTAGACTTGTAATAGTCATTTATATAAATAAAATAAATATGTTTGTGTCTGCATATTTAAATTCTAATTTATTTAATAACAAAATTTAAATATACCCGGCTATGTTACCATTAATGGTAAAACTAAAATAGTAACAGCTCATAAGATTCTACGATAGTTTACTATCTCGCCAACAATTTAAGAGTCGACCAGATTCTCATGGTATTTCGCTGGTAGATGACACCATAAGTATGAAATAAGTTCTGTAATAAAATGGGTTGAAAAAATATATATTATATAACCACAGATACAACGTATTCACAATAATTCAATTCACAATAAATTATATACATTACACGATGTATAAATCTCGAATTAACCCTATTATTATAGATTTCTGCTGTTCACATTTATTTGAGATTATTCTTTTTAAGTAATACATATAATGAGAAACTACCTTTTTAATTAATTTAAATTTATAATTAGAGTAGGCTATGAATTTTGAATTTGATTGGCAACACTAACTGTTGACAGCTTCTTTGAGTTTGAATTGTCAAAGTGACGCTTCAAAATGTTTAATTGATTGCCGGGGGCGAACATTTTGAACATTTGTTAGGGTTGACACTACAACTGTTTCACTTCCTTTCAATTAAAACGATTGAATCCGATGAGAATCCTATAAACGTCAAAATATTTACATAACCTCTAATTTACACAGCGAGTCGATTGGCAAGGTGCACAATCTATAAAAAAATCCAGCCTACTTTAATTATAAATTTAAATGATCACATGGTATTAATTTCTGTTTATCTATGATCATATTCTACACTTTGTTTTACAGGTCATAAAGGTAGGTGTCATTAATTTCATTTTTACATTTTATTAAACATTATAACTAAATATAAATGTGTTTACGCCCTAAGTCCAATATTCTCAAATTTGTTTATACAGTAATATTGTTTCTTATGAACGTAAGCCTCAAATAAAAATTGTACACTTTTGAATTGACCAACAAACAAACGAACATAACATACAAACAAAACCATATGATTGCTGGATTTTCATCAGTTTCAATAATTGTTTTACTTTCAAGTTGAAATTGATGGTGAATTGTAAAACGTAGCGGTAGTTATCTCTAATAATACACATGAAGCTATTAGATTATTGAGTACAATCCTGCATACTCTCCCACTTTTCATCTACTACCTAAAATTAAAGAAAAAACAATTACAACTAGTGTTTCTTGTTTTAATAAATTACTACCTTCAGATTTTTGAGTTCTTTATTAATGATGCCCATCTGACACTGCACGGGTCTTGGTGCCAGTTCATTAAAAACTGGTCTAGCTCATTGACAATCTAGTACACAATGTTCTAAGATGGCAGCATTTGATGATCGTGCAACATCAGCTATATCCGTGTTAAATGGCCGATGCTTTTCTAACATAGTAAAATTCTTTTCAAGTTCTTCTCCTTCGTCTGGTAAAAGAGCCAAACCTTCAAAAATATATTCTACGCGCCACCTGCAATATGGCTCGTGTCTTTTTCTTTGCCATTGAATACTGTTGATTTTAAAAATTTTGGGACATGTGCGTTGAAACGCCATTTTGGCGTTGTCTAGGCTTTTATCTTCGGTACATTCTACATAACCCGGAAACTAAAATATTATAAATAAAGTTTAAGTAAAAAATAAAGAAGCCATTACTTACTGCTGAGCAAATTCGGATATGTCGACAATTCACTTTTGTATGACATTGTTGAATCTCTACGATAACTAATAGAGATGTGCAAAAAGTATTTATCTAATATTTTGTATCCGATACCAGGAGGATTCGAAAATATCAGATACCAAGCTACAAATGTATCAGATACCAAGTATCAACATCGTGACCAAACCTCGTATTCGTATACGAATTTGATAATTCGTTACACCTTAATTTGGCTGCTGGTGCCGACCGAGACCATCGATGTGATGTGATGAAATGGATCTCTAACAATATCGAGTGTACTGAAGCCTTTACTACCTAGTTGAAAATTTGTGTTTAGTACAAATTTGTATTTAATTTCAAAGTATCGGTATCTGTATCGGATCTAAAGTATCAGATACCAATTACAAAAGAATCGGTATCTACTCGATACCAGAAAGTACACATGTGCACATGCACACCTCTAATAACTAACGACTGTTCTCACACCACTCACACTCACTGAGCGAGGGATAGACTGGGATAGACGCTTCGCGACTGCGCCTGACTATGCGTAATGCGACAGAAATTACATATTCAACATCATTATAGAGATAACTTTTAGTAAATTGCTATATATCAAAAACCATAGACTTAAAAAGAATAGAAGATTATTTTTAAAAAAATGTTGGATTAAGATCTTAAATCATGCATATAGAGACATTAATGTATATAAACAATTGAAAGGAATTAAAAAATCTGTACTTAAATAGAATTTTATTTATTGGCAGTTTAGGTAACGAATTATATTATTATATTTATTTTTAATCTCAACTGAGATAAATCGAAAAATATGATAATCGACAAGTAGGCTATGATTACAATTTTTAGAGTGTATTATACTTTTGAAACAATCAACAGCATGTTATGCACAAATTGATATAACAGCGTAAGGTTGATTTTAATTCATAACATGGCTCTACTGTTGTATTTTTGTAATAAAACAATTACGTGGGTTTAATCAGTTTAATGAGGCAATATTAAGAAAATAAATAGAACGTATTATTTATTACAAACATAGAACAAAACAAATTCGGTAATCTAACGAGAAAAACAAGAAAAAATAATAATAAATGTTAAATTAAAGTAAACGTTCAAACAGGTAACCATTTTCGTTTATGTTAAATTTTGAATACTTCTTTGGATTGTTAAGTGTGGTATTGATAATAGAATATCTATTAAATTCTCTCTGAAGTCAGGTAAATTGTCTGAAATACTTTTATATAATTTATTTTTTTACGTAACCCCACAGAAAATAGTCGAGACGATTGAGGTCTGGACTCCTATATTACCACATTACAACTCCATTTTTCCCAAACCATTTTTCTGGAAATATAGTACACTGCTCAAAATTTGAAGTGGGACACTTAATAATTTTTGTATATCTTCCTAATTAAACGTTTTTTTTTCTGGATATTTATAAATATAATTTACCTAGTTTTTTGCGTATTAGTTAGGCCGCCTATGCCAATTTTCTCCCTTTATTGCAACTGTCAAAACTGTTTTATTAATTGTCGCGTCATAGCTTATATTGCTTACTGATACCAGCAAGTCCTGTAATTTCCAACAAGGAGTCTGCTATATTTAGTTTTCTGATATTTTGTTTAAAAAATGCCTAATCATCGACTTACTGATGAATATATGTACCGGATTAGTACAATGTTAGAGATGGGAACCTCTCAAAGAGAAATTTTCAGAAGACTTGGAATTTCAAAAAGTGTGGTGAATCGGGTATCTCAAAGACTTCAACGTAATAATTCGCCGAGATATACACACGAGGAGGTAGAACGCGCAAAACAACTGCCGCTCAAGATAGATTATTGGTAAGAAATGTTGTAATGAATAGGCATCTTAATGCAACAATGGTCCGAAATTATTTCTTTAATGAAGTTGGTGTAGACATTTCCACACAAACTGGCAGAAATAGACTCAAAGAAGTTGGAATGAATGCAAGAAGACCTGCAAAACATCCTCTATTTACTGCACAACATCGTAGGCGACGGCTTCATTGGGCGAGAGAACATGTTGAATGGCAAGTTGAGCACTGGACGAATTGTCTTTTTGCCGATGAATCAAAATTTTTATTAAATCATCAAAATGGAAGATCAAGAGTATGGAGGAGGGAAGGTGAAAGATATGATGAAAATTGTATGATCCCACGAGTCGCTTTTGGAGGAGGCTCCATTATGGTTTGGGGTGGTATCTTTTTAGGAGGGTGCACAGAATTAATCATTTATCGAAATTGTTCAGTTAATGCGCAAAGATATCATGACGGTCAGAAGAGGCCCAGAATTTTGTATTTGTTGATGATAATGCTAAGCCACTTCGAGCCGCTCTTGTAAACCAAGCTCTTGAAAGACGGCGTATTACCAGAATGGACTGGCCAGCAAATTCGCCAGATATGAACCCGATTGAACATGTCTGGGACTACCTTCAAAGACAGTTGTCAAAGCGGGCACATCGGCCAAATATACTGAATGAATTGGATGGTGCATTGAGAGAAGAATAGCTTGCAATGCCACAAGAATCTATTGACATTCTCATCAGAAGTATGCCAAGAAGGTGTCAAGCTTTAATTCTGTCTCGAGGAGGTCCCACTAGATATTAATAATGATCGCGAAGTTTTAAAAAGGACAGAATTACATTTTGAAATAATTTTATTCCGAAGCAATATTATGTCCGTTTTCATTTTTATGCTAATTATTCAACTTTTGTTATACTTAATGCCAGTTTTCTTAATGAATATGTACTTAAATGCAGAATTAAAGTTATAATAAAAGTTCTGCCTCTTATTTTCGAGTTAAACATAATTTTACAAACAACAAATAAGTGTCCCGCTTCAAATTTTGAGCAGTGTATTTAAATAATTTCCTACAATATTAGAATTAGCGCTTGTCTTATAAAGATTGAAGTCATAGCCATCTTATTAAAATATCAATAATAAGATCTTTCAATTTACCTCAGTTTAGATTAAAAATAAATATAAAGTGTTACATATCATTGAAATCAGCATAACATTTCCTATTTAATTCACTAAAATTTAAATATAGCGTCCATAAGAAAAAATGAAGTTAGGTATAATTCTGAAAGAAACAATCGACATATAAAAATTTTATTTTCCTAGAAAGATTCCTATTAGAAAGTTACCTTAAGAAAGTATCATCTTTTTTTTTACTTAATTCAGTAACAAAAAAGTTAGGGCCAAAATAAGAAAATTGATTTTTCCAGTTTTTTCACAATAACTTAAAAACAATAAGAAATAACGCAACTTTGAGGATAGATTATTAATCAGTATAAGATTCTGCAAAAGTGTCAAATTTAAACCTATATCCTATCTCTTATAATAAGTGAGATCCCAATGGTGAGATTCGAATTTGAATCACCCTGTACATACTCTGATATTTCGCCTGCGAAACTCACTCTCTAACGAAATACTGAGGATATTGTACTTTGGGTTGATTGGAAATTGTTCTGATGCTTGAAAAGTGTTTATTGCACAAAAAAGATAGTAAGGTTAATGGCAAATGTTCCTCCCAGAACAAGTTGCAGGAAATTATTGACGAAGTTGGAAATTACGGTGGCGTCCTTATTCATGTATAATGTGGTACTTTACACAAATTTTCTAGACAATATTGCACAAAATAAAGACTCACGATTACGACACACGTTCAAGAAATGATATACGGTTACCACTTAATCGCTTAACCACTAGTTAAAACAGTCCTTTGTATTGTCGCGGTAAGGGCGTAGTTAGATGGTAGTAGATGGTAGAGCTTGAAACACAGTTGTTTAAAAAAGGATCATTCGATGTGTCCAACATGTTCCCCAACATACCCGCTAAAGACTGCTTAGATTTAATGAAAAATATCATGGTAGAAAAAAGAATAAATCCGTTAATCTCAAGTGAAATTTTAGAATTAACAAATTTAGTTATTAATCAAAATTATTTCATGTTTTCAAATAAATTTTATATACAAAAAGAAGGTTTAGCAATGGGTTCACCGTTAAGCCCGTTACTGGCTGAAATTTTTATGAATTATATTACACAAACAATCCTGTCATCCGATTTAAGTAAAAAGCATATACATTTCTGGTATCGATATGTGGACGATATAATAGCATGTTTTAGTGGTACAACTAGGCAGTTACAAACCTTTTTAAATTATATTAACTCAGTACACCCTAATATTAAATTTACAGTCGAAACAGAGGAGGATAATAATTTAAACTTTTTGGACGTAACTATAACCAAAAACAGCAATAATTTAGCATTTGATATTTTCCGAAAACCCACATACACAGATTCAGTAATTCCTGCAGATTCTTCGCACCCACACAAACAAAAACTTTCAGCATTTAATTCTATGATCCACAGAGCCATTCATCTTCCACTTTCAGAAGATAATCTTAAAAAAGAAATAACAACCATAAAACAAATAGCTATTAATAATGGATACAACAGCAACATTATTGACAAAATTCTAAAAAATAAACTAGAAAAACAAACACTAAATACTATATATCCCAAGGTAAATTCGAGTAACAACAAACAGTACATTTCACTTACATATTTTGGTAAAATATCCGAAAAAATCGGCAGAATAATTAGCAAAAATCAAAATATATTACTTGCATATAAACCCTATAACAAAATCTCAAATTTGGTTTTTAACACTAAAGATAAAATAGACAAATTTAAAAAATCTGGTGTATATAAACTTAAATGTAATGATTGTAAAGGCGTTTACATAGGTCAGACTGGGAGAAATTTTGCCACACGCATTCAAGAACACATTCGGTCTTTCAATCTACAAAAAACCGATTCAAATTTTGCCAACCATTTAATCGCAGAAAAACATTCTTTCACTTCAGATAATACACAAATGTTACATTACGCAGAAAAAAGCCTTAAATTAAGCCTACTGGAGTCACTAGAAATTCGTAAAGCGGCGAGTAATTCCGAAGAAATTTTATTGAACGACCAAACTGACCTAATGTATTCAACCTTCTTCGAAGCTTGTAATTAAAAAATCCCTCCAGATGTTACGCAGTTATTGTCAATAGTTTAGAATTTAGTTTTCTCGGTGTATATATAGACTAGGTTTTCAGTTTAAATTATCAGTTTGAAAATGACATTGTAATGTTGAAACTGCAGTCACTGTGTGACAAATAAATGTGATATTAACAAAGTAATTAACTGTGTGTTTTCTTTTTGTTTAAAAAAGAAATTAATACCTCTTTATTAACGGGGCGTCGGTACTGGAGACGGCCAGCAGGTTGCAGCAGCTCGATGCAGTAGCGTTCCGGCGTAGGACAGCGTCTCGATGCGTGGCGTCCCGGGCGTCGGCACTGTAGTTGCCACGGAGTCGGTTGGGTAGAACGACTTACGTGACTGTATCACTCTTCACTCCCCCGACTGTCTGTGTTCCCAATTTTGGCCCGCACTTTAAATACACGTTTTTTGGCTAGTTTGCATGTTGCATCTCTTTGTTCTTGCCCCGTGTTTCGCCCAGCGATTTAGTATGTGCGCGGCCTCGTTTAGCGTAATTTTCGCTGAGCTCTATCGTTGCGGAATTTGAACCGATTACCTATTTATTTCGACACGGTTGCGGTGCCCTCGATTACACAAGTTCGCGTTTAAATTATTTGTTCGCGGAATACAACCCGAAAGTTCTTCGTGGTTTTTTTGGAAAATCCCTTTCGTGACAGTATGTTAGTCTCAAATGTCTACTAAGCTTTAGAAATATGACATGCCGACAAGCACAAGTAGTTTTAAGTCTAGATTAAATTTATTTTTTGTATGTAATTCTTTTTATACAGTTAATGAATTTTTGTTAGATCTTGAAAATTGAAATTGATTTGAAATTCACCAGTTGTAGCTAGTTGATTTACTTATGTATGTACAATATTATTTTTATTTTTTGGTTTTATTTGTTTTTTTTTTAATTACTTGGTAATATTTATTAATTTCTTATATCAATTTTTTATTGTTATTAATTTGTAATTCTTAGATTTATAATTTTGTTATTTATTTATCTTTTCTATTATGTTATTTTTCGAATTTGACGAATCTCATGTACTTTTGGTACTGTATCATTTGTTTTATTGAGAATAAATTTGACTATGAAATTTTTTTGTCAGTTATTAACACGTTCGCTGCGATAAGGGACATATAGACCCCGTACCGAACTTTCCTTCGGTGCGGGTGTTAAAAAGTTAGATTTCCGTACGGTGGGTGCGTTTGCAGAAACTTCTAAATTATTTTGTATGTAAAAATTTTAATTGTAGCTTTAGTATTCATTATTTTTTCTCTATTTTTTAATCAAAGAAAAAAATACGGGGTATATATGTCCCTTATCGCACCAGCCGAGAAAATCTGATCTGCGTGCGATACGGGGTCTGCAATATTTAATGAACATGCGTAAAATGTGCGCATGCGTAAAGACATAGGAGACTTGTCTAATAAGTGTCTTGTTTTAATAAGTGTTCCGCTTTAATTATGGGTGACCGTGGCAAGAAATTAGTGGCTTTAGCTCTTGCTCAATATTCTGCTAATGACAGTTCTGATTATGAAGAACATTCCGATGATTCTATAATAGATAAAAGTTATATTCCTTCAGATGAGGATTCAGAACTTGAATCATCATATCTGATGATGAGGAGGATTCAAGTTCTGAATCCTCATCTGAAGGAATATAATATATATTATATTATATTATATATATATAATATACATATTTTCCTATCAAAGTGACACCCTGCACAATGAATGTAAATTTGGCACCCAATTTATACACTGTAGAGAAATGCTATGTAAAGTGGCACCTATATACAAAATACCAAAATAGCACCCGTCTATATACAAGTTTTATGACAGCAATTGTTGTGCTGACACCATCCATGGTTGCCATTTTACTAAGTGCCATATTGTCATTTCTCATAAACGTATGGTTATATTGAGTGATTTTTAAACTTTTTTGTCTCTTGATTTTCAAAAAGCATATGAAAAATAAGTATTCTTAAGATTTTAAGATTGTGTAACAATTTGATACCACAGTAAAAATTTGAATGGCATGTCGTAACTTTACTAGTGTCAATGTAATACAATCTCAAAGACTTATTTTTCAGTTAAGCTAAGACAGGTTATTTGAATTTATTTGAAAGCGTTGACAAAAAAGTTTAGAAATTAGTGAGAACTAGTGAAACTTTTAGAGTAATTTAAAGAAATTGGAGTAAATGCGTAAAAAATTGATGAAAAAAATTTTCTGTAGATACCTAATTCGATTTATTGGTTGTGTTTAAACACTGACATGTATGCCCACAATTGGATCACTCTTCTTTTGTGTTAGGGTGAGTAATTGTCATATCACTTCTTTTTATTTATTTATGTTACATTTTTTGTTACAGCAGGACGAGCAATTTTCGCACCAATTGCCGTCTGGACCAAAATGCGGAAATAAATGCATGCTTACTAAAGAGTATATTGAAGAAAATTAATTATATTTAAACAAGTAAATAAATCCAATTTAATTTTTCATTTATTAAATCAAAATTTTCGTTACAGTTAAACAACCTAACCCATAAGTTTATTTTAAGACAAAAGAAAAATGTTCGCATCTGATCCTCCTTGCTCTAGATCAAAGTCTGGATTTAGTTACTTTAATTAAGGTAGATTCTTGTATGATGAAAATGGAGTAACAATTTTTTTTAATGGACACAACAATCGCTCAACGTTTCACTCCTGACGAAGCTATCAACCGATAGTGAAACGTTAAGCGATTGTGCGAATTTAAAGCGTCCGTTAAAAGAATTTGTTATATTATTAATTACAGTTATAATTTCTTCATAATTTTGCAATGAGTTGTTTATAAAGCAACATACCGGGTGTCTCACGCCATATGCTCACCCTTCTAGAACTTCTATTTTTTTAACCGATTTCAATGAAATTTGGAAAATAAAAATTAAACAGAAAGGCGCATTTTCCGACATACTATTGAGCATCGTAGGACTTCCGGTTTCACCGGAAGTAACATCAACTTTCTTATTTTAAATGGAACACCTTGTATATTTGTACATATTTGGAATCTGCAGATCATTGCGAGTCCGAATATGTACCATTTAGTAATTTTTGTTTCCATGACAACGAGAAGAAGCTTTTTTGTTTTTCAATCTAGGAAGCTTTGAATCGCGTATTTTCCTTCTAATGCAATCAAGCAATTCGAGAAAATCACTATTTTGATTGTATTTTTATTTTTAACACTTTTACGACATTTCAAATTTTGATTAGGTAGTAACTCATTTTTTTTAATGGAACCTCATGTGCTTCTTAGCTTAGTTCGACGGAATATTTTTTTCTGAGTACGCTGATACCAAATACTTCATACCTTCTTTGAAAGTCATTTAAAACAAAATATGGTTTATTGAGGTTTTATGCCCGCTCTGTTTTAAATGACTTTCAAAGAAAGTATGAAGTATTTGCTATCAGCGTACTCAGAAAAAAATATTTCGTCGAACCAAGCTAAGAAGCACATGAGGTTCCATTAAAAAAAAATGAGTTACGACCTAATCAAAATTTGAAATGCCGTAAAAGTGTTAAAAATAAAAATACCATCAAAATAGTGATTTTCACGAATTGCTTGATCGTATTAGAAGGAAAATACGCAATTCAAAGCTTCCTAGATTGAAAAACAAAGTTTTTTTTTTCGTTGTCATGGAAACCAAAATTACCAAATGATACTTATTCGGACTCACAATGATCTGCAGATTCCAAATATGAAAATATACATGGTGTTCCGTATAAAATAAGAAAGTTGACGTCACTTCCGGTGAAACCGGAAGTCATACGGTACTCAATGGTATGTTGAAAAATGCGTCTTTCTGCTTAATTTTTATTTTCCAAATTTCATGGAAGTCGGTTAAAAAATAGAAGTTCTAGAAGGGTGAGTATATGGCGTGGGACACCCGGTATAGTATTACATTCATTAAATGTAAATTTACTGTAAACTTCAAATTAAAGATGGAAAAAGAACATCAAATTATAAATACAGACTACTCTTTACTATTTTTCCTTAAAATGAATAATAAAGAAGTTATTGCGAAAGTTGTATTCATCATTTACAATTAACTTTATTTAGTTCAAAGTATTAACAAAACTGTCTTAACACACACTACCTTGGAATTATGTGCTTCAAAAATAAACAAACGTGAAAAACATGAGCGCAACATGTTGAGGAACTGGCATTTAAAATAAATGTAACTATTATTGTGTACAAAAAAGTTAATTAATTAAAATGTGCTACTCTTGAAACTATTGCAACTTAAACTAATTTAAACAAAATTATAAAAACTTAATATTCCCATTTTGTTCTAAACATCGCTCAACACATTTATAGACGCTTTTAGTGGCATTTAAATGTTGCGTTTTATGGGTTGTATTAATAATGATAATAACAAACAATTTAAGTAGCGACTCTTGCAATCGCTTTTTGACCTAACATCGCAGTAGGATTGACAAATTGAAACTAGTTCGCCACATAATAAGTCATCCCATGCGAGGCGGCCATGCTTGCTGTCAAAGCATATGAGAATTTTAGAAAAAAATTGTGCAAATCGGTTTTTATTACAGCAGATTCCTCCAGCATGCTCTGTACAGCTGTTTCAGGCCTAGTTGGGCCTTCGCAAGGGCGAATAACCTAGACAGATCGGTTTGGTTTGCAGTGGATATCTCGAGCCACGGTTCTGATGACGAAGGCCCAACTAGGCCTGAAACAGCTGTACAGAGCATGCTCGAAGAACCTGCTGTAATCAAAACCGATTTGCACAAAATTTTTCTAATAATAATAACAATAACTTCTTTATTATTCGTTTTAAGGAAAAGTAGTAAAGAGTAATTTGTATTTATAATTTGATGTTCTTTCATTTGTCAACAAATACAGGGTATTCCATTAACAAAAACTTTAGACATGCAATTATTTTGAGAATGTTATGCGCCATTGTAATCTTGAGTGAGAACAGTTCATTTTTGCTAATTTGAACCACTTCGTAGCTCCAATAATAACAAAGTTAGCAATAGTGCGGCAGTAACTTTGATCACCCTGTATACCAAAACAATATTAATTTCAAACTTAAATATCGTAAAGAGTATGAAACAAAATATAGACAAAATACATATTTTTGGAATTAGGAGAAAAATATCTTTCTTAATTCTTCAAAATATACTGAATGTTCCATTTAAAATAACAAAGTTGATACTCATTAGTTAGGTTTTCGATTGTCATTTGTTTCTTTTTAAAGTAAATTCTGGCGGTTCGGGTAAATCCCTAAAACTTTATTGTTTAACATTTTTTGATATGTCTAACAATAAAATGTGTAGGTACCGTTCAAAATATAAACAAAAACCCTGTACACTGACAGCTTCCTCAACATTAAATTAATGATTTTTAAATTACTTTTTTCTATTTTGCGTTGGTAATAGAGCTATTAACGCACCGAAACGAGTGCTTTAATAGAAAATTTGAGTGCGTTAATCGCATTGGTGTAATTAATTTATTTAATGTTGGTAGTACTAATTCCAAATGTCAAACGATATCAAGACCTTTTATTTAATTTAAACGATCACCACCATGAAATGTGCAATTATTATAAACGTTAACGATTACATTGGATGTGTCTTTAAAATTTATACTAATGCCTGGTATGTTCTGATTTGATACAATAATTTTGTGGAGTGCATTATTACCTTCAACAGTGGTTTTATTATGTGAGGCAGCGAGGCGCAATCAGACTATGATCCAGTGGAGCAGCTGGGCAGGTTAGTTTGCTGAAATCCATAATGTTGAGCATTTGTATTTTTTACTTTTCATTTAAAATTGTATTTCCCACTGCCTACTTAAATGATGTAAAATAAATGTCACCAACCACCGAAAAATTCCCTAAATTTTAAAATATCGCTTTTTTCTTTTAAAAGGGGCAAAATAGAAAAAATGGTATAAAATACTCGTTAGAGAAGGCTTTTCAAGCACTCGTCCGTTCCATCGCAAGCGGCTCGTGATGGAATTTCGGACTCGTGCTTGAAAGACTGCCTTCTGTAACTTGTGTTTTAATATACTATACTCTAATATGTTTGGACCTGCGGATTTCCTCTATTTTTTCAGTGTGTTCGTACACTAACTTTATTTTTTTTACATGTTAGGAAAATCTTTTGATCATTTGATTTGAGAACAAAATTCAATATATAAAATTTTTAAGAAAATCATCAGTGGTTTTCTTTGGACTTTGATCCAACATTAATTTGGTTTTTTTTTTTTGTAGTGTACAGTAGTTGTCGTAATCTCGCGTTTTTGATTTTTAAAAATTAATTTCATCAAATAAAACCACAAAAATATTTCAGATCATTTAATTTTATGTAACTAATAAAAAACTAAACAAATCAAATGTATCGCTGTCAACTGACGAAGGAACATAAATCGTATCACTATAAACAGGAGATTCTTCATTTTCCTCCTCATAATCTAAAGAAAGTCAAGCAATTTCAAACCATATAGGACTAATAGTTAATCCTAAACTAAACCTTTATTGGTCTAAAGACAATCTCTGTAACAATAAATTTATTGCGACAGTTATGACACGCGACAGTTTTCTACTGATATTAAAATGTTGGCATTTTGTTGACAATACGGCTGACCATAATATAGATCGACACTTTAAATTACGACCCATAATAGTCCCTTTGATAGAAAATTTTAAAAAGTATATGATTCCGGGCAAAGCATTAGTAATTGATGAGAGTATGATACCCTGGAGAGATCGTTTATTGTTCCGCCAATACATAAGAACCAAAGCAGTAAATACGGCGTAAAACTGTATAAATTATGTACGTCAACAGGTTACGTGTTAGATTTTATAATTTACACTGGCAAAGGAACTACCAACCAAATTGATAAAAGCCATGCCGTAAGCGTAGTACACGAACTGATGAGGAGCTATTATGGACAAGGACATTCATTGTTCTGTGACAACTTTTATACAAGTTATATCTTAGCCGAAAGGTTACTGAATCAAAATACAAGACTTTGCGGCACTATTCGAAAAAATAGTAAGGGTTTGCCAAAGGAAGTCATCAACAAAAGACTAAGAAAAGGGCAAATCATAGGATCACAAAAATACAACATTAAGCTAATTAAATGGTGCGATAAAAGGCCCGTACTAATGCTAACCACTTGTGAAGACCATGATGAATCACTTCATGAAACTGGAAAAATAATAAATGACTTACCCGTAAAGAAACTGAAATCTGTTATAGATTACAACTTAGCAAAAAAAGGTGTGGATTATAGGTGTGTGCATTTATTATGTCTTTGCTAGGAACTTTTGTAGAATAACTAACTTTTTATTTTAGCGACCAGATGGCTTCATACCAAAGTCCTCTTCGACGCGATGTGAAATGGTACCGGAAGAAGGTTGCAACAGAACTCTTTTTGAGTACTGCAGTTACCAATGCCTGGATTTTATATAACGTAAAGTTTTCTCAAGAAAAAATTCCCATTGTTAATTTCCGTGACAGTCTAATAAGGTCTTTGGCTTCTATTGAACCTCCGCGACCACGAACTCCAAAAAGAATTCACACTTTGCAACAAACAGGACCAGAAAATAAAAAAAGAAAAAAAAATGTGTTGGATGTTATAAAATTCTACGACAATCCATGTCTAGTAGACAAGCAGTCTGCAAAGTAAAAAAGGTATCCACATTCTGTGAGGAATGTGACGGTAAACCAGGATACTGTTTGACATGTTTTAATAAAGCTCATGAAGAAATGTAAGAGTAATTTTTTTTTAATATGAAAAATTTTTAAGTGCTTGTTTAGTTTTACAATTTTCTATATGTTTATAATAATAAATAAATAGTAATGAATCATTACCAACGCATTTTTTACGATATCCTAAGTTTGAAGACTTTGAAGTAAAGAACTTCAAAGTCTTCAAACTTCTATACTATACATCAAATTCCAGAGTGATGTTTGTAGAATATTAAGGTACAATTGGACATTAAATTGACCCAATATTATTTTCCTGCGAGCGAGCTTTACATAAAAAAATTATTAAAACATGGAAACCGCTTTGCGGGACACATAGGTCCCGTAACGCACTAGATGCAAGGCCTATACGGGATATATGTGTCCCATAACGCACAATACGACAGGTTATAAAAAGCCACTTCCGCAGTGAACGTGTTAAATCTGTGGTTAGAAGTTTCAGTCGTCGATAATTTGATTTGTTTAAAATTGCTTCTTGGATGGCCTTGACTTTTTAATTATATCTTGAAATTTTGTGATTACTATAAGTGGTTAGCTTCTTGCGGCAGATCGCTTTTTAATTTTGAAGCATTAGGGTTCCGAGAGTAAATTATATACAATTATTGAAGTTTAATAAAATGCTTGCAACTTTTGGAAAATTTCTGGAAAACATAATATTCGGTATTAATCGTTTCACCGAAGTAATGTTTATTAAATTTACTGATTAGTCAAATTTTGCCTTTCTATTTATTTGGACTAATTGACAGGGAGTTTCCACACATATTGAAAGCGTTTTGTGAATCTGACACAAAAAAATTAAGAATGCGTTTTATGATTTGCTCAAAGCAATTGTTTGGGCGTATACGCTCATATGTTCATGTTCACAACGCAATTGAAAACTCGAAATACTGATTTTAGCATGATTCCACTCAGACATAAAAATTTACATTTCCAAATGGCCTGGCCTTTGGCAAGAATTACATAAATACACCCCACCTTTGCAAGGGCCTAGTATACGAAGCTGTAAATTTCGTCTAACAATGGAATGTCCTCCGCTACTAGCTTCCAAAATATTTACTAGGTGACCGACAAAGGTTGTCGTATGCTGTCTAATTAAATATGTTAAAGCAACAATGTATATAACTCCGTCAATGCGGAAAAGCCATATAAATTTCTGGTGGAAGCAGATAGGCAGCGCTGTAAATATTTTAAGGGCACATAAAAATTTCCGCTTCGAGCGTCGACAATAAAAATAATTTACGTTTCCATAATAACGGCAACGCGAGGGTAACTTTTTTTCTTGTTAACTGCGTTTTATCGCCGAATTACCACGCCAGAACTATTTTTAAAACCTGATAATTGTCGAACCGCACGACTACTGCATCCTGCAGTAATTAAAAACTTCAGATGTCGAGTGAATTAACCCCCCAGAGACTCCATTCTCTTTTCTCTCCAGTTTGTTGTTATGTAATTATAGGAATCTTTTTGTACGCCATAATTTCAGAGAAATTATAATAAAACTCACCGAGCTTTTCATTATTTAATATCAGAACAATTAATTTGGTTTACCGAAGATTTTTCTTTAATTTTGGCGAAAGCTTACCAGCGGCAATTGCTGAAGCTTGATTAAAAATAATGCAAAACATGTGGCATTTCCAGAGGCCAAGAGTGCGAATTTGAAGCTGGTAATTTCCAAACTTTAATTCCATTAAGGCAGATGTCTGAGTGAAACCCTGAAGTCATCGTCAGCTTAGCTCGCATTGGCCATGCAGCTATTCGGGAAATACAACCATGAAATTTGAAACCCATAAACTAAAATATGTTTTATATAAGCTTATAAACCGAGGCGGGGTCCCTTTATATCACTCATTCGCTTGTCGCGCTTCTGCATGCCCTATTTTCGCGTACAGCCTTCCAAGTAAATCGATAAGCATTGGCAGATGTATTTTCTATTCTATTTTATGTATAGCCAAATACTAAAATGTATTTACTATTTTCAGTTTCAGAAAATATAACAGTTTCACGGAGAAATTCAAATATATTTTCGTCATATTTTTCAGAAATATGTAAATTTCAATATACATGCACATAATAACCGCAATTGAAGTATTTTCTTATACGTTGAAAATTATCACAAAATATGTAATTAATTATAAATTATACCAGAGAGTTGTAAAAATCAATTTAAAAGATCTATAATTCGCTGTACGCTGACATTTTCCAAGCCCCCCATACACCTGCGAACAAACTGACGTTGCACAAGTTGTTGTACAAACAAGGTCACCCATACACTATACGCAATATTATGCAAACTCCAGTTGCTTTTGTCGTGTACCTACGGAAACATGCCGTCTATTCCTGTATGCATCGCTCTTTACCTTCCATACTTCCGGCAACTGACGATATAAATCGATAAACTCACTCAAAAATTCTGTGTTATTTACAAAATTGACCATTTTAAAAACACTTCCTTCTACTTACGAGCGCAAAAAGAAATTACAGTTATTGCACAATGTGTTGCACAAAGCCCATACACGACGCAATAGTTGCACAATGCCACTCGTTGTGCAATTAATTTCAAACAACTTTGAATTTCTGCACATTTCTTGCACAGCACGTCAAAGAACACCATACACTATACAAATGTTTGCACGACAGCCTCTGTCGCGCAATTTGTTCGCAGGTGTATGAGGGACTTTAAGATTGAACACGTCCAAACACCCGAGCTCGTTATGTTTATAATTTGCTTACTTAAATTGGCTCGTAAATCGTCTAATGATCATTTAAAAGGACTCTACTGTTATGCTCGCCACAACATAACTTCTTACTTTGTATTGGTGAGAAATTTGAAAGGAGGAACTTTACACTAATGAAATAAAAATGTGAAATAAACGTTTAGGGCCCAGTATTTCATTCAGAGTTTAACTTTAAACTTCGTTTTATTCCCATAGTAATAATTGTAAAAACAATTGTTTCCGTAGAAATAAAACGAAGCTTAAAGTTAAAGACATTTAAGTAGCGACATCTTTCTATCGCTTGTTGACCTGATATTGCAGTAGGATTGACAAATTGAAGCCAGTCCGCCACCTAATAAGTCATCCCAATGCAAGGCGGCCATGTGCTGTCAAAGCATATGAGAATTTTGAAAATTTTTGTGCAAATCGGTTTTGATTGCAGCAGATTCCCCGAGCAGGCTCTGTACAGCTGTTTCAGGCCTAGTTGGGCCTTCGTCAGCAGAACCGTAGCCCGAGAACTCCACTGCAAACCAAACCGATATGTCCTAGGGTTATTCGCTAATGCGATGTGAAAATAATGGACATTTAAGTAGCGACGTCTTTCTATCGCTTGTTGACCTGATATTGCAGTAGGATTGACAAATTGAAGCCAGTCCGCCACCTAATAAGTCATCGCATTGTCGAATAACCCTAGGACATATCGGTTTGGTTTGCAGTGGAGTTTTCGGGCTACGGTTCTGCTGATGAAGGCCCAATTAGGCCTGAAACAGCTGTACAGAGCCTGCTCGGGGAATCTGCTGCAATCAAAACCGATTTGCACAAAAATTTTCTTAAAGTTAAACTCCGAATGAAATACTGGGCCTAAGACGTCCGGTGAATTAGGTGCAAGACAATCCATCTGTTTCCTCAAGAGATGTTGCAGCCCAGCTGAATTTGCCGTCACATCGAGTTGTTTGGAGAACACTTAAAAAACACAAATATCGGCCTTGGGCAATTCATATTTCTCAAACGCTTTATCCTGGAGATCATGAACGACGGTTAGCTTTTTGCACGTTTGTAAATAATCAGATTCAGGAAAACCCAAATTTCCTTAATAATGTCATATGGTCTGATGAATGTAAATTCACCAATGCAGCAATGTTTAATCGCCACAATGAACATTACTGGTCTGTTGAAAATCCATATCAATTTCAAGAACGGCGACCACAAATACGCTTTAGCCTTAACGTGTGGGTTGGTTTATTGGGCGATACAATAATTGGTCCTTATATCTACGAAGAGACTTTAAATGCTGATTGGTACCTCAATTTCTTGACAGATTTTATTGCCGACAACGTTCCTCTTCATCGTTTGAACGCCATCTGGTTCCAACAAGATGGTGCACCATCCCATAATGCTAGAAGGGTTAGGGAATGTTTATCGGACATGTTCCCCAACCATGTTATTGCTAATAATGGCGACGTATCCTGGCCGGCGCGGTCACCTGACATGTCTCTCTTGGACTATTTTTTGTGGGGGACAATGAAAAATGATATTTACGAAACATTGCCAGCCGATCTTGATGAACTTCGTCAAAGAATTGTCACCACTCTCAGGCACAAGATTAGAAGAAGGGATGTGTCAAGAGCTATAGCAAATCTTAGGAAGAGAGCGGCACTGTGCTTAGAATTAGGCGGTGGGCAATTTGAACACATGTTGTGATGTTACATTCGTTAATTATTATCTATTCTTATTATGTATTTCGGGATGCCATATTCGAATTCTCAATAAAAAAGTGTCTGAATAATGTCTTGGTTAGAAATGTCTAGTACGATTAGTTTAGAACAAACGTAAATGACAAATGACAAGACTTGAAATAGGATCAAACTGTCAAACTTTTGTTCACAACAAAAGAACGTTTTATTTTTCCAAAGCACTCTTCGCAAAAAATGAAAAATTGGATTTTTGGCAAAAATGTGAAATTGGACCACCATGTGTGATACATTGTTGTAAAGAGAAAAAAGAACGTTATCTCAAAATGTTAAAATCCACCATATCCACCATATGGCGCCCATAAGAAAAAATGAAGTTGCCAGGTGTTTCTCAGATATTACAAATTTCTTTTCAGATTATTATTCAGCACGAAAATGCGCAACTTTGCCCTAATTTAACCAACTTCGTATCTCTTAAGATAAGCGAGATCCCCAAGGTGGCACTCGAAAAATGGACAGGGTGTATACATGCATCATTAATGACAAATATTTATTTATTTTAAAACTACCGACGCTGAATTAACCGATGGCGAATTTAATAATAATAATAATAATAATAATAATAATAATAATAATAATGCGTTTATTTTTCTTTCTTTTCCTACAATTCAAAACAAAATATATTATAAAACAAATTACAAAGAAGAGAAACAAAAAACAAGAAAAGGAAAAGAAAAATAAAAATCCTAAGGGTTAGTTCAGATCAGTGACATTAACTAATGATCTCACCCCTGTTCTTCCACAAAACCCTTCAATCACAAAAGAAATAAATAAATAAATTTTGTGAAGGAAATCGACCAAATTATTAACTGACAAAATAAAAATAATAATACTTAATCTAACTGTTCTGCAATAATAACTAAATGAACTAATCAGAAATTAATTACTTCAAGACATACATAATATATGCACATGATAACTAAACGGTGACGTAATGAAAGTAGCACATTGTTGATTACTGACTGGCAAAAAGACTTTTGCGAACTGCACCCTTGAACGAGGTAAGATTCATATTTTTTGCATCAATGCTTAAATTGTTATATGAGAGATAAATATTAAAAGAAAAGGAACGTTCAAACAAAGATGTTTTATGGTACGGAGGAGTTATAAGGTTCTTATTTCTAACATTAATATTATGAATATCCGTACGAAAACGTATTCTATTATACAGATAAGGGGGGTTTTTCATGCATATTACTTGATGAAAAAGAGTTAATGTTTGGAGGATCCTTTTATTCCGCATGTTTAACCAGCCCAAATCTATCAGTTTATGGGACACTCTATCACATTTACGCAGACCGAAAATAAACCGTATAGAGGCATTTTGTACCTTTTGGATACGTGATGAGTCAAAGGTGTATAAGCAGGACCATATACAGGTGAACAGAAATTAAACAAAGATAAAATCATACTTTCACATAATAATATTTTAGTTTTGATATTGAGGTCAGATTTATACAGCAATCTCATATTACTATATGCAATCCCCAGTTTTCTAGAAATGTAATCTCTAAAACGGAAGATATTGTCCATCAGGAGTCCTAAGTTCTTCACTTGTTCAACCAGAGGTATGTTTACATTATTTAGTTGAATACGTCGTTTATCGACGACGAATCGGCGACGGCGAATTTTCCTAGACCCTTTTGATAAATAGTTTTAACGACTCAGTCGGAGTCTTCGACTTCTTATCGGTCTTGAAGGGCGAGAGGAGTCGGATGATGATGTGACGAATTAGTCTTGCCCGAATTAGTCTTGCTTATTGTCTATTACTTACAAGTAAACAAATAATAAAAATGTACAAACAAACTCCATTTAAGATTTATGGCCGATTTTAAATAACTGAGCCGACCGTATGACCGGGAAAATTCCAAAGGGCCGCCCAGATTCTACCCCGCCATGTGCATGCACTCTTAACCGTCCTTTCCAGCCGGTCGCTACCTACTGCGTACCTAACGGTCTACCGCTGGCGTTATAGCCAAAAGGGTTAGTTTTACTGACCTACTTCTGTTTATAGTTGAACGATCCTCCGGAGGACCCGATATACAGAATAATACCTTTAATTAGGGCTTACGTGAACTTGTTAATGGGAAACTACGTCATGATAACCTGGTTTTTTTGGTGGAGCAGCGAATAACTCTTTAGAACAAGGAATTTGACACTTTAAATAAAACGCAACAATTAACTTTAATTAATTATTTATTGAAAAAAAGAAAAAAAATGGGAAAAACTCCTAATATCCGCCTCTGTGGCATCGGAGATCGTGAGTGAAAAACCCTTGCGTTTGAAATCAATACAAATAAACAAAAATTACGATTCTCAGAAAGTACAGTATAACTGGTTTAACACATTTCTCTTTCGAATATCGGCGCGATCTACTTTCTTTCGATTCACACCGTTGGTGGTCTAATGTTTTCACAGATATCTGTTGGAGAACTCTGCTCCTTAGTTAGATTAATAATTAATAGAGTTTCAACTTAGTTCAGTCTTGGTACAAGTGTTTGTCACTTCCGATCGTACTCAAAGACTTGTTCTGTTTAATAAACCAACGCACAAAGTGTCTCAGTGGGACCACAGTGTACTTAATTAAGGGAGTTAATTAATGAATTAATCAGATGGTTTAGAGAAGTATGTGATACAAATGCCGCCTTCAGCGATCAATTTACAAGTAAATCAGTAGCATTCACCTGTTTTTCAGGGACCCCCGTGGGAGATGGTGGTTTAACCATATCTCTAGCTAACCTGATTAATATGGTGCGTGTATGAGCCGAACTTCTTCTACTACGTCACCTGAGCGTTAATTAATTGCTTTGAGGGCGGTGCTTGACCCCTGTGCCTTCTTATCGAGGACCCTCTGTATATCGCTCTTTCGCCGTCTAACCTAGCTAATTAATCTTTTTATAGCGCAAGGAATTAGTTGACTATTTTCGCTCTCCACTATGGGTGGTTATGGCGTTTAACAGTCTCTAGGAAATCACTTCTAATTAACCGACAAATCTTTCGGCAAAGACCACAGTTTGACCCTCCCCCATATACAGGGTGTTTAAAAAAAACGTTCGGATACTGTAACCATGAATAGTACTCATCAAGAGCAACAAAAAAGTCTTAGTAAGTATAGGTCCGCAAATAATTTTTTTCAAGGATAGAGTTGATTTTATATTGATGTTAACAAATTACATTATTATGAAGAAGCAAATAGTAAACGTGTGATTATGTAGACAAAAAATATTTAAAGAAAATGTTCTACATGTCCACCTCCCGCTTGCACACAGGCTTCACATCTTCGACGAAAAGAAGCTCTTATTCTTTCGAATAGTCCTTGATTTTCTTGAATGGTTTGGCAGTTATGTTCTATTCGCTGCTGCAGCTCATTTATGTTATTAACGGGTCTTGAATACACCAAAGATTTTAAATATCCCCAAATGCAAAAATCAAGAGGGTTTAAATCAGGAGATCTAGGTGGCCACGGCACTGAGCCTCCTCTTCCTATCCAGTTATTGTTGTACGTTGCATTTAAGAAATTTCTTACAACGATAGCGAAATGTGGAGGAGCCCCATCATGTAAAAACCAAAGATTAACTCTAGCAATCAGAGGAATGTCTTCTAATAATGGAGGTAAAGTATTATTTAAAAAGTCAAGATAAACTTCGCCATTTAAACGATTTGGTAAAAACACTGGTCCTATCAAGCGGTCTGCCAAAACACCTAGCCAAACATTCAAAGAAAACCGGTGTTGATGCCTTTTCTCAATAACAGCGTGAGGATTTTCATCTCCCCAAACATGATCATTGTGGAAGTTCATAATCCCGTTGTTTGTAAAAATACTCTCATCAGTAAATAAAATACCAGCAACAAAATTTTCATTTTCTGCAAGTTTTCTTTGCATCCACCTTACAAAAAGTTAATCTGGAATCCAAATCGGGGACTAGAAGAGCTTGCACCCGTTGAATGTGATACGGATAAAGTTGCTGTTCTCGCAAAATCCTCCAAACTAAAGAAGCATTCATATTTAGTTCTCTTGCTATTGTTCTGGTGCTGACATTCGGATTTTCGTCTATTCTTCTTAAAACTTCAACTTCAGTTTCAGGAGTAGTTACTGATCTTGGTCGTCCGGCATCAGGTTTAGTAACATTGAATGAACCACGTTCACATAATCGTCGATGTAGATTACAAAATAATTTATCGGATGGAATTCTGCGATTAGGAAATGCTTCAGCGTATAATCGCCGTGCCTCATAAGCGTTGCCATTAGCCATGCCGTACATAAAGTGCATATCAGCCATCTCTGTATTTGTATAAAATGCCATTATTTTTACAGAATCGAATACCAAACACACCGCAACAAGACTAATGACAGATAATAAAGAAACATACACAGAACAAAATGACGACTTTCATTTGTTTTTATTTTTCTTGAAAAACGTGATTGAAGCCACCTAGATCTCCTAATTTAATCCCATTAGACTTCTGCATTTGGGGATATTTAAAATCTCTGGTGTAATCAAGACCCGTTAATAACGTAAATGAGCTGCAGCAGCGAATAGAACATAACTGCTAAACCTTTCGACAAAATCAAGGATTATTCCAAAGAATGATAGCTTCTTTTCTACGAAGCGAGAGAGGTGGACATTTACTTTAATTATTTTTTGTATCTAGATAATCACATGTTTACTGTTTGCTTCTTCATAATAATGTAATTTGTTAACATCAATATAAAATCAACTCTATCCTTGAAAAAAATTATTTGCGGACCTATACTTACTAAGACTTTTTTGTTGCTCTTGATGAGTACTATTCATGGTTACAGTATCCGAACGTTTTTTTTAAACACCCTGTACAGGATGTGGAAGAAACTTTGTTACGAAAATGGCTAGGAATGTAGTCCAAATTGTTTGGTTTTCAATTTGCCTGAGAGAATCCCCAAGGGTAGAATGATTTCTAAAGTACACTGTATTGAAAGCCCAGGTAGATGTGGGAAATAGTTAATTGCTGTTGGTTGATTAAATTACAGTATTTGTCTACTAATTAAAGAAACACTGACCAATCAATTTTTCTAAGATGAAGGTCACTAGTGAGTTTTAATACTCGCTGTAAAAGTAACTAAAAATAGTTGATTAAATTAATCTCAATGTAATGGTACTATGAACCGTACTGACTTTTTAGTCTGATTAATGCCAATCAAATTATCTCTTCGCAGTTATTACCACCAAAGGTGCGCTGAAGGAAATAAATTAATGTCAAGTACCTAAGGCGCATAATCCGTGTCCACTTCCGCACACTGCACACCTTTTATTTAATCACTCGCAGCGCGACGGGCGCGTATTTATTTTAATTGCTTCTCTTAACACACTGTATTTTAACCGTACCGAAATAATGATTTAACTATACAATGAATAAAGGCTACAAGCGCCTAAGGTAAGACACAACTAAGCTAAATTAGAATTAAACTCGACCGCTCTCTTTAAAGCGCCAGTGCTATCTGCCCTCTTCTTCGCGGCCCCTATTCCCACGAAACAATTAAAACCCACCCCTTCGGACTTTGCAGCAAAATACTGAAATCACTTCGACCAATGGTAACTGTTGATTTGAATTCTAGCCAACGTCCTTGACTGCCTTTTCTCACAAACAACTATAACTTATGCGCTTCAAACTGTCATAAGGAATGCGCCCGTCCAACGACATCTGCGATTTGTTTTCTCGCTAACTACGTTTCAAGAGCCTCTTGAATTGACAGAGAATTATGACGCTACACTGGGAACAGAAACAGACAAAAACAAAACACTTCAACTCGAGCGTAATTCGATCTGCCTTTTCCGTTAATGTACATGTACCCGTGATTTTAGCGCGACACATTTTTGTACAGAAATTCGAAACAAAAAGATAAGGCTACTTCACATTGGCAGATTTACGACTCTCTGTGTGGTCTACCATTACCCCAAAGGATAAGCATTGCTGCTTATCGCTTGAAAAAGAATACCCAGAATACGGACATATGTTCGTTATTTGAAATAGAACATGCAACCACCGCATTTGTTTTGAAAACAAATTTAGTGAAACGTTTCAATTATAATCGATAATCACATTAATTGTTATGTTAGCCTGAATTTAAGGTGGTCATTCTGAACCGTGTCGGGGACTTTCTGTCAATGCTTGACTACAATATTGCCGGCCTAACTTTGCTAACAAGCATCTACCGAACCTCGTTCCAATTGGGAGTGATTTTAAACCATATCACAGACGTGCAAATCCAGTGAAATGAACAGTTTTCCAGATGTAATAGATCTATATTACTACAAAATTTGAAAGACAAGGCAACATAGATTTATGGGGACGTTACATTCTTGTTCGGATAAAAGTTTCTCAAGGCACTTTATCTGTGCATCAATTATTTATTAATTGTATTTCATTGAATTGCGAACGAAAGTACACACAGTAAAGTTATGCGAAATTTACAAAACCTCATATAAAAACCAGATGCAGTTATAGCTGTAAATTCAATGGACGCAAAGACAACACAGAAATCACAATTTTGACGCAATGACGCACACAAACACAACTTCATTTATCTAAAAAAACGCCGGATATGATAAGTAATTTAAAAATTGCCTTTGTTTTCACTTATATTTTAACCGGAAATTACCGATCTCGAATTTGGGCACCATGATACAACAAACGTAATTCGAATCTAAAGCGTGACTTCCCCTTTTGGAATCAAAAAACGAGACCTCCTTGTTCGGGATCTAAACTGCAACTTTTTTTGCCTGAGGTCCCCAAACCTTTTCTTCTCTCTAACCCGATTAAAAATACTTACAAGAGAGTACTCATTTAGTACCTTTTAAAATGCTATGTATAAATCGCCTGTAATCTCTCTGAGATGCAACATACCTTCCTTCGAAAGCCCTTTGCAACCGCTTACCCCTAGAACGCGGATATCCAATCTCGGGTCCTCATACTCCGGAGACTTGGCACTCAATTCCCCCATAACGATAATGAAGGGTACGTCACTGAAGAGGGAAAATTTTAAACTGTATTGAAATGTTTCTATTTTAACATGAATGTTTCTACAGTTTTCTATTACCCAACACATTCCATTTTATTTTTTAAAATAACGCTTTGCAAGGCTCAAAGTGCCTTCCTAAATCACTTTTGGGAAGAAGCTGTTAATACGGCTGTTTACGCGCTTGATCGGACTGGACTCAGTTAAGCTAATCTTAAGGCACCATTTGAGCTCCTTCACTGGTAAGAAATCACATCTAGAAAAATTACACATTTTTGGTAATGAGTGTTATGTTCACGTTCCTGCGGAAAGAAGAGAAAAGTGGGATGTAAAAGGGTAGCTTGGTATTTTTGTAGGATATTCAGAAGACATTGATGGCTACAGTATCTGGTTAAATAAAATAAAATGAAATCCGTGAAGAACATGCTGGGTCTACAGAAACAGGAAAAGAAGATGTGAATGGTTCAGGTGTATCAACTGAAACTGTTCGAGAAAAAGAATGTGCAGAAAAGAAATAATCTAAAATGAAAATAGTCTCGTTGAGACACAGAACAAAGGTTAGGCCACTGCAACCATTAATAGAAGCAGTTTTGGCAGATGTTGAAGGACCGCAGAACTATGAAGAGGCCGTCACTTTACCACACAACAAACGGTGGAAAGATGCAATGGAAAAAGAGATACAGTCCTTGGAAGAAACTTCAACTTGGATTCTAGTTAAACTACCACCTGGTCGCAAGGCAATCTCTAATCGGTGGGTTTACCGTATTAAACGTAATGCTGATGGCCAAGTCAATCGCTTCAAGACTCAGCTAGTTGCTCAAGTTTACAAACAGCAGAAGACCTTTAGTCCGATTGCCCGTTTTGACACGATTAGAACTTTACTAAGTGTCGCTGCAAATGCTGAAGCAACTTGGTGTAAAGAGCGATTTACACGAACAATTTTTCCTTTTGAAGCGGCTTTAAAAGTGACGTTAAAAGTATACCTACATGTAAAAGTGTTTCTTGTAAATTTTCTTGCTTGTGCAAAACTGCCAACTTTAAAACGAATGTAAATATAAACATGATAAGAACCAAGTAAGAACATAACTTTTGAAAGTGGAAGGGACAGGACAGTCTGCCGTTGCCGCATTTTATTTCACAAACAATAAAGATACAAACTTCTAATTGTCGAAATTAAAGGTTATAATGAATCACACGTTGTAAAGTTAAGTTGGTATATCGTGAAATCGGTAAATTGCGCTTGCGCAAACCGTAAACTTTTACAGAAACTTGTAGAAAATAGCGTTTGTTCCAGTTTTTCTGTAAAAATTTTCTTGTACAAGTAAACTTTCAAGCAATTAGTTGTTTGTTTCTAATGCATGCAAATATTAGAGAGAGAAAACTTTTAATGTCACTTGCAAAGAAAAACTTGTTCGTGTAAATCGCTCTTAAAGTCAGCTTTCTTGAATGGAGTGCTTAATGAAGAAATCTTCATGGAGCAACTTTTCAGGACTCTATTTCACGGATGTGCAGACTTCAAAAGAGCTTATATGGTTTGAAATAATCGCCCAGATGTTGAAGCGAGCGCTTTAAGGACGTATTGGTCAAGTTTGGACTTGAGGAAAGCCAAGCAGATCCTTGCCTGTTTTATCGAAATTATCCAGTGACAAATTGATAGTGGTAATATATTGTTACGACTTCGGGTTCACAAATTTAAACGTTATTTATTTATTTTAAAACACTTTAATGTCTACGATCATTACACACAATAAAAGTACAATAATATCGAGCTGTACACTTATCTGACAAAATAACACTTCAACGTTATTAAATTCGCTTGCTACACATCGCTTTCTAAATAAGACTGATTTAAAAACCGCGCTCCGGCTCCTCTTTATAGCAGTCAGCCCTCTTCGAGAACAACTTCGAAAGACTTGCTAGATTTTTCCAGTAAATTCGGTGCGTGTCTAGAATAGATTAGAATCCTGTCTGCGGCATAGGTGGCGCTACCAGTATATAAAAATATAGTCTGCTTCTCATAATGTAACACTGCCCCCTCCTTAATTCTGTTCGTCCCGAGCAGAATATGGAGCCAAACGGTCTATGTGGATCACTTTCATCTTCCCACGGGGTAGCTTCCGTATTCTGTATACCACGTCATTAATTCTCTTGATTACTTCGTAAGGTCCGTCCCAAGGCGCCTGTAGTTTAGGGCATAGTCCACGAGTCCTTTTGGGGTTGTACAGCCAGACCTGGTTCCCTGGTTGGAATCCCATTTGATTGGCTCGTCTATCATACCGGGTCTTCATTTTGTCGGTGACCAGATTGATGTTTCGTCGCACATATTGATGAGTGCTCGCCAATCGATTCTCGAAGTCCTGCAGATATTCGTGCAATTCAGACCTTCTAGCTTCTGGAAGTCCAAACTTCAGGTCACATGGCAAACGCATTTCTCCTCCAAACAAAACTCGATACGGCGATTGCTTAGTAGTGTCATGTATTGCGGAACGATATGCCATTAGAAAAATGGGCAAATGTTGATCCCAGTCGCGTTGGTTTGTGGAGACCACTTTTGCTAAATGTCTCTCTAGAGTTCTGTTGAATCGCTTTACCATGCCGTCTGATTGCGGATGTAACGGGGTAGTGTGCGTTTTAAAAATGCCAAGCATCCGGCTCAATTCTTGAAAGACGCTTCCTTCGAAATTTCTACCTTGGTCGGAATGAAGCTCCATTGGCACCCCAAATCTTGTTATCCAATTATCTATGAGGGCAGTGGCGACAGTTGTTGCTTCCTGATTAGGCAACGCGTAACCTTCTGGCCATTTAGTGAAGTAATCGGTTACCACCATGATGTACTTATTTCCGCGATCGGTTTCTGGAAATGTCAATGGCAATCCTCTCGAAGGGTGCACCGACGTTATACAGATGTAGTCTTCCTCGAGTCTTTTTCGCAGGTCCAGACACTGCCTTGCAGGTGATACACCTGGCACACCAATTCTCTACATCAGTTCTACATTTCACCCAAAACCTTTCTCGGACTTTTGCTAATGTTTTATTGATGCCCAAATGTCCACCTGACGTACCACCATGTATTTCTTCCAAAACTTCGGCAATTCTTACTTTTGGAAGGACTAACTGCTCTTTAATTTCTCTGCCATCAGGTGACTCCCATTCTCTTTTCAGAATTCCACTCTCTAACTTTAGAGAGTCCCATTGTGCCCAGTAGCTTTTGAAAATCGGGCTTTTGTTCGATATTTCGGCCCAAGTTGGACGTTGTCCTTTTTCCTTCCAAGAGATTATATCCCTTATGTCTTCCTCTTAGCGTTGCTCTTGGCTTATAACTTCTGGTTGCCACTGGTTGTTTGTGACACGTGTTCTTTTGATAGGAATTATTCCTTCTTTGTCCTCCAATTTCAAGCAGTGCCGACAATCTTCAGGACACGGTCTTCTGGATAGTGCATCTGCATTATTATGGATACGACCTGGGCGATGTTCGATTGTAAAATCATACTCCTGCAGTCTTTCTATCCATCTGGCAAGCTGGCCTTCTATATTTTTGAACTGGAGCAACCACTTCAATGCTGCATGGTCTGATCGAAGATGAAACTGTCGACCATAAAGGTATTTGTGAAAATGTTCCAATGTTTTCACCACAGCAAAAAGCTCCTTCCTGGTTACACAATAATTTCTTTCAGCTTTGGATAAAACTTTACTGAAGTAACCTATGACACGTTCTTCCCCGTCCTGCACTTGTGATAACACGCCCCCAATTCCGTGATTGCTCGCATCTGCGTCAATGATGAACTGGCCCTCTAGTCGTGGATAGGACAGTATCGGTGCAGACATTAGAAGATCCTTCAGATTTTCAAAAGCTTCCTGGCAGTCTTCACTCCAAAAGAATGTTGTTTTTCCTTCGGTCAGCGAATGCAGAAGCTTGGCTGTCTTTGCAAAGTCTTTCACAAATCGTCTGTAATATGTGCATAATCCCAGGAAACTTCGCAACTCATGCACATTTTTTGGTGGTGGCCAATCCTTAACGGCTGTAATTTTGTCTGCATCCGTTGCGACTCCTGCTTCTGATATGACGTGTCCAAGATATTTCACTTCCTTTTGGAAGAATTCGCATTTGGCAGGATTCAGTTTCAATTTCGCCTCTTTTATTATCTGGAAGACGTCTGTTAAGTTTGCAAGATGTTCTTTAAAAGTTCTTCCGACAACAATCACATCGTCTAAGTATACGAGGCAAGTTTTCCAGCTAAGTCCGCGCAATACCAATTCCATGAGTCGTTCAAAAGTAGCTGGGGCGTTGCAAAGACCAAAAGGCATCACTTTGAATTGCCATAAACCATTTCCAGCAGTAAAGGCCGTCTTTTCCTTGTCTTCGGGATGCATACCAACTTGCCAATAGCCACTTTTCAAGTCTAAGGTCGAAAACCATTTCGCACCGGATAAGGTATCTATTGTGTCATCGATCCTGGGCAAGGGATAACTGTCCTTTTTCGTGACATCATTTAATCGTCTATAGTCCACACAAAAACGCGTGCTGCCATCCTTCTTAGTCACCAGTACAACGGGAGATGCCCATGGACTTTGCGACGGTTCTATAACGTCTTGGTCTTGCATCTTCCTAATTAAATTTTCGGCTTCCTCTCTTTTTGCCAACGGCAGTCGACGCGCGGGTTGTCGAATTGGATTCGAGTCGCCAGTGTTTATTCTGTGATGTACAATGTCTGTCCGGGTTAAGTCATCATCAGTATAAGCAAAGATTCCTTTAAATTTTCGAAACAGCTCTCGTACGTCTTCTGTTTCTTTGGGTTTCAGCAATGTTGATGTACCAGCCAGCAATTTCTCTAGTAGTGGTGGTAGCGTGTCGGACTGATGCCGAGCGGATGCATCGTTCACTTCAATATGGTTTATAGAAACAATTGCTTCACACTTGCCCACTACAGTTCCGCCGGGTATGGTAACTGGGTAACTGTTGACATTTGCAAGACGGATAGGAACTGTTTCTTGAATCTTCACCAGAGTTCCAGCCAGTAAAATTCCCTTCTTGGCGCAGTTAGTTTCAATTGGTTCTATGATCCCAGTAGGATAGCTACCAAGATTGCCTTCCATTTTTGCCAAGATTATCTTGTCGGTTAAGGCGGGAATGTTCACACTTTCTTTCAGTTTTATTCTCAATACGGTAGGTGAATTTCCAGGGATATGGAGAGGTGTCTCTTCTGTTCCAATGCGTAGAACTTTATCCTTTAGATCTACAACCAAGCCGTTTTTCTTCATGAAATCCACTCCAAGTGTGAAATCATCAACGATATCAGCCACTAAAACCCTGTGACTAAATTTCATACTTCCAATCTTCAATTCAATTTCGGCTTCCCCACAAACAGGAGTAACCTCTCCAGTAGCTGTCTGGATGTGATACCTTCTTCCAGTATTTATTAGTTTCCATTTTGGTAAAAGATCTGTTCTTACTATGCACGCATTTGCACCAGTATCGATTGTGAATTGGAAGGATCTCTTGCCAATTTGTCCATTTGCTATCAAACTATTTTCATTATTTCTTATTCTAGAAATAAAGACAATCTTGGGGCTATCGGTAGAATCAGTCAGCATGCGCCTACAGTTGGAGCGCAGATGGCCTTGCTGACCACAGTTCCAGCAACTCATTATTCGCTTGACATTGCCTGCGGTTTTATTTTCTTCCAACTGTTTGAGTCTATCCAAAATTTCTGTCAGTGCATTGTCGTCGGCAGCTTTCACCTCTCGCACTCGTACCAGGCTTCTAGAGGCTTGCTTGGCTGCCTCGAATTCCAGAGCACGGGCCAGTACATCTGTGCACTTGGAGAAGTTACCCAGTCGCAAGACTTGCTGCATCTCTTGGTCTCTAGTACCGTCAATGAATGCTTGTATGGCCAGCCGGTGGAAAACAGGTTCAGGCAGGAAGTCTCCGTACGCCATTCGGACCAATCTCTCGACATCGAGTTCAAATTCCTGTAATGACTCACCATTCTTCTGAGTACGAGTTTTCAGTTGGATAGTGTGGAGCTGCTTCATGTGTGCGTCACCAAATCGCATGTCCAAGTGTTCTACTAGTTGATCAAAGTTGTTCTGAATTTCTTCGGGAATCGATTGTAATGCACTCAATGCTGGGCCCCGCAAAGCTAACACGAGGGCTGCAGCCTTATCGCAATCATTCCAGCCATTTACATCAGCTGCGATTTTGAATTGTCTAATAAAAGTAGACCATGGTAAGTCCCCTTCATATTTGGGTGGTTTCAGTTTTTGGCTTGACGACACAGATGGTGTAATAGAACGACCAAGTCCTACTTTATGCAGATGTTTGGTTAAGTCTTCAAATTTATCGTGGAACTGAATTTCTATTCCTCCGATTTTCTCATCAAGTTTGCAGTCAAATTCAGTTTGTATGTCACCAATATGAGTTTTTACATCTTCAATTTGATAAAAAATTGCGTGTTCAAATTGCCTCTTCACATTTTCAATCTTTCCATCAGTTTCCTCACCGAATTGTGTTTTAAGATCTTCAATCTTTTCATCTATTTGATTTTTCACCTCCTGTAATTTCAGATCGGTGTTTAAACTGGAAGTTTCAATTTTTATTTCCAAGCTTTCTATTTGTTTTCTAGAAAGCTCCATTTGTTGCGTCATTCCTTCCTTCATATTTTCATTGATTTCTTTAATTTCTTTCTTTATATTTTCATCAACTTTTTCCATTTTTGCTTTCATTTCTCTAAGTAAAGCTGTGGTATTTTCAATTTCGAATTCAAATAATTCCGGATCTTTACCTTCTTCTCGGAGAGCTTGTTCAAGCCGTTCTTGTAAAACAGCTTTTCTTCCAGAATTTTCCAGCCCTCTCTCGTCCAGTTCATCACGCAGCTCCTTCACTTTCAAATCAACTAGCTTCATTTTCGATTTTTGAAAATTTCCGCTTCTGACACCAATTTGTTACGACTTCGGGTTCACAAATTTAAACGTTATTTATTTATTTTAAAACACTTTAATGTCTACGATCATTACACACAATAAAAGTACAATAATATCGAGCTGTACACTTATCTGACAAAATAACACTTCAACGTTATTAAATTCGCTTGCTACACATCGCTTTCTAAATAAGACTGATTTAAAAACCGCGCTCCGGCTCCTCTTTATAGCAGTCAGCCCTCTTCGAGAACAACTTCGAAAGACTTGCTAGATTTTTCCAGTAAATTCGGTGCGTGTCTAGAATAGATTAGAATCCTGTCTGCGGCATAGGTGGCGCTACCAGTATATAAAAATATAGTCTGCTTCTCATAATGTAACAATATGTTGACTACGATCTGGTTGCAGCAATAAGAAAAGATGCCATCGATGAGTTTATACCAAGTTAGAAAAGAAATTTAAAATAACTACGGAACCAATTGATTATTTTCTTAATACGGACATTCAACAATGCGCTGATGGATTTATATTTATAAATTAACGAAAATACACTGAAGAAATTCTGCAGAGGTTCAAGATGGATAACGCCAATCCAGTAAATACTCCTATTCAGGGATACATACAACCAGGTAGAGGTGAAGAAACATTGCTACCACCTAAACTTACCTGTGCCCGCTCAGTATACCAGGGCGGTAACATATTAAGAAGGGGGCTATAGCTGATATTTGTACAAAGCCCATTCAACGTACAATATTTAATATTTTGCGTCATTTGTTAGGAATGGAACTTCTTTAAGATTGAGTTGTGTTAAAATTAAAGTTTTAGGGGAAGTGCTGAGGATAAAACTTTAATTTTGTTACAATCATTTCAGTTTTTTCAATAGTTAGCATTCTATTAATCTAGCAGCATTGTGTATAAAAAAATATGCGTGTTATTAGATACCAATAAAAATAGTTGTCGGTTTGTAGCAAATCTAATAAAATTGCACAAACTAGTTTTTTCTCATCGTTTCAACAAAGCAGATCGCAGATAGATTCACTACTAAACATAAAGAAATGTTTCTTTTTCGCAGTACTTCTAAATGTATATATTGTAACAGCTAAGTTTAAAGATTCAGGAACGGTATAGTTTAAAAAGTCTCGTTTTTTATGGCCAATATTCTTGTCGAGTATATAAGAACAACTTCCGAAAGGAAGATCACGTCCTGGCGAACACGCAATAGGAGTTCTACTTCGTTTCTTGCGTGATCGTTTGAAAACGGGGTCATGATGACCGTAGACTAAACGCTGCGATAAATTTTGTCTTTTCGTCATACAAGTTTTTGTTTCATCGACAGTTTTGTCTCCATTTACCCTTGATTTAACAAACATACTTCTTGCAGAATAAATTATAAAGCAGTAATTCCTAAAATTAATTTTCGTCAACAACTTAATGTTTTACCTTATTTTAATTCACTCTGAATATATTCTAATTTTGAATTAGGTAATCCAAATAAATTATTAAAGTGCTAAAATTTATTTTTCGGTTCAAACCAAATTTTTGAAAAATCGGTACCTAATCCAAACAGAAATTTCAAAATACTGCAGATAAATTAATGTTTCAAGTTAACGTCTAGAATAATTGTACAGTATTATTCACAAGAGAAGACCGTCATTGTCTGGTGTTGCATCAACAGACTTATGGATCATAACTCCGTCCTTTTCTCTCATTCACCGTTAACAAAGAAATAATACTGAAATAATTGTCGGTTCTTCCTTCGGCGATTGATTATGTAGCACTCAAGTTCCGTAATTTTCATTGTAGAAGTCAAATAGTATAGTTATTGAAATATACAACTACTTCGAAAAACCTTTGACATAAAATACATTCAATTTCAATTTTAAAAATCTCCAAAAATTTTATTTCTTATACATCACCTCGTTCTTTACCACTCGAAATTACTGTTTTTACAGGGATATTCACGGTGAGTGAAAACTACGCCTTACAGACCATTTAAATTTTGTACATGGCAATAATCAATCGCGAACTATTTATTTAATTAATACTACTACAAAATTAGCTATTGCGTACTTCCGATTCTACCGGAAGTCGACACTAACTTTCTCATTTTAAACGGAAGTCCCAATATATTATTACATTTTTGGACTCCCCGTTCAATTCTGCATTATTTGTAACCACATAGTTCAGGGCTTGACGATATTTTAGTTTTGACGATATTCAATTTTTTGTAAAAATTTTGAAGATTGCAGTGAATACAATAAATTGGAATATTTCAAAGACTAAAAATGATAGAGAATTGTACTTTTCACTGTTTGATCACAAAGATGAAGTAATACTTTTCTGATAAAAGATAAATCTCATACTTTACACCGAGTTCACAGAGGATCCACAGAAGTTGATAGTTTTCAATAATCAATAACTTAATTTTTTTAAATGCAACCACTGACTTTTTTCTGCGTTATCTGACGCAAAATATAATTTTTTTGATTTTGTATAAACAGTGTTACGTTAATCTTTAATGGTTTTCAAAATATTTATGCGTAATTTATTTCTTGTTAAATATCTACATTATGGAAAAGCATAAACGGAACTGGCTTAGCTGACGTTTCATATTGTTATTCAAAATGCTGCCCATTTTTGGATAAGTACTTTTGGTAATGCTGGATGAAATGTTTGATGATCATTGAACAGTGTGGCTGTGGTCATTGATTTTCTCCTCTTAGATCACCCGATTTTAATTCTTGGGATAAAATAAAAGATTAAGAATACCAAAAACATGTAAAAAGTACGGAAGATCTGGAACAAAGAGTCAGAAATGTATCTGAGCAGTTGGATACGCAAGAAATTCGAAAAACAAGGCCTCTATAATGTCAGTATTTTACAACAAATAAATTATGCGAAAATATCTTAAAACCATTAAAGATAAATATAACACTGTTTATACAAAATCGGAAGAAAATTATATTTTGCGTCAGATGGCGCAGAAGAAATTCAGTGGTTCCATTAAAAAAAATCAAGTTATGGAATCACTGATTTTAGGATTGAAAAATGAGATGAGCGGGCTAGAAATTGTGTGTCGGAAAATAGAATTTGGTGCCCGGTTTCTATTTTGTTTTCAGTTAGGGCCGAGCAGGTTGTTTTTCTAGTACAGCGTTCATGTTCAGAAACACGGGTGCTAACAGATCGTTTTGTTTCATCGATGTATACACGCCCACAGGAACATTCGGTACACATCTTCGGATTGTAAGGGGATGTGATCTTTTGTGGAGGGTGGGCAGACTGAAAGTTTTGTCATGGGTAAGTAAATGGATTTGATGTTCTGTTGTTTGAGAATTTTGCCGATTCGATTAGTTATGGTGTGGATGTAAGGTAGGTAAGCTATAGCGACTGGAGGTATATCAGATTCAGGGCGTGGTGGAATTGGGGTGAGATGACGAGAAATGTTACGTGGTTTAGTTCAGTTTGAAATGAAGAGGGTTCTGATAGGGCAAAGGCGCGGCTGATTAGTGAATTAATGACTGACTGTTTTTGAGAAGGATGATGGTGTGAATGTGCATTCAGATAGCAATCAGTATAGGTCGGTTTGCGATAAAATTTTTCATTGTAGTCAGCCATGATTTCATATAACAATCTTATAACAATTCTGAAAAACTTTTTCAAATAATATTTTCGCGTATCTTGGAAAATAAAGGTACTTTACTCTTATGTCCACTTCAAATATTTTTATTTCCTCGGTATGTGACCAGTGGTATTCGAATTTTGATATCTGCATTTTGAGTTTGGGAAGTTCTAGGAACTTAACTTAACTTCATAAAGATCAAATTTTTCTGAGAAATCAATAATAAAAAAGTTTCCCATATGTGTCCAACTTTCTGCCGGTCACTTATATTTATTCATTGTTGCATGGCTAACAATAATGAAATGAAAATTTACTTAGAAAAATGTAGTTTTTAGCTTTCAAATTTATGGTTATTTTATTTCCAAAAATAAAAGGTTAAAAACCAAAAAATTCTGAAGTTAGTAAAAACAATATTTCTAGTAAAACAAATGTTAGAAATAAAGGTATATAACCTGATATCAGTAAAAACCTAAGCTTAACTACTATCTATTTCTGAAATAAAAAATAGGTCATTCCATTTAAAAAAAATGAGATACTGAGTACTGTTTACCCTGTATAATGCTAAAAGATTTCTTTTTTTTTCATATTTTCATAAAGTCCAAAGTCCTAAGAATATTTTGTTATATTTTCGTAAGTCTGAGTCATCTCCATAGTCAAAAGCTTAAGTTCAAAATTTGTAAATTTTTAAGGAATTTTCTATGAAAATTTTTTTTTTACGAAAATAACTGAGTGAAACCAATATACAGCTTGATTGAAGGAAGTAGGTTGGCGACGCATGCCTCGGATGTATTCGGACGGCCGGCCTTGTCTCGCATTGGGAAGCGAAACGATGAGCGCGTATTTAATAATTTTATTTTAACTATTGCATTGCAACAATTCATGTAAAATACTGTTCTAATTGCCGCAATACATTTGCATCACGCAATTATTATTGTTTGTAATATAATAATGTAGCTAAAAAACAGCTCTAAAAACTGCATGCTTCGAACTGAAGGTGTGAGCTCTGAGCCGATACACACTAGAACCCCCCCTACTCCTACGCGACTTCGTCCGAATTTACTTATATTCACCTAGTTTGAAAATTCAACCTGTATACAGTGAAAGCTCTCATAAGCGGACACCGACGGTTTCAACTTTTTTGTCCGCTTATGGGAGCTGTCCGCTTATAAGAGAGCTTTAAGCGAGATAAATTTAATTTTGGTTCCAGAAAAATTGTCCGGTCAAGAGAGACGTCCGCTGTAATGCGCCCAGTAATGAGGCTTGCTAATTGGCTGTTACGTGCGTAAACAGACAATAAAATTGTATAAACAAACCACAACAATTGAAGTTTATGACCCCTTTAATACTCGTCTGGCACCCGTATTTCGCCGAACTTCGAGGGCACACCAGCTGTTAGTATTAGAAGGCACACAGTCCGACAGTTTCAACTGAGTTCGACCCTTGGTACACTCTGATTGTACTCAAAGACTTGTTCTATTTAATAAACCAACTCACAAAGTGTCTCAGTGGGACTACAGTGTACTTAATTAATGGAGTTAATTAATGAATTGATCAGATGTTTTGGAGAAGTATGTGATACAAATGCCGCCTTCAGCGATCAATTTGTAAGTAAATCAGTAGCAATCACTTATTTTTCAGGGGCTCCCTTGGGGGATGTTAGATTTAACCCTATCTCTAGCTAACCTGATTAATAAAGGTGCGTGTAGTGAGCCGATACTTCTTCTACTGCGTCACCTGAGCGTTAGTTAATGCTTTTGAGGGCGGTGCTTGACCCCTGTGCCTTCTTATCGAGGACCCTCTATATATCGCTCTTTCGCCGTCTAACCTAGCTAATTAATCGTTTTATAGCGCAAGGAATTAGTTGACTGTTTTCGCTCTCCACTATGGGTGGTTATGGCGTTTAACAGTCTTTAGGAAATCACTTCTAATTAACCGGCAAATCTCTCGGCAGAGACCACAGCTTGACCCTCCCACATATACAGGATATGAAAGAACTTTGTTACGAAAATGGCTAGGAATGTAGTTCAAATTGTTTGGTTTCCAATTTGCCTGAGAGAATTCCCAAGGGTAGAATGATTTCTAAAAGTACACTGTATTGAAAGCCCAGATAGTTGTGGGAAATAAGTAATTGCCGTTGGTTGATTAAATTACAGAATTTGTCTACTAAGAACCACTGACCAATAAATTTTTCTAAGATCAAGGCCACTAGTGAGTTTTAATACTCACTGTAAAAGGAACTAAAATAGTTGATTAAATTTAGCTCAATGTAATGGTATTATGAACCGTACTGACTCTTTAGTTTAATTAGTGCCAATCAAATTATCTCTGCGCAGTTATTACCACCAAAGGTGCGCTGAAGGAGACAAATAAATGTCAATTACCCCGGGCGTATAATCCGTGTCCACTTATACTCTGTCCACTTGATTTAAGAACACTCGCGTCGCGACGCCTGCGTGTATAGTTTTAATTGCCTTTCTTGTCACTGTATTTAAACCGGACCGGAATAAATGATTTAACAAACAATTTGGATAAAGACTACAAGCGCCTAAGGATAAACACAATTAAGACAAATTAGAATTGAACTCGACCGTTCTTGCTAGAGCTTCGATACTATCTGTCGTTCCTTCGCGTTCTCAATTCTCACGAGAAAACCAAAGCCCACCCCCTCGGACCTGCAGCAAGATTCTGAAATCCCTTCGACCAATGATAACCGTTGATTTGAATTCTAGCACCAGCCCTTGACTGTATTTTCCTCGCAAATAAGTATAAATTATGAACTTCAAACTGTCATACGGAATGCGTCTGTCTCACTATATCTGCGATGTGTTTCCTCGCTAACTACGTCTCGAGAGCACCTTGAATTGACAAAGAATTATGACGCTGGGCTGGAACAGAACCAGACAAACAAAGCACTTCAACTGGAGCGTAATTTGATCTGGTTCTTCAGTAAATGTACACGTAATTTCGACGCGGCGGACTGCATACAGAGTCTAAAAAACATCTCTAAACGTCGAATAGATTTGTTTATGATGTCCGTAACACCCCAATGACTCTGCCTGGCGTCTGCGATTATCGTGTGACTAAATTTGTACCAAACTTCGAAATACCAGATAAAGGTTACTTCGACAGATTTACAACCGGCCGAGGGTGGTCCGCTGAAAGGAAAACGCTTCGTCTCGAATTCTTGGCCCCCCGCGCGCAAAACCCTGCTGCAAACTCCGAGAAGCCGGCCATGAGGTTTTTATTTGAAATTAGACATGTAATAATCGCTTTTATTTTGAAAACAATTTAACGACCGTTTCACCGCTTATGAGAGCTGTCCGTAAGGAGAGCTTTCACTGTATTTATATTGTTGTAATCAGCTCTCCGCGGGTCATCCAAATTTCTAAAACTGTACGGGGTTTTCCATTTAAAAAAATTCTCTTTCTATACGCCACCATTTTCTGGAACACTGTATACTTAAAAATAATTTTAAAATGTGCCGCGTGATGTCTAGTATAACTTTCTTAATCTCTTTTTTTCTACTTATGATTCCTATAGGCTCCACGGAAGAAATACACACCGAAGTCAATTGATAATCTTGTCCATAAACTGAGGCGAATAGAGAAAGAGAAGGAATGTGTCAGCAGTAACAGATCTCCCTCGGAAAGAATCCGCTTTTTAGAATAATATACCTACACATAAAAAAGTTAATCTGAAAAACAATGAAAAACTTTAGTCATTGTACCATTCCCAAATAACTTTCTTATAAAAACGTATTACATGTGCAGAAAAAATATGTTTATGGCACAATATCTTGACAGAGAATAAAAGAGATTCTTTATAATATAAATAATAATAAAAGAATGAATGCCAACGCATTCAGAGCTTTTATTGACATCTAAACTATTACGGTATTACTAGCCTCTTTTTATTTCAAAAGAATAATTGGAAGATCACGATTAAATTATTACTTGGTTCAAATATAGAGAATAAGTGTCTTGAAGACCAACAAAAGTACATTCCGTCTTCTGCTAAATGCACTATAAGTATCGTAACTGTTGGCAAAAATAGAAGAAGTTAATGTATTTTAATAATTTTTTAGGATTGCTTTACCTTCATGAGTTGCTCATAACATCAAAACTCAACAGAAAGTAATACCTAGGCTTCTTAGCACTTTACGATGTGTTTTAAGATCACCAAATTATTTTATTGTCGAGGCTATTGGGAGCATTTCGGTCAGACGGCAGTATTTTCAAAGGAAATTGGCAATTTTGTGAATATCCGGTTAATCTTGAAGTCGGAAGATCGAGAAGATACCAATAAAACCGTAACTTAATTCCACAATTATATGCAGACTTGAATCATTCAAATTAACTTTACCATTAAATTTCTCAGCAATAAATCGCAGTACTAATCAGCGCCATAAATTGTGCTGCTCTCGTGAGTCTTTAATATGTGTAATAAATGTAAGAGCCGCGCACGAGGGGGGAAATAAGGGCACCGAAAGCGTTCAGGTCTATTTAAAACTCATCATGGCTCTTAAACAGATATTAAAGTAATTAAGGCGTAATTCTCTCGCCTCACTTGATGTCACTCGTATACGAAATTTATGCTGCAAATTAATTCCAGGAAATCTGACTCTCTTGTGTGAGCGAGTGCCTTGGTTAATAGAGTAAACGTTGCGTGTTTTGCATTCATTAAGCGAAAAATGCAATTTTTCGTTTGAGCCACACGGTTTCTCCTCGAAGGCTACTCGCTCGAAAGAAACATTTTTCTAAAGATACAGAAGCTCGTAATTTGAAACAGTAAATATAGCGGATAAGAAAGTTCATTAAGTGAATTAATAGCCTATATAAAGAACAAACCAAGTTTTTTTTTTTTTAAATTACATTATAACTTATACTTAACAAAATTTATTTCTTTATACTGCTAGAAGATTAATAAAGAGATATTATACGAAGGCGCTTCAATCTTGGTTTGTATTTATCAAATCGGTACAAATTATAAAATAACATACAAGTATACCAATTTTTTAAGTAACAATCTTGTTTTAAAATACGTTCCTTTCGTCATCAGGGTAACTTCCAAATTCCCGTGAAAAAAGAATTCTTTTGGGTTGATGATGTATTCAATTTTGCACAATAACCATCAGTACTAGTATCCATCTAATTTTGCACAATATTCATCAGTAACAATATTCATCATTAAATGCAAATTATTTCCTAGCAAGAATTTTTTGAATGGCCCAAAGATATCTCTGGAAGTTGAAGCAATGCTCTTCATCCATATCTTAATATAGGATTTTTGTTTGTTTGTATGGTCATTAAAGTAATTAATTAATTAATTAATTAAAGTAATCATTTCTAGTTTGCAAAATATTGTTAGTTTTGTTTTAGAAATATTATTAATAAAACTTTATTATCAAATATTATTATCAAATATTTGAATTAAAGATACCTTATATACCTTCTGTTTATTGGCTCGACCGACAAATGGATACCAAAATGGGATACTCTCAATTAGCATTTTTGTTTTATGCGCTTTGCATTTCAAAACGATTCAGATCCCATCCAAATTTCTACTCGTCAGCTCACCCATCGGAGCGGAGATCCACAGGTCTGTTTTAACCATGTTAAATGTTGGTTTCGACTGTAAAATGACTAAGATATAAATAAGGTCTCAATTTTCCCACAGCCCATACTAAAGCAGCACATTCTAATTCACTAACGCTATACATTTATTCTCTATCGGTAAGCTTTTTACTTAAAGACGGCAGTGGATGTTCTTCATTGTTTTCATCACGTTGTGATAGTGTCACTCCTATTCCACGTTTAGAACAATCCGTTTGCAGTATAAATTCCCGATGAAAATTTGGAGCTTTCAACACCTTACCACTTATTAGTTCTTTCGGTCTTTGGAATGATACCTCTTTCTTCTCGTCCCAGTGTAATTTTGTTTTTAGCATTTTTGCGCGAGGAGACGTTAAGATCAAGGTCACCACTTCAGCTTTTTGGTAGAACGGCGTTAATAAATTTACATGGACTATTGTTTGTTTTCTTCTTCCTGAAGGTTTTTCTATTACATATTTGGTTTCAGAAATTTATTTTTACAATTTTCTTAGGTTCTGTCCCTTGCAACTGTAGTTTATTGCTGTGTGCATTTTTACACAACATTACAGTATCTCCAACTTCATAATTTGCCTTTTTTGTTTTTTTATTATAATATTTTTTTGTTTAAAGTTGGTTCTTGTCCGATGAAATTTGTATCACAAAATCTTTTAACCGGACACTAAATCTCGCACTATACACTTAACGTTTCATCGTCGTTCGACAGCTTCGTCAGAAGTGAAAAATATAACACGTTGTTAAAATAAACAAGGTTGTCAAGCTGTCGAACGACGGTGAAACGTTAAGTGTATAGTGCGAGATTTAGTGTCCGGTTAAAAGATTTTGTGATACAAATATTTTTTTGATCTATTCTGAGCTTCCATTATTGAAATTTCAGCTATCTCTTGCATTTTCTTTAAACGTTCCAATAGATTTAAAACATAGCTCACTAAAGGTTCATTTGTGTCTTTACCAACCCACAATTCTTTAACCATACTTAAAGGTGATCTCATTTGCCGTCCATAACAAAGTTCAGCTGGACTGAATCCATAGGCTGCATGAAGAGCACTTCTCAGAGCGAATAATACTTGATCAATATATTCATCCCACTCTTTACCATGTTCGTAGCATAAAGTTCTTAATATTCTTTTAAATACGCCGTGAAATCTTTCCACTGCATTTGATTAAGGATGATATGTGTAAGTATTATTTTAATTCTACATTGATCAAAAAATTCTGTGGGTAAGTTACTCATAAAATCTATTCCTAGATCCATTTGAATTTCTGCAGGAAATCCTACTCTAGAAAATATACTACTATTTAAATATTTTTGACTCTGAATCTGCTACTTGTAAGAGAATAGCATCTGGAAATCTTACTAAAAATTAGTAAAGGAGACTGCGGTTTAAGGAATAATTGAAATTTATCTCCGCCCACAATAATTTTATATCCGTAGGTACGTATTTCGGCAGCTTAGCTGCCATCTCCAGTACAATTTAATTTTTTTTAAAAAACTACATGAAATCTAACAGCTACCTACCTATCTATCTACCTACCTGATCATACTATCTATACTAATAATACTATGCAAAATTAACAACTAAAAAATAGTATAAGAGACTGTGGTTTAAGAAATAATTGAAAATTATCTCCGCCCACAATAATATTAACAGTCAAAACCTACCAAAAATGCAAATCAAATAAAACGGAAAAGAGTATTGGTCTAATATCCGAAAAAGGTTCTTATTCTTCCGAATAAAGAACTTTTGTAAGCATTTAATTCCCTGTTATTTGATACCGCTTGAATTTATCCCTGAAAAGAAATTTTATATATATATGTATATGAAAAATTTTGTGCCGATCGGTTCTGATTACAGCGGATTCTTCGAGCAGGCTCTGTACAGCTGTTTCAGACCTAGTTGGGCCTTCGTCAGCAGAACCGTAGCTCGAGAACTCCACTGCAAACCAAACCGATCTGTCCAGGTTATTCGCCAATGCGATGTGAAAGTAATGAACATTTTAAGTAGCGACATCTTTCGATCGCTTTTTGACCTGACATTGCAGTAGGATTGACAATATCACGTCAGTGGTTCTGGTGACGAAGGCCCAACTAGGCCTGAAACAGAGCCTGCTCGAGGAATCCGCTGTAATCAGAACCGATTTGCACAAAATTTTTTAAAATTCTCATATGCTTTGATAGCAAGCATGGCCGCCTTGCATGGGATGACTTATTATGTAGCGAACTGGCTTCAATTTGTTAATCCTACTGCAATGTCAGGTCAAAAAGCGATCTAAAGATGTCGCTACTTAAAATATATGTGTATGTATACACCTATATACACTCACCGGCAAAAAACCGGATCACTTTAAATTTTGTGAAAAATTTTTCTTAGACTGCGTTAAGTACAATAATTCTGGAATGCGATACACATAACTCGTTACCGCACATAAAACATATCGAGATAATTTTATAATTTATTTAAAAATAACAAAATAAATAGCGATAATATTGAAAATACCGGTTAAACAAATATTTAAAAAAATGTCTAAGATCACTTCTCTTAATAATAGCTACACTAATATCGCGTATTTCCTCCTCTAGCCCTTATTACACATTCTAAGCACGCTCCCGCAACCGTTCGATGTCATCTAGTTCTTTGATTTCATGACGAGTGTTAGCGAAGTTAGCATATATTTTACCATTATAAGACCAAGCGTTCTTATAGCCGAATTCCTCGTAAGCCGTTTTTAACAACATTAGCCTAAATTTAGTCAAATCCTCCCGAATGCTAATCTTCATACCCCTTAGCATGCACTACCCGGGTGAAGTTGTGAGTTGTGAACTTCACAATAATTGGACGATTGGACTTGTTTGAGCTACTCACATTACGCGGAGGTGCCCCCGTTCTGTGACAAACATCGATTACATTTCTATCGACCTGCATTTCCATTTTTTCATTTAAAATCACTAAAACTTTCGCAGCCACATCCTCGTCCTTCTCCTCGTCAACCCCAAAGATCCTTACGCAACTGCGGCGGGAGTATTGCTCTAGTTGATCTAATCTCGAATGAAGAGCTGCGTTTTCTACTTCAAGTTTAGTAATTTTAGTTTCCAGATTGTTGACAATATTATCAAGTTTCAGGTTAATTGCATTTAGGCTCTCCTGCAGAACAGCCAGTTCTTGACCAGTACCAGTTTTTGCTGCATCAACACGGTTATCTTTGGCTGAAAGGAGCATTTCCTTAATAAGATCAATATATTCTTCCCTTTGGGCTTTGGTGAACACCATTTTCGCAGCACAATTATTAACACTTAAACAACTTTTTTTAACTGGTTTAACTTTAAATAAAATTAGTTTAACTCAAGAAACATGCGGTTTAGCAAGAGCAGCGCAGTTTAACGTCTATTCAGTACGCGCCATCTTTGACTCTTGATTCCTACTGTTAAAAGAGCTAGGCCGCAAAGCTGAAAAGGACGTATTTAGAAAAACGCACTTTTGCCTAGGCTGCCTTACCAGAAACAAGATATTGACGATCACGAAGATTACGGTAAGGAATCTTTTTATCCCTTCGCAGAGAGGATCACATATGAGGGTAATATTACAAGGGAGAAGCAAAATTTAATTTCTTGAATTAATTGTGATAGGACATATGGAAAAAGAGAGTTTTATCATTGTCACATCGTTGCCGTAATGGAAATCACGTGGAAAAAGAATTGGTCTTCAACAAAAAAGTACCTCGACTCAGCCTTGCAAATAAAAGTACATGTCGCAGATTGGACTGTATTACAGATGCTATGATTATCGCAAGAACTGTCGGAATTGAAAATTACGGTAAGGAATGATAAGACTTTGACACATGTCGTTGCTAGATTACTTTCAGAGTAGCTTTAGACCATAGATGGTAGTGTGTGAGGAAATTTCTGTGTTGCGGGAGAAGGTTTGATTCAGGAACAATCTTCAACAAATGACGTATAATAAAGTCAGTTCACTTTAAGGGGGGACATAGGTGAATGCTGTTACCAACAGTAACAAGTACAATCGTAAACTGCTGATGAGTTGACGCTGAGTGGAGGACCCAAACAGATGCCTACAAATGGCGTAGTTTACATGAAATTTGAATACGTCAGGTTATATCACACGATACTTTCAAGGGACAGAAGTGTACAACAAAGATCAATCCATTCTACATTTAAACAGGTATCTAATTTACTTGTTACGTAACTGAAGTACATAAAATCGTTTTAAAGGAAAGTAACATTTATTTTAATTACGAACCAAGGAATATCGACCATATAATCCATTCACGATCTTTTTAGACTCAGAGTAGGCCATGTTAGGGTGACACTTTTGTTGGTACCTCCAAGTGAATATGTTCCATTTTAATTTGATGGTTATATTTTTGAAAACTGACACCAAAAAATATTGATGATTTTGAGCATTTTGACATAGTATTACAAAGTCACAAGTAATTTATTTGTTTTAATGCTATTATTTTACTTTCTTCATGCCAACGTAGAGTATAAGAAGCAATATAGTCGATGGGACTGACGTTAAAGTGTCAGAATTTTACATTTGTCACATTGTGAGTTCTATCAAAATCCATGTACGTAACTTAACGAAAAAAAAGCATGGCCCTCTAGAGTCTAAAAAGATCGTGAACAATGTATAGTTCAATTTATTTTAATGTACAAAACTTCACTCTAGAATAAATTAGCAATACTCTAACAAGAAAACATGATATCTGGTATTGATTGAAGCAAAAAACAAACGGCACTAATTTTTTGCAGAACAAAAATCTGGGCATGCAATATCGCATATTATGATGCAGGCAAGCACGAATGCCAGTATCTGAAAATTCAGAGATAAGAAAATTGAGCAAAAGTTAATTTTTGTAACTCACCGAGAAGAGGGTTACGGATAAGCTCGTGTACATTACAATGTTCCAGTATTTATTGAAGACCTTGGAGACGCCCTCCACACAACCTTTTTTGTACACGTACGGTTTCTTTTCTGAACTTTTACTTTTGCATACATCTGATCCCTTTGTGTAATCGGACTCGTCGCCGGTGCAGCAACTCTCCGGGATGTCGCCTTTCCAGTCTTCGGGTCCTTTCACTCCACAACACCACGCCTGAAAGATAAAACAGAAATTACACTTCAGTTCTCATATTTGATATAACTGTTGTTCACGTTTTTCTGCATATCGTCCCAAAAATTCTTATCGTCAAACGAACTCTTGTAGGTGTCGAACTTCTCCTTCATGGTCGTTTCCAAATGCTCCTCAAATTTTCTGGTTAAAGTGCCCAGCATTATACACACCACCAATCCTGCTATGATTACTACTACTAGGCAAACAGCATACTAAAACGTCAATGTCAAAATTTGACATTTTTATTAGTTACAAGATTGCAAGGGCATACGGGTATTAAGCAGATCAACGACCGCCTTTTGAATCCACAGCACCCCAAGAAAGCGATTCCGCAGATAACAATGCCAGTAACTAAAAGAATTATTGGGGTAGAAGATAGGACACCGGCCACCTCGCTCGGTATTATGTTAGTGACTTTCATTTTCGCTAAACCCGCTAATATTAAAACAGCTATGCCGCAAAGCTGAAAAGGGCGTGCTTAGAAAAAGCATGTTCTTACTTAGGTTGCCGCCTTACCAAAAACCCGATGTTAATAATCTTAAAGACTGTGGTAAGGACACTTTTTATGATGCCGCAGAGAAAAACACACATGGTAGTTAAGCCAGGAAGGAACAACACTCAACCTCTCAATTGCGGTTATCATAAAACTACCCACTTTTGACACATGAAAATGGCGGTTATTTAGTTATTGTTTGCCATGGTTACATTCTAAATAGTTGCAGAAGAATAAATTCCACTTTAGAATTCGTCCAGTTTATTAAATAAAAAATTGAAACAGATTAATTTCATTTTCCGTTATATTAGTTCATCGACTATCCACAAATCAATCGGTTATTTGAGAAACCCCATAAGTCACATGTTTCTGTCAAAAAATCGATTACTGGTGAAGACTCACCGTTTGATGGAGGAACTACACCAGCCAGTTTGAGAAACCCTATTAATCAATGACTTATGGGAAAGATCCCAATCATTAAGAGAAAAATTTACAACATAGGCAAGGTGAGCTACATCTGGGACTTGCCAAATGTTGCTGGCAATTGATTTATGGGTAGAAAATAAAAGACGAAAGCATTCGAAAGAGTCAAAATCGAGAGCATGGTAATCTGTGGGTTCAAATGCATAATTAGAATGACACAAAAACATTGGTCAAGATATAACAAAGAAGAAGAATAAAACATGAGGAGCATGATAACTTATAGATGCGGACATGAAAGACGATTTTAATAGACTAGCAAAGAGGAAGAAAATGGATAAGCCCAGAATCCAAGAAATAAACCTGAAGAGTTGAAGATTGGAAAACTTAGTAACTTGTAGGTAAGGATACATGGAATGGCACAGAAGATAGACAACAACAGAAGCAAATGTAAAGTTGATAAATGCAGGAGACCAAGCATGAAATGCCTGGATAGAACAGAAAAGGTAGAAATCAAAGGGCGAAGTACTTGAAAAGGTGAAGACTGGAAGGCATGGTTTAAACATGTGATTAGAATGACACAAAAACATTGATAAAAATAGATAGGTTAAGAGACCAAGTGACGAATGGTTAGAGGAAGAATAGAAATGAAAATTGAAAAGCATGGTACGGACGTATAATTGAAATGACATAAGACTAACAAACATGGTAACAGTGAACAAGAAATATCTGAGACAGAAAACAATGACACGAGGATTGCATTAACTAGTCGAAGTTATTTTGAAGGCAAATATAAATAAAATAAAAACGCAAAACAATCGGCAACAACGACAATCCAGAAAAGGGCACTTTTTTATTGGTCTTCGAAAAGTGACGATCTTGAGGTGTCGCATTCTCGAGCTTTAAATTCCTAGATAACTCAGAAATGCCCTTTCATGAGAGAAAAATGCGATTATACATATTACAGGATAACAAAGCTATTCTGGACTCGTCAGTAAATAGTACGTTATTCCATTGATGGTGTTCCCAGTTCAAGTGATTTCTGGCAAACTGAAATTGGGTACGTCGATGTTGTGGGAGGAGTTCTGAACCTGCAGCCGGTTTTCGTGATCATAAGATTGCTTCCTCAAATCGTCTTCTATTTGTTCGTTCGCTTACATTGGTACCTCGGACCTCAGCAAGGCGGTTTCTAGCTGAAACAATAGTCAGCTTGCGATCTCTCAAAACTTGATTTATTAAAAACCAATCATCGCGTGCTGTTGTAGCCCTTTTTCTCTCTGATCCAGGTTTTCTAGTATAGGTCTGTGTTTCGCGATAACGAACAACAGCCCGTTGAACATTTGTGTAGGATGTATCAACAGTTCTTGCAGCGTAACGAATACTGCGCCCATCATCTACAAGAGCTACATATCTTACAGTATCTTCTGTAGTCAACGACATTTTATGCTACAAAATACAGTGTTGTGTCTACTGACAAAAATTAACATAAAAAAATAAACTTGTTGTTACAGAACAATAAACAAGAATGCGGTACTCTTAAACAACAATAAAAATATCAACAATAGTGACACTTCTACTGCGAATTTTATATGTAAAAAATCATATGACATTTCTAAGTATCACGGCCACCTTGATCGCCACGAAATAAATATGTTGCTAAAAACATAACTCGAAAAACTTTGTGATCCGGTTTTTTTGCCGGTGAGTGTATATATGCACAAATCGCCAAAACACAACCTATAGATTAGAGCAGATCACACCCACACACCACAAGTTAAGAGTACTTTACGATATTTATCTCGGAGAATCCTCTCCTTATCACATATCGCATTTGCACTGGATATGTGATAAGGAGAGGATTCTCCGAGATAAATATCGTAAAGTGCTCTTAACTTGTGGTGTGTGGGTGTGATCTGCTCTAATCTGTAGGTTGCTTTTTGGCGATTTGTGCATATATATATAGGTGTATACATATACAGGGTCTCCCAAATAGAGTGGCCTATTAAAAGTTTTCGGGGAATATACAAAAGTTCTGAAAATTAGTACACTGCCCTAAGGGAAAGCGATCTTTCAGATTAAAATACTATCACTTTTATATCACTTCCGGTTATACCGGAAGTCGCCACCAACTTTCTTATTTTAAATAGAATGCTATACTTTTTATTACAAATTCTGATTCTATACATTATTATAAATAAAAAGTGTTAAGGCTTCCCTATACCTAAATGTAACCGATTTTGAGATATCTTCAAATTTATTTAGAAAATTGTTTTAGTGAGCTTTCATTTAAGACAATGTATTTGCGCCAATTTCAAATTTAAAGATTAAAGTGACATGTCTCTCTAAAAGTATAATGTTCAGACTTTCAAATCATATCCAAATTACTCCTGAAAAATCCATAGGGTGGTCACATTATGGTGTCGAAAGTCATTATGTTTAACTGCCCAAAACTCAATTTTCGTAAATGGAACACCCTGTATATTTTTACATCATGAGATACAGAATCAAATTCTATATTCAATAAATTCAAGCGGTATCAAATAACAGGGAACTAAATGCTTACAAAAGTTCTTTATTCGGGAGAATAAGAACCTTTTTCGGATATTAGACCAATACTATTTTCCGTTTTATTTTATTTGCTTTTTTGGTAGGTTTTGACTGTTAATATTATTGTGGGCGGAAATAATTTTCAATTATTTGTTAAGCCACAGTCTCCTTTTTTAGTGTTAATTTTGTTAATTTTGGATAGTATTAGTAGTATAGATAATATGATCAGGTAGGTAGGTTGGTAGGTAGGTAGTTGTTAGGTTTCATGTAGTGTTTTTAAATTGTACTGAAGATGGCAGGTTAGCTGCCGAAATACGTATCTACGGATATAAAATTATTGTGGGCGGAGATAAATTTCAATTATCTGGAAATCTTGCCGACTGCATATTAGAGTTACTAAATAGCGATTTCCATTTCTGTTTTAATCATCGGTCCAAGTATATTCACATTCACTCTTTTATAAATTAATAATAATATTCAGTGATTATTGATACTCGGCACATTGGTGCTTTTTTCTTATCTGTTGATTTTCCAACTCGTATGCAAACATCACAACACTTTTACATCTTTGGCCATTTGATTCTATCAATAATTTTGTTTCAACTTTTCGATGGTTTTGTTACAGCCTAGATGTCTCATCCATATAATTGTCATGACTAGGCAGCGGACGGCCGTTGGGCAGGCGAGAGAGGGCTCGCGTCGAACGGGCGAAAAATAGATCACCTCTACTAGTTATGTATTTTTCGCCGGTTCGACACGTCCTCCACTCTCGCCTCCCCAACGGCCGTCCGCTGCCTAGTCATGACTCATGAATCATGAGCAATATCTAATAGTTTTGTTCTTAATTTTGTAGGGACAACTAATTGTTCATAATTTCTCCCTAACTTGTCAACAAATCGTCTATGCAAAATTCCTTGCGAAATATAGAATTTAGCTCCATTAATCTAATTTTTGTTTTCAGAGATTTTAAAATATTCTTTAAGATTAACGTGCTGTATTTGCATTTATTTTAGTATTGTACGTTTCAACTTTGTGGTATCTGAAAAGTTTACATTCGACTCAGGAACTGATAAATTGTCATTATTTCCTACATTTTCTTCCTGGTTTTCTTCTCTTACATTTTCCTCACTATTATTATCTTGTTTTTTTGACCGCAAGTTTACCTACCATTGTGAGATAAATATTTGGTACGGCAGATTTTCCCTATTTAAATAGGACTTTATGGCTTATGTGATTTCGCACTAAAATATAAAATTTAATAAAATATTTTGATGCCTTATAAGATTCTTTCGGAGGCAGAAAATGCAACCGCCATTGGAGGGATGGTCTTTGCAACGAGTAACAGATCGAGATTCGAAAAAATCCACTATTCAGAACCTCAAGAGGAAATGGGAGGAAACGCATTCGTTTGCCCGTATTCCTGGTGCGGGTCGTAAACGGAAGATAACACATGATGAAGATGATGATCTTGTTAATTATGTGAGAAACCATCCCTTTTCTACGGCTGTAGAAGCCAAACAGAGAACTAATTTTCCTGCTGGAGAGCATACTGCTAGGAAACGTTTAAAATATGAAGATTTAGGTAACTCGACAGCGGCGCAAAGCCCTTTTCTAACAGAATAAAATAAACTAAGGTGAATACAGTTTGCAAATATGTTTGTAAAAGGAATCACGATTTTTGGAAAACAGTTGCCTTCACGGATGAAAAGATCTTTCAATCAGCAAATCATGTCAGACAAAGGGTATACCGCCCTCGAAATCAACGATACAATCAGGAATGCCTGCACCATAAAGAGCAGACTGGTCGGTTTTTCGTACATGTGTGGGGTTGGTTTTCGAGTGAAGAATTCATTTTATAGATGGTCGTCTGAATGGCCAAAAATATGTTGAATGAACTCTTGAATAACGTGAAGCCTCCGCCTGTTAGAGAAAAATTTCATGACGATTTTGTGTATCAGCAGGTTGAGCATGACTCTATGCGTGTTTTTTTTTCTCAAATTTCATTGAAAATGACTAAAGATTTCTATTTCCGGATAATTCTCCTGTGCATAAAGCTAGAATCGTGCAAGATTGGATGGCAGAAAATGAACCCAAAGTTCTTTCTTGGCCGTCAAGAAGTCCGGATATTAATCCGATTGAAAACATTTGGGATTACATTGTTAACAAAATTTACAGGAATAATTTTCGGCCGCAGAATAGGGATGAACTGATTCAGGAAATTCAACATGTATGGGACACTCTCACTCAGCAATAGACACGAAGGCTTTCTGATGTGTTAGAACAGAATGGTGGTTCGATAACATATTAATTTTTTTCATAAATGTTATTTTAATTCTGGCATTTAAGAGCAATTCAATATGCTAAAATTTGGAAATTCAGCCTACTTTAAAAAGCAAACGTACCAATTATTTATCTCGCAATATACTACCTATGGTTAACGGGTCGGACACTTATTCTGAATCATTCTGAATAAAAAACAAATCTCTTCTAAAAAATAGTGGTTAATACACAAAAAAAATTAAATATTCTAAAATAATAAATTAAATAGTAAGAGTTTAAGTCGAGATAACGCGTGGCCAATTTTTGACATAAAATTTCATTGTAATCAAAACCGACTTGCAACAAATTTTTTAATTTCTTAAAATAATAGTTCGAAAAATGAGAGCATTAAATGCTTTATCAGACAATTGATATCTCATTTCGGAAACAATATTATATACACCGTTTGGAGACTTTCACTTTAGCCAAAAATTGTTTCAAGAATAGTAACAAAGAGCATGTGTATGCGACTGGTTGAAAGAGATGGATATAGTGTGCGTAGCGTGTTTTCTTTGATGTAGGTGGGAACGCGCTGATCAGATTACATAAATTCATTAACATTAATGCACTTGCATCAAAGTCACATACGAATATTAACAATAAAATATCTTTGCTTAAAATCATCGGAAAGATTCAAATTCTTAAATAATATTACAGTAGAAATTCTGTACAAGCAACAATTAATTTATTTGTTGGTGCTTTTGAAAATATTACAATCTACTGATTGCTATTCGTATGTTTGCGGTTTTCGCTGTAACACGTAATCTCCACTACATTTTGCCTAGTCCCACTACTCACGTTAAGAAAGCAAGGGCTGTACAGTCATGCGCGTCTAAAATGCACTGCTAGCACGCAAACCTCACCCTTAAAATCTTGTGGTACAAGACTCACAGAATTGTCAAATTGTAGCATTTAAGTTGCGTACGCCTATACAGTTCATTTTTGTAATATATGCCGATCGATCGATCAAGTCAGAGAAGTTTTATATAGCTATCCCCTTCTAACTTTTGTGAAACAGTCTTGAGGCTTTTGTCATGTCATGTCGTTTCGTCGTATATTTTCTTAATTCAAATATACCGGGTGGAAAGTTTCAAACCCGAACATAGGAAACTTGCATTGAAAAGTACGTTTATGGAGATTGCTGCTCGCCATTTAAAGATACAAAAATGGTAATGGTCTTAAAGGAAAGAGAAAATTATGATCAATATTAATTACCGTGCTAAGATTATTGCTAAATGTTAATAATTTCGTAAAAATAAAATCTTTAAATTTCATCTGAAAAATCTAGTTTCCAGTATGTCATGTTTGAAAGATTTAATTATTTTCTATTGATTGAAAATAATTTCTCTGTCACTCAAAAAGTATCATAAATAATTACACGGAAGGAAGGGCTTTTATTTTAGAAATCTTTTACAGTGGTGTTGAGCTTCGGTTAGAGACATTTATTTCCGTGAAATTCAAGACATGAAAAGTTTTCTCTATCAGTTTACAAAACGGTGGCTTATTTGAATACCTGCTGTAAAATGTACTGTATTAAGAACGTTTAATAAAGTTTCAATGTGTAAATTATTCATCATACATTTTGAGTAAACAATAACTGAAGGTTTCAAATCTGACATACTAAGGAAACATTTTTCAGATGAAATTTGAAAATTTAATTTTCACGAAATTATTAACATTTAGCAATAATTTTGGCTAGGTATGGCAAGGTAATATTGGTCATAATTTTTTCTCTTTTAAGACCATTACCATTTTTGTATGTTTAAATGATGAGCAGCAATCTCCATAAACAATGCAAGTTTCCTATGTTCGGGTTTGAAACTTTCCACCCGGTATACGATCGGCATATAGGGGAAAGTGGGGCATCTTCGGACATGGAGCACCTCCGGACAAATCGTATTTAACACCATAGAGTGCTACAAAATTGGACATTTCGAGAATACGTATCCTACTACAGTAGTAGTGTCGTGGTTCATTATTGTTGAACAACTTGGATCACGTACTTATTTGAGAAAATTCAAAAATAGAGTTCCTCTTATAATTTTTACTGCAGAAATTGTAAGCTTTAATGGCTTGCCAACAACTTTGAGGTAATATTCATACTATTTACCTCGACTTGGATACGTTCAGCGATGCATGTCCACACAAAATAGTAGATTCAAACCATGTGCGAAGTAATATTTTGTCATTTATGTATTTTTTCTACGTGGGGCCAGTTCAGACAAATCAGTTTCGGACCAATAAAAAATACTCCCTCTGTCCCAAATTATGGTCTACATTTCTATAAAGATGTTTTGAATATGGATGGTTATATAAAATGATAATTTGTTAATGATGGATATTTATCAAAATCAAGAACTCTTGATGATTAAAAGATGACTTTGCATGAATTTGTTCTATTTTAATTTTATCGTTTATCTCAATATTGTCAAAAGGTTAAATGACACCCGTTGTGTTTAGGTAAAGGAAATTATAAATTCGGAAAATAGCATTTTTCAAAGAAGAAACGTCAAATCAAAGTAATTAATGTTAAAATTCAAGATATTATGAATAAAGAACAATTTCGCAACGAAGGGAATTTGCCGGTATCTATTTTGTGTAGTCAATATGCAGTTGACATCGCAAAATATTACAAAATATTATTGGTCAATAAAACAAACGTTTTTCTTCATAACTCACTCTGATTACATTAATTTTGAATTTCAGTAAAGATTAAAAAAATAAATCCAATATTAGAGATTTGTATACCTTAATTTGGGACAAATATAAAACCCGCAATGTATACCATAATTTGGGACAGAGGGAGTACTTTATTTTATCGATAGAGTGTAATTTTGCAATAAAGACGATTACGTCGTGGATTTATTGAGAAATTATAAAGGCAGGTTCCGATTCCGGGACTTGCAAGACATTTCGAATGTTTCCAGAGAAGATATAGCCTCAAAATTACCTAATCCAAAGTCAACGCCAGGAACATCAAAGATGCCTTCAATTTGCAAATTTTATGTCAATATTTATGGTTACAACATTCAATAAACCTTTTTCTGATAAATACTGTTGTTGTCTGAAAGTACCCCACTATGGGGCAGTTTCGGAAAAATGCACCTCTTACGGGAAAATATAACTGAACAAAAACCACTGTATTTTTTTGTTTTAAGATAAGCCCTGAATGTTGCAACTAGACTAAGGTGTCTGTAAGACTCGAATTAAAATGTGAATTTTCTCTTGACTTTGAAATATTAATTTTTGAAATTACGTGTCCGAACCTGCCCCACTTTTCCCTAGTAAAAAAATGATCTGTACATGCGAGTCGCATGCGCTTTGTTGTTTTTCATGAAACCACTATAATATTGGCTAAAGTGAAAGTCTTCAATCTGTATAAATTCGTCTGTAGAGAATAATAAGATATGCGGATCAGTGGACAGTTGTCTTGAGCGGAGAGGGGAGGCGCAGAATTCGAAGATGTCTTGATTTCTCGACAGTCTTTTCCGGGATCAAATTTAGCAAATTTCCCGGGAAATCGAGAATAGAGAATTCCCGGGTTAGAAACCCTAATACCCTTTCAAAATGTATTATATATAAACACATGTCACCGTCATCTTTAAACGGTTGTAAATCTTTAGACATATTTTTACTTGTGCCTCATTCTAGCTAACTCTAACCTGTCTTCAAGTTTACCTAATTCTAATCTTTCCTGCCTGTCTGCCAGTTCTTTTTTGAGCTTTTTCTAATTTTCCTAGCCTACCCTTTGTAGATTATTTTCGCAAGCTTCTGGCCCTCCCTCACACTCTATAAAAATTTCTTGAAATTTTACAACCGACAAAGTAGTATTTATACATTAAAAATAAGGAAATTTTACAAGAATATAGTTGTAAGTAAGTATTTACATTCCTTTTCATGTATATTTACAACAGAAAATATTCCAAAGTAATTTTTCATAGTTTATTATAAAATTCAAATGAAATAATGACAATTTTACCGTAACCATGGAGATATTTTCTGTAATTTTACAATATCTTGAAAATTAACAAATATTTTTAATATTACTTGACATTTTCTGTAAATTCATATGACGTCAACGCTTTTCGACAATGCATATTCAATATTCATCCCTCCAATCATCTACAAAAATCGATCCGGTTAGGGTTAGGCGGTTGCCATCAATTGCCGTCGTATCTTCGCACACATTCGTATCATTGAGGTAAATAAATAATTTATTATTGCTAGTATGTCATACATATTTTTAAGGATAAGGTTAATATTATTGGTGAACATTTGCGAACAAATGGTGAAATTGCTTAACATTTTGTTTTTGCTACTGTCTATTGAAATTATTTTGTTTGTTTCGATCATTATTATGTTTAGGTGTAACATTTATAGGTATAAGACAGATTGCTTAACTTTTAAACATTACGAATCTCATATACAGGGTGTTTCACTTAAATTATGCCAAACGAAAAGAGGTCGTACAGAAAATTATTATAAGCAAGAAAATTCATATAAACATATTGTAATGTTATGGGGAGGGGGGGTTGTTCTTGATTTTATTATTCTTCGTTTTTATGAGAGTACCACGTTGTGTCAATAATGTATTGCTATAGGGGTGCTGTTTTTGTAAATTTTTATTATCACAAACACAAACAACGTTTCGCAGTCGTTCGACAGCTTCGTCAGAAGTGAAAAAATATTTATATGCATTATATTGTGTGCAGATATGCACACAAAAAATATAAATATGCACACAACGACCGGAATTGCTAAACATATCATCAGTTTGTAAAATGAATATAAAATACTGATCCTTTAGTTACCCTGGATTTCTTTTGAAAACTTCATCTTCCTAGGAACGCATGTACAGTAACAGAACAAAGTGTTAATTATTGATTTGATCATTGATATGTTTAACATGGTCATTGCTTGGTCAAAATAAAAGGAATTTAATAAAAATTAATAATAACTCTAGTAACTTACAACTAGCTATTGACAACAAAACTAGCCTAACTTACAAGCCAAATGGATAATTTAACAAAATGAAATAATCATTAGGCCTTGCCCAAGTTGTCAAATAAAACAAATAGTGTTCTTTCACATTCTATCCAAACATGGTTAATTTCAGTATGCATTTTTTGTTTTATGTTTTTTGATTTTTTTTAGTTTTTATTTATTTATTTCAAAATAGTATTTACAACTATCTACATTAATCACACTTCCTAATCTAATCACGGTCATCTGATTCCCTGTCCCTTTTCTGCTCCTCCTCGGATTCGGAATCCCTTCCTGTTTCAGAGCTCTCTGACTCCTCCCCTGTAACAGTCCTGGGTCTTCTCTGCTTCCTGGATTTGGGAGTTTTGAAGGTGCCAGGTGCTTTATGTTTCTTAACCCCGTATCTTTCCTTCATGGCAGCGGTCCAGTCAGCTAGTTCTGTGTTCTTGTCAGTCTGTTTATGTGTTTGAAACACTCCTTGCAGTGCTAGACCGACTAAAGACATCGCTGTTACCCATGCATAAATTGTTGCTGTGCCATCATCATTCTCGTAAACAATCTCCAGGTCTAGCATGCAATTGGCTCGGATAGGCTCAGGAGGTGTGCTTGCCTGGTGTGCTGCATTCTGATACGACACAATCTGAACCCACTCAGTGTAATTGTGAGTCTTTTTGTGGATCACCTGGTCGAAATGATAAAAGAACCACTTGAGAGCATTCAGCAGCCTCTCTGTTTGTATACCCCAGTTCTTTGGAATCAAGGATGCAAAGCAAGGTGTGCACATTGCTTTGTTAAATCCAGGCAGCAGCAGCTCCTCATCTATCACAATTTTGGAGTCTTTCATGTTTTTCATAGCTTTGCACAGACTAGCAGGAAAACATGCTGCAATCCTTGACATTGTTATTGTGTTCCTACGTGGCTTGCCTCCAGCATCAGTTATATGCATATTAATGTGCATATTTATATTTTTTCACTTCTGACGAAGCTGTCGAACGACTGCGAAACGTTAAGTGTTTGTGCGCCATTTAGTGTCCGTTTAAAAGAGTTTGTGATACAATTTTCATCGGACAAGAACCAGCTTTTTTATTGTATATTGTATATTGTGTACTTGTGTAATTTTTCTTTTACAGCCCGTGGTTATATCAATTTATGTAATGCTTTGAATCTCTCTAGGGGTGATTTTTGTTTTTTTGAGCTTTTCTAATTATTATAACCCCTACCTTTTTTTCTTTCCTTGATGATCAGGGTGGATTCTTCGAATAATTTTAGTGGGTCCTCGTTTCGGTCAGATAAGGAAATGAAGAATGGATGGGGTGAATTTGGGTGTATGTGTGTGTGTGTTTACAAATAATCCAGTAACACAGATGGGATCGTATCCGACAGATTTGGCAATCAGTGCCGGACTGTAATTCTTCTATGGTACCCCGAATATTTGGTTGGGTGCGTGGTGTGTCAAACCTTCGTATCAGAGGGTAGATCGGATCCAACAGATCTAGCGATCAGTGCTGAACTTTAATCTAATGCAACTTATTTTTAGGATATCTAATAAATTCACAATACAAACGGAAAATTTAACACAAAAAGAAAAGTTTATCACCAGTTCACTTTAAATGTTCATTACACAACTGTTGGTAGTCCACCATGTTATCGGGAATCTTATCCATGTAGACGCGAGCACGTCGACCGTCTGCTGAGTACAATAGCCCCTTCTTCCTGCCCTTTTTTCCCGGTTTTACCGGCCAATGGCTCGCGGTGAGGAGATGCTGTAGCCTCAAGAACCTCTGGTCCATGTAATTTTTGTTTAAATTGTAGCCAATTCGGTCTGGGGGGTCCGGGGTGGTCTGTAGCTGCTGATCATTGCTCTGCTTGATGTCGGTTCGCCGGTTCGGGTTTGCACGTCAGTGTCCAGATCCAGAAATAAAAGCGTCGATCACTTAGCGAATACAGTTTTTATTTTCAAAATAGTTCATATTTACAGATTGGAATGTTTTTACTCCGGTAACAAAACTCACGGACTGGTAAACGAAATGTTAAACTTCCGGACGGTATTCTCGGTGGCGATAATATACGGTGTGTCTCGTGGACACTAAACAACGGTAATATACGGCGTGTCTTAAGGACACTAATCAACGGTAAAATACGGTGTGTCTTAAGGACATTAAACGACAACTAAACACTACGCAAACTGCGCGTACATTCTGGTTTCCACTAATGGAAACGGATCAGCTATGGGATTCTCGTTTTACGATTCAATCGTATCGTTCGAGACGATATCGTGAATGCTACAACGATAGAAGTGAATCAGAAATCTAATCGTCGGCAAATTTGCGAAAATCGATTAAGGAATTAGATCAAATGGCATGAAATCATAACTTTAGGAATAAAAAGTTGATGTTCGAATGGAATAAGTTCTCATATTACAGTCAACGAGAATACGTGGTATCGTTAAAACTCGATCGACAGGTGTTGTATCGTCAAACCAGACACCGGCCCCAGGGTTACGGTCAAGAGTGAAACTCCCACTCTAGGATCAGAATGCACGAAACTCCCGTGCCGGGTATGAAAGAGTGAAACACCCACTCTAAGGTCAGGATGCACGAAACTCCTTTGCCGGGTATGAAAAAGCGGTGGGATAAAAAGGATAAGCGGTCGCAGGTAACACGAACGCAGCACAGCTTGCTTAGCGCGTTAGAGTCGAAGCACCGGCGGAAAGAGGAGTCGGTGAGCGACTGCTTGAAGCGTGTCGTATTCAGAGCGTGCTTATAAAGGTTTGCGCGTGGTGGGGAGCCGTACTCTTTTGGAGTAATATATACAGTCTGTTTCAATGAAGATGCACCAAACTCGATATGTCGGTAGATATCGTGAAAAGAAATTAAAGTTTTCTAAATGAATAAGTTTCGAGAAAATCGAAGGGAAAGCTAAGTCGCATATTTTTAGGATGGACTTTAAATGAGAATCAATGGATTGTTACGCATTCTCATACGAATCGCTTTATTGGTTTATTAACCTAGTTAGAATGTCACCCCAGCTGATTCGGCAACACATTTAAAACATCGAGGTTGTTGGAAATCAATAAAAATAATAATTAGTTGTTTATTTTTGATTCTCCATTTGATATGAATTTTTTAATTGTTAGTTGAAGAATTTTAGGATTGTTCAAACATTTAGTAGTTTGCGCTTATTTAAGAATTCACATTCAATGATAAATCCAAAACATTTCGTTCGGCGCACTACCCCAATTAAGGACTTTATGGTGTTTTTTGTGTGTACAACGGGAAGAAGGCATTTTTGAACATTTCTTGTAATAATAATAACAACGTAATAATACTAATAATAAAAAGCGAACGACAGATGTCGCTACTTAAAATGTTCATTACTTTCATTTCGCAGTGGCGAATAACTTGGGCAAATCGATTTGGTTTGCAGTGGAGTTCTCGAGCTACGGTTCTGCTGACGAAGGCCCAACTAGGCCTGAAACAGCTGTACAGAGCCTGCTCGAGGAATCCGCTGTAATGAAAACCGATTTGCACAAATTTTTTTACTAATAATAATGTAATAAAAATAAATGTTTTTAATTTTAAGATTCGACAAATTTTATTTTAATAACAATTTGTATTGCGCGACAAAAGTGCATAGTAAATGCATATGTTTGCATAGCCCCACATTTGTAATTTATTATTAAATTAAATAAGTTTAAATATCCACGCGATTTAACAGCTGCGGCTGCAGTTTAATTACCGAGCGAGTAGGTCAAGGGCAAAACAAAATCTAGTCATAAATTCCTTCGCTGTAACTTTATTGTCCCCCTGTAGCTGTGTGCCATTCATAAAGCAATTTAGATGGCCGGTTTGGTTTCGCATTCCGCGGCAATAAAGTATTTCAAGAAACATCGGCTCCAAATTACGCAAATTTCAAGTTGCTCCGATTAAAAAATTTTATTAAGATATTTTGTTTGAAATAATGTCAGAAACGTGTCCCTCAAGTTTGGTGCAGCTTCAATGAAACACCCTGTATAACTCCTAACTAAATATGTACAACAAACAATAAAAATTCTAAATAAACAGTAACGGAGTGGTCACTTCGTTACAAATTTAAATTGAGATTTTCTGAAAGTTTAACAGATTTATAAATAAATAAATTATAATAAATACGAAAAAACAGTGTCAAAGTAAATATTCAAATTGTGCTCCTTGTGCACGAATCGTAATTACATCGACGAGTATAAGATTGATAAGCTCTTATTATTTCAGGAGTTTGTGCACAAGGAACACAATTTGAACATTTACTTTGATACTGTTTTTTTTTCGTAGTTATTATAATTTATTTATTTATAAATTTGTACAATTTTTAAACCTTCCAGGATATCTTAATTTAAATTTTAATTTAGAAATTTGTAAAAATCTTAACTTTTTTATCGATAACGCTAACAAATCGGACATACGCGTACATATTGCTATGTTATTTCAGTTTGAAAATTAAAAAAATTGTAGTAACAACATTAGTAGTAGTATTAGTAACAATTAGCGAACAAGTTTTGAGGGACTGGCTTGTTTATTCTACTTTAAAAAATGTTCTCTATTGTTCTTGTTGTAAAATTTTCATCGTAGATATATCCCATCCATCTAAAGATGGCTACAATAATTGGAAACATGTAGTTGATATGTTAAAATCTCATGAAACGTCAAGAAGTCAAAACATTCTGGTTTGATCTTACGAGCATGTAATGATCATGTAATGGAACGTTCACGTTATACAGACTACAATGTATTTTGTATCGTAGTCCAGGTAGTCGGACAAGTCTGCAGTATTGGAGATTAATTCATTTTTCTTGCAGCTGCTTCTATATTTCCAGAGTTCAAGTAAATTGCATCTCCCTAAGGAAGTCCATCGTTGCATCCACCATGACTGAGATTTGAGAGCGTTCTCAGCACCTCCGTTAAGTGGTCATGCTCTTTCCAATAGGCCGTTGGAGGACCTCTCGCCTTTAATTTCTGAATATTTCCAACTATGATGGAGGATGGAGGTACCGAAAAGATAGCTTCGCTTTCGGAATCTAGAAAGAGGAATGTCTCCGGTCTTCTGGATAACACCTTCAATATTTAATAACCAGCGTAGCCGCAAATTTCTAAGACCTTCGTCTCGAATAACACCATATGGGTGTGTAATAGGAAGGCAGGCTTGATTAACCAATCCATTTCTCGTGAGTCCACGCGGTAAGAAATAAATTCGAAATCCGCAGTGTCATTTTTAATAATATTTACGATTTGGTACCGTATGATTTTTAAAATTTTAGATCAAGGGAGGCCGTGAAGAGGAAAACATACAGCTTAAATTAACTCATACGTACGTTTTGGTTAACACCACTGGGAAAATATCGTTCAATTATGAATGCATTTTGAAGTTTTGTAAATATCATTTTGAATTTGTTGTTGTATTTGCTAACTTACGCCATACGTTTTGCTTTCACGGCCTCCCTTGATCTAAAATTTTAAAAATCATACGGTATAAACGTTTATTTGGAGATATCGCAGCCAGGTGATGAAGTTAAATAGAGAAGCTTTAGGAGACAATCTGATTGCTCAAGCAGATTATAGAAAACAGATTGTCCATAACAGGAATGAGGTAGCCATGTCAGATTTGGTGAACCCCGCACTTTTACTTATGAATGACTGAAATACTGGCATATTTATGGTTGATTTCCATTCTTTTACTGGATAGGAATATCATCCAGGGCGTTGGATTAAAAGAATATATAATTTGGCACGAAACGAAGCGTTTCGGACAGTCTATCAAAGAAAGTCCCATTTTGTTCAACAGTTCTATCTCCTTCTGATAGCTTCCCTACTTACTCAAACTGGTAGTAGCGCCATTGTTATCTTTCCTAAAGTTATCAACTTATCAAGATTAAATCTGAATCACTCTGTAGAGTACATACGATAGAAGTTTTATAAGACCATCTTGTACGACATCAGATTAGATTGGAAAATTACTAAACATTTGATTATTACTTCTTATTCAAGATTTTTCATTGCTTGGGTAGTACTGTTTCATGCTTAAGTGATTAGTTGCATAGGGATTTGTAATTTTTTACAGACTCTCCATTGAGTATCCTAGAGAAAAATCAGCTACCAGGAAGTTATTTTTCAAAAAGTTGATTGAGAATATCAGTTTCATACAATATTATAATATTTTTTGAAAGCAAAATTTTTTTATGAAGCAATGGTCTCATGAGAATGTAAAAAGAGTAGCTATTATGCTTTCAATATGACTTATAAAAAGTACCTAATTATAAATTTCGCAGTTCGTAAAGATAAGATTTTTCCGTTGCATTTTCCGCAGAAACAGTTTGCGCGGAAGAGAAAATTTATCTTCCCTAACGGAACGCAAGAGGGTTAGTTACATACAAAGCCCATATTAAAACAAAGAAGATACTGGCGGCATTCTCAAAGAACGTACAATGGAGTTTATATGTTCGGAGTAAATCAGCGGGGACCTTTGTATTATTTTAAACAATGACTTTCTTCGGCTTCGAACGTTCCTTTATACACATCGGGAGAATGTTGCACTGTTTTATGCAATTTATTCAGTGTCGAGGGACTACAAAATCGTTAGATGTTTACCGCGGTTATCTCATATTTAGCCCCGGAACACGCTATGTTAATAAATTTCGGCAGAGTTTGGACGACTTTCGACGGCAGGATGCGTCGGTTGCGCTTTGAACGAACTTCGCCCAGGTCGGGGCACTGGATCGTGTAACCTTATTAGTTTCCGTTCTTCGGTGTAATGCATCATGACCGCGACATTCGCTGTAGTGTTTCAGTTTACACTTTGGCAGGGCTTTGCAACCCACCTCAAAGGTTGCCATTATGAAGGCAATTATTTATAGCGTTTAACTTTAATTCTAGCTTAATGAAACACAGTACTTAATGGTAACTCTTTCATTTAACAGTTAACTAAAACCTTTTAATAACACGGACGCTTGTGTATTAATGGAAATGAATTTTAAACGAAACCCATATGAAGGGACATATTTTCTGTAGAACGGATTCATATCCAATAACATATTCTTCCACAAAAAGACCCAGACATTTATATTTCTGAATGTGTCAGTAGGGTGTTGGACAAATTAAAACTATAGATTTTGAGTATCAAATGACGCCAAAAATCGGGATTACTTCGAATTTGGGCAGCGGCAGCGGCAGTCCGGGAAGGCCAATTAATAGCCGTTACGTCCTATCCACAAACGCGGAAAGTACTGGTTTAGCCAGTTACAAACATTATTGCTGAACCATGCATAAAAAACATATCATACGAAATTGTAATGGAACATCAAACATATGGCCATATGACCTTAGTAGTTGGAGCCTAAAGGTACGAGGAGTATTCCGCAACCCGATACCTTGCCCATTAAAGAAGAAAAAAAAAAGAAAAAAAAGTTCTGGTAATACTTCCAGCAACGTGTAAATACAAACGCAATGGAAGAACATACCTAATGGCCAAGCAAGTGACCACCGACAGTATCTGCCTACACATTAACAGTAAATCACTCTATTCGAGTGACATTTGTCAAGTGAGAATAATGTCAACGATTTCATTATATCCATTCTGACCTCCTAAACCCCGAAATCTGCTAAGATTAAGAAGGCTATAAAAAATAAGGAGGGGCCATATACACAAGCAAGTAAGCCACGGCCGCCATATTTGGACACCCACACCTTTTCCAATTGTATTTCAGAAAATTTCAGTTGTAAATATTTCAGATTAGTAAATTGTATTTAAGAAATCGTCAAAATTATAGTTCAGATTAGTAAATTGTATTTCAGAAAGTAGTATTTGCAGTTCAGATCAGTAAATTGTATTTCAGAAAGCGTCATATGAAATTCAGAAAATATCATTTGTAAATCAGGAAGCTTCATTTGTAAATCTGAAAGCATTATTTGTAAATCAGAAATCATTTGTAATTAAGTTTTTTTTTTTGTAAGTTTGTAAATGCCTGCATGTAAATAGCGAAGAACTGCATTTCTTAGTATGGACACCATGCAAATTCCACAATTATTTAAATTTATTCTTCACTTTATTTCAATGCAATCGTAACAGTAACTATTCCACGAAAATCTGTTGATGGTTCCTAAGGTGTAGTAAGACTTATTTACTATGATATGCTGAAAATATATGTATATGTATAATTATTATTTTCTGAAATACAATTCACCTTTTCTGAAATTGATTTCGCTTTTCTGAACTACAATTAACACATTGCCCAGAGGTTCTTCTGACTAAGGAAGAGTTGTTTCTCTTATAAAATTTCACATATTACCAGTCTCCTAAATAAAAACTAAGGGATTAATTTTGGCATTTTGTTTTCTTCAATTAAACCAAGTATACCTAAGAACAAGTACATTCCAAACTTAAACGAGATGTAAAAATTAAATTAATTGAGAAATTATAACTTCGGATTTTGGATAATAGAAATATTGAGTAGTGCTGTGCTGAATATTATATGACTACATGATGAACGTGAAAGAACTACAATGGAAATTAAATCCACTGTAGTTTAACAGATGCCCTCCCTCCATCCACACAGAAATGTTTATATGTTGACGACCTGGCTAGCGCTAACGGCTAACCCTGGGCAACCCTATGTCCGATTGTTACAGTCTGCCAATGACAGAATAGTTACCAATGCAGAAAATCGCGGATTATGGTGTTCCCAAACAAAATCGTCCTGCGTTAATTTCTACAGACTGCGCAGACCACATCACTTATCCCATTTAACTTTATATGGATTCCTTGCGTTCCAGAAATCAGATTACTTGGTAAAATCCTCAACCTCATAAGACCATCAGTTAATATCAATTGGAGTGCAAATCGAGAAACTCTTTTCTATCTATATAAAACCCTTGTGCTTTCCAGAATTGATTACGGATGTATGCATCTGTAGCGAAATCTAGATTACACCCTCATCAGATTATCCAAAATGTAGCAAAACGCCCAGCAACCGGGGCCTTTCCCACGAGCCCGGTCCTCAGTCTCTGTTGTGAGGTGACATCCCACTGCTCTCCTTTCGAAGGGACCGGTTCCTTTTATTATATGCGATTAATGTACGTACCTACTCTCTGCATAGAAAGTCCTCTTTAATCTCCCACGACTTGATCTATATCGACGCAGACGTCCTCTTAAAAAAGCATTTCCTGGAAATGTTACAGACCTGATTTAATGACAACCCCGGAAATTGTCGCTAATTTAATCCAGATTATATTTTCTAAAGCTCTCTGAGGAGAGGAGGAATGTTGGTGTCCTCCGTAGAGGTCTTTCTTCTATTCTTGTTTCTTCCCCTAATACTGAGGTAATCTATACTGATGGCTCTAGGACGAATGAAAGTGAGGGGACAGCCTTTGTTAAATGAAATGAGGAATATATATTTTCCTAAAACGGTTTCTATATACATTGGGGAGATGTAAGCTATTTTCGCTTGAACCCCTTGGAAGATGCAAAGACAATGAGATAACTCTGAGAACACTTTTCAAACAATTACACCGTTCATAAAACCCTGGTTCTTTCCTTCCGCCCTAACAAGAAGAGACAGGTAGCAATTACGCGACGTAGAATCAGTAATACCAAATTTGCATCCACATATTTACTGACGGGTGAGGCTCAGATGCTCTGCTCTGTTATACGTGCTGGCTACCCTTTATGGTCGGACATATTTTTGTACACTGCCTCTACTTTGATCGACTTCGTAGGATTCACCATATTAGAGGAATACTTCCGGAGATTTTTGCTAACAATGGAAAACATCGATTCTTTCATTCATCAAAAATACTTCCATTCTGATGACTATATAGCACTAAAGGTTTGTTCGGGTTGGCACGAAAACAGTCCAAGAACCGCCAGGAGCATGCGCATAACAAAAAGGTGTTCGGGTTTTTTCACAACAGTTACGGATCAAGTAATCCACACAAACTGTGGGATATGTAGAGAATACAGTAGAAGAGATGCCGAATTTATAAAACATTTACGAAATAATAATATAAAAGTTGGCGTATCTAGTTTCGCCATGTACACGCTATTTTATAAACTGAACGAAGCGTTTTGGTTTTATCGGATTTTCACGCGTTCTGAGATAATACAGAATTTTGTTCATTGCGCTTACAGTTCTGTGTAATCCCTGAACCGTTCTGAAATTTCGAACTCGAGCAAACCTTAAATTTCTTACTAATTCTTACCTTATTAATTACAATTATCTAAGATATGCATAAGCCCCTTTATTACCCAGCTTATCATTGTTGATATATGATATGATATATATATATCATATGTTGACCTATTTAATAAGGATTATAACAGATATTGTAGGACTAATGACCTATACAGTTGATGTCATTAAAGCATAAAAAGTCCACTATAGGAATAACTTAAAATGTATAAAATCAAAATAAATACTAGAAAAAAAATAGGAATATCTTTAATACAAACTTCCTACTAGTGCAAAGAATAATGACACGTTGGCGTACTTCCGTCTTCCACAACATGTAGAAACAAAAACTAAACAATATGGAGATGAAAAATGTAGGAAAAATTAGAAGAAATACAAAATTCAAAAATTATATATTATTCAAACTTTTATAAGTAAAAGCGTCACAAGAGCGAAGGAACCATAATTAACAGAAAAATAATGACGGCAGTCATTAAACGAGAGGAAGGAAATCTGAAGGATTAAATAAGTAGTGATGAGAAAATAATAAAGAAAATGTTTCCCTTTTGCTTTTCGTAATGACGTGCATTCGAAAGTTAAAGTAAGTAAGAAACAGAACACAATAATTTTAGGACCTCATTAAAAGTTGAGCAAAATAAAACTTTTGTACGCAAACTCGTAAACTCATCCTATAAATAGCCCACAATTTTAGAGTAATTTTGTAAATTACTGTGGCCCATGTGAAGGACACAGATGGACAAGTAATAGCGCTTCCAGCGTACAGGACTGCTGATTTACTGTAGCACATGTAACGTGCCCTAATTACTGTGAACATTTTCCAGCAGCTTCACCGAAATTGCGTCGCTTTTAAGCTACTTTCTTCTTCGGGCGTGCCATTGCAAATTCATAGATTGTGACAAAGGTAATTAATAATTCGCATGCGATTAATGTAGTACATATTCATTAATTATCGCCGGCCGTCGCAAGTCGAATACATTAGAACTCCCATGCATTATTCACATGCTTTGTTATATTATGAAAGAAAAATGTCATTCGGTTTAGGGCGGCGGCCGTCCCACTCTTTGATGAGTGATCGATCAAAATCGCGCGATATATTATAATTTCATATTAATGCAAATTTCGTACGGCTAATTAAGTATTCAGAAAAGCGTACCGAGATGAATTTTAACAACCCAATAGAAGCAAGCGGACGTTTCTAGGAATAATCGCGGCGGATTTACCGTGGATATTTGAATGCGATTTGTATGTTTCCTGATGGATAAAATCTTCATTAAATAATAGCAAAAAGCGATCACGCAAGTTGAATTTGCGCAGAGAAAATTCGGCCAGCCGCGATCGCGAGCGCGCAACTAAACCCGTAACTGAGCTGAAGCAGAGCCTGAAGTTTCAGTGACGCGCGAAAGCTCGTGAAAGTTGTTTACGTGCGGGACTTTCCTCAAACAGTCCGCAAACGCACGTAAGCCAACAGCATGTAACAAACGAAAATTATTAAAGTTACAAATAAAAATGTAGCGCTTGAGTTTTTCAGTGCGGTCATACATTTAAACACAAAGACCAAAAAGAAAAAAATATATTAATAATTCTGAAGATGTTCGGAAACTGTGTAAAAGTAGTTTGTCTTTTGTGCGCTATGGAATGTGAAGCTTCCAGGATTGCGAACAAACGGTGAACACTGAGCTAGGGATACATAAGAGGATTTTTAAGGTCAGTCCGACAGTATCATAGGATGGGGCGTCTTTAATAATACATTTGTTTAGGCCAGGAAATCGCATTAGTTCCACGCTAAGTTTCCTCCGAGTTAGATTGAATTGCGCTACTTTGCGGATTAACATGATTCTTTTGTGAGCGAAATTTATGAGTACCTGTTTCGAGTTTGCCGAAAAATTAGGCTAAATGAGAAATGATTCGATGATGTTCACGTTTAGAATAATAGAACTGTCTCTTTTTCTATGTGTAAAGTAATTTGCCACTTTATTTGCTAAAATGGGATCAGATTTTTTCTGTTGCGTTTATAATTGTTGTGCAGTTGAATTTATATGCTTTTTTAAACAGTTTAAAATGTATTTGCAAGTAATCACAACAATTCATTTATTAAGGAAAATAGGTTTTTTGGACGCATATGAATGCTAAAACTTCTTGCTTTTGTGCTAATTGTTTAGAAAACTGAAAATAATTTTAATTGAAACTGAAGTTAATATGAGTGTATAATTTTATGTAAAAACATATATTTATTCTCTGCAAAATCGTTTTGAAGACAACAATGTACTTAAATGTACACATCAAATAGGAGAGTTGTTTTTAATGTTATTAAATACACGGTGGTGATAAAGTCCCGCAACAAACTCGTAACTTGTTTATTTAATGCAATTTATTAATGCATTTTAGTGCAAATATCTTTTCTTGATCAGCATTTCTTTTTCCGCTGTGACATCATCATTAATTTTTTTAAATGGCAATCCTAACTCTTATGTAAATTTTGATCGTCTTTCTTGTCAGTTAAATGGTGATATAACGCAACAACTTTTTCGAAAAAAATATAGACATGATCCAAACCATCCTCTGAAATTTTTTTGAAAAAATTATGTTATGCTGTAATGAAAAATCTGAACATTTGGTTCGTGCGTTATAGTTTCAATATTTTCTTTAATTTTTACTTGTTTTTGTTTTCAGTTTCAGATTATAATTACAATAAAATAAAATAACTTTGTTAAATTTGAGAATTGAGAAGTCTTTTCACTATAAAATCTTTAATTATTTCTTTCTATCTAAACTGGTTTCGCCTAGTCGGCATCCTCAGTAGAGAATTTTATAAATATTTAATACATTATAATGTTATAATACTTAAAAATAGTAAAAACTTATGTTATCTTCTAAATTTTGATATTTATATGTGTATGTATAAAATATTTCTGTAAATGACTGAAAATATAAATAAACAATTTGTTAGCAGAAAAAATTGAGTTCAGTTTTATAACTGGTAATACAACGCGATCGAAAATGATTGAGAAAATACCCAAAGGTGATCAAAACTACCTTCGGCCTAGAGAATTTTTGCGTTTTTGAATACTCAAGGTCAGGTGACAATCAATAGCGTTCGTATGTCGTGCACGGTTTGTTTATTAATTTAGTTTTCTACGAGTTTTTCATATGGAAATTAGTACATATTTTTGAAGGACGTTCAACATTTTCGATCGCATTGTATACTGTACTGTACTGCAAATTGAATGAATGTTAAGAAATGTCAGTTTTTGCTATTTTTAAGTATTGTAATATTATCTTTAATTTTTACTTGAAGGTTAAGTATTTATAAAATGTTCTATTGAGGATGCCGACTAGGCGAAACCGGCTTAGATAGAAAGAAATAATTAAAGATTTTTTGAAAAGATTAAGTAGCGACATCCTGCGATCGCTTCTTGACCTGACATTGCATTAGAATTGATAACTTGAAGCCAGTTCGCTACATAATAAGTCATCCCATGCAAGGCGGTCATGCTTGCTGTAAAAGCATATGAGAATTTTAAAATTTTTTTGTGCAAATCGGTTTTGATAACAACCTCGAGCATGCTGTGTGCAGCTGTTTCAGGCCTACTTGGGCCTTCATCAGCAGAACCGTAGCTCGAGAATTCCACTGCAAACCTAACCGACCTGTCCCTAGGTTATTCACACTTGCGATGTAAAAGTAATGAGAAGTTTAAGTAGCGACATCCTGCTCGAGGGATCTATTGCAATCAAAACCGATTTGCAATAAAATTTTTAAAGATTCTCTAATGAAAAGATTTCTCATTTCTCAAATTTAATTAATAAACTACAAAACAGCATGGAGTACATAAATAATTCAAATAACTTTATATTTTTGAATTATAATATCTATGTTTTTCGAAAAATTTGTTGTGGAAAGTACTGACTTCTTTACATCACCATTTTGGTGACAAGAAGGACTATCAAAACTGCATAAAAACTCAGGCTTGCCATTAAAAAAAATTAATGATGATGTCATAACGGAAAAACAAATGCCGATCAAGAAAAGATTTTTTGCACTAAAATATGTCAATTTAAAATTTACCTGTTTCAGGATTTTGCAATAAAACATTAAATAAACAAATTATGAGCTTGTTGCGGGACTTTATCACCAACGTGTATTTCTGGCTTACTAAGTTTAAATAACTACAAAAGTTCTTCGAATTCCAAATGTCTTACCATACGTTCTAATAATATTTAAGAAATTTTAACACTTACGCTTAGTCCTCAATGGATTTTACGTATGCGTGCTTATTTAAATCTGAAAAGTATACTGGGTGTTAGTAAAAAACCTTACATACGTTGACAGGTGACAGTAGAGACCAAAACAAGAAAAAAATTGTAATAAACCCAGATTCATTTCTCAATGGTTTTCGTGATATGGGACTTTGAAATTTTGCATTTGAATGAATCTGTTAAAGAAGTCTTGTTGGTCGTCGGGATTGCATAGCAGTTCTCGAGCAACTTTTCTGCTGATGAGGTCCCAATTAGGGCCGAGATAGCTATACAGAGGATACTCGGAGGCCCCATTGCAATCCAGCCGACTTGTAGCCAAAATTTGCGAATCCATTAAAATCAAAATATCGTAAAACAAAAGTTTTCCTTTTGTGACATATATTGACAGTAAAATTACTTAATAGTAAGCAAGCTTAGTTTTTTAATTAAACCTTATTTTCTTTTTCTCTGAGCCAAAGAACGACTTCTTAAAAAGTTTCATGAGATGGAATATGCCTCAAAGTGTACCTTCGCTGGTAAATTCGTCTAGCTTTAGGCGAATTTTGACGTGCTTCGCCGTAACAGAAATGCATGTCGGCGTATTCCGCTAAAGTAAATGTAACCATTGCGAAACTAAACTTGCTTACTAATAAATAATTTTACTGTCAATATTTGTCACAACAGGAAAACTTTTGTTTTACCCTAAATTTTGATTTTAATAGATTAAATTAATAAAATTCTTTAAATTTGTGCTAAAATATAACAAATTATATAGTTTTTTTTTTAATATTTTTTTAATCGACTTATTTACATTTTCTAGTATTTCTATTTTTATCTAAAATATTTTATAACAATGTTCATGAATATTTAAATATTTTATCATCTTAAGTCATCCAAACGTGGACAATATTAAACAAAAGTTTAAAGCTTCAAAACTCTTTGTTAAAATGTTTGATAAATATTATTTATTGAACCAACAAAATTGAAATTAATAAACTTAATATTAAACAAAAAATAAATTCAAAATATTCGCTTGTTAAAGCGAATATGGATGAATGGAGTTGCAAGCTTCTGTAATTTTTGCCTTTAACTCTTCCAGGTTTTCAGGTTTTTCTCGGACATTGTCATAAACTTTATTTGATAAATGACCCCATATAAAGAAATCAAGTGGTTTAAGGTCTGGGCTTCTGGCAGGCCACTTAAATGATCCATATCGTCCAACTATTAGGAAACGTCTCATTTAAAAATTTCGTAATAGCAACAGCACTATGATTTGGAGCTCCATTTTGTTGGAAAATTATTTCTCCATTGATTCTTAAATCATCTAGACGAGAGCCTACTTCCGTCTGAAGCAGATCTAAATAAATATTTATTCTGGTTCAGACACCCTTCAATAAAAAAGTGGTCCCAATACTATTCCAATCCAAACATTACACAACTATGCATATTGAAAGTCATGAAAAATTTCTGATACTACACTACCTGTATTTTGTTAATTGTAATACGGTGATTTCAAATTTGCTGTACTTTTTTCTCTTTCACATCAGAATTTTCCACAAAAGGAGGTTGAATATTTAAAAGAAAAATGCCACTTTTTGACATTAAAAATACATATTAAATTGATGCAATAAAATACAAAGTTGAAACCTATCCTTAAATATAAATATGAAATACCTCTTAAATCTAAATTACAATTAACTACCCCGCGATTAGTTAATTCCGGTGTTACAATGATCTTTTCAAACTTTTTCTTATATGTTCATATCCATCATCATCCTTCTTTAGCATCCAACGATAGTCAGCTAGCATGTTAACATTCCACATCCATTGGTACCTCTTTTCCATATCTTTGATATCTTGGTAAAGTCTTTCACCTTGCTCTTTACTAAATGTTCCCAAATTGTTTGAGAAATAGTCGATGTGCGAATGTAAAAAGATGTACCTTTAGATTCATATGACACTCAAGTTTTTCAAATTTACTTAGCATATTTTCAACAATTTCTACATAATTGTCACTTTTATTGATTCCCAAAAAATTTTCAACCACATTTGTAAAAGCTTTCCATGCTTGTTTCTAAGATAAGACCTTTAATTATGTATTACAAAAAAAACCTGATGTGATGGATTTTTTATATTATTTTTCCTGTTATCTGTGAACAAATAACTAGCAGAAACCGTTATCACGATTACATAAATTTTTTAGTTGTATTGCTGTGTATCTTTCTCAGGCCACTGTGTGTGAGTCTCCCGAATTTTCTCGTGACCAAATACGTCGATTTTGTTTGTTGTTCCATCTAACACAATCGTACTCTCATCAGAAAATAATATTCTGTTTAAAATGTTTCCATCATTATTGATTTTATCCATCCAAAATTCACAAAATTCCATTCTTGATAAGAAATCACGTGGTATTAACTTGTGCACATTTCTTATTTTTTATGATTTATATTTCTCTTTTTTTAAGACTGTAAAACAAATATGTACTTCTTCAAATTTGAAACTGATCTGCAAGCATATTCAAGGTTGTGGAGCCCTCTTCTTCTATCTTCAAACATAGATTTATTTTCGTTTCTTCTGTAAGGGCCGAAGAATTTCTCAGGCGTTTCTTATGTTTATAATTTACACAACCTGTAGTTCGAAAATTATTGTACATTTTAAGTACTGTAGTTTTGCTGTTAATAGGACGATTAGGATATGCGGCAGCAAAGTTGTCGATTATTTCTCTGCTAGACATAACTTTTATGTATGCCGTAACAAAACCCAGTCGTTCTTCCGTAGTATAAATGGACATTTTCTTTATAAATTTGCAATAAACAAACTTTAACGGAACTTTTCTCTTGATGACATTTCAGCTACCTTGTTTTTTTTCGGTTAATTTTATATTTATGAATTTCAACTTTTAACCGGAAAATAATTAAATAGAACATGTTCATGTTATTCTAGCAATGTACCGGGTGTCCCAACGGTGTGTATTTCTTCTGTGGAGCCTATAGAAATATCAAGTAGAAAAAAAGATATCAAGAAAGTTATACTAGACATCACGCGGCACATTTTAAAATTATTTTTAACTATACAGAGTGTTCCAGAAAATGGTGGTGTATAGAGAGAGATTTTTTTTTAAATGGAACACCCCGTATACTTTTACAAATTTAGATGTTCCGCGGAGACCTGATTACAACAATATAAATATATATCGGTTTCACTTAGTTATTTTCGTAAAAAAAATTTTTTCTTCGAAAATTTCTTAAGAATTTACAAATTTTGAACTTATGTTTCTGACTATGGAGATGACACAGACTTACGAAAATATATCGAAATATTCTTAGAACTTTGGACTTTATGAAAATATGAAAAAAGTTAAAATATCTTTTAGCATTATACAGGGCAAACAGTACTTGCGAAGCACTCAGTATCTCATTTTTTTTTAATGGAATGACCTATTTTTTATTTCAGAAACAGCTTTTTACTGATATCAGGTTATATACCTTTATTTCTAATATTTGTTTTACTAGAAATATTGTTTTTACTAGCATTAGAATTTTTTGGTTTTTATTCTTTTATTTTTTGAAATAAATTATAACCATAAATTTGAAAGCTAAAAATTATATGTTTCTAAGTAAATTTTCATTTCATTATTGTTAATCATGCAATAAAGAGTAAATATTATAAGTGACCGGCAGAAAGTTGGACACATGGGAAACTTTATTGATTGATTTCTCAGAAAAATTTATTCTTTATGAAAGTTCCTAGAGCTTCCCAAATTCAAAATGCAGATATCAAAATTCGAATACCACTGGTCACATACCGAGGAAATAAAAATATTTGAAGTGGACATTTATTTTCCAAAAAACGCGGAAATATTATTTGAAAAAGTTATACAGAATTGCTATAAGATCTCAAATATGAAATAATAGCTGACTACGATGAAAAATTTTTTTTCCGCATATTTACCTGTTTTTCTCGTATCAATGTGTGTATTGTATAACGTTAAATGTGTAGACCTGGATGTTTTTACAGGTGTGATGTAAATACACTCTGAGATTTACTTTTTGCTCATTTACTATACAAAAATTATAAATGGAAGGCTAAAATGTTCAAATAGTAGTAAAAACAAGGTTTCTAATGAAAGAAATGCTAGAAATATAGTATCACAAACTCTTTTAAACGGACACTAAATGGCGCACAAACACTTAATGTTTCGCAGTCGTTCGACAGCTTCGTTTAAAGTGTCCGTTTAAAAGAGTTTGTGATACAATTTTCCTCGGACAAGAACCAGCTTTAACTAGAAATATAGGTATATAACCTGGTATCAGTAGAAAGCTAAGTTTAAGAACTACCCATTTCTGAAATAAAAAATAGGTCGTTCCATTAAAAAAAAAATTTGATACTGAATGCTTCACAAGTACTGTTTGCCCTGTATAATGTTAAAAGATATTTTAACTTTCCTCATATTTTCAAAAAGCCCAAAGTCCTAAGAATATTTTGTTATATTTTCGTAAGTCTGTGTCATCTCCATAGACAGCAACATAAGTTCGAAAATAGCTGAGCGAAATTAATATATCTTTATATTATTGTAATCATCTCTCCGTGGGACATCCAAATTTATAAAAATATACAAGGTGTTCCAATAAAAAAAAAATCGCTTCGTATGCACCAACATTTTCTGGAACATCCTGTATAGTTGAAAATAATTTTAAAATGTGCCGCGTGATGCCTAGTATAACTTTCTTAATCTTTTTTTCTCTACTTTTTATTCCTATAGGCACCACAGAAGAAATACACACCGTTGGGACACACCCGGTACATATCGTAGAAAAATATTTGATTTATTAATAAAAATAAAAATTTGCTTCAAATTTTTCCCATAACTTAATATATTAACAAGGTCAAATTTTTAGCATGTAAATCCCTATGGCCACAAAAAAAAATTCACTGTATATACTTATATCTTTCTTTACACTCATATGAAATATAGACTGTCTGGAAAGAATTCCAGTATGTTAAATGGTAAACACTTTTAAACAAACAGAAAAACATGAGTGAAAAACATGTCTTATTACAACTAATATCCAGATTTGTCAACTAACAAATATTAAAATATTCTTAAAATTGTGACCAGAATGCTTTCTAATGAACAGAAATCGTTTTTATTATAAAGTTTACATTTAAAAAGAAGTGTGCAATTATGTTTTGCAAGTGAAAGACAACACTTCCAACATTTATTGTGATGTTTTGACATTAAAATAGGTTGAATTATTTTGACGTTTGTTTTAAAATGTAAGTTTGCACATTTCATGGCCTGTTTTCAATAAACCGCATAATATTTTCAACACAAGGGTTCATAATTAAAGAAAAAGAACTTGTAAAATTGTTTTTACCAAAAATGTAAGAAAAAATAAAATAACAGCACGCATTTTGCACGCATAAAACACCAAATCTAATCAGGATGCAGTTGATTTGATTTCAGGTTCCCTGAACGTTTAATATAACTTTTAGGATTAAACTGAAATTACATGACAAATAACTAGAATTGTTTTCCTTCTATCGTAATTGTTTCGTTCATAAATTCAAAAACTGGAAGTTGCAGTGTTATTTTACTTTTATGGATACTTTCTAGACGGATTCTATAAGCACTTTTTTTATTGGTTTTAATAAAATTATTGTAATCCACATATTTACAATTTTGTATTGTTTGGGATACTGCGGCAAGAATTTATATAAAATATTTATGTTAATAGTTAATTAAATTTTATAGTACTTATTCCCTGAAATTGCCCAACTAATTATAAAATATTTTATTTTGCATATTTTGTTATTATAGCATTAATTATTAAAGCAGTAAACATAGACTTCACGAATATTTTAGTTATAAATTGTAAAAATTCCACACGAATGACGTTACTTTATATAAATCTGAAACGTGTTCCATGAGGTTGTAATTTAATATAATGATACATTTATAAAATAAATGATATTGTATGTACCATCGATTGCATCGCATTTTGAAAATTTTTAAATACTTTGCTACAGTGTAATTAACAATTTTTTTCATGATTTGTAATAAGTAATAATTAATACCTTAATGCCTGGTTTATACAGTCACTAACAACTAACAACTGAACGTTAACAACTAAAGAATTAACGGATAGTACTGACATGAAACGGTTTATACAACTTCACTAACAATTAAAGAATTCGTTTATTTCAATTGGTTTATAGTTAATGGTTAATTCTTAAATTTAGTTGTTAGTGACTGTATAAACCATGCATTACACATTTCTCCTTAATTGAAAATATTTTCAGAGTCTACTGCGCAATAATTTATGATACTTTCATAGACTTTCATATATCTACTTAAGAAAATCCTTATAACAGGTTTGGGTATCGAGTAGGCTAATACAAATTAATGCACAGTTAAATTCTGCATCCGATAGAGTAACGATATACAGGGTATTTCCATTAAAAAAAAAATAAAGTTTTGGTGACTTGAAGTTAGCTTAAACAAACGCCATCTGCCGAGCACACTGTAGGTTTTTAGAATACTTTCTAAACATCAACGCATTATTTAAAGGTTCGTCTTTGAAAAGGCACAGATTAGATCTTCTTCCACATTTTTGTGACATAAAAAATATGAGTTTAAAAAGAAAGAGTGCTGAAGCACAAAAATTTACAAAATTCAAAATATTTCAAAAACGGTTGCATTTAAGTATAGGGATATCTTATAATTTTCTATTCAAAATACCTGTAGATCCTAAATTTGCAAGAAAAAGTATATGATTTCATTTAAAATAATGAAGATGACAGCGACGTCCGGTATAACTGTAAGTTCAAACAATTTGAAAAAAAGTCATTAGAAAGTGCACTAGCGGCTGTGGGAGAGTACAAATTTTCAGAGAAAAATAATGAAGTCAAGTGCCTAAACTTGTAATGAACAAATTCCGTGAATCATCCTACATATCAAAATCTTTTCGCCTAGTAATGTGATGATAATGATTTGCTATATACGTTTTAAATTTTCTGTTGTATAATAAATTACGAACAATTAGAAAGAAAAATTAAACTGCTTTCATTTGGTAGTTTCTATAAAATTCAAGTGATATGTGTTTCTAATTTGCCACAAAATTAGGTATAAAGAGAAATTCAAATTGGAATTCGTCAATTTCAGAGTAATCCAAATTAAACGAAAGAGTCCCCTTATACGCGTCGAAACTCCAGTGTTATATAAATGAAGGGATAACAACTTCAAGATAACCTTCTCGAATTTTTAGGGTAAATTTCATCCTTCTTTCCCACTGGATATTGCTTCAATTTGAACTTTGTGTCTCTTAATATTAGCAATATTAATCATAGAATAATGAGAATGCTAATTGCAATTTAATTATAATGAAGCGCGAAATGTGTTGGCGCACTGCGTTATCAACTTATGGATAAGAATTTGTAAAGCCACAAGCTTACAGAATTATATTAATAATACATTATGAAAACCCAAGTTGGAACTGGTACTTTAGGATATAATAGTAATGAGATGAATGTGTTCACAATACGTGCCAAGATTCCCTTGTTTTATAAAAAAGGGGATAACGACCTGAAGATGAGGCCTTGTGAATTTTCAGGGTGAAATTGAGTCCTTCTTATCTGCTAGGTAGCGTTTTCAATCCGGAAGCCATAAAGAAGGATTTGACAACGTCGGCGCATATTCTGAGATATGATATTAAATTATCTTTCAGGACGTAAAGTTAATGCAAAAAATGACTTTGAATTTCCTTTCATTTAAACATAAAAATCATTCTGCAAGCACAGGCGCTATATTTAAGTTACACCTAAAATTAATTATTTTCTACTCCTACGGAATCATAGATTTTTAATATTGTGTTTGAGTAGGTAAATGAAGACAAAAATAGTTGATATAATTGTAATACGTTTTGTGAAGATTTCACCTACATAAACCTAATCACGTTTCAACTTAATTAATATTCTTCTGAAAAGAAATTCCTCGTGCTTAAATTAATTTTGAGTGCAATTTTTCACTGCTTTTGCATGTCTGAGGAATACATACATATATCTAAGACAGTTTATTAAATCCAGTAAAATACGTCAGTGCATTTCTCAAAGGAATTAAATTTTTCTTTAATAAGCTATTTCGATGAGAATTTTTTAATTAAAGTTTTAATAGATTATGTGTACTTGGAATTAGGGAAATTATTATAAAATAATTATAAATAATTATTAATAGATTTCGTTAATATAAGTAAAACTCACTTTGCAAAAGTTAAAAATAAATTAAAGCACATATTACATTAACAATAAATTTATTTCAGTCACAAACATTTATGTGATTGATAATATAATATTTTCCTTTGAGGACATTTTAGTGGAGCTCTTTGCAGTTGATTTAACCACACGCAAAAATCGATTTTGTTAAATGAAACAAAATTGTGTCAAATCAACTAAATTATTCGTTTAAATAGCAGCAAACAAATCTTCATTCATGTCAAATAAATATTTCAGTTACAAGAATTTAGTCAAGTCAACAAAACTTTACTTCAAGCAAAAGAACGGTTGTGTGATATTAACAAAGAAATAAATATTTTTGTTATTGTAAGTATACGTATAATTTCATTGAAAAATCATTCAAAAAAGTAAATTTGTTGCTTTAAAAAAATATTCTAACCAAATTTTTTTCTTCATTGAAAACATGATTTTTCGATGAATTTTTTGAATGAACCAAATTATTGTTTGAATGAAATAAATTAAGTTAAAGATATTAATTTATTTACGGTAAACAACATGGGTTTCTCCGTGTAATGGATATCCAATATACAAAACTCAACAGTTTCTGAGAAATTTTATTTTATGTTTTTCTTAGAAATATGATGTAGGGTGCCTGTGTATAACAAATATGAACAAAAATTATTATAAATACTTCAATAAAATAAGAACGCAAGATTTAAAATTAGCTTATCTGAATAAATTGCAACCCAGTTACACATTCAGGCGGCTTTATTTCTACACATAGTTTTAAGAACAGGTTTTAAATAGTTCTTGAATCTTCTAAAACACATGGTGAATAAAAAGACACATTTTTATTATCAGTATTATTTGTATTGACCTATTTACGAAATTAAAAGTACTCGTATTTGGTGGGGGATTCACGCAGGGTACTTGCTCGTTGGAGAATTCAATATTTAGTATAACAGTATGACTGTGAAATAGACCGACAAAATGAAATCAATAAAAGAATCTATATCTGAGATTATGGCAAAAATTTAGAAGAAATTCTTTATACTTTAGTTTTCGAAAAATAACACAGCCCCACAAAAAAAAATGTTTTTCAGATCTGGAGGTCAGACTATGTCTACTACATGTTTTCGGGGTCGCTAAATCCGAATCCGCGATCCATTTAACTCCATCATGTCAGGTTTTACCAATAACCCCATATAACCCTATAACCCAAGCTGTCAAGTCCTATTACACAAAACGATTCTCTAAAGGGATCTGTGCACCCACACTAACCCTATAACCCTATACATTTAACCCCGAACCCCCTAACCCCATAATCCTATAACCCCATAACTGATAACTCCAATAACCACGTTACTCAGTAGTTTGATTTGATCTCTCATCGCGGTATTTATCAAGCCTCTATAAACAGAATATATTAAACTCTATAATCATCTAACACCTAACTCCATAATCCTGATTTTGTACATCATTCAGCCCTTAAAAAGGCTGTTTGTAATGTAGAGCAAATACGGTAATAAAAAATTTTCACTCATTTTGTTTTTTACAGCTATAACGGATTCCTTTTTCTTCGAATGATCTGTGTAAAGCATTTTTTTACGTTTCTTTTCTTCTTTTGGTACATCAAACAATCGAACTACTGCGTAACGTGGTTATTGGAGTTAAAGATTATGGGGTTATAGGGTTAGGGGATTATAGGGTTTAATATATTCTATTTATAGAGGTCTGATATATCCCGCGATAAGAGATCAAGTCAAACTAGTGAGTAACATGGTTATTAGAGTTATCGGTTATGGGATTGTAGGGTTATGCGGTTAGGGGGTTCGGGGTTAAATGTATAGAGTTATAGGATTATTGTGGGTGCACAGCTCCCTTTACAGGTTCGTTGTGTGTAATAGGACTTGACAGCTTGGGTTATAGGGTTTTATGGGGTTATTGGTAAAACCTGACGTGATGGAGTTAAATGGATCGCGGATTCGGATTCAGCGACCTAGAAAACATGTAGTAAACATAGTCTGACCCCCAGATCTGAAAAAAAAATGTTTGTGGGGCTGTGTACTTAATCAAAAATTGTACCGAAAATAACGAAACGTCCCTGGTTAAGAAAAAGCAGCCAAATAAATACAGCTACATAAATACAGTTTTATGATTGTAAAAGTGGCCACTGACGTTCTCAAGTTCAAGCGAACTGGTTGCTAAAATCTGATCGCCCGAAAATCGTTGGAATAAACGGGGTCCACACGAACAAAAAATACGGGGCGATTAAAATATAGCTTTCAATCAAAGCGCTACTGCCCGTTCACTAGGGCTGCGAAAATTTATCGATATATCGATATTATCGATAATTATCGAATAACGATATTTCCATTTTCAGTTATCGATATATCGATAATATCGATAATATCGATAACATCGATAATATCGATAATATCGATAATATCGATAACATCGATAATATCGATAACGTCGATAACATCGATAATATCGATAACGTCGATAATATCGATAATGTCGATAATATCAATAACATCAATACATATTATGTCTTACATTGGATGTAGTGACAGTGGCATTGAAATGAATTCGTCCGATTCGTACTAAAACTGTCCAAAAATGAATTTCATTGAAATACTAGTGAAATGATTTATTTTTACGGCAAATAATTATATAAATTATAATTTAAAGTTGGTTCTTGTCCGATGAAAATTGTATCACAAAATCATATTTCAATTTCGACATGTCGAACGACGGTGAAACGTTAAGTGTATAGTGCGAGATTTAGTGTCCGGTTAAAAGATTTGGTGATATAAATTATAATAATTATATAACTAACAATTGTCCGTATTAGGGCTGCGAAAATTTATCGATACATAATTTATCGATAATTATCGAATAACGATATTTCCATTTTCAGTTATCGATATTATCGATAATATCGATTATATCAGTAATATCAATGTCAATAATATCGATATTTATCGATATATCGGTAATATCGATATATCGATAAATATCGATATTTTTAAGTTATCGATAACCGATATTGAAAATATGATATCGCGCACCCCTACCGTTCACATAGGGATATTGGAGCAATCCGCTCGCTCAATAGGATTGCTAGCGATCGGATCACCCAAAAGTCGACACGTCAATGGACACCTTTAGAGCACGTAAACTTAAATTTTAAACTGAATTTGTGCAAGTAAGAGGGAGGAGACGAGGTGATCTCACCTACACTTGTTGAGAATGACAGGAGTTATGTAAAATAGTGAATTTTTCGAATGCGGAAAAAGCAGACATGATTTTTCTTTATGGGGAATTCGGATGTAATGCACGTCCGTCAACTGTGGATGGAAAGATTTCCTTTGCGTCAAGTCCCACATTTTACAATGTTTACTGCCGTTATACGTTTGCGGGATTAGGGAAAATTTCAACCTCCAGGACATCAGCTATGACCAGACGAGCTCATGCTCCGAATTTACATTTACGATAAAAGTTAAAACCTGTGCTCTTTTTTATATTTTTAAAAGGCAGTTTCATGTGATGATAATCTAGTCGAGCTATTTGAAAATTTAAAACAATTTGGGTAAAATCACAACAAATTGCAATTTGCTTAAATTTATCTGCCATATCGGTGCCGTTATAAAAATTGAGGTCAAGTTTTTTTTTATGAGGTTCAAATTAATGATCTCGATACGTATTACGACATCCGAAACGCATTTTTTACTACATGCAAGATCGGCGTTTATGAGGCGAGGAACTGTTGTTTTTTTTTACAATATCAGCTGTGTTAGCAAGCTACTCGTATTCATTAGGCACTAGCCTAGGTAGATGGAAATAGAATAATTATGGACATACAAGTAACAGCATTCGGTTCTACCTTTCACATCGACGATGTGATTAGAGTATTTTAAAGTCACCCTGTATAAATATAATAATTTAGAAAAGCTATTTTTTGCTTTTTTCTTGATAACAGCGAATGTCATAAAATGTTGTATTTGTTCATTTATGTATTTGCAGCTAGGCAATTTTTTAACAAACTATGTAAATATTCAGTGTTATCTCATTTTGATATAAGTAATCAAAATTGTAATATGTAAAGGTTTGTAGGATATGTCCAAGATTACTAAAGAATTTGAACGTAAATAAGTTCAAAAAATTTTATTTCTTACATCGGACATGTTTCGGTCACGGACATAGTCATCATCTGGCCGACTGGGAGGTACAAGGACAAGGAATATAATATAGAAGATAACAGTAATGAATTAAATGAAATAATTAATGAAAATTGTTTCTTTTGGATATTAAAATTTCACTCAATTTCTGACTCTCCTGTTATATCAGCTTTTAAACAATGACTTTTATTTAACTTGAAACATGAACTATAATAATAACAATTTTTTAATAACGCATATTTTTTAAAAATCTCAACATTTGGCAATCGGTTGAAACCTTCTTCAGGAAAGAGAAATTGTACTATTTTTAAGCTGTTTGCGAAAAGTTATTAAGTTTTCATCGGACAAAAATCTGGTTTTCTCTCCTGTATAAATAAACAAATCAGGTACAATTTATATCAGGTAATTACAAAAGTTTAAGAACGAAACTAAACGAATTTAGTTTGGAAACTTTAGAAAAAGAAATTAAATAAAATTTGTTTCATAATACGTCAACAGAATTCTATATTTTCTTTAACATTTACAAAAAAGATCAATAACATACGTAGGATTCCATAATAATTATCGCCGTAATAACCTGAGATTAAAAACACTGAAAATTCGAAGATATAATTTCAGATATTGGCAGGAGAAAATATTTTCTGCTAAAAATTACCACCGGGGGCTTCATTTTCAGAATTTGCTTGGCCGGAGCAAATTTTTTTTTGTAAGGTTTCAATTAATTTTTTCCTTCCCATCGCGGCCATTTTTTATGCTGTAAGCTTTTCCGCCCAATCAATTTTTAAATTTACCTTAATAAACACGTGCAGTACGCGGAAGTTAATTTCGAACATCAAAGCTTTACGCTGCCGTCGAGTTAAAGGAGGAACGTTTATTTTCAAAAGAATTTTTTTTCATCTCGGTACTTGTCTTGCCCGCAGCAAATCCACGGAACAGGCTGAAGATGAAATTCAAGAAAATGTAGCGAAGTATATTTTCACACGCCGTGCACCAGGGTAGTTAAACAGGGCAACTTTCTTTTACTGCCGCGAAAGAAAAAATAACAAATCTTCGTTTTAAATGTAGGAATATTTAATAAAGTAGAAGTTTACAAAGTTCTATATTGAAGTATTGTTTCGTAACATAAAACAGTAAAGTAGACAGAGTTGGACTACCCTGCTGCATGAAATCACTCGTAAACAATTTGGAAAATTTGTACAATCTTCGAATTCTGAAATCGAAAAAATAATATAAGTTGACTTTTTATCGAAGCAATTTAATAAGATTAAAATAATATTGCTAATTGAGATGAAATCGCTAAATGTTTTTCTTCTTTTTATTTCTTCTCCCACGACTTTATAGGACATTAGTTTTTATTTACTAGAATATATATCAAATTCAATTAAATGATAACAAACATAATCCCACAATTTAATATCTCACCTTTCTTCCAACATGTCGTCGTTTTTCCTTTTCAAACTGAACTTAATTATCTCTAAGGGGGCATTAACTTATTTTATTGAACTATTTATTGCATGCCCTGGAAACTCAAGGACTATAATCGTTTAATAAATTCTAAAAATTTCAAGTCGATTAGGATTTATTGGGGAATTTTCACGCTGGAATTATTAGAAATTTATAAGCCCGGAATTATTTCAGCACTTATAAATTTTCGCCGGCCCTAATACTTCGGGAAGTATTTTTACGAGTTTCGGTTTCGTCCCAAACATTTACGAGGCCCGAAACATTTTATGATTTAGTGTCGAACTCAACTTTCCGTCGAGCTTCAGGACTACATCGAACACATTTTACGGTGTCAACCGATCTTATCAAGGGAAACTTTTACTTTCACTTACGTTACGTAACGCTAGTAAATGTCCAGGAAAAAAACCGTTTACATGTTTACAATGCGTTAGAGGCATTTTGAAGTTCATTAATAATTAATTAACTGCCTATCTATGTCTTACTTAATATAATCTGTGATGTTTTAAGTTTAACTGCTATTAAATTGATTGAATACTGTGTTATATAAATAAGATATTTCACGTGTGCTGAAATAACTACTCTTTCGATCGATAGTACTTGTTAATTATCCTGTTCATTAGTGAATTGAGCCTGAATAAAATATGATCCTAATGCCCAGGCGTGATTACAGTAAATGCCTGAAATTTAAGTAGATAATTACCGTCGATCCGAAGAGGATGTATGGACGCAAAGGTTAATACAGTAATAAAATCGACATTAGAGCTAATAGGCGGTCTTTTGAAAGCACCTCGGGAACAAACCTGAAAATGGCGGCATTTTTTTGTAAATGTTACATTGGCTAAAATACCGTCAGTCAGATGCAGGCAGAAATTATCTGTAAGTGGTTTAGCGATAACTTTTATAGCTGAGTGTTGTGTGATTTTATTCTACTATTGATTAGTTGTAAAATTTATATTATTCAGTGTACCAAAATAATGATAGACTTCAATTCAAATCAAAATCATAATGATTTGGCATCAATTCTAGTGAAGTTAAAGAATGAAGTTTTTCTTGCAAAAATACACCTATCTGCAATATTATTTTTGGTTGTTTCCACCGGACAGTTATTAAAATTTTCCTTGTCAAATTTAGACTCACGGTGGCGTTTGCGCCTATTTCGTACAATAGCTCACAATAGTACTTTATCAATGGGCACTGAAATAGAAAACAAATGTTCGAGGTTTCAAATGCTTACATGTTCAAATAAACTATCCCAGATAACTATGGACACACAAATTCTGACAGAAAATTCATACAAAACAATTTAGATGAAAACATGACTAAAGTAAAGAAGAAAAGCACACCTAAGAACCGAACAGCAAATGGACTCTCAAAAGGAAAACAGCGTTAAATAAGACAGCCAATAAAGACAATGAGAGAAAACGAAGAAAAAAAAATAGGCAAAAGGCCGAAAACTGGTTCGGTTCAATTTTGGAACATTGATCTTATATCGTACTTTTGTCGTGTTTTTGAAAAACTTTTGTTTCATTTTTCTTGGTACAAAGTATTCGTTTGTAATTCATATACAGACCGAGTGAAAAGTATAGAATAATCAAGAATATAGGAGCCCATCGTCAGTGAAGTTGGTACCCCTTCGAATGAATTTTTAATTTATGGTATATGTATGTAAATTACGGAAATTCGCGAAGGTCAGTGACAAAGATCATAGTCAAAAGACGACCGCAAGAAACTTGCCAGAAGCAGATTATCTTTGGTCAGGTTCAGGTTGAAGAAGTGTTTGTTTGGCTCAGGTTGAAGAAGTGTTTGTTTGAGCATTGGTAAAGCTTATATTGTAGTTTTCCCTAAAAGCAAGGATTTGCCAGAAATATGCGAGACTGAATGACACGCTTGTACCATTGACTCGGCCAGTCTTGCATATTTCTGGAAAACCGATTGCTTCTAGAGAAATAGGGAAAACTACAGTAAAAAATTTACCAATGCTCAGACAAGCACTCCTTCAACCTGAGCCTGACCAAAGGTAAATACTGCTTCTGGCAAGTCTTCTTGAGTAATCTTGCGGTCTTCTTCTGATTATGATCTTTCCTATTGGCATTCCCAAATTTCCGTAATCGTTGTATACCGGGTGTTCTTTTACTATATGCAAATATTTAAACCTGTAATACATCACCATAAATGGCAACGATTGAACTCATATGTCCTTAACAAAAGTTTTACACATTTCGAGAAAATCGCAGTTGCAAATCGGGCAAGAATTAATCGTACGTCTATATATTTGAGGTAGGTCAAGAAAAGGAAATTTTATTCGACCGCAGAAAGCATCTGTTGGAACAAAAAACAGAACTGTAATCGAGCAGTGACCCAGTAACCTTTGCCGAGTTCGAACGGTTAATAAAAGCAGTTTTTTTTCACGTCGCAGTAAGTCGTATCGTAGCCAAGGAATCTGCTTTATTTTATTTCATTTATGAACATGACACACAGTTTATTGCTCCGTATCCTTTGGAATCAACAGTTTAGTTTGTGAAAAGTGCAAATGTGCAATGCAAGAACATTTACAGCTAATGTCCCCGCATTTACGCGATTATGGAACGTTTCGTGTGTGTGTCGCTAATGATGGATGCCGCTTTGAACAGTTAATTGTTACAAACATTACGAAATTACTGTAGTGAACGTTTGAATGTTTTCTTCCACACAATATTATACGGTGAGTGAGTGCGCCTTTACATATAAGTCACGCCTGCGATGTTTATTGCCTACGACCAGCGAAGCAGGTTCCGTAAGTTTTTTTGTTGTTTCATGACCGTCGTATAAGGGGAGGATAAAATAATTCCCCCCCCCCCTGTTATGAAAATTTTTTTTTTAAATTTTTCCGTGTTCTATGTGCTCTCACGGTAATGTGGTTAAAGTTTTTGCACTTATTTCACAAACACCCTGTTTGTAAATTAAAAATTCATTCGAAGGGATACGAACTTCACTGACGATGAGCTCGTAATAGTAATAATAATAATAATATTTGTCTGATCCAAAAACGTAACAGTATAGGATAAGTTAACAATACATCACATTTACAATAACATAATAACAAGATTGATGTGTTACAGGACGCTCCCAAATTCATTCTGTCATGTATTCTAAAGTCTAAAATGATAAACGTTTTCGTAAGATATTTTTTCTATTTTGCGTTGGTAACAGAGCTATTAACGCACCCAAACGAGTGCTTTAATAGAAAATTTCAATGCGTTAATGGCATTGGTGTAATTAATTAATTTAATGTTGGTAGTACTAATTCCAAGTATTTTTGATAAAGTGCAGTTCTATGACCGGAATTTGTAGTTCATTCGAGTAGGATAGTTATGAAATGAAGAATTCGCGACGAATTTGTTTGCGTTCTGCTTCACATACCAACAACGTTTATAAATGTAGATACCCACATAATATTTTGCTGTCGAAAAAGAGGGCGACAAGATTCGCGAAAATGCATTGAATACATTAGTCTTATAACCCTCTTTTGCAGTATCAAGACCCACCGTATATCAACCGCTCTCCCCAACAATACAGTACAATAACTAATATGTAAATGAGCAAGTGCATAAGTACTCGTTTCAATACTTCTGTATGTAGTACGTTTTTAAGGTGTTTTATTGCGTAATATATGCGTGACATTAGATTATTGAGACATGGTCAACATGGTCAGTCAACGTAAGATTATTGTCCAGTTGCATACATACATGTCGTTTACACTTAAAGCGTACTTTTTGATAAAACATAAGCATTTTGTTTTTATGACACCATGTTTTAAATTGGCTGCATAATATAGAAACCGATGATGCTTGTAGTTTTTCCATAGTTGTTTCGGAGATAGCCAGTGGTGCGTCGTCAACGAAATTAAATACCAGTCCTTTGCTTGATGAGGGAGATCGTAAGTAAACAGTATAAATAATAAACTTACATTTAATAAATTTCAGTAGTTCCGCCAAAAATATTCCGTTAATTTAAAGGTCAAGTTTACGCTCGACGTATGCCGTACCTATCGTAAAACTATAAAACACTTTCATGTATTTCGTTCATCCGCTCGTCTTTCTTAACCAGGAGCGCATCGTCGTTTTGGGAAAAATGTTTCATTACAGTATAGTCTATATAACGTGAAGGTCCCGTAACATGAACACCTGGTTTGGATACTCTGCAATCTGCATCCTCTAAAACGTGAACAAAATTAGTTAAATTTAAACATTTTGTAAGGAAAGAGTTTTTGTTTATAAATTTTTTAATAAAGATAGTTCATGAATCTTCGATGTTTTTTCAATACATACTCTAAATATGTATAATAAAGTTATACACATGAATTATAATGCAAATATGTAATTAGTATAGAAAACGTGAACACCACTGTCCTTAATTAGTTCGCGTTTTCGCGACTATAATCTATTCACGGTCTTTTTAGACTCTAGAGGGCCATGCTTTTTTTTCGTTAAGTTATGTACATGATTTTTGATAGAACTCAAAATGTGACAAATGTAAACTTCTGACACTTTAATGTCAGTCCCATCGACTATATTGCTTCTTATACTCTACGATGGCATGAAGAAAGTAAAATAATAGCATTAAAACAAATAATTACTTGTGACTTTGTAATACTAAGTCAAAATGCTCAAAATCATCAATGTTTTTCGGCGTCAGTTTTCAAAAATATAACCATCAAATTAAAATGGAATATATTCACTTGGAGGTACCAACAAAAATGTCACCCTAACATGGCCTACTCTGAGTCTAAAAAGATCGTGAATGGATTATACACAATAATATTTCTCCAAAACTAAAGTAGGGGTGACAGGGGGAATGAGAGCCACTTAAGGAAAATCAATATATTTTGAAAAAAATAGAAGGTTGTCATTTAAAAAAACACAAGTTGGCCTTGGATCTCAAAAATAAAAGGAGATAAACAAATGATATACGTCAAACAGTTTCCGAAATATTAAACCGTTCCATACTTTTGGCCTTCCCTGTATAAAAAGCAAAATATTTACAAACTTAATGACGTAAGTGAATTATTAATTATTCAAAGTAGCTTGTCTCAATATTTCTTTTCAGTTCTTAAGATATGAAGCCCCCATGCCAAAAGAAAAAAACACCGTCCGCATAAATTTACTGAAAATGAAAATAATGCACTTTTTGCGTCGAAAGTTTGGCCCGACGCGACGCCGACGCTACGTTGGACGAATAAATCTCGACGGATTTTTTTAACGAGTCTTGGGGAAAACTTTGCGTCGCGGCCGCGTGCACTCGAACTATTTATAATGAAACCAATTAAAACTTGCCGCATATTTATAATCCCTCGCAATACGTTTCAGTTCATAACTCCTCTATTAATAAAATTTTCAAGCGGTAATAATTTAGAGTTGCCAGTGTGAGAAGCTTGTTAAACTTCATTGCATATTTAATCGTCGGCTGCATATCTTCGCTGCGGACCGTAAACTTGGAAGAACAGTGTTAAAATCGCTAGTCCTAATGTTTTTTGTTTGTCTCTGGAACATTACATTTTCTGACATATTTTCACGTACTTTATTGCTTTTGGATGCATTAGTGCGAATTAGCACAATTAATGTAATTTATCGCCTTCCTCGAGTTCGTTGTGTCTGTTAATTAAGCTTTCCACTGTATTACAATATCCTTAAGGGGGAGTGCATTTGCAATGGCGCTCATGCATCGTCGATTTGTGAAAGAATTCCTTTTTCAAAAGCGAAAGGAGAACAGAAATACAAAAAATATATTTCCAGTTAAATACGTCCATTCTGTAATTTAATAAAAGCTCATTTATCTAACTACTAATACTAAAAGGCTCTTGTGAGTTAGACGTTAACAGCTCCATAAACTGAAATCGGGTTAAAAAAGTTGCTGTTTTATTCGATAAATACTAAAGAGCTTTACCAGTTTTCGTATTTTTTACATGAATATATTACTTTTATTAAACAAGAACGAAATATACTAAATTTAGGATAATCATTCCAAATTTCACGTAAGTTATCGTGAATTACGTGGGGGTTAATAACGCCACTTGAATAAACTCCCTGAATTTACTAGTGCGTCGAAATAACAATAATAAGAATAGATATAGTACGCTTAGTGTAAGCTAATTGTATTATGTATTAGAATTAATCATGACGGCAACCCGTATGGGTTTTGTTCGAGGTAATTAATTAGTGGCAAAAGTTAATGCAAGAAGTGAAAGCGGGAATTTTGGAGCGCAATAATTACGTCGGTTTTAACAAAAACACGACTACGTTGCTCGTTTTATTACGCATTCCTTTTTCAGGATGAGCCAATTAAACCGGGTTTTTATGAGATATGAAGCATCATTATCAAATTAGCTGTTGTTGAGGAAAAAATGAGCTTTTCTCTATTAACACATTGTTAACAAAGAAACAAGATTTTCTTTAATTGTGGCAGACCAAAAAGAACAATTTATTTTTTTTAACTTAATTTTTTTGAAATAAAAGTTTCACATGTTTCACACGTTTTTGAGCAATACATTACTACTACTTTTTATTTTTTTCATCCAGGTCTACAATTTCATAGAGGTCTCATAAGAAAATAATTATTTTTTAAATTTAAATTTAATATAAAATTGGCAAAAAAATATTACCGTTAGTGTCATAATAAGAGAAGTATTGAGTGTTTTCGAATTTATTATTTTTTTGTTTACGATCACCATAGAAATTTATTGTTTTAAGACTAGGGAATTTAGATTAATAGTCTACCTATAGAGTAGAAAGAAAATACTTTGAGTATTTAATTGTTTTTGTTTTTCATACAATCTCCACTTAACCATTTCTTATATGGTACCCTTTACAAAGCAATGAATAAATATGTTCCCTTTTATAAAAATAACTAACGTACCTATCCTCCATGGTTCACTTCCGAAATTATCTCAAATAATAAAACTAAATACAGAGTTCATAAACGTTATAAGGAGACAAACTTGGCTAATGATCTACTTGAATTTAAAAGATTACGCTCCCAAATAAAACCTCAAATTAAGCAAGCGTACAAGGCTTATCTGGAAAATCTTGAAGCAACACTCACGGATGCCCCAGGCAACTTTTGGTCATTCATCGGCTCAAAAAAGAACAAATCTAGAATACCAGGTAATATTTATTTCGAACAGACTTCATTTAACAGCCCCCAATCTATTGTTGATGCTTTTGCGAACTACTTTAGTTCTGTTTACATCGATTCAGATGCCTCTTGTTCACAAGAAAGTATTTTCAATAATCATCAACTCATATCTCTTAATTATATATCAGAGGCAGATGTAAGAAAAGCCATTAATAGATTACAAAATAAGATTACTTCCGGTCTTGACTTAATATCTAGTTTTCTTATCAAAGACTGCGCTGCTGTTCTTGTTACACCTTTAACAATTATTTTCAATCTTTGTTTAAAAAAATGTTACTTCCCATCTACTTGGAAAATTTCGAAGGTGTGTCCCATTTTAAAATCTGGTGACGCATCCGATATTACAAATTATAGACCTACTCTCTAACTTCGCAAAGGTCTTTGAGATGGTGTTGTATACTATTATCTATCCGCAAGTTCAGCATCTTATTTCAACTCAACAGCATGGATTTATGCGAAAGCGTTCTACTGTATCGAACCTCTGTGTTTTTACGCAGTTTGTTGCAGATGCCTTGGATGCACAAAAACAGGTCGACGTTATATACACCGACAGAGCGAAAGCGTTTGATCGCATTGATCATTCCATTCTCTTGCAAAAATTAAATATGATTGGGTTCAGTTCAAATCTTCTTTCTTTGTTTGGATCCTATCTGAACGATAGGTTACAATGTGTGGTTTATAATGGCTTCTCATCACATCAATATCCGGCACGTTCAGGAGTTCCTCAAGGCTCTAACTTAGGACCTCTTCTCTTTCTTCTTTTTGTCAACGATCTAATAACTTCAGTTAACTGTCACTGTCTTGTTTTCGCTGATGATGCCAAATTTTTCTCTAATGTTTCAACTACTGCAGATTGTGCTTTTTTGCAGGAAAACATCTGCCGAATCGTTAATTGGTGTAATGCAAATGGACTTTCGCTTAATACTAATAAATGCAAAGTGATGAGTTACTCCCGCAGTAGATCACCAATTGTTTTCAATTATAATATCTGTAATATTTCTACATCGCTGCGATAGTGTTTCTGATTTAGGTGTTACCTTCGACCCCGAACTCAATTTTAGGCAACATATATTTAATATAACAAGCTCAGCAGGTAAGATGTTGGGTTTTATTCTTAGAAATAGTACTGGTTTTAATAATATCACCTCACTAAAGACTCTTTACTTTTCCTTTGTTCGATCTAAATTGGAGTATTGCTCTTTAGTTTGGCATCCATGTTATGAATGTCACATTTCTCTACTCGAAAACATTCAAAGAAAATTTATGAACTTTCCCTGGCTTAAAGAAAAGGGATATTATCCTTATAGAGGTTTCTATCACAGTCTTCTTCTTAACTCCTGCAACTTAATATTATTGGAAAGTAGACGGAAAGTAACTGCTCTAGTGTTTTTGACAAACTTTTACATAACATGATTGATTGTCCTGCTCTATTGGAGAAGCTTAACATATGTGCCTCCAGATTCACCAGATATAGCTTTCTATTCTATTTAACCACACCCAGAACGAATGTGCTATTAAAGTCCCCCATTTATATTATGTGCGCTATATATAACACCATTTGTAACGTTTGCGACAACATTGCGCAAGTAATTGAGTGTTATAATAGAAACATCGTAGTTTAATTATTATTATTAGTATTATCGTCTCATTAGTTTAGCTTATGCTATTTAGTATGCTTCTAATATTTTTAGTATTGCCTGTAATTTGGTTTAAACTGTTGGGCAATAAAGACTATTATTATTATTATTATTAACTTTTTCTTGCCCTTTCGGAAGTTGCAATTTTCTTTTAGACTAGAAGTCTTTCCTGTTCAGCAATACAGCCGTTCTTTGTTAGAAGAAAATCTGCAATCCTTCATTTTATTTTGTTGCAAACTTGCAACTAAACTCTCCGAGCTGAATTAATTATCTTGTGAATGTGTTTAGAATTAAATGACAAACTGTTGCATATCTGTTACAATTCCACCATCGCGCAGATAATTAAAATACAGTGTCCGTTAAAAAGGACTAATTAGTTCATTTTCTAAATAAGAAATTTTATGTCAAAGCAATCGCTATATAAATTGTATTGTTTCAAAGAGATGTTTATAAAATAATTGACAATTCTCTAGAATTTCTATGGAGATCTTACGAAAAGCATTTCCACATCATCTGATTTCACGCAATGGCGACTTGAATTGGTCATCAAGCTCACCAGACACCAATATCCAGATTTTTTCTGTGTGGGTACCAAAAGAGTGAAAAACCAAGAACAACTGATGAATTTAAAAGAAACATTGAGTTAAAGGTTCGAGCTATACCGCAGGAATTACTTAACAGAGTAATGTCTAATTTCGTCTGCCGGAACACGATGGAGGGTCACACTAGTCATAGAGTATTTCATGAATAAATCTCCCATTCATACACTTCAACAAGTGGTTTTGTTTCAATTTGTAATTCATAACAATAAGTTTTCATTTATAAAATAAACTGGTTAGTCCTTTTTAACGGACCCTATATTTAGTCAGAGACGGCGTGTTTTCCAAGACGTGTAAAGTGTGCAGCATGTTTAGTTACTAAATAAAACTCAGAATTTTTTAAAACTGTCTTGAATTTGAAGACATCCCTTCTCAATTTTTGAGTTTTCGTTTATGAATTTTTCCAAGCAAAAGATCGCAGAAAAAACTTAACTGGCTTGATGCACAAAAAAAATTAATAGGCCCGCTAGTAAAATGCAGTGGATATTCAAAATTTTTTGGACACTGCTATTGATATGTAAACTGCGGACCGACGACGTACTCTATCGCTTTTGAATCATATTTGAGCTATTTTATGCTGTTTAAGAAGTTCAGGGCCTGTTGCTGGTCTGCATGCCTATAAATCAGCTTAAGCGTCTTCTAATCGTCCATGGACTTACGTTTACATTCCGAACTTCGGCCAATCTGTTATAGATGTCAATAACAATAAGGTGAGGATTTCTAACAACTGACAAAATAATAAAGCGGTCATCCCTATTCGAAGTGACTCTTCCAGATTCGGGCCTTTGCCTAAGTTGATCGCTCTTCTGATAGCGTTCCAGCACTCTTTAGACTGTCGAAAGACGTACAGTTAAGTTCTACAAGTCTTTGACTGCACCTAGCCTCATATAATGAAAATTCTTGGGCAGTTTTTAACAGAAAGACTAATTTTAAGTTACAAAATGCTGCAGACACTTGTAAACCACACATAGAAACTGTCAAAAAAATTTTACTTTTTTGGATTTTCGATTTTTTTCTTACAATCACTGCCTTTTGGCTACATTTTTAGTTGTTTTCTTAAATACACTATTTTTACTCTACATTTCAATAAATAGATCGATTCTCCAAATAATATTGCCATACAGGAAAACAATTAGTGTGTCCGTTTTTTTTTACTTTTCAGTAAATTTTTCTAATTTTTTAATAGTTTTGAAATGGAAGATTAGGCATCTGAACAAATAAAAGTCTCAGAGAGTTATATCAATGATATAGGCTGGATCGTCTAGCTCCAAGAATTCTAATTTGAACAGGTCGAGGTTTGTGCTTTGTGCTTTGTTGTAGTGTTGTGAAGAGAAAGAACTTCTTTCTCAACAATTTTAGACGCTTCTCTTGTATAGCAAGATACAATTTCTCAAGAGTATCAAAGTAGATACTAACCTTTCTACATTTAATGAACTAAAAGAAATTTCTGGTGTTCCTAAGAAATCATCATCATAAGCTTGCCTGCAGATGCTTGTGTGGACATTTTTGAAGAGAGCAAACTCCACTGATTCCTACTTCATCTCAGAATCGTCATAATGAACCCATATTTATCGGTACATTATACAATATATCTGGACTTCTTTTAGTCAATTAAAATTTTCCTGAAGAATTATTCAACGAAGATCAGGAGGAGTCAAAAATCTTGTTTTTTACCATATTGATCTCAAGAAGAAAGTAAAAGTATTTATCTTTACTTATAAAAAATGTAAATAAGAAATTCAATTACTCGTAATTCTTAATAAATTAAATAGAAATTTGATTGGTTCTTGAAAATAATAGAGAATTCTTTATTTATCTTTATAAATTTCTCTGGAATGAAATAAATGTTGGTGATTTACCGCAAGAGAGTTATATTTTGGTTCTATAATATCAGTAAATTCCAATACATTTGCTTTTACGTTCCAATTATTTAACATGAAAACTCGGCCAAACAAACGTACACAGGCTCAGATATGGCATTATCGGTGCAAATAGAAAATTCGGTGTCAAAAAAGCTCTCTACCCTCTCCGGGGCCACGAAATTCTTATTTATGGTTCATATTTCATTATTTTATTGCCACTCGGTGCGCCGACGTAATTCGTTCGAACGATTCCGAGTTCCTTACGCGCTTCGGTTCGTAAGCGAATAAATTCGCACTGTAATTAAATAAGGGAGCTTAAAAAATAAAACGCAAGACGTCATGTAAAAGTAATCACTTTTGCCGGAGATGTAATTATCTTAATGGTGAGGGTACGTTTGGAGTTGAAGTAAATTGCATGGAACGTCAAATAAATTGAAAAGTCTTTGACAAATACGCTTTTCATGAAAAAATCCAATACGCGAAGTAGATACGTGTAAGTAGTACAGGAATTAAGATAAGGTGATTACTGCTTAGGAAGTGAGACTTCTCTTGGGTATCGTTAAGATATGTTCATGTGAAGTTATACAGTAGGGAACATTTCGCATTAAGCACGGACATCGAACTATATAACGATGTTACGCAAAAGCACTCCGCTCATTGAACTTCTAACATGTTACGTAAACTTTTCAGATGATCGATGAGTATTAGCACAAATTTGTAATTTATTACAACCTACTCGCTTTACAAAGTAAGATTACGACATTAAAAATTAATTACCTGCTAAAAGTTAATAAAAATGAATCTGCAAAACAATTCCCATAAAAGGACATACTAGATCCCCGTTAACACTTCCAATTTGCCATCTTTTTATTTCTTTCTTCTACAACAGAGAAAGTGGGGAGATTTTCTCCTTTTTCTCATTGAATGAAACTCCTTAGATTACAGGTTTAGAAAGCCTTTCACATCTTTTTCAATAGGCTGAACTCATCTCACACAGTATTTGTTACAAATCCCACGCACTGAAAACGCCCACATAAAGTCACTTACTTCATCATATAGCTTTGAATGGGAATTCAGATAGATATTTCGCTGTAATATAAGAAATTTAATCATACGGCAATTCCCTTAAGATATTTGTTAACAGCATATTTTTATTTTTTAAGTATATGTGTTTTATGCTTTAGATTTTTAATATAAGCAATCGACGATCGCATACTTTTTAAAAAGTTCAATAAAAGTAAGCTCGCTTGAACGTAATTCATTTTTTATTGCCGAAGTTTCGAAAGGCGAAGAACTTTAAAAATATCAGATGTGTGTGTGCTCTTGACGCCGCGCCGTCTTACACAAAAGGACGTCCTTCCTTCGACACGCGTGCCTTCTACTTACAAGCTCGCTTCGAATACACTCGATTAAAACTGTTTATTTCGTTGCTTATTTGTTCGTTTTCTCCTCTTGAGAATGAGAATGTCGCATTGCTGTAGAAAACCTTCGTACAAAGTTTCTGGAATTATCTTTCGTTTACTTCAAGTTTGCAAGGTCTCAAGTTTGCACCAGTTATCAAAAAAGTTTCAAAAACACTTTTATAATTTGGTTTCGTTCAAAAGAAAATTATATTTTTCAGGTGGAAAATGAATAGGGGAGCACAATCCATGAACAAGTACATCTCTTGTGATTTAATTAAATTAATAAGATATTAAAAAGAATAAATCAATACTTTTAAGCAAGGATTCCTTTCGAGACTATATCAACCCCATAGAACCCCACCCATCATAGTGGTAGAAGTGGACATCGATTATGTTAGTTAGTAATTCGTGTCTAAATAAAAACCTGGTCAAGTAGGCTACATTTAGTGATTCTGCTATGTAAATGCAATAGATAAATTCTCGATCACAAGCCACTTGACCAGGTTTTTATTTAGACGCTCGTTATATAGAAGCTGGTAAATCTACAATTAGTTACTTCAGTTTATATAGAATGCACCTATCGTTTTAGAGCTATAATAATAATAATTCAGATTAAATGAGGAACGATGGAATTTCTATTTTCTTATGAGGGGACGATAAAATACTAAAAGTCATCCCTTTAAAAGGAGGGAGCATCTATAAATGCGCAGTCAGGTGTCTTATACTTGACTTTAAAATATTAGTTTGCTATCTTAAAGGACTCAGAAGATATTGTAAAAAACAACTTACAACTCCCACTTTATGAAAAAAAAGTTATATAAAAAGCTGACCTTATTTTTTGATGGGAGACAATTTTTAAACTTAGTGTTTCAATTTTAGCCTGGTCATGCCATGGTATGTACCTTCTCGATTATTCCAGTGAGTTTCGAGTCTAGTGCCAGAGGGTTCGTGCGTTTACTGAAAAAATCGAGAAGGAAAGGATCTCTGCTCTATAAGGGTGGAACGGCAGGCTCCTTGAATCAGTTACAATTCCGAAAGTGATACGTGTGATTACTAGAATATTTAAGTTATTTAAGTGTTATTTGTTAGACAAGTATTGCAGCACAATATTCTTCTGCTTTTATTGTGTTAAGCGATTATGGACATTAAAATTACTTATTTTTAAATAAATTTAACGATTATAATTTGCGAACCCCATATTCGTAACAATATAGTTGGCATGTTTAGAATTGCATTGTTTATAAAGAAATGACTAATGACATCTGGCTAATGTGCACGTAAACAACAAATAAATGAAAGGAAACGTCATCGTTATTAATTTCTTTTGAATTTATATTAATTAAAATGAATAATTCCTTGAATTTGTTTACAAAATAATGACATATTTAAAAAAATCATTTCCACATGAAAGGCCATGTTCATGTATAAAATCAAGTTGTCTAAAGTCCAAATAATTGATAAATTATATTTACATATGCATGTAAACAACAAGAAAATGAAAAAAATGCATTGTTGTTAGCAATTTTCTTTTCAAATTATTGTTATTGTCATATTATTATTAATTAAAATGAATAATTTTATTAAAGAAAATGATGAAAATTAAAAAATGGGTATATTATTAACATTATATAATTATAATCGTTAAATTTATTTAAAAATATGTAATTTTAATGTCCATAATCGCTTAACACAATAAAAGCAGAAGAATATTGTGCTGCAATACTTGTCTAACAAATAACACTTAAATAACTTAAATATAATAAATAATGTTAATATTAATAAATGAATAGACTACGTTTATGGTTTATTATAATTACGCACCAAGGAGTTTTTTGACCGTTGGGAATTAAACTGTTAAATAATGATGATAAATAATATGATTTGGGATCTATCAATGAAAATAATATAAGCCATGAGATAGACTATTGTTCATTATAATAATTAATATAATAAATTCAAAGGAAATTGCTAACCGTAATGCTTTCTTTTATTTATTCGTTGTTTACATGCACATTTGATAGATATCATTTGTCAGTTATTTAGGCAACTTGATTTCTTTGATTTCATACATAAGTATGGCCTACTCATTCCAAATTGATTTTCTCGAATTACTTCGTTCCTTTGTAAGCAGACTTAAGAAATTTTGATGTCGCTATAAAGAGAAAGAAAAGCTCTACCAAATGAATTACAAAAATTACAACATTGCTATTTAAAAAATTACGACCGTATAAATATTTTGACAACTACCAGTGCAATTGTTTTTTGATTAGAAATTCATAATCAGCATGAAAATTAGATAATCTTTGCCCATTTAACCGAATTTCTATCTTCAAAAATAAAATAAAATACTTGGAAACATGCCTGATCGCACTTGTTTATAAAAAGTATAATAAAGGGGAACTAAAAATTTGCTAAAATTTTTGAGCAAATTATCTATAAGCAAGTTTACAGTCACACACGCTCATATATTGCGTCATGTCAGGCATGGTTTTATCGCTGGTCGATCTATAACCACGAATTTTGTTACTGTAACACAATTTATTTCTGAGTATTTGGATAAGCAGGATCAAGTTGATGTTATACAGATCTCTCCAGTGCCTTTGTTACAGTTCATCATGGCATCGGCATTCTTCTCAAGAATCTAAGTTCCATTGGCATGACTTCCTCCTTATCGAGACCAATGCAATAGTACTTAACGAACCGAATGAATATTATGTATTTTATAACGGATTCAAATAATTGAAATATCAAGCAACATCGGGTGTCCCTTAGGGCTCTAATTTGGGCCCATTACTGTTCGTGCTTTTTATTAATGATTTGTTGGTATCTTTTTAAGGTCAAGCACTTGCCTTTGCTGATAATCTCAAAATGTATTCATCAATTTCAAATGTCCTCGAAGCTGTAAAATTGCAACAGTGCCTTGACACTATTATTTCGTGGTGTGCCAATAATTACTTAAGTCTTAGTATTAATAAACGTTGTGTTGTTTCTTACACTAGAAAGCTTTCTCCTGTCAATTTCCGGTATGTCATAAATTGTCAAACGCTAACACGAAAGGATTCTACTATAGATCTGAGGGTATCCTTTGATTAAGCGCTTAGCTTTTCTAACCATGTAAAAAATATTGTGACTGTGGCTTCAAAAATATACGGTTTTGTTTTGCGTAGTGCTAAATATTTTGACAACATAGAAGTGTTCAAATGTATTTTTACTCGTTGGTTGTTAGCAGATTAGAATATGTTCACCCTTATAATAGGTATATCTGCTACCGCTCAGATATTGAACGTATACAACGTAGGGTCCTTAAGTTCATTTCATTTAAGATCGGTGGGCAATATCCTCCTAGGGGCATTAATTATGACTATCTTTTATAAAGGCACAATTTTCAATCGCGTCACCGTCGAGATATACCTGGAGCCCGATTTATATGGAAGGTTCTTCATGGCCGAACTGATTTGCATTCATATTTGAGATCTCATAATATTTCTGAATAGCTTTTCCAAATAATATTTTCGCGTATTTTGAAAAATAAAGGTACTTTACTCTTATGTCGATTTCAAATATTTTGATCTCCTCGGTATATGACAACAGGTATTCAAACTTTAATAAGTGTATGTTGAGTTTGGGAAGATTAAGGGACTTTTATAAAGAATAAATTTTTCTGAGAAATCATTAATAAAAAAATTTCCCATATGGCCCGACATATCTGGGGCGATCTCTGAATATGTTTCAACTTAAATTTATGTGATAATGACTCATAGAGTACATTTATTTTTATACTGTCTTTTTCGTCCTATAATTGGAAATTTTTCTGTTGGATTACTACTACTACTACTACTAATAATAATAATAACAATAAAAAAAGTTAGCAATGGTGAACGTTTGAAATTCAATACCCGATATACTATAATAATTACGTTTTGTGTTATCTCCAGGGTTAACTAAGGGTAGGCATGGGTTTAAGAAGCGAGGCCAGCAAAATAAAGATCTTGTTTTTTATTAATCTAGGAAGCCGTGGTTCGTATATTACACCGTTAATATTGATATTTATAAGAATCATTTTTCGGAAAATCTTACTTTTAACTCAGTTTATTTTCTGTTTACACAAATTTTTAATCAAAAGTAAATTTAACTGAAACTGACCTCCAGAAACGCACAAACAAAAAAATTGCGACTTGGGTCTTTTATGGTTTGACTAAAATTTGGTAAAAAGAGTGAGAAAGAAGGAAAGGAAATTGATCATTTTCATTTAAATTTCGTCCGGCCGTGGCCGTTACAAATATATTTATTACTACACTAATATTAATAATTTTATGCATAAGTGTGTTCTTAAGAAATTGATTCAATTTTATTCAGAAGCATATAAAATTATTATCGAAAATTCACAATTTAATTTCATGAATACGTTTTAATTGCACAGTTGAATGGAATTTGGCATACAATTTGCGTGTTTACCAGAAAGTCGTACAAAACTAAAACAATAAAATAGTTTTCCTGAACTAGTTTTCTGCCGATGCACTTGCCAAATTCTATATTTGATGTGTTAAAATCACGAATTTCATGTTTTCAATGGCTTTTATCGTAATGAACACCTTGTATGTATGTTTTCCACTTGCAGCATAATGTCGGTAGATGGTTCCCATATATTGGCTTGATGGCCGATATTATCCGATATGACATTATAACGTTGCAAGGGATAACGACTAATCAAGTTTTATGCTGCACAAGCATAAAATACCTCGTTGATTGCAGGTCAGGATATAGCTGGCGCGTATTGTTTTGTAATACGGCCCTTAATCATTATTACATTAAAGCTCCAATCAGATTATACACGAGTTAAATTGGGCGTGATGATTAAATTTATGGACACGGACATGTGATTTTTCTAATAAAATGTTGCAGGTATCAGGCAAAATGAAAAATTGATATCTAAAGAAGAATATCTTACAAATTTCTATTCTAGTTCACTGCAAACAATTTGCAGAATATAAAATGAAATTAATTATTTCATAAAATATTCAGTCATAATAACTTCCAAGAATTTACTGACAAGCTTTACTCGTCGATTGAAACAATACATTACATTTGTTCTGATTTACACAATATAAAAGTTTCTCTGAATTGAAATACCGAAACTGAATTAAGGCCCAAACGGATTCCCTGTTTAAGATTATGGCAATCTTTGTGAAGCGCGCTAAGTTTTCAAAGTGTGAGTTCCCCGAAACTCCTTTTCCTGTTTTCTCAAACTGCTTCTCTGTAAGTTTCCATTTGAACAACTGCAAATAACTCTTCGCTATTGCCACGAACATCATTGTTATTCCGCTATTCATGAAACGAAAGAGAAATTATTTAAATACAAATGTAATAAAGAAATTGAACGTAAAGAAATATTTGGCCAAGAAAAAGATACTAGATGAGTATCGGATGAATTCTGTTTCTGTATCTGAAACCAACTGTTATTACATGAATCGGACGGAAGGACGAAACGTGGGACGGCTTTTATTGCCTCATATGCATTGGAATGATTGTCCCGACAAGGTCTGAGTAAAATATACGGCGCCTTTTATTTGCGTAACGCGTGTCTAAATGATAGCTTTCTCGCATAATAGTTTTGAAAATTAAATAAAAAGAAAGCACTTTCCTAACGCATAAAAAGAACTGCATGCCAAAAGTGATAAATGATCTTATGTGACCCCCATATTGGCATTGTTTTGGAATACTTATTTTATTAAGTACACGCAATTTAGAAAATGGGGAAAACGAAATAGTTTTTATTTCTACAATAAATAAATATAACTTTCCATGAAATTCTATAATATCTATAATATAAAAAAAATTCTGCAGATTTTAGGAAAAGAAATTGGAATCAATTATCGTCATTTAGGAAAACGAAACCAGCATCTGTCTTTGGACATCGTACCTTCCTGTAGTTTTCATTTCAGGCGTGTAATTTTCATACATTCTAGAATGTCAACCTAAATATAAATAATCATTAATCAGTAAATAAAAGCAATCGGATTTCCAAAGTCATTTTGGTAGGTGCAAATATCGTAGGAAGACGTACAGTAGTAATTGAGCTTCTGTGTGAGACGAAACAGGTAGTGTTTGAATTATTTTTATCTGTCTTGCCTATATGAATAATGCAGATACATTTGTTAGTAAGATAATTAAACTTTATTTTCTTATAATACGTAACATAGAACTTAAACTTGATTATTCACACACAAAAATATCAATAACGCACTCTTCTCGAGTTCTAAGTTAGGAAATGCGTCTTCTTCTCCGACAGCCCGACATCCATGTCCCTCGTTCGCTGAATCTTAAACACTAAACTACATATATGGCTCACGGCGACGATGACATGACTAGCGAGTGTCACGCCCTTTTTCGGTCGTTTAATTTGTCAGAGTATCTTAGTCAATTAATACCTACCAAACGTTCGGTTGCTGCACATCGTGGAGTTAACATTACCTGGGTCAAACCATTTGTACCCGAGCTCAGTGGAGACGGTCGTGGGCCAAAATGGGGACCAATTAGCCGTGACCAAAAACGTCGTTTTCGGAAAAGGGCGCTACCAGCGATTGAAGGTGATCCAAGCTACACTCAAGGTGATATGCGGTATCGAAATAGTTGCAGTTCCGCGCTAGAAGAGACGGTCGAAATGTAGTTTCACCGTTAAGACAGCAACCGCTGTAAGGGAAAGGGTACATCCGAAATGAAACGCCAAAGCGAAGATAAAAGGGTTGAAAGTCGTATATTGCACACCCCAGAAATCAATGTCACAAATTGTCGCAAAACGTTTCCAAAAATAGAAAATTACAAACCGAAAATTTACCGTTCGCAATTAGGCCTTTTCGCTAGCGTTTACAAAGTCCGTGAATATTGTTTCGTTGAAAATAACATTAAATACGTGAATATTAAATCAGTAACAATTTCAGCAATTCCATGACTATTGTAACGCCTGAACGGTCGAGTAGTAAGAGGACCGGCCTTGCAATCGCATGGTCGTCGTTTCGAACCGCACTCGGGATTTTTCTCGGGGGTGGCCGGTATGGACTTTAGGCACCCTTCAGTGTTGGAGATAAAATTCGACATTGCTTCCCCTTAAACGGCGAGAAGGTTGGAAGTAACAAAGCCATGGAACACTTTACACACACTCAAATACACTCCCGTTCCTGAGGTCCTAACAAGTCTTTGACTTAGGACCCCGTTGGGCAACCATCGCAGATAAAAAAAAAATTAGTTCATTAAGAGTAACGAAAAATACGTGAACAATAACTCAATGAAAAAGACTAGTAATTTAAATATTATCACATTCAAAATAAAGAAAATCTGTTCTTGATAAAACAAAATAAAGAAATAATGTGGTTTGTTCCGACCTTAGAGTTCCGTACTTGCAATGCCTGCAAAACGCGAAGTCCTCTTAGGCCGGTGAAGTTGCTCTTCCTCTTAGGCCGTTGAAACTGCTTTATGCCTGCAAGCCATGAAGTCCTCTTAGGCCGGTGAAGTTGTTTTATGTCCTTCCCTCGATGCGTTCAACGGCTAGTTCGAAGGGGCCGCGTGGAAAAAGGCAGTCACAATTACGAAGCGCAGAAGTGTAATCAGCATAATAACGGGGAGGGGTCCAACCAAACCAAAAGAAGAAACCCCGATGAAAGCTGTTTTTTTTTGACGAAATGCATTGAAGTCGTTCGAGTGCGAGGTGTCCGTAAAGTTACAAAATCCGGCTTAAGCCGAGTCAATTCTTGCTTCGAAGAAGTAAACAACGTCTTCCCAACTTCAAATCCCCGAAGGATGGCCTGATGTTACACCGCAAATTCGGGTAACACGAAATTCAGAAAGCACAAAAACAGCCACCAAGGTGAGACGTCGAACAAAACTGGCACGTACAGTTCAGCGAACAACCAGTCAAACAATGATGTTGTGCAGTGTATTAAATAAAAGTATATTTTATGGTTTATTAACGTATTGACTTTTTAGTATTGAAATGTTTACAAAAAACATATGAATTAATATTGTAATCATTGCACTCTAATAATAAGCGAACGAAGAGGCGCACTTTCAGTTTTTTAAATTCTTAACACTCCCACCCGAATCTTCGGTCGCTAAAAGTTCTAGCGCTCTCCGATTAACTTCAAATTTCTCCTTTGGAAGGACCTTAGTGAAGATGTCCGCTAGTTGTTTCGAACTTGCGACATGAGCAACTATAATGTCACCATTCTTGACATGCTCCCGTACGCTATGATATTTAGTCTCTATATGTTTTGTACGGCGATGAAACACAGGATTTGATATGAGTTTTTCTGCTGCCGTATTATCACAGTACAATATTGTCGGTTCCTTTTGACCACAGTTGATACTCTTCAGTAGGCGACGCAACCAAACAACTTCACGAGTTGCATCGTGAACTGCTATATACTCAGCATATGTAGTTGAATCAGCAATCACCCCTTGTTTACGAGATAACCACGATTTGGGTCCTCCATTTAGAATAATAACGACGCCGCTGATACTTCGTCGAGTATCTTGACATGAAGCATAATCTGCATCGGAATATGCCACCAACTTGTTTGAATTTTCACGGCCGTACGTTATTCCAATGTTTGCGGTACCCACTAAATAACGTAGTACTCGTTTGCCCGCTTGCCAGTGCTGTTCCGTCGGTGCATCTAAATATTTCGAAAGCTGTGCGACTGAATATGCCAGATCAGGACGGGTAGCTACTGCTAAATACATTAAAGATCCGATGAGTTGTCGATATGGAACATTGATCCTTTTTCCTTCGGCAACTAATGTTATCCCAGACATCGCTGGTGTTGCTACCGAGTGTGCATCAGACATACCAAACTTTTCGAGAACAGCCTTAATATAAGCACTTTGTACAAGTCGAATTGTTTTATTGTCACGATTTCGATCAATTTCCACCCCAAGATAGCACGTAACTTCACCGCTTCTAATCTCAAATTCTTTGCTCATGGCGTCAATCAATTTTTTAAAGTCTTCTTTCGATTGGCCAACGTCGTCCGATACAATCAACATACAATCCTACCATCAATTCTCCTTCTTTAGATGTATAAACACACGGATCAGCTGATGTTCATATTAACCCAAATTTTTGCATGAATGCATCGAATTTTGAATGCCACTGCCGAGGAGCTTGCTTGAGACTATAAAGGCTTTTGTTTAAATGACAGACGCGATCTGTACCATCATCAAAACCTTCCGGTTGTTCCATGTGGATTGTTTCATTGATATCACCATAAAGGAAAGCTGTTTCTACGTCAAATTGAAAAATTTCATGATTCTTCACAGCTGCCACTGCTAACAACGTGCGCACTGAGTCGAATCTTGCAACTGGTGAAAACGTTTCTGAATAATCTAATCCGGGCTTCTGAGAACATCCCTTAACAACGAGTCGTGCTTTGTATCGATCGACTGTACCATCACTTTTCGTCTTTACAGGAAACACCCATCGGTTTCGAAGAATATTACGATTCTTCGGACGATCTACCAACGTCCATGAATTATTATGAGCAAGTGATTTCATCTCGTCTTCCATTGCAGACTCCCACTGACTAGCATCGTCCGATGCTCTGGCTTCCTGAACCGTTGTTGGTAAATCAACATTGGCAATAAATGCACTACCTGTCACAATCAACTCGGCTGTTTGCTTTGAACGTGTACGTTGTGCAATTCAATCAGATGTTTCTGGTTTCATTTTACTCTTATTTTTTATATTATTTTGATCATCTTTGATGTCCGCAGTATCAGTTCTGTCGTCGTTGCATTTTTCTTTAGGTCCTTCATCTTCAATCAGCTGTGTATCAACTTCTTCATTTGGCGTGATAATTCTTACCATTTTCATTGGTACTGATTCATGTACTTCGACATTTCGACTTATTGTGAAACGCTTTGTTTGTGGTTGCCACAATCGGTAACCAGCTCCATCATAACCGACAATAACGAACTCCTCAGACTTTGGTTCGAATTTATGTCGCTTTGAGCTATCAACTAAAACAAATGCTTTACTACCATAGATTCTCAGATGTCTGATGTCGGGTGTATTACCATAAAATGCCTCGTACGGAGTATGACCACTGAGTCGATTTAAAGGAATTACGTTGCGAATTACTGTTGCCGTTGAACAAGCTTCAGCCCAAAGTCCTCGAGGCAAAGTAGCTCCTTCCAGCGTCGCCGTGGCCATTTCTACGATCGTTCGATTCTGACATTCGACGCGGCCCATTTGTTGTGGTGTATATGGCGCACTATTGTCATGTTTGATCGTATGTTTACGCATAAGATCGATCATTGCTGCAGATTTAAATTCTTTTGCGTTGTCTGAACGCATGTAACGAATTTCATGTCCTGCTGCTTTGTATTCCGCAATGATGTCCTGAACGGCTTCTAGGATTTGTGACTTCTGCTTTAGTGGTTTAATATGCAGAATTCCAGAGTAATCATCAACGAAAACAGCCATGACTCTTGCACCACCGAATGATTCCACTCGCATTGGACCACAATTGTCATAGTGAACTAGACTTCCAGGTTCCGTTGCACGCTTTTCGTTTTTGTTAAATGACGGCTGTGACATTTTTGCACGAACACAAACTTCACATAGGCAATCGTCAATTTTACTGCTTGAACACGTTACAATGTTCATTCCCGTAACAGCCGTTCCTTTTGCTAGTTCGCGTACCGAACGATAGTTCACATGTCCAAGGCGTTCATGCCAAACTTGCAACGTTAACCCGCGCACAGCATTATTCGCACTTACCGCGTTGTTGCCTTCATTCTTTACAAAGTCCATTTCATACAGATTATTTGATTGTCTGTAACCTTTCGCTATCATTCGACCGTTTTGATACATTACTAGTAAGTCCTGTTCAAATTTGATATCTACATTCTTAGTTGTTGCCGATCCGAGAGATAACAAATTTCGACCCAATTTTGGAACTAAGACTAAATCCGTCAAGGTTACTGGTCCTCCGGACTGCGAGCGAACTTTCACAGTACCACGACCTCGAGCATATACGATGTCATTGTTGCCGACGGTAATTGGAGAAGTACCATCTTCAATTTCATCCATTGATGTAAACAAGGAACGGTCAAATGTCATATGATGCGTAGCACCGCTGTCACCGATCCAAACATCCTTGTCACACTTAACTGTCAAACATTCCTTGCTCGCAAACATCAACGAACCGCCTTTTGTTGTATTTGCTTCAAATCTTGGTTTTGACTTTTCACGTCGATCACACTTTTTCGGACAATCACGACTGAAGTGACCAGGCTCATTGCAATTGTAGCAGCGACGATTTTCCTTACTTGATTTCTTTTTATGACCACCCTTGGCTTTTGTGTACAACACATCACCCTGTTTGATGTCCATATCGGCCGAATCATTACGTGAATACCTCCAACAAAAGTAATTGCTCACGTAGATCATTGAATTTGAACGTTGCACCTTGTGCTGCTTGCAAAAAATACTGCTCACGAAATGAGTTGAATTTTGACGGCAGATCCGTTACGAGCTTCGACACAAGCAACGTGTCTGCGACCTCTTCACCAGCCATCTTCAAACGTTCGACGATGATCGAAAGTTCAGCACAGTAACTAGAGACTGACTGACGATCACTAAACTTTAACGAATGCAACGCTTGTGCAAGAACATACTTATTGGCTTCACTTTTCGGTTCATAAAGTGATTTGATTTTTAGCCAGATTTCATTTGATGTACAACAGTCACGAATGCTAGCATGATCATTATCGCTAAGGCCACCTGAAAGTATGCGCTTGGCTTTTGCGTCCAACTTTCGCCATGCCTTACACTGATCTTTCTTTGTCTGATCTGGACACTGATCTTCTCCTGACACGACCTCGTAGACACCGACGCTTTCCAAACAAGCAATCACTTCAAACTTCCATCGTGAATAGTTTGATTTCGTCAATACGGGGACACGGAGATCTTCATGTGACGACATTTTTGTAGACCTCAAGAACAAACGACCAGAAGCACTAGACTATACACACGTTAACAAACCGCGCTGTGCCCATAACCTGTTGTGCAGTGTATTAAATAAAGGTATATTTTATGGTTTATTAACTTATTGACTTTTTAGTATTGAAATGTTTACAAAAAACATATGAATTAATATTGTAATCATTGCACTCTAATAATAAGCGAACGAAGAGGCGCACTTTCAGTTTTTTTAAATTCTTAACAAATGATAGATCACGCGTCTACTTGCGCAAGGGATGCTGGGAAATTTATGCTCACGCGTAACATATCGAAAATCAGAACAAGGGTATGCTATCGTCCCCACAGGTATAGCAAAAGGGAAGTATACCCATCGGTATTATCTAAGTCGAAAATAAAATGTAACAATTCCACCCTTTCCTCCCAGAAGAAATTTTTCCAAAAGAAATTTCTTTGATGACTGCTTCGAAAATATAGCACGGAAAAAAAGGTTAACACGAAACGACAACGCAAAATAAAAATCTAATACGAAACGACAATGCAAAAGAAAAAAAATCTAAGTTCTGTAGATTCAGGGCGACGAAAAGGACAACTCCAACAGATGTGAGGGTTGAGCGGGAAGAAGAGGAAACAGAAAAGAGAAGGGACGCGAAGGGTCGACAAGTGTCAACATCGTCTGACCAAGAACTACCACACTTCGCGACTACAGCCAATCGTTTTGAAAGACCACACAATCCACAAACCAAGAAGGAATAATCACTAACGCCACACCTCAAATACAGACCAGAAATGTTGCTAATCATATACACCAATGAGGAAGAAATTTGCCGTATTTGCAATCTTGACGCGAGAGTGAACGACTAAGATATGCTATGACTTTTTCTCCGTCATCGAAATGTTGAGTTAGGACTGCTCCAACTCCGTAGTCTGAAGCATCCGTCTGAACCACAAATTCTTTTTCAAAATCTGGACAGGAAAGAATTGGTGCCGAAATAAGATGTTCTTTTATTTTGTTCCAAGCCATGTGGACCATGAAAACTTTCTATTCTTGCGTAATAATTCCGTAAGTGGCGAGATGATGGTCGAGAAATTTGGAATAAAACGGCGGTACCAACTAGCCATTCCTACTACACGTCGGACCTCTGAAACACTTTTTGGTGTGAGGATCGATAAAATAGCCTGCACCTTTTCCGGAGTTTATTGACCACTTACCCAAGGTATTTGAACTCCTCACGACAAAATTGACACTTATTCCTATTTAGAGTTAGACCAGCCGATGCGATCCAAAACCTTGTTAAAGGTGGACGTCACAATAATAATATCGTCCAGGTATACAAAGACATAAGCTCAAGGTCAACATCGATCACTCGATCTATAAAGCGCTGCCACGTCGCGGGAGAATTGTGCAAACCGAAAGGCATTCGTTTGAATTGGTACAACCCTCGAATTGGGACCGTGAAAGCTGTGAAAGGTCGAGATTTTTCAGCCACAGGAATTTGCCAGTATGCAGATTTTATGTCCAAGGACGTAAGATATTTCGCGTCTCTTAGTTTATCCAACGTATCGGAGATGTAAGGAAGCGGATAAGCATCTTTTCGCGGTACACAGTTCAATTTGCGGAAATCGACACAGATCTGTAGAATCCGTCTTTCTTAGGGACCAGTAAAATTGGTGAAGCCCAGGGGCTTTTGAATTCTTCAACAACTCCTGAAGCCAGCATCTGATTTAATTCCTGATCGACTATCTTTTGCATAGCAGGGAATATCGGGTAATATCTTTGCTTTATTGGCTCGCTATCGGTAAAAATTTCATGCTCGACCAATGAAGTACAACCTAGGGTTTAGAAAATGACTATCTACTAAGTCTTCAAGTTCAGATCTTGTTCAGTTCAGATAAAACGGCATCCACAGAACAAGTCGGATTGGCAGAAAAATGCTACTCACCACGATGTAAATCAGACACGATTCCCATATTTCTCAAAAAATTCGCGCCAATTCTTGCTTCGAAGAAGTAAACAACGTCTCCCCAACTTCAAAACCCCGAAGGATGGCCTGTTGTTACACTGCAAATTCAGGTAACACGAAATTCAGAAGGCATCAAAAATGGCCACCGTGGTGAGACGCGAACAAAACTCGCACGTACAGTTCAACGAATAATCAGTCAATCAATGATAGCTTTGTTTAGAGATCTACTTGATCTACTCTAGCCTTTCAAATTAAATTCCTTTCTTAGAGTGCTACTCTTGGATTGATAGTGAAATAATGATTAAGTTTTGATATTCCTCTGATTCATGGTAGCTGTGAATTTCAAAGATTTCTAAACTTCCTTTCTCTCATTATAGTTTCTTGTGAAATCTTCTGTTGCACTTACTAAATGAAAAAAATAATGATAATGAATAAATGATGATCAAGATACTAATATAATTCGTTTTTAATTAGTTTGCCGATTTTGAGATATATTATCATTTTTTTTATAATCATCAGATTCCTAGCTACTTTTAATTTCATTAAAATAAATCTATTCGTGGCATTGTGACTGCATTTGTTATAAACTGGATTATGCATAAAATATTTCACTTTTCTGGTTATTTCTACATTTCAAGGTGCTTTTGGTGTACTTTACGTTATCTAAATGTCATAGTCGAAAGCACTATTCAGGATGAGCTGGTTAATTTCTTCAAAGCATTCTTTCGTCTGCAAACCCTTCCTCTCACGGCATCCTAACAATGTCGCTATTACATTCTTAAACTGTTCTCTATATTGAACGCTTGGTTGTGAATTTTAGATCAAAGAACACTAATTTCAACAAATCTTATCCTGTCAACTCCATCACAATGTCGTTTTAAGGGCTCCGATTTTCATTTCAGGGCTTTCTGAGTTTCCGACTATAATTACGGCTATATTTCATTAATACTCGGAAACCGAGATTATTACCCGCGTAATATCTGCGTTTTCCCTTTTCATTATAAAACGGTGCGCAATAACGGGTGACCGAAGTTTTCGATTAATCCAAGCAGTCAGTTAAATTTTATTGTACCTAAGCAGCATTGAGAAACAATAAGGCACAAGCGCGATTGCTTAGTTTCAGTTTCGACGAGTAAAAGCTGGCCGGATTTCAAAATTAATAAGAGACCATTAAATAAATTCCGGGCGCCCCAAAAACTCAGTCGCTCCCCTTTTCGTCCGGATTAAAATACGTAGACGTTGGAAGAATTATTTATTTGTAACATATTGGAACCCCCTCGTTCCATTTAATCGGTGCTAATTGTCAAGCCTTAAAAAATCTGACGGCAAAAAAAACGTAGTGCGATTTAAGAACTCGTTTCTTTAGCTTCGATTTATTTTCATCAAAAGGTAGGCCTTACCGACAAGCTTGGGACTAGTCAGGGTGTTAATTAAAAAAAATTGTTTTAAGAAAGAAATGTTTCTTATTTAATTTAAAATGGAGAGAAACTTTATCAAAGTTGGCTATAATTTTAAGAGTTTGAAAATCGAAGTTTTAAAACATACGCTAATGATGTCAGCCAAAGTTTAATATTCTAAAAAAAAGCAAAAATAATCTTACCGGGGCTGGTCATTAGTTATCACCCGATAAACGCCCGCGACTGCTTCTGGCACAGAGGACTAATTAATCTAGCTAATTATCATCATAAATAAAATGAGGCTTTTAATGCTTGAATACATTGTCAGAACTCGCAATAAATTGTCACACTTTTCATTCATTATAACAATACAATTATTAACACCAAGTAGGGTTTTCGAAAACAAAAAGAAATCTAAGGCGTTTTTTTATTTGAGTTGGAATTGTTTGATCCTGAATAAATTATCCCTGGTCAGAGAAAGCATTAAAAATTTATGTAATTATTAAGTATTAAACAACATTAAAAAAGCAACTTAAAAATTGCTTGTAACGCTCGTTTTTTTTCAGATAGATTAATACAAATTAGGGTTTTGTTTCTGTGGAGATAGTTAGACGTAATGAGTCTATAGTTTACTTCGACTAACAAACACAAACACATTTCTGAGCTTAATTGAAATAAAGCGTTTCCGTGCAGTTGGTGGTGAAGTTGGACGTCGTTTAAATTATGTAGCACGTAAGTAAAGACATGCACTTGCGAAACTCCAAATGGGATCAATAACGGAAAATTAGTCTGAAGGAAATTGTAAAAATAATTGGCGGTGAGTTCTATCTTAAACTAAACTTCTCAGATCTTACGTGAAATTATTCCTTTGAATAATCTAAACTTCGAATGAGCAAACTGCAACAAATTGTAAACTCCAATTCAAATTTGTCCCGCCAACTGCATCTGTTCCTGCTGGCAAGGCAAAACGATATTTTCGGTACAAGAAAGGGGGCTCGCTATTATCTTCATTTGCATTCGTCGAATAAACATTCCCCACCGACGACGACGAGTTCGCGTTAAAATAGACCCGCGACGTTATGAATACGTACAGCATATAGTTCGGCCAACTTAATACGAAATCTCAGCTTGGGGATTTGCATATAGGTCGAAGGATAACTTTACGGCGGGGAAACAATCGCATCATTACATCTGCTCAGTTCGTATAAGTCAAGCTCATTTCGTCCAACTTCCTTGATTAAATTGGGAATGGATCCTTTGTACTATTGAATATGCATTAATATTTTGATGGAGAGATCAGGCAAACAAAAGACGTTCATGCGTAGATTGTTATTGGATTTCTTTTTGAAATTAATATTGATGTTACAGTTTCAAAGTCTCCAAGGTGTTATCTTTTGCAAAATAGTTCTACTGTCATTCATGTCTTTAGGTTTAGATAAATATTCTTGTGATATGTAACTTCGTAAATATTGGTTGAAGCTGAGTTAATATTGGTTGAGAAATATCGTCGTCCCCAGGGTGCGCCATCTGACTTTTCCCGTCGTTGAGAATAGACTCGCCCTGCAAGACGACACTACTTTTGGCGGCTTTACCGCAACACTGACTCGCTTCGCTAACCACCGCGGGAGGACGCTCCGACTTGTTGACTGTGGACAGCTGATTGACATTGACGCTGGATCTTTGTATTTTATCAAGGTCGGATTGGCCCTATTTTTTTTGTATCAATTTACATTATCGCGGGGTTTGTTCAATTGACCCGTTTCTCGTGATATCGTTAATTCTTTTGTTCGTTTGAAGTTATATGTGTGACTGAAGCACAGATCTGTGGTACGGGTTAAATTTAACTGTTATTTATTTAATTACTTTTCGTTTTTGAGTTGTCGTTATTCAATTTATGAGCAAGTTAAATATAAACAAGTGTGCTCAGCTGGTGCGCTTTATTTTAATCACTTTGCCCACCTTTTGCTTTGGGGTTTCGTCGAACCTCCCTTCTCCACGAGTTATGCCGAGCCGGTGCGGAGAAACATTAGCCACTCCCACTAATTTGCAAACCTACTGGTAGGTAGCAGGCAACAAAATCATTTGCACGAACAAAATACAGTTTATATGTTTTTTAACATTTCATAAGCTTCATCTCTGCTACCTACTAGATGAAAATTCACTCGGGAGAGTATATATCTTGAATGCACTCCAATTTATGTTTATACATCTATATATCCTAGGATTAAGACTGTCGTGTTGAAGGTCACTCAGAATGTAAAAGGAACCGACATAGTATTCTTTTATGATTTAAGGGCCTCTTTGTGTCAAAGACGTGCCAATTTTTTTTGTCCCTGTCCGCCCTGTGAAGGGGTCCGCCTAATAAAAGTTATTAATGCATATCATAGGCTTTCAAATGAGCTCATACTTTTAATAGAAACAAACAAATGAAGTTAAGAATGGGTAGAGTGCTATTAAACATTTTTTGATTTTCTGATTGTGCTTTTCTATGCAGGTTTCACACATAAGAGATATTTTTTTAATTTTCAAACATAAATAAAATTAATCTTTTTGTAGAATAATTAGTACTATCATTATTACTCTGCAACTCTATTTATTTTTCTGCTTAATTACAGTTTTAATTTTAAGATTATACCAGTTATACCAGATCTTTGTATATGTAACTTAGATTACGTCTTTAGTATTAGTGTCCTGTTGTAATGTTTTCTGGTTAAATAAATAAAACCTCCTATGATGGACACCTTTCTTATGTGGACACCTCTTAGGCGGACAGTTTTCAATTCACCAAATTATTTTATATGTAAATCATAATAATAAATGTTGTCAACCAACAAACCTTAGATTATCTCTTTAGGTATTTTATAAGTTACTTGTATGTTAAAGAAAAATTAAGGATTTTAATATTATTTATATTAGAAAATACAAAAAATATCACTTTGGAAAACATTTCAGTATAAAAAAAGCACAAACAAATTGTTTAACAATTGCACTTTACCCATTCTTTAAATTTCATTTTTGTTGTTTTTTTTCTTAAAGTTTTGAGCTCATTTGAAAACTTATTAAAAGTCTTTATAGCAATTATTTTAATGATTTATAAGCTCCACCCCCACGCAATGATACCATAATTAAAACAACTGTGAGAAAAGACACAATAAAATGATATAAGTAATTTTGATGGCATAATTTTTTAAAGTTTAACAAAAACGAAAAGCAAATATTTAGTTTTATTTATAATATATTCTGTGTGTTTATCCCATTTAAAACTATAATCTATTTGTATATCCAATATTTACAATACTCAACTCTTGTTATTTGTTGACCATTTATTTCCCTGTTGAGGAACACTCACAATATATTCCAAAAGTTATAAAAACTGTTTTAGACAAGTTAAATGATAATTGGTTTAAAGCTAAAAATGCACTAACAGTCTTAAGAAAAAAGAGCATTTGATTTTGAGCCTTGACCCAATATTCGGATATTACAATAACAGTATAATCCGCATATGACAATACACAAGAGATTCAGAGATTCAATTGATATATAAAACAAAATGTAAAGGAACTAGTATTGTTCGTCGTGGAACACTAATTTTAATATTATCAGGATTGCTGTTAAAATTTGCCAGTTGGTCAGTTTGCTCTCTGTTACTGAAATAACTTTTTATAAATTATAAGGCCATTTAGTGTAAAAGATTTAAAAAAAAACAAAAACATTTAACTGCTCTGATGCTGCTAAAAAATGCTAGCGAAAGCTTAAATATTAGGAAAAAGTTTTTGAACAAGAAATCCGAGAAGGCACTGCCTTGCCTTCAAGGTACTGTTTCTTCTTCATGTGAATGATCGCGATTCTTTTTTTTTGTAGCAGAAAGCAGGGGATACCTACAGTTTAGTCCTTACATTATTAATAAAAGTTGAAGATAATTATATCTTCAACTAACAATAAAGTCATAAAATACAATTTTCCATAATACAAAATTTTGATTCAATTCACGGGAATACGACTGTTACTTTAAAAGAAAGGTCCTATATCTCCGTAAATAATGGTTTTAGATATATTACTATTATTACTATTATACTAATTGATAGTAACTTAAAATCAAATGTAACTAAGTCCTAATATACAGGTGTTCCATTGGAACATTCAAAGGGGGTTACAAAATAGCCAAATTTGATTACATGGGGAAAATACCCGTACAAAATATCTCAACTTGGTATTAACTGCGAAGTAGAGAAATCTTTGTACTCCCAAATTTTAATTTCCTGGAAATTATATTACCATGCGCATTATGTGAAGTCAAATGGTCTAAATTTTCATATTGTTATCACTTTTACTTAATAATTTAGTTATGCTGCATTCAAATTCAAACATTCTTCTTCATTGTATATCATATCTTACACAAAACTTGTCGTCAGTCCCACAATTTCAATAAAATTAAAATGTCAAGCGTTATGTTTATTTAATGTAAATATTTATTTAGCTATCACATCCAATAAATTTTGCACATTTGTTATAGTATACATATTTACTTTAATCATGTAAAACTAAAAAATGACTAAAAATTATAAAGCGAAATCTTTGACATCAAACTAAATAATTATTCATTTATTATTAATTAGTTTGAACTAATCGAAACAAAAGATTAAGAAGATGTAGTTAAAATTTAATAGCCGTGACGTTAGCAAGTTCCCTAATATTCCACCAAATAATCGGGTTCTAAAGCGATCACGTTGTTATCACAAAAACAACGAAACACCTACGCTCCCACAGCACAGTTTCTAGAGTGTAATTTCAACAATGTAGTAGATAATAAACATGAGGAACGTGTTTTGAAACTAGCTGCTGAAGTAGTGAAATGCTTTGCACGCTTGTACTTGCAAATACTAATAATTAATGCAAGAAAATTATAGAGAGTGAGAAAGTTAAAAAGTGCAAGTACACGTAATTTGCTAGCCGAAGTTTTGTTTCGTTAAACGTTCTATCTTCCACATTTGCCGGTAACTAATGACTTTGGTATCGATTGCAAATGGTCATGATGTTAGAAATTTAGAAGGGTTGCAGTGATTAGGTCAGTCAGCGCTTAATTACTAATCGATAGTGCTTGTATTAAATAAATAAAATATTCACTTCAATTTACTTAAGCAAACTGATAATAACAGGTTTCTGCACTTTAGTTTGGGAAGTTTATCGATTACACTTAAATATGTTTATACGTTATACCCCAGACAAACGCATGGTGCTAAATGAACTTGTCGTATAACTAGAAAACCCTTTTATTTTGTGTTTCAAAATTGTTCCTACCTACTGTCATGTCAGTTAATCTGAAGGTAGCTTTTGATACAGCAGATGAGAACGTAATGTGGCAGCTATAAAAATATGGAAAATTGTTACAAGTCGGTTTTGATTGCAATGAGAGAATGCGTATCAGAATTTAGTGCGGTATCCAAATATGTATGCACTAAAACATCGAGTGTTCTATTAAAAAAACACACCATTTTTTTTATATCTTTCTGTGTACACCAGCAGAAACTTTGTATTAGTCTACTACATAAGTTTCGTATTGAACATTTCTTTCTAAACTGAAAAATAAAAAAGTTAAAGGGAGTGGAATTCTCGCATTGACACCCGTACAACCATTTAAACAATATAAAATTATTAAAAATAAAATAACATGTTAAACAGTTTTTGTATTGTCTCCAGATTTTTGAAGGCAAAACTTTAGGTGTAACTTAATATGAACATTTTAATACCTGAATAAAAAAAAATTAGAATAGGAATTACGCAGAAAGAATTGTGCGGGGTTTAAGGAATAAGTTAAATGTTTCTACAGAAAAGTTAAATTTTTACCTAATGTAATAAAACCTATTCCTTCATTTTCTTCAAAGTAACTCCTTTCGATGTATATTTAACAATCCGCACAGTAGTTAAAAATTTTTAATATAGGTACGAAACGGACATACCTTTACGTTGTTAAAAATTAATTTAACATATCTGTATGTTTAAATGTTTCCGAACCGATGAACATGTTACAGATTTGAGGAGGTAAATATTATTTCCACAACAAAACTGTGTTAAAAAGTTCCAAAATGTAAAAAGCAACACACTTTTAACGTTACTTCAACTTTGCCAAAAAGTGATTGTAACAAACAAATGAATTACAATTAACATGCTTTTATATCTTTTGCAGAGGAAATTTATTTCCTTCTGGGAGTTACTTTTATTCCTTAAAATTTTAACATCATCGTGTTTAACTACTTGTGTAAATGGACGTGAGGGAACAACCAAAAAGAGTAAAAACGGTGTTTAGCCCCGCATTTTTATCTGCGTAGCATTATTCAATATTGAATAATGGTTAAGGTTTTTCTTTAGGATTTTCTCTTTGCAGATGACTGCAAAAAATTACCGAATTAAAAATACGTTCGCATTTCCATTAAGAATTCATTTTTGTTTGTTTATGGAAGTGAAATAAATAAGCGACGCATGGCTTGACAGCATCCGTCTCAGCTGCCACAGACAGCAGGCGGTCTCCTTAACCAATTTATATGGAAATCGGGCCGGATTTTATTTCGTAAAAATTCCCGGCCCGATTAATTCGCACTCTAATGATTCCCGGAAAGGCGAAACTTTTTTCGCAGTTCTCGTCCTCTGATCCTGAGGGCGAGTTTTTAACGCTTATAATTTGGTTAATTACAGAAAAGGCGAGCAGAACTTCTCGGATTCATTGTTTTTATCCGATTTAAAGTTGACGGATGCAGAATAATTGCTTCGTTTAAGCTGACAGTGATGCTGAATATTAGTAATTTTAAATGTCTTACTTCCGCGTTATCAATTTCAGTCTTTATCACTTTAAGGGTCTGCGTGACTTTATTCAGTTATACTAATTTTTTTTCTACATCGCCGCCCTTTATCACAATATCATTTATCTAAAGGCGCATTTAGATCAACCATTCTACCCGAGCATTCGCTCGCTTAGACGCAAATATCTGCCATTCTTAAAATGTAAGAAACCGGTATAGAAATTTGGAACACTTGCGTTCGTTTTGGAACACGTGTGTTCTGAGTTGCAACAAATATTGATAATAGGTAATTAATCGGAGTTCTTCGAACCACTAGATAAAAGATGGCTGTTGCCATGAAAAATCATCATACAATCACAAGACGTTTGGCCGTAATCACATCGACAGAAGTGACGTTAAAAAATGTCTTCCCCCTTTATTTTGTAACTCATAACGACATTGTTACATAACGATAATCGTTAAGTGACATATTTTTGACCAATCAGTACATAGAAATTTGTTGTATCTAAGTACTGATTGGTAAAAATATGTCACTTAACGATTGTTATTATATAACGATATCGTTATGAGTTACAAAATAAAGGGTAGTGTCATCATGGCAAGTTCCAAGTTCCGTTTCTCTCTCTGTATCCAGTACCATGATTTGGCGAGCAAAAACCAATTTAAGGAACAGTTGTGAGTTCTAGCAGTATAGCAGTCAAGACCACGGTCAAGACAGCTAAACGATCCTTTCAAATGACAATAAAATATCTAAGTCTTCTTAGTTTTCATATTTTCGTGACAATTACCTTTATACCTTGACAGTTACCTTCAAAACTTCTCAAAAAAGGCAAAATACCTTCGCAACTTCTCATAAAAATATAAAACACCTAGTGAAAATGAAAAAAGAAACTCTTTCTTTATCGGATTTGATTCAAATTGTAATCATTTTGTATCTATAATTACGAATTACTTTGGAGCTGACCTAATGTGTTCCAATTGTGAAGAGCTAGGCGCACTCGAACTGATCTTTTCTGACTTCCCCCGTCCCCTCAAGCACAATCTAAATTTTTTAAGTTTTTAGCCATATTTTAAATGACTGCTGTTGTTTTTTATTGTGAATGATGCACGAACTAACTAATTTTTTTTCGCAAAAATTTTTATTGAATTTATTGAAATTTTTATGAAAAGCACTGTACATTGTTTTATTTGAATATAATATCTATTTTCAGAAATTATAGTATTTTATTGAATGTAAAAATTCGTAATACAAATAAGTAATAAGTAGAAATTTCGTCGATCTCGAAATTATTTATACAGCAAAGGTACAGTAAAAAAGAGCCAAAATTCATTCCATACAAAAAGGGCGCCGAAGGTAATTCCTGACTACCTAGAAACTAAACTCAGAAACGCTAAAACAAAGCAACTGCGATTTGGGTGTTTTATTGCTCTGCTAAAATTTTGGTAAAAAAAGAGTAAGAGTAAAAGTTAAAGAAAATTGCTGTTTATTGAGTAAAAGTTTTGTATGATGAAGTCAGAAATTTATTTGAACTTCTATCTCTTGAACCCCTTTTTGATCACTTCTTTGCAACCTCGTTTCGGCCATTACATTAACTTCGATAAATAACCCTATGACATAAAAATCAATTTACAAATGGAATACTATAACAACTGTTATTATGAACGGAACTTATTCAGATGATTCAAGAAAGTAGTCTAGAAATAGTTATTTATGAAACAGAAACATGATTAAAGAACAAAACTATGTATATTAAAAATCTGCTACAGTCTTGCATAGTATAATAGGGCAGCAGAGATCAAGAGAAAATAATGACAGGAAACAAGCAAGCACGAAGTAACTGAAACAAACTGTGTGCATAATATGGATTACAAACTGTGTCAATATACAAATAAACTTTGTTTTAGAATTTTTATTAGTATTATAGTAAATTTTCAAACGTCATAGCAATTAATTTGATTCGTCATGCAAATTGTTAGGGTTCTGACCCAGGAAAGAGATTCAACCAAACCTCGTTTAATATGTGTTTTATTTCAGGAACATTATAAAACATGGAATACTTTTTAATGACACATTGACAACTTATGTTATTTATATATCGTTGCCATGACATGCCCCAACACCTCCCCCTTTGAAAAGTTAATATTTAATTATAAGATTTTGCATAAGGCTTAATAACTAATTTTTGAGGTGGAACTCTGGGTCGTAAAGATCTTAAGGGAGTAATATGGGAGCTGTCATTTTGTACTGTTTCTGCGATGTCTTCTGTAGTATTTTCGTTATTTTGATTTTCCAGATGAACAGGGATCGACATATTTTCATTGAGATTATCAATATTAGAGCAGTTTTCAATACAACGTTCATTCGAGACTGAAGGATTGTGATTGAGGAGTCTATCAGTCGTATCATAAAATACCCAATCATCATCTAAGTTTGAAGATATTTTCGACGGGGTCCTTCCTCCTTTCCAAATATGGTTTATATGGCGTTCAATAACTTTTCCATTGTCAAGGCAAACTAAGTAACGAGATTTAGATAGAATTTTTGTTACTTTACCTTGAACGCGTTTATTTTTCGCTAAAGCGACTACAACATTGTCACCAATTTGTAGTTCACGTTGCCGGGCTCCATGGTGGTTAGCAAATTCAGCTTCCATTTTTATTTGTTTTTCTAAACTTTTTTCAGATGGATATTGATTTGATTGTTTGGGCAGCAATTTAGAGAAAGGTGTATTTATCCTTCGACCTAAAAATAATTCTGCCGGAGATTTTTCATGGGGGGCTGAAGTACAGGATGTGTATCTATAAGTGTATAGAAAATCTTGTAGTTCTTTCCTCCAGTCATTCGGGTTCTTCCAGATAGCTCTTTTAACGGAATCCACCATTCTTTCAACTTGCCCGTTTGACTGAGGATGATTTACTGCAGACAATAAATGAGTCACATGCATTTCTTTGCAAAACTTGGAAAATATATCAGCAGTAAATTGAGTGCCATGATCACTAACGAGAACTTCTGGTGGGCCGTATCTTGAAAACATTTCACGACATAAGTCAACGGTACGTTTTGCAGATATCGTCTGAGTTACACCAACGTCGATGAATTTTGAATAAGCATCTACGAATATTAATAAATACTGTCCATCTATAGGTCCAGCGTAATCAATGTGCATACGTTCCAAGGGTCTGGTGGGGATAGGCCAAGGACTGATAGGTATTTTAGCAGGTAATTTTCGAGTTAATGCGCATGAATTACATTGTCGAACTAATTGCTCTATGTCATTGGACATTTTTGGCCAGTAAACATATTCTCGAGCGAGTTGTTTCATTCTTCTTATACCAGGGTGGCCTTTATGAAGAGCAGTGAGAATCTTATTTTGTAGATTCTTTGGAATTACCACTCTTTCACCAAGTAATAATGTTTCATCCACGACGGAGAGATTATCTCGACGTTTTTTATAGTGTTCGACTATATCAGAATCAGAAGACGATGACCAATTGTTCTTGATCGCTTGAATAACATTCATGATATCTTCATCTTCCCTAGAAAATGTCTTCAGTTCTTGACGCATTTCGGATCCGAATTTATCAATAGAATTATTTCTAATAGATTCAATTTCGAATTCTACAGTTTTGATGCTTGCTACTTGCAAATCTTCAAGATTGTCTTGTCGGAATTGTGCTATCAAACGAGATAAAACATCTGCCTGACCAAAATCTTGTGTTCGGACATATTCGATTTGAAAATCATATCCAAGAAGTCTTATAGCCCAGCGTTTAAGACGTGCTGCTGTTGTAGATTTAAGACCTTTGGTTTTGTCGGTTTGTAATAAAGCGACTAGAGGCTTATGATCGGTTTGCAGTATGAATTTTCTTCCCCAGACAAATTTATGAAAACGTTCAACCGCAGTAACCAAAGCTAATGCCTCTTTTTCCAATTGTGAGTAGTTGCGTTGTGCATCCGTGAGACTTTGAGCCATATGATAAACAGCTCGTTCGTGGCCATCTTGATCTCGTTGGAGAAGTACGCCACCTATACCTGTAGAACAAGCGTCTGCTGCCACTATAAGAGTTTTTGATGGATCGAAGTGTTCCAACAGTAATGGACTGAGCATGACATTCTTGATCTGTTTTAGAGCAGAGTCATGCTTATAATTCCAAATCCAAGGACGATTTTTCCTAGTTAGATCTTCTAAAGGTTGTTTGATTTGGTGAAGGTGGGGAATGAACTTTCCATAATGATTCACCATACCAAGTAAACTTTGAAGTTCGGGTATATTTTTAGGTTTTGGCATTTCTGCAATTGCATGAGTAGCATTTGGGTCAGCTGCAATACCTTTAGCATTCACAATCAATCCCAAATATTTGATTTCTTCTAAAGCGAAATTACACTTCTCTAATTTGAGACTCCAACCGTTATCTTGAAGACGTTGAAGTGTTTGTTTGAGACGAAAGTCATGTTCTTCACGAGTACTTCCTGCGATTATTGCATTGCGAAAGTTGCATTCTGAACGGTAATGTGATCCGCCACAACCATTGCATCTCAGGTTGTCAGATGAATGTATGGTGTTTTTAGAGAGATTTTTAAGTGAATCATATTTCTTTTTCTTAAATTTTATTTTATTTATTGTAGATACTGAAGCATCACCAACTGGATTTTCTAGTTGCTTTAAGCTCGAAAAAACATTTAAATGGGCCTCTAGTTCTACGGAAATATCTTTTAGAGAAGCATTTTCGTGTTTTTCTACTACACGTAAAGTAATCTTTTTTAATTCTTCATTTTCTTTTGAAAAACAGAATGATTGAAGTAGTAATAAAACTTTCAAATTGTCATCGCTAAGCTTTGATCGTTCAAAATCTGCGGCTAAGCGATTGATTCGATCGATGTGTTCTGTAATGGCTACAGATTTATCGTATCGGAAGTTTAAAATTTCGATTCTCCGACGTGTAAGAGAGATTCTATCGCGGAAAAGGTATTTCAGTTTTTCAATTAAGTCTGCTTGTAACATTTTTGTCGGATCTTCTGGAGCAACGTGATCTGCTAATCTGTCAAATTCGACTGATCCTAATTTATCTAATAAAAGACGAGTTCGCATTTCTGGTTGCAGAGAAGCAGCTTCTGATACAAGTGTGTATTCGTAACGTTTCAACCATTTTGAAAATGTTTGATTTTCGTCGTCAGTGCGATACACAAATTTTTCTATGCGTGAGTGCAACTGATTAAAGAGATCTGAACGTACCTGTGTCACATTGGTACTTGAGGCTTTGGTTTGTTCATTCTGTAATTGCAGCTTGAGGAGACTATTGATAGCTGACGTCAACGCCTGGATCTGTTCCGTAGTTTCCGTCATGATATCCTAGCCGAATCTTGAATCTTTTATCCTGAATCTTGAATCCTGTCCGCAGCGCCAAATTGTTAGGGTTCTGACCCAGGAAAGAGATTCAACCAAACCTCGTTTAATATGTGTTTTATTTCAGGAACATTATAAAACATGGAATACTTTTTAATGACACATTGACAACTTATGTTATTTATATATCGTTGCCATGACATGCCCCAACACAAATGTTGTTTCACATTAAAGGAATTGCGATGTTGTTCCTTCTGAAGGCATTTGAAATCGTTGCGTCATTACTGTACTATTTCCCTGAGGATTCTCGTGAAAGCATTATTAACTGAAACACTCGCTCCAAATTAGGATTGACTGGCTGATAATTTGTCGTGATTCTCCAGCGAGAACCGAGGCTCGGATAACTGCGTTGCGGTTGTCGCGTAAACTGCACTGATTCACTGCTGCAATCAAAGTAAAAAGGAAGCAGTTGGCTTTACCGAATTAATATGTTTTACGTGGGACGGCTACACCGAAAGTGAGCGGTGAATCGTTAAATATTGATTTCCAGATTACCTCATAGTGAATGAGCAAGCTAATTATTTCCGTTAGTGTTTCGAATGTAATTAGGAGGATGGCAAATTTGGATTGCCGTTTTGCTTTTCGTGTACTTGCCGCTTGTTGTGCGCATTCACCGGTAAATGCAAATTATGCCGGCTTTGTGGTAAAAGCCATCGTGTTTTCTTGGAAAACATAGAGGAAGCTAAATTATCGATTTACGTGAGAGGAAACAAGGCAAAAACAAACCAACACTTCACATTACAGATTCAGAATTGAAAATCATGTTTACCTATAACTTGAAAATGTTTCTGGACTTTATTTACTAAGACAATCTTAAAACCAGGTTTACCATTACTACAGTTTTATGACATCTTTGTAAATAAAGTATTTTCAATTGAGACAATGTTGAACACATGTTTTCCATTGTATTTCTTTTTTGTTCTTTTTAAGAAAGTCTATTATAAGAAGTTCAATTAATGTAAAATGAAAATGAGTTTCTTTACGTTACAAATAACCATTAACACGAAAATGTATTAAGCTAACTGTGTAACGGTTCGTCCCTTTACGGGGTCGTCTGGTGCTGCTGTCGTCGCGTCGGTCCGGCGGTTCGGGTTTGCTCGTCGGTGTCCGGTTTAGCGGAAATAAAAGCGTCGATCACTTAGCAACACAACTTTATTTACAAACTTAGTCTATATTTACAGGTGTTTACAAATTGGAATGTTTATATTTCGACAAACGATATTCACTGGACGGTAAACGAAAGTTAAACTTCCTGACGGTAGTTTCGGGAACGGTAATATACGATGTGTCTTACGGACACTAATCACAGGACGGTAGTTTCGGAAACGGTAATATACGGTGTGTCTCACGGACGCTAATGTCGCCCGCGCCAGGTAAGAAAGAGTGAAACTCCCACTCTAGAATCAAGATGCACGAGACGCTCGTGCCAGGTAAGAAAGAGTGAAACTCCCACTCTACGGTTAGGATACACGCCCGCGACAGGTAAGAACGAGTGAGACGCCCACTCAGGATCGAGATAAGAATAGGAGAAGTTGTTGCAGGTAACGCGAACGTAGCACAGGTTGTTTAACGCATTTGAGTCAAAACATCTACGGACGAATGACTCCTCGAATAACTGCATTCGAGCCACGACCGGTGGCTCGAATGCTCGGTTGCGAGTTATTGCCTTGCGATAGCGCGGCGGATGACTCCCTTGTAGTCACGGCTCAATGAGCCAGCGGATGACTAAAGCGTGCTCTCGGCGCGCTTAATAAAGGTTTGCGCGTGGTGGGGAGCCCTACTCTTTCGGAACTCCCACCTAAATTATGCTTTATAACTCTGCACAAACATCCTAATTATACAGGCTAATTAATATGTATACTGCTAACAAAATATGTACAAATACGGCAAATAAAAAGTATTTTTGGCAACGGAGTCACTTATTTACAGCTTATTAGCAATTAACCCGTTTGGAAGGGGACGAATAAAAGGGGACGTATAAAAGATAATACAAAAATTGCCGAAGATTGAATCAAAAAGAAATAACTGTGTTAAAACTATTAAAAAACTTAGCAAATGAACGTCTTCAGAAACAAAATAATGATAGTTGCAATAACTAATTTTGCTGTTTGTTATATGAAATGATTTTTAAGCGTGTATAATCTTTAATTTCTGATGCGTTTTTCACTTTTATTATATTTATTGAGGCTCATTCTAGACCACAAGTTTACGAGTTTATCGCAGTTTCAACTGCTTCCGGTATTCACCATACTGGGGAAACGTAGAAAGCTCAGTTTGAAGGAATGGGTATGAATTGGTTTGATGGACTTTTCCTGTTTCCTTATCGTAAGTTGGTGTAATCGTCCAATTCTTCTTCATCGTGTTTTATATTGCAATTGCCCAATTATTTTTCTGAAATTGAGAGTGATTTGTATAAGGAATTTTCTGTGTCTAATACGAAATGTTTGTTGGTACAATATGGTATTAAAGCATCATTAAGAAAATATTTTACTCACGGATAATCTTTCTCCTGATCAGTGGTTGCTGTTCTGCTCTTGTACACATTTGACATTTCACATATGAGTACTTTCCTTGATTCTATCTGTTGGTGTAAGCAACACCTATGGTGTTACGTAGGCTCCTTGTGATAAAGTCCTACTTTATTTACGACCTTCGTATAATATTTACTTCTATCGTATAAAAAATCTATTGTGTACACTGCATCTTCGTTGACAAGTTACTCATTGTTGACAAGTTACATTTACGTCGGCACATTAATTGCGTAGACCTTTTCAAAAGGACCGGACGTCCCAATCACAGGACGTTTTGAGGTCAGTTATAAATAAAAAAACGCTTTGCAGTGAATGCTCGATTACTGAAGTTCAGTTTATTTCATTTGTTCGACGAAAATTCCGGAAAAGTTCCACTTTAACATCTATGACGCCGTGCTGACTTCCTCCAGTGGAAATTTACTGTGAATGTTATCGCCGGCGATTCTATTTAGTACTATAATGCAGTCATTTACTACGCTTCCTTCCGCTATTCACTTCTTGTATATGATCTGAAAATTAGTTTTCGATTGTGACTGATCGAAGTGGAATTTAGAACGTAATTTCCTTTTTCTCAAATGATAGATAGCATTCAAGATATCAAGATTCAGAAATATAGAAATTATGTTCAAAGATCAATAAATTGCATACTATTTTATTTATTGCATGAATATGATGTCAGTTTAACAAATAATTTGTTCTTTCATTTTTCCACATATCTGTGCTGCGAAAATAGCATATACACTCTGAAACTACCTTAGTTTGTAAGAAGGCTCGGTGTTCCTGGTTTTGGATTGTAGAACTGTTAGTACAATTGTTAGGAAGTATCATTTAGATCTTTTTCATGCTACCTGTGCACTAGACTCCTCCTTAGCTCATGAGATTTTTTACTTTTTTTCTGAATTCTCTTAGAATTTGATGTGATATCCAATAGACACTCAAGGTTTACTTTTCTAAGAGTTGTATTTAACTGTGCGTAAATTTTCTAAATTCAATTAATTAAAATAAGTTTATTGTAGGTATGCTGTTTCAAATAATCGAATTTTTAAAAGAAATGTATTGTGGATTAATCTCTATAAATCTGGATGCCTCTGATTGAATTTGAAACAACAAATTTTGGGCTGACTATTTTAGAAGTTGTTTTCTTACTGTTTTCTTCCTCTTTTCCAGAAACGAATTTTAGCCTTGTCCTCTCTCTCTCTCTAGAATTCCTATATTTTAGAATTCGAGTATAAACTCTCAGATAAATTAGAGACTCTGCAGCTACAATATACGTTCTTCAGTTTCACTGATCATTACTTGCAATGCGGACTGTCTGAAAACAGAGTCAGCTATTTGTTCCTAGTAAGTAATTGTGAACCGTAATTCACCAAACTTTTTTGGAAAGTTCACGAGGGCGTCGTAAAATTGATGAAGCCCGAAATTCGCTGATTTCTGCGCGGCGCAATAAATCCGCAGTAAACCGCGCAAAATGCGGCAATATTTTATCATTCTCCGTAATCTTAACGTTGACAAAGTTGTAAAACTAGCATGACAGCGTCGTAAAGAACAATTTAATCCGTCCGTCGAGATTATTTTTAGGCTTCGTAGTAGAGCTGCCGGCATTACATTGTTTTGAAGAATTGTTTATAGTTGACTAACGGGAGGATAGGTACACTTTAATTTCTTTACAATTTTGCAATAAAAAATTTAAAGAAAGTTATGCCAACTGAGTTTTATCACAGATAATAGATCTCTCCAGATAGCCAACGAGGTAGGAACGAACAAATGCTCTAAAAATAGTTTGTTAAATGCTCAATAAATGTCTCTTGTATGCACAAATTCGAAAACTGAACATACAGTTCTTCCGCTCGATCATTGCAGTTACGTCAGAAAATTATCGACTCAAAATGACAAATTTATAAATTCTATCATTGTTTTAACATACTGCAGTGATATTTACCTATGTCCAGAAGTTTATTCATCGTATGCTGCTCTTTCCAACAAACTTCGCATCTTATAAAACTTTCCCAAAATTGCAATATTCTTCATGCAACATATCCCAAAAGTACGAAGTTCCACAAGAAGCAAGATTCTTCATAACAACCAAATACAAAAATACAACATTTCACAAAATGAAACATTCTTCAGATGTACAACATCATACGAGAGGCGTTATGCAAGATGCAATATTCGTTCAGGCGCGGTGTTCTTCGGGATGAAACATCTGACAAGATGGAACATACTTCAGGATACAGCGTTCTATAAATTAAAAACTTGTTATCATTCATATATTTAGGTTATTATGTATAAGAATGTTAATTACTTTAAGATATTATTGAAATGTTATTAGAATACTTACTTAGTTTAACATTAGGTTTGAAGTTTAAAATATTTAAGTTATTTGTCAGATTGACGTTTTGTGTAAAAGAACTGTCAAATTGAGTGAAGTATTTATAATTAAAATGGAGGGGTTGATCACCAAAGAGAATAAACAAACCGAGGTGTAATGGGGAGGAAATGTACACAAAACGTTAATCTATCAATAGCAACCAGAATATAAACATAAAAAAAAATTTTTGCTCTTATAATTGCATTGAAAATATAACGTTAAAAATTTCAATCTCTTTCATTAATACTACATTATCAAGAATTTATCCAGAGGTGTCTCACAGCGTAACGCTGAAGTAAATTTATTTTGATTTAAAGAAATTCTTTTGGTTTTAAAGAAAAAAATACATTACATATAACACATCTTGTCATTCATTAATCACTTGAACTATCAACACACATCTACAAAGAATCCTCATTATTATAGAAGAGTTATTGTTTATTTCGCGATTGGGCGTAACAGGTAGCAACACTTGGCAAATAAGACTCTATCTGTAATAATAAGAATTCTAATTCAACATCACACTACATCTAAACGTTACAGAATTCTAAAGTATCATAGGAATTTTATCGTTTGTTTCGCGATTGGGCGTAACAGGTAGCAACACTTGGCAAATAAGAAATTACCTGTGTTTCTTTAGAATTTCCTTCAAAATTATAATAAATAACTGGCTTGCAATTGACATTGAGAGTTCCCACCCTGTACTGTCACTTTGACGTTATAAAATAGAATTCATATCAGACTACTAGACTACGTAATTGTGTAGTGGATGTGATGTAAAGATTAAAATAAAAGAGAAAATATGATTGTAATATGCTGTTAATTCTCCTTTTAAACTTTGCATCACACCACTTATAGAATTTGTTTAAATGGAAAGGCCGTTTTACACTACCCTATTTCTTGTACAAGATTTGGTTCAATTCCTTAAACAATTTAAAGTAAATTGTATCAACTATCTTGAAAATAGAACGTGTTCTATCTCCAAATCGTCTACCTATATACATCCCAATAATTTTTTTTGTTCTAAATATTTATTGCATAAATTGAACGAATCTAGTACAAGAAATAGGGTAGTCTAAAACGGCCTTAACAGTAGCGCTACCACATATTTGGTGAGCTGCCTCCAAACTAAACTGAGTTTGCCTCCAACTTGAGGCGTCAGATTTAGAACATTTGATGAGCCATCTGACCAGTTCTATTATCTGTGGTTTTATTTTACCGCTGATGTCTTCAAAGGTTATTTTTTTTATAAGTAACTGTGGTAAAAAATGCAAAATACTCCCCATAAACTTTCAGAAGCAAAATATTATAAATTGAGCGAAAAGCTCGTTACTATTACAGAGTTGGATTTAAGGAAAACCAAGAAACTTTGTCAGCTTCTGCAGATTTGTTGTGCACAATAAATTTGTAGAGGCTGACAAAGCTTTTATTTTTCCTGTTATCAATAGTATACAGGAAAAACTTTGTAAATGAATATTAAAAAAGTCACAAAGAGCTGCAAAAAAATGAGCAAAACTATACAGCATGTATTATAATCAGGGCTGCAAAACGTAACCGGAGTTGGTTACTTGGACTGTGTTCCTCGCGCTTCCGTTACACGAAATCAGGGCTGCAAAACGTAATCGGAGTTGGTTACTTCGACCGAGTTCCTTGCGCTTCCATTACAAGTCGGAGCGGCCCAGGAAGAGAACACTTTAATTGAACGTGAGGCGGTCCGAGAACCGCAGCGCTTGACTCGGCATGTTTTACCGGCGTTACCGGCTCGAAAAAAGCGCTCGACACTAGTTACTTGTTTCTTGTTACTTGTTACTGTGAATAGACACACGAAATGTCCGTAACCACCGAACCTTCGCTTTTAAAAATATGTGCCAGTAGGTGTTACCTTTTACTAGGGCTTGATTTCTTTAGAACGACCGCATCGAAGTTAAATACTTTCACAACATGCACGTGCCTATCCATTTTGCTAATAAAATCCGCAGATAATAGATATTACTTTGATGAGTAAGACATTCGTGTTAGAATAGAATAGGACGAAGCAATATCTGATATAAAAAAGTGAATTAGTTATCTAACCATTTCTTTTCAATTAACTAACCTCAGGCGTTTGTTTGTTTCCCGTGTTATGTCATTATAAAAATATAAATGCTCTAATAAACTGCAAAAAAAAAACTGGAGGGAATAGGTATTTATAGGTGCTATAAAAACAATGTCGTATGTGGTGAATTTTATTTTTAGAATTTTCCATCTTCCTAATAAAATTTTTTTTTCTGAACTGCAATGACGCGTCTCCTTTTATAATGTTATAATTCGGAAGCGCAAGGAACACGGTCGAAGTAACCAACTCCGGTTACGTTTTGCAGCGTTATTTCTCGAGTAACAAGCGTTGGGCGCTTTTTTCGAACCGGTACAGCCGGTAAAACATGCCGAGTCAAGCGCTGCGGCTCTTGGACCGCCTCACGTTCAATCAAAAGTGTTCGCTTAATGAGCCGCTCCGACTTTAAAGTGCTAAAGGGGTTCAGTTAAATCTTGTACCGTGTAACGTTTCTGGTTACGTTTTGCAGCCCTGATTATAATAGATTTACATAGACATTTTAGCACACGCATTTTCTAAACCTGGATGCGTGCGGTAAAATCTTGTCTTATGAAACTTGTCGTTACTATTGTAACTATTTTAAAAACAAGTATCAATAGAATCAATCAGGGTCAATTAACCAATAGGGTCAATTAACTTGGCCTCCCCTATTAACGTTTTTCAAAGTTTTCTTGCACCAAATGATTGCAACCTAAATGCACCCTTATGTACCACCAAAATAAATTTTTGCACCCCTTTAGGAGAGAAACTGCAGTAAAATTTCACAGGGAGGGGCCAAGTTAACTGTAGCCCCCTCTCCAGTGAAAATTTAATTTAAATTGTTACTAATGATGACAACTATTTAGAACAAGGTGTTATTACATGTGATATCTCCGATCATGACTCAGTGTATTGTACGTTGTCGGATACATGCACTAAAAAAATTACTTGTCGTACTTATAGGTGTTTCAAAAATTTTAACTTAGAATCATTTAATTTAGATTTGGAGCGTATACCATTTCATCATATATTCAATATTAATCAAGTTGGTAAAAAAATAGAGTTTTTAATTATAATACTATCAAATTATTTGACAAACATGCTCCAATTAAAACCAGTCGATTTATCAAACCAAAGATGCCCTGGATAACTGGTAATGTGCTTTTACTTATGTCGCTCAGGGATAAGGCCAAATCTAAATTTAAAAAAACGGGATTAATATCTCATTGGGAATATTTCAAATCTCTACCAAATTTAACAACCCGAACTATCTTGCTAGAAAAGAAAGCTTATTTCAATATCATTTCTAGATCTCAGGGAGTTAAAGGCTTTTGACAACACATGGACACGTTGGGCTTGTCAAAAAAAAAATCATGATAGGATCCCGGATCTCTTGTCTGATCCTGATAAATATAATAACTATTTAGTCAATAATGACAAATCCAGTGGCTCTATAGGTACGTCATTGTGCTTGACCAATAAATATGATGTTCCGCTATTACAACATAATTTTGAATTGTACACAATTAATCAGGTAGATATACATAAAATTATTACAGAAATTAAATCTAACGCCGTGGGTAGTGATGGTTTAACCATTAATATGATTAAATTGTGTTGCCCATTTATTTTGCCTTTTATCACCCATATTATTAATTCATGCATCTGTGACAATACTTTTCCAAAAATATGGAAACATCACTTAAAGATCTCCGACCAATAAGCATCCTTTCTCCACTATCAAAAATTTTTGAAAAAGTTATAAAACTTCAACTCATGAAACTAATTAATGATCACAACTTATTACCACCTTTTCAGTCGGGATTTAGAAAAGACTCCAGTTGCACTACTGCCCTATCTAAAATCACCGATGATATTTTGAAGGCCACGGATGAAGGAGACATGGTAGTCCTTGTATTACTTGACTTCAGCAAGGCTTTCGATACAGTCCGCCACGCTTTACTTTTGTCGATCTTAAAATATATCGGTCTGGGCATCGATGCTGTTTCTCTTTTAAGTAGCTACCTGAGTGAACGCTCACAAATCGTGAATATCGATAACATTTATTCTACACATCAAATTGTTTTGAGAGGGGTTCCTCAAGGCTCTATTCTGGGTCCCCTGCTCTTTACTCTTTATACTTCCAAACTCCTCAGCGATGTAAAATACTGCAATAAACATATGTATGCAGATGATGTACAATTATACTATTCCTTCAATGCTTCTGATTGGCAAAAAGCAGAGGCTGAAATTAGTGAGGATTTAAACAGTATTTATTCTTCTTCCTTACAGCATGCACTCTACATTAATCCCGACAAGTCAAAAGGTTTATTATTTGGTAAAAAGAAGATCTGTAATAACTTATCAAAAATTCTAAAAATTCAAATTAATAAGGTGTGAATACCCTTGGTTGAGAAAGCAAAAAGTCTGGGTCTAATTTTAGACAATTCGTTCCGTTATAGATATCAAGTCTCAAAATATATTAATAATGCTTATATTAATCTAAAAAAAACTTTTCCCTTATAGATACTGTTTTAGCACACAAATAAAAAAACAATTGTGTGAGGCATTAGTGCTTTCACAATTTACATATTGCATCCCTGTGTACCATCATGCTGCTCTTGATTCTGTTTCTGCTTATAGTATCCAGAAAATTCAAAATTGTTGTCTCAGATACATTTACAATATTCGTAAATTTGAGCATATTTCTTATAAATTAAAAGAAGCCAATTAGCTGAATATGGAGAACCGCAGAAGGTTGCACACTTATTGTTTTTATAATAAAATTCTGTTTATAGAAAAGCCGTCTTATCTATACATATAATAATATTACATATCGTTCAGATGTGCACAATGTTAACATAAGATTCAGAAGACGAATTTCACCTCCAGCTCATAAAACTACATTGTTTGAACGTTCCTTCACATTTCAAATTTATATTTATTATAATTCTTATAATAATATTATTCAAGATATTAGAAATTTTAGTGCCTACAGTTTAAAAAGAAAACTATTTAATGCATTATTTCTAAATCAATGCCGTTCTTATGCTGGTCCTTTGTAATGGAATTCCATGTAAATTTAAGTGCTTTAAATCTTGCTACCACAGGTTTTAGACATAACATCTTGTAAAGTAGAATGCGATTTTATTTTATTATTTTTTTATAGGATAATGCCGTGCACTTGCAGAATGTATATTAACTTATTATAGTGAATCAGAGTTAAACTAGTTTAGTTAGTAGGATTTCTTTTGTTATTCTTTCTTTTGTTTTCGTTAATTTTGGTTAGGCAATTATTTCAATGTTTAAATTTAAACATTCATGGTATCGGTGGGAGAACAGTGCAGACTCCTCTGCAACTGAACCGTACCCTGCGATTGTTGTTTATATGCTACATTTTTTTTTGTATTACTGTACGATACATTTTGCTCAACAATAAATTTAAAAAAAAATTCGAACTTTTTTTGTCGCACCTTGTTGCACCCCTTATGCACTCTTATGTACCACCTTTCTTAACTTTCGCACCACTCAAATAGCTGAAGAAAAATAAATTATAAACTTAGCTAGCCCTTCCTCCAGTGGAAATTCTCGAACTTTTTTTTCGCACTTTGTTGCACCCCTTATGCACCACCTTTTTTTTATCTTTCGCCCGCTCAAATAGCTGAGAAAAAAATTAAATAGAAACTTAGCTAGCCCCTTCTCCGTAAAAATTTTCGAACTTTTCTTGTCGCACCTTGTTGCATCCCTTATGCACTCTTATGCACCACCTTTCTTAACTTTCGCACCACTCAAATAGCTGAAAAAAAAATTATAAACTTAGCTAGCCCTTCCTCCAGTGAAAATTCTCGAACTTTTTTTTCGCACTTTGTTGCACCCCTTATGCACCACCTTTTTTAACTTTCGCACCGCTCAAATAGCTGAGAAAAAAATTAAATAGAAATTTAGCTAGCCCCCTCTCCGTAAAAATTTTCCAACTTTTTTTGTCGCACCTTGTTGCACCCCTTATGCACCACCTTTATTAACTTTTCTATCGGTCAGATAGCTGAGGAAAATCAAATAAAATAGAAACCTAACTACTCCCCAGTGAATTTTTTTTTAATCGAGAGAAAATAAAAACAGACTTGATTAACCTTCCCGGGTGAGTTCTTTTAAGAGTTTTTGATTTTATGTTGTTGCATTCTTTATGTACCCATATGTATGTACCACTATTTTTTACTTTTGCACCGCTCAGACAACTGAGAAACTTAGTTAGCACCTCCGCCCCCCTTATCGCTCAGTTATTTTAAGTTCTTTTTTATTATATGAAAAAAAAAAAATTATATCGAACTAAAGTATGTTTAAGTACTTGAAGTTTCGCGAAATGAATTTTTCATTTATCAAAAGTGAATAATGAAAAATATAAAATACAAAATTAAAAAGTTTTTTATTAAATTCAAAATGAACTAGAAATGAATACAATAATAACTTATAAATGACAAAATGTAGGAAAAAATACTGCTCTGATAAGCGACAAAAACGTATCTGATTGGGGGTTGGGGGAGGCAAATTTCACTGAGGGGCCAAGTTAACCGTAGCCCCTCTCAGTGAAATTTGCCTGCAGTTTCTCTCTGGAATGGGTGCAAAAATTTATTTTCTTTGGTGCAAGAAAACTTTGAAAAACAATACGGGAGGGGGGCAAGTAAATTACACATTACTATTAAACGATTAGATCGAACAGTTACGGATAAGTGAGTAAGCAGCGTTGCCAACTCTACCATAATTATGGTATCTTTACCAAAATTTTGCTTATCGTACCATAATACCATAAGTTAAGGAAAAGATACCATAAATTCGGAGTTGAGTGCCTGGTAAAATGCAAAGGAGCATTGATGACATTGTGGAAAAAATTCAAAATGTTAAAATGAAAACTACAATTCACTTTTTCAATATATGCCGATCGCTCGATCAATAAATCAAGAAACTTTTATATAACTATTGTTACGATAATGGCGGCTCCACCATGCTACGGTAAAGCCCAAGCTTTCACCATGTCGCGGTATGGGCGTAGGTAGATGGTAGTAGATGGTAGAGCTTGAAAACACAGTTGTTTAAAAAAGAAATTAATACCTCTTTATTCACGAAAAAGAATTAAATAAATTTAGTTCGGGGGTTTGTCTTGAAATGTAGGAATGGCGGTCCGGGTGGTTGCGGTGACGACTAGCTCACGTTGTTCCCTTTAGGACGGACGGCAATGTTGTCGGCGGCAGTGGCAGGTGATGGCTTCCAGCAATGTTGATGCTGGGGTGGCGACGACGACGTTGTGGGTGGCGGCGACGGCGTTGTTGGACGTTGGCGGCGGCAATGTTGCTGGACGGCGATATTGGACGTTGGCGGCGGCAATGTTGCTGGACGGCGATGTTGGGCGTCCCCTCGTGGATTGGCACTAGTGCCCTGAGTGTCTGAGTCCGTCTGGTGGAAACGACTGGTTCCTAATTTTTTGGCCCGCGTTTTTATACACCGTTTTTGGCCAGTTTGCATGTTGTATCTTCTTTGTTCTTGCCTCGTGTTTCGCCCAGCGATTTCGTATGGTTGCGGCTTTGTTAGCGTAAGTTCCGCTGATGTGTTATTATGAAATATGAAGCCTTACGTTAAGTTGTATCAGTTACCTCCTTATTGTGTTTACATTTCGACACGTTTGCGGTGTCCCCGTTTACACAAGTTCGCGTGCCCTGATTACACAGATTCGCGTTTTAATTATTTGTTCGCGGAATATAACCCGAAAGTTCTTTGTGTTTTTTCTGGAAAATCCCTTTCGTGACACTATCTTCTTCTAACTTTCGTGAAACAGCCTTGCCGCTTTTGTTATGTCATGTATATTTTCTTAACTCAAATCTATACGGTCGCCATATAGTAAAAAATGATCTGCATGTTCTATTTTTTAGTGGGCGGAGTAGTAACTTTAGAATGTTATCACACTGCTTCCCTAGGTAAATAGTTTGTAGTATAATAACAGTCTCTGTTTTTTTTATTTAAGACCGACCTCAGAAATAAACTGAACACTGATACTCTTTCAAATATTATACTAATAGCACAATGTGTTAAAAATGTAGGTGGATGCCCTGCATTTCAGACAAGTGAGAAAATGTCAAAAAACCATGACTAAATCAAATTATGCAGATCAGGAAACTTATAAGAAGAAACTTATACGAAGAAACCATACAGTAAAAGCAAATTCAATTTCGTTTATACGTTTCCGTCTGTAGTACAACCGTGCACAGCTTGAATGCTACATCTTGACAATTCTGTGAGCCTAGTACCACAAGGTTTAAAGGATGAAGTTTGCGTACAGGATGTGCGTTTTAGGTGCGCATGACTGTACATTTTTGACATTTATAATAAAGTAACATTTAAACAAGTTTGACTTTTCACTATAGTAGTTTTACCATAGACAATTCTAATTACAAGGCTTCTGAAAGCAAGGTGAGCGTGTATATCTGAATGTAGTGTGAATGTACTGGGCTTTGACACGACGATTCAAATGCTCGAAAACTAATTTAAATGTTAAATTGCTTTATTCCGATAGTATGAATTGCTTTTACATAATGGAATAATGTTTTCAAATGGACCGTAATAAAATGCTAGTTAATGTATTTTTACTATAAAATACACCCTTCTAATATCAACTTTAAATTTTTGTAACAAATATTAACATAATAAAAAACAAACCTGATATTAAGATTTGCATCACTTAAAATTTATTTCGGCATACAGGGTATATATATCACAGTACTTGTTCGATTACAAATTGTCAAAAATGTATCAAAAGTAAATTATTGTATATTTGTTAAATTTGCATCTATAAATTCATTGAAGCTGTAGAAAGCATTTGCAAGTAAAAAGTTTTTTTATCACAAAAATGAATTTTTTCTTTTCTAAACATTTTATTGTTTCTGGTAGCGCATTATAGAATTTGATACCGTAATATGTGATACTATTTTGGTCTCGGTTAAGTCGAATGTTAAGTGAGCACAAGTTATGTTTATTTCGTGTATTATGATTATGGAAGTTATGGAGTTACTAGGGCAGTTTTTTTAAATTCGCGGAATGTCTAAGTTGGCGATGGAAGAACAAGCATTTCATTTTTTATTATTAATTGTGAATCATTTCTGGGTAGAACGTCAAATTTCATACCGATATTTATAATAGTGGTTTCGCTGTAGTTAAAAGATCATCAAATTCTTTGAAAAATGTCGAATATCGAGTTTCCTGCGGTTATTAAATTTCTCACAAAGCAGGGGAAAAGTGTAAATATTACTTTAAACGAAATGAGAGCTGTTTACGGAGATACTTGCCCTGGTAAAACTATGATTTATAAGTGGTCACGCTTATTTAAACAAGGCAAAGAATCCTTAAAAAATGATGAACGCCCTGGAAGACCAAGTGACGTGACGACATACGAAATGATCATGAAAGTTGAACTTGCCATTATGGAAAATGGTCGACTAAAACTGAAGGAGATCGCAAAAATGTTTCCGAAACAACTGGTTCAAAATTCTTCATGAACATCTTGGAATGTCAAAGGTCTGTACACGATGGGTCTCCGAAATCTTACACCTCGTCAAAAACAATACCGCGTTGATTGTTGTAAGCAATTTTTAGAGCTCTGTGGGGATAATCAGGCAGATGTTATCGGCAGGATTGGGACTGGAGATGAAACATGGACTCATTTTTATGATCCTGAATCAAAGAGTCGAAGCAGTGGGATGTGAAGGGTGGACCAGCCCCAAAGAAATTCAAGTGCAGCAATCGGCTGGAAAAGTAATGGCTTAAATTTTCTGGGACTCTCAAGGAATTCTGCTTGTAGATTACAAGGCTAAGGGCGAGACTATTACAGGAGCATACTATGCAAATATTCTAACTCGTTTGCAAGAGGCCATAAGACAAAAAAGGCGAGGAAAGTTGGCAAAAGGTGTTCTTTTACTCCATGATAATGCGCCTGTTCACAAGGCTCGCATTGCCGTATCTGCTATGGTGTCGTGTGGTTTTGAAGAAATTAATCATCCACCATACAGTCCCGACCTGGTTCCTAGTGAATATTTCCAAACCTGAAAAAGGACCTTCGTGGAAGACGCACAAATTGTCGCTAGAAGCTGCCGTAAACGAACATTTTGAGAGCAAATCAGAAAATTATTTTTTTGAAGGTTTACAAAAATTAATACAGAGATGTAATAAATGTATCACTGTTCGAGGAGATTACATTGAAAAATGAAAAATTAAAATTAAGAAATATGCTTCTCTTTATATCCCATTCCGCAAACTTAAAAGCACCCCTCGTATGTGCTAGGTAATTAATTGTGTTATTGTGCATATATTGTAAGCAATGTAAAATATATACGCATGGAATTGTTAAAATTTTCAGATTAATGAAGGCTTGCCTGCAGTCTTCTCTATATCCCATGGCAGAAATAATTCTTATAGCTCGACGTTGAAGTACAAAAATTCTGCCCGAATGGCTGAAGTGACACCATAACAGTATTCCATATGACAGCAAAGGATGTAGAAGGCCAAAGTACGATATCCGGAGGGATTCTTGGGCTACGGAGTTTAACAGTACTCTCAAAAGATATATTCTGCCAATTAGTTTGTTCGCTAACTCTTCTGTATGTTTATCCCATCTTAGCTTCGAGTCGACGTCGACGCCCAGAAACGTTGCATTTTCTGCCGGAGCGATGCACGTATGTGGGAAAAAACAATACTGACAGTCTTTTCCAAGTTTAAACTTAATTTATTACTGTCGAATCAAAGGGAAGCCCTTGCCTGCTTCATTTTTCTGTTTTCAATACATCTTGAAGTTTTTCATCGCTGTTAATTAGTATTGTGTCATATGCATACATTATAATTTCTTCATTGTCCATGTATTCGATTAAATCGTTTACATAAATAATAAATAGGAGTGGGCCAAGAATTGATCCTTGGGGTACACCACAATTTGTTAGTTGTTCAGATGATAATTTTCCCTCATAAGTTTACGATTTGTGTACGGTTGGATAAATATGATGATATTAATTTACAACTTGATGGAAGAAAGTTATACCAGTAGAACTTTCGTATTAAGGTTTCGTATGAAACACTGTCAAATGCTTTAGTTAAATCCATAAATGTGGCGGTGATAAGTTTTTTCTTTTCGAAAGCATTAGTTATTTGGTTTACAAAATCCAACAGCGCATCAATAGTTGATCGGGATTTCCTGAATCCGAACTGTTTATCTGAAAGAATATTCTGATCTTCTAAATATTCCAGTATTTGTTTTGCTAATAGTTTTTCAAAAATTTTGGAGAAATTTGGCAATAAGGATATTGGTCGGTAGTTGGTAACATCTTTCTCATCTCCTTTTTTGTGCACAGGGATTATAACCGCTTTTCTTAGTTCGTTAGGAAACACATTATCTCTTATACAAGCATTTAGGATTCTGATAAGAGGTGTTACATTCATAGATATCTCTAGCTCGACTCTTCTTTAATGTGTCAATAGATTATTTTTTATTGTCATTAAAGAAATTGAGTCACTTGAAGTTTGTCTTAAGTTTTTTGCAATATTGTTTCTCACGTTAACGAAAAAATCATTAAAGTGATTTGGAGTAATATGATCTGAAGTTGACTGCTTCGGTTTGTTTCTTCTGTCGTTAATAATTTTCCATAAAGCTTGCGTTTTGTTGTTGTAAATAAAACGTTCGTTTGCTTTCAGTTTAGGATTTTTTATGGCTTCTCGAAATTTTTTTCGCTCTTTATCATAAAGTGGGTTAAGTTCTGCATTATGTGTTTAATACATAGCTGCCGTCAAGAACTGCAGGTTTTCCCCCATTTTCCTCAAATCTTTGTTAACCAATTGGATTTGTTTATTGTGTGATGGTTTTCTTTTGCTTGTTTCTTTGGAAAGCAAGCAGAAAATTGAGAGAAATTGAGAAATTTTATGTATTTCCGAGAAAAATATTTTCGATGCTTCAGCTGCATCATCTTGATTGAATATGTGGGACCAATTATAGTTTTCCAGCATATTATGTAAGCTAAATTTACCTATAGGTGTTATTGGTATACAGGCTGTTCAAACTTAAGTCAGCACTATTACTAACTTTGTTATTATAAAAGCTACAAATTCGGTTAAATTAGCAAACTAGTAGTAATTTTCACGCTGATTACAATGACGTAGTCAAAAAGACAATTGAGCGTCGCGTTTATGAGATAAAGTCAAAAAGACACTTTTGTTAAATGGAACACCCTGTATGTTATATTAACAATCGATAGAGAATAAAATTCTTAATTAAAATTATTCTTTATTATTTTTTCGTAAATTAATAACTAAAGAAGCTATTTATTATTATTATTCTATTGACAGACTATTGTTTTTGAAGTTTGTGGTTTATTTCTTGCTAAAAAATGGTTTATCCGCGTCTAGAAAGAATTGTCACAATTTTTTATCATTTTCCTAGATGCGTATAAAAGTCACAAAAAATTTACAAAAATTGTCTTAATTTTTATTCATTTTTCTAGTAGCGTGATATAGTCATAAAAATGTTTAAAAATTGTCATAATTTTTTTCAAAAAAATAACAAAGAATAATTTTAATTAATAATTTTGTTTTCTATCGATTGGTAATATAATATATAGGGTGTTCCATTAAAAAAAAAATATGTCTTTTTAACTTTATCTCATATAGGCAACGCTCAATTGTTTTTTTGACTACGTCGTTGTAATCACCGTGAAAGTTACTACTAATTTGCTAATTTAACCGAATTTGTAGCTTTTAAAATAACAAAGTTAGCAATAGTGCTGACTTAAGTTTGAACAGCCTGTATATTCTCGATTATTGTTCTCATAATTACATTTACCTTTGATAGAGATGTAACAACTCTCTATGCCTTCATGATCTGACAGACCTGCACCTACTTACAGGACAGTTTTTTATCTTGAAATAATAGTGTTCATGAGAGTTTGTAAAAATGTTATCTAGACAATTGTTACTGCGTGTTGGAAAGTTTACGTTAATCCATAACTTTGAAGGAGATCACATATCTCAGAACTCTGTTTGTCTTTTAAGTTAAAACGAACATTAAAATCACCATACAGGATTATTGCGTTATTTAAATTTAAAATTGGAGTTTATTAACTGCATTACTCCTCCATATCCTAAGCATCTTGAGAAATTTCAAGCGAGCACTAGGTCATTAAATTTGTTACTTAAAGTTTCATCGGGTTTTAACCAATGCTCTGTAAAGCAGACTATATGGTATTTATGATCAAGTAAGAAGCTTTCGAGCTCATTTATTTTATTACGCACTGATTACACATTTAGTAGTAGTAATTTGAAATTGAATTCCTCCGTTGGTTCCGAATGTCTAAAAAAATATCCTCGTCTGCTATCTGATAGTTATACCTTAAGTAGTTTCTGGTTTTGTAGTGAAATCCAGGTAATTTGATACTTGATAGCTGTTTATGTTGGCTATATAGTTGGACAGTAAAATGTGTCTTTTTGCTCGCAGTTTTAAGTGTAGTCCATCGTTTGTGTGATCTTCAATAGTAATTTCTTAGAGTAACAATTATATCGTTCAGGTCACAAACTTCTTTTTCGTTTTCATCCTTGTCCTGGTATGTTAGACTTATGTAACTATTATTCTTTGTTGTATCTTATACTCTTTTTGATATAATTTGCGACTTCTTTTCTTGCGATTTATTTCTTACCAAACCGGATCGCGTTGCAGACATATTGTTACAAACTCAGGCAAGCTCGAGTTTCTTCAATTCAAAAAGTAAACAGTGCGAAAAAGTTGCTGACCATGAAGTTCACGTTTCTCGGAGTTTGTTGAAATAATGTTCGATTTCGGATTAAAGACTGTTATAGATCAAAATTAACTTAGGTTCAATTCAAACTGCGAAAAAAAATTTCCCATAGATTTATAGCAGCAGAAGACACTTGATGAAACTACGTTAGCTAACTATAATTCACTTTCAAACACTTTCTAAAGCATTTAAACACAGAGCACAAATAAACACGTGCGACTTAACGTGGTTGCACATGACATATTTGCTTAGCAGTAGCCACGAATTTAAATAGACAATCTATATAATGTTTGAATTAAGTTACGATTTGCAGTAGTATAGAATATTTCACAATATTTGAAACTCATAAAATATTTAACCTGCTATGATGGTCATAAAAAGATGACGATTGGTAATGTAATCTAATATGTAAAGTGACTGACAATTGTTCCGCCAAAAAAAAACAAAAAAAAAAACACGGAAAGAAACGATATCCGAGAGTACAGGAAAAATGTTAATAGAATTCTATGTACTTTAGTTTTCGAGAAGTATTTAATCAAAAATTATACCCAAAACAATGCAACAACAACAAAGCGCAGAGGTGAACGAAATAAATACAGTCGTAAAAGTGTTTTATAGTGTTATGATTGCTTCGGCGCGGCATCGGGTGTGTACTTGACCTTTAAATGGAATTGACGTGATCAGCTGAAATACGAACACCAAAATATTTATTTGAGAAATGCATGCTGATCACCTGAAATAAATTATTTCATATAGATTTTATAAAATAGTGATAGCAACGGCCTCACTTTGAACAGCTGCTTTGAAAGTTTTACATTGTTGTGTAGCTACACATGCGCATTACGTGTAACATGGTGCTACCTAACGAGTGAAGTACTTCTGATATGTTATAAAATTTTCATTTGCGGATGAAAAGCGTAAACGTGCCTTCTTCTCGGATAGGAAGTCAAACCATAGGTCCCGTGTCAATACGATGTTTGGCACGTTAAAATTTCCTACTCGGGGTGGAATTCCCCTAAATTCGGCTAAATTCTAGTAGGGTTGGCCATATGACCTTAGTAGTTGGAGCCTAAAGGTATGAGGAGTATTCCGCAACCTGATACCTTGCTCATTAAAAGAAAAAAAAATAGAAATGAATCTAGCATTTAATAAATTAATTCAGGTTTTTTGGCTTTTTGCTTTTGACTTTTATTGCACCAAGGATTTTTTCGGGCATAATGTCCACTAAGGATTCATAATATTCCGTGGTGAAAGAATTCCATATTTCTTGTATTTTATCCTTTAGTCCGGTAATTGTTGGTTGAGGACTTTTTCGCAAGATCTTTTTCATTTCATGTTGCAGGGTTTCGATGACATTTAGGTCGGGGCTATTTGAGGGCCAAGCCATTTGTCCCCGAACAATTTTTTGTCAATTTGGCCGTGTAACACGAAGTCCCGTCCTGTTGACAAAAGAAATTTTCTATTCCGAACTGCATCCTTGAAATTTTCAGGAGGCTTCCTTCTAAAACATCCTAATATTTTTCTGCGTTTTATGATACTATCAATAAACTCCAGTTTGACTAAACCTTTGCTGGACATGCATCCCCAAATCATAATCTCTTGTGGGATTTTATGGTTCGTTAAAACAGTTTTTATAGAAAGCCCCGAATTTTGTTCTGATCAGTGATCACTCCCTTCCGACAATCACCAATACAGACATCAAACCCTGATGTTTCTTCGTTGACGGCCGATTTTAAAGTTTAAATGTTGGAACTATACCAAATCTTCAAATGCGTTACGTGTTAAATAAATTCACAAAACATCAATTATTTCCCTTTTCTAAAATATATTTCTAACATACAGCACTTTTTGTGACCAGTGAAAGCCATAAAGTTGAAATGTGAGAGAATAATGAAAATTTAAATCTGACAAAACTGACAAATGTAATTTTGAAATGTTACCAATTGTGGTATCTCAGACATGCACGTATTCTATCTTTATTTATCATTGCACCCTTCCATGAAAGTATATTATATAACGAGAGTTGTAAATAGCATATTACGCATTGTGGAAAAGTTGCGCATGAGCCGCGCAGCGGCGAATGTAAGTGATTCCACAAGTCCGTAATTGCTTTACACTCGAGTTTTGTACTATACTTTATCTACGACCACAAAAATTACCTTATTATTCATATTCAAAATAATCAGCAATGACACTTGCAATTTCGACGACTGTCAATCTAATGTGATGCGGCTACGTAGATCTAACTATAAACGTGGGTAAAGTAGGTGCGTTGTGCGTTTTTCTTACTTTACGCACGACGTTTGCAAACAGCCGCTTACTTAATTTATGCGTTGTACGTAATTCTTCATTTACAGTAGAGGTCGTAGATAAAGTATATTACCCAACACTGCCTGTTTAATAAGTAAAAAAATTGTCAGCGATGAACTGTAGATATAATAAAGCGATTCACATTTTTGGAGAAAACCGATGTGTTTAAGTTATTTCTTGAAAATTTGATCGTCGCTCCTTGTCGCGATAATTCCAACTTTGAATAAACATTTTTGAAATGTCTTGATGGGACTATATTACTTAAAATGGGGGTACGTCAAAATTTGTATTCAAGTTTTGTTATAAATTTTTATATTAAGTAATATTTGAACGTGAAAAATAAATAACTTTTGCTTAAACGACGTGCTGGGGAGTATACGCTTTTTTTATACAAGCAATGAGCAATTTGCGTAAACACTGGCGCAAATTTACGCCGACTTCTGGATCAATTTTCCTGTTTGCGAAAACAATTTACGACGTCTGAAAGACGTAAAATTGTAGTTCGTACTTATTTCCTGTTCTATTTCCTTACGCAGGATGAGCGACCCATCACAGTAGGCCCGATTCGCTCGCTCGTTCATAAACTTTCATTGTCAGTACCATACCGGGGTAAAATGTTTCGTAGCGTCTTCTACAGTGCGAGGGCTTTATTGTACACGCATCGATTTTCCAGTGGGCCAGTACAGTGCTTCCGAAATTGTAAATTAACCGAGCACACCAATTTCGCGAGTAAATATATTTATTTACCCGCCCGGAGCTTCGTTTGGCTGACCCGGAACCACGCGTTTGTTAGCGCCCGTGCTACTTAATCATCGATAATGAATAATGCCCCGCGCACAAAAGCTACAAATGGTCCTGACGTTTACAGAGCAAAGCGTTACGTAAAGCCGAAGAAAAAAGTGGCGCTTTCGAATTCAATTTCCTCCCAGCGCTTATTCCATTTTACGATGAAGTTATTACAGACCGACTGTTACTTATTTGCATATTTTATACGCTTTTTCTAAAAGATAGCTCCGTTTAAGGATGAGTTCGAAGTGATATCAGGAATTATTTATCTTATCGTTGCGAACACTCTTTGAAACTAAAACAGAAAGATCATCTAACAAATTAACTTAGTTCTCTGCAGAAACTTGCTGCGCTTAAAATGTCTTTCAAACATTTCAAATTTATTACTAACTATTTTAAATATCTTTTGAGATTGTGAATATAGAAATTAACAAATTAAAAAATGCTATTACTGTTACTTACAGGCTGTTCCACTATTAACTGCATGTATTTAGATATATTATCCTGAAATGAAGTTTTAATAGAAAATTTTAATAAACGTAGGTCAAATTCACACTGTTTATACAGGGTGTTATCGGATTGAGTGGAAGAATTTCACAGGTTAGCTTGGATTAAGGCGACCAAAAAATGTTATATAATATGGTGTCATGCATCCAAAGTAATATTCCCATTCAAAGACGGTTACATTTAGGACACTAATTTTTCGTCTTGATTTAAACTACCATTCTGTGAAATTATTTCATTCAATTCGATAACACTCTGTATTCGCGTCCAGATTTTTTTTTCTGTGGTGGTTGCCCAACGGGGTCCTAAGTCAAAGACTTGTCAGGACTAGGGATGGCAAAAAAATTATATATCGATATATCGACTCATATGACATATCGTTACCCATATATCGATACATTCGATATATCGTTAGAAATATATAACGGAAAGGTTAACGCCAGGAAAATACAATAAATAAAAGAAGTAATTAGCGGCTTAGCTGGCAAGGAAAAGTAACTGTTGACGTACGTTTCGGCCTTATTAGACCTCATCAGGACGGTATAACCAAGGTGTAAGTTGTTGACACAAGGGGTTCATCATGTGGCAGAGACAATAAAATTAATGCTAGACTACTTATATTTTTAAACAAGTAAGTATTACTGAAGTCTTTTAATTTATGTAAGTAAGACCAAAACTCTATTAAATCCTTTTGTTTTAAATCTTCTCTTTCTTCATCAAGGTAAATAGTAATACTTAATAATTCGTGCAAAGCTACATCCATATCAATAAAATTTTTAAATTTCTTAAGCTTGTTGAAATTCTCATCTAAATTAGAAAGTTTATTGTCAAAGATATTTTTTGGATTTAAAAAATGTAAATTGTCCATAAAGTTATTCCTAGAAACTGGTAAACGACGTAAGGCGTGCCATCAACAGCTTTTTGGTAAAATTTCAAACATTTTAATTTAAATTGCTCTACCGAAGAGGGATCCAAATTTTTCAAAATTTCGTTTGCTGCTGGACTTACAATAATTTTCTGTGTGGGTAATAAAACATTTGGATCAAATACATTAAGCTTATACAAGTTAGTACCATTATAAAATTCGGATTTAACAAAATTAGAACAAAGTAGTCTAACAAATCTCTCAACGACAGTGTTAATAAGAACCTTTTCTGATTGAAAGAGAATATTAAATTTATTAAATATTGGCAATATGTATCGAAAAAAAAGAGGCTCGTACAAAAGGATTATTCAATTCTGTAAGTATTAAATTCCCGACTGGATTTTATATCTTCCACAGCAGCATTGGTAAACAGAAGTTTCAGAACTTCCCATTGATCTAAAGTTCTCTCTACACATTTTAATAATGAAAGCCAACGTGTTTTGCTTGGAGACAAAATTTTCAGTTTGGCTTCATTAAAGTAGTTTTGAAACTCTTCTAAAATTGTCTGTCTTTTGGGACTTCGTGAAAAATAATTGTATAAATTGGAAAGTAAATTTTCCACATTACTGGGAATTTCATCTGATGCTGCAGAAGCAATAAGATGGGCTGAGTGACATATACAACTATTAACAAAAATGTTTGGATTGTCTTTCAACAAAAGTGTTTTGAAAGAATTATTTTTTCCCATCATCACATTTGCGTTATCGGAGCAATATCCGACGATATCAGATACTTTAATTTTAAAAGGTTTAATACTTAAAAAAAAAGGTTATATAATCCTTCAGCTGTGTCTTCATCACTATGCTAACAATATCTAATAGCTGTGTTTTTATCTAAGAGCACTGATATTGGTTGGTTTTGTAATTCTTTCTGTATCTTATTTTTAATATTTAGAGATAATAAATTTTTTATATTTTGTTTTTCTTAATTTCATATTTAAAGCAATGTCCGAGTCAAAGTAAGCAGCTTTTGTAACTTGTACTATATGATTAATTGATGAAAAACTTAAATTATGTAATGTAATTAACAAAGCAAACCTTAAATCGGCTTGGATAGTTTTTTTTTCTAATACTACTATCATCATTGCATATGCTTTTATAAGAGTGATCTATTCTCTGAGAATTTGCAATAGCCTTTATCCTACAGTTATGTTTCTTTGTGTTACGGTGTTTCATTAAATCTGATTTTTTTTGTTCCTAATAATTAGGCTTGCCATATTTTTGGGAAGTATAACCGGGACAAACGGGGGGCCTGGGGGGTATGGAATACCCCCCAAGTTAGCGTGGGGTCCGGGGGTACTCCCCCCGTGAAAATTTTTTGAAAAATAAGTGTAAATGTAAATAAGCTGCGCAGGTGGCCGAGACAATGGGCGAGTCCACCGCAATAGACAAGGGGAGGAAGCTACTAGTCATTCGCATTCATTATTTCATTTACTCGCCCTCTCAGCTGGTAACATAGAATCACTCGCATTTTTGCAAGGAAAGCGAACACACCAAGTGGTCTGAATGCTTTTATATCATTTTGTTTCAACTCCTAATTTGAGTATTGAATAAGGAGTCAAAAGAAGTAAAATTGGTATTTTCCGGGACACGCAGTAAACCGGCCGGGACACCGGGACATCGCTGAAAATCCGGGACTGTCCCGGTCAAACCGGGACGTATGGCAAGCCTACTAATAATACATGACATGCATTACATCTCGCCCTATCCTTTGCACTGGCTACCTCTTCCAGCCATCCGGCAAACATTTTATCTTTTTTCCATTTTGCAGAAAATCGTTGCTTTCTTGACCTTGATGTGCTATCTGATTTAGTTGTTTCATTCCCTGATTCTTCTGGTTCTGATTCTGAAGCAGATGTTGAAGAGTTGCAAATGTTAGAATCTGACAATAAGTTCACATTGACATGGTCATTGTTTCTGTTAGATTTAGATTGCTCCGACTGTTGTGCATTTGTGTGGGCTCGTTTAAAAAAAAACAGGTTAACTGCTTTTGCTTTTTTGGTGGTGGTGCACACTAGAACGGAAATAACGAATAATAATTATAAATTTCAACAAGATATGAACAACTTACCATTTTGATTAAACAAAACACTGGAACTTGTTGATGAATAAAACTTGGTCGTCAATCAGCCATCTACGATTTTGATTCTCCACTTGTTTTCGGAAATTGGAGCGGTAAGTATATACCGGTTAGTTGGGTTAGACTATTTTCTTACATGCATCGAACGCATTCGTTCTATCTCACTTTTCTATCACCTTCCATGTGCCGCTCCAATTTTCGAAAACACCTTTTGAAAACTTTGTACCCTACCAACTCGATAAATACAAAGAAAATAGAGAAAAACAAAAAAATTTAAATTTTTAAATTTTCAAAGCGTATAGATGAAATAATGTCGCTACAAATTCTTCGTATTAATATTATCGCCGCTACGTCGCTATTTAAAAAAAAAGTCGTTACAAATAGCGACTTATCGCTACACCTGATAACACTAATCACGGAAGAATTCAAGAAATTAGTACGTTCACTCGTTCACTAAGCTGCTTTACATTGGAGCGAACGTGGCAATATTGATCTAGAAAGTATATCCAACGAACTTTCCTTTTAATGCTTTGCGTATAAGATTAAAGTTTCTTTATTTTTTTATTCCTTTTTGCATTTGTTCGTAATATCATTTTTTATATTCCATAATTAAATTAAACATTTTTCTTAGGTCAATGACAGCTTTATATTCTGCATCAAACCAGTTCTGAACTTTATTTTGTTTCCAATTCAAAATTACTGTCTGTAATTTTTTCAATTTTTTACATAAATTTTACCTCAAAAATTTTGTTTCCGATTGAACGATTTTGAAACATATATCTTTTTGGTTCAATTTATTTCGCTTTTATTAAAAGCATCACAACTAATCTAAAAAGCTCGCTGATTACAGATTTTAATCTAATTTAAAATTCTATTTATAGAATTTTCCTGTAATTTAACCATCTATTCTTAATCTGGAAAATAGAGGAAGAGAGTTTAATCTAACCAATTAAACTCTGTCATTTAGAGTAATGATAATTAAAACGTACAGTTTATTATCTAATTAAGGGTTATATTTCCTCTTTCTCGAATCAACGAACGAAACTTAGCGACCTAATAAAGCCATAGATAGCGGCAAATACATACTTAACTTCATTTCCAACGAAAGGTAGGATAAACAGAACACATGATATAATAGAAAGTAGATAGATACAGATTCATTGGTATAATATTGTGGTATACAGATTTCATGTTGATGTATGTATGTACCTAATAAAATAAAAAAATTATTCAGAATAATTTACCAACGGCCGGTATTACCAACGTTTTAAGGAGACCTTAAATTAAAGTCGTATTTAGATTGTGATATTTCTGCTTGGTTTGTATAACATCAATCATATTCTAAACACGAATTAAATTTAAGGTCTCCTTAAAACGTTGGTAATACCGGCCGCAAGAAACCTATACGTAGTTAAATGTATTGGGTAAATCCGAAGGAAAGCAAAGAAGCGTAGAAATTGCTTCAGATACGAGGTGGTATCATAAATTTTAATTATCACTTAACAGGACAAGTTAAAAAGTTAAATGGTATGGTGAACAAATATAAGAAAATAAGTCTTCTCCACATATTCAACGTTTTTCGACATTACGCAATCCATTATTGTAGAAATTCTGCGATGCTTGAAAAACACTGTCTACTTCTAAACCTGTGTCGTCAAATCACAGAAAGAAATGCGAAATCAAGTGAATAAATGGAAAGAGACAAAATTTTCTTCTGTCAACTTGTTCCATTTCCAAAGCTGTTCATTGTCAGTAATATTGATAAGGATCAATGATAATGTTGCTCAAATTATATCCAGATATTTCAACAATGATAGTAATCAAAATTTTACGATACTCCTTATAAAAGTTGGCAATTAGTAATGTATGTACCTGCCGGCCGTTGGTAATTAGTTCTAAGCGAACCGATTCGAAGCAAATTTACTATGTCCAGTACCCGAATTTCCGGTTCTGTGCATATGTTCGTGACATTTCCATTTTACGCAAAATATAACCGTAAAAAAATGGAAATTGGAAAAATATCTAATACAGAGTTGAATCTGTAAGAAAAATCGAAACGCTAAGCAATAATGGCGCGTACTTAACTTTATTTGCCTTTAAAAACATAATTTTTAATTTAATTTTAGAAATAAATAAATCGCAAGAACAACAACTGTCATTGAAACAAATAAATTCAAGAGATACTGACACTTTCGATATGCTGTTACAATTTTTGTAGAACAACTCAGAACGTTTCAGAATTTCAACGGTTCATTTCTTCCTGTCGACGTGTGTCTATTTTTATAAAACATGGTAAGTGCAAGTGCTTTCAGAAAGAGTGCCAGTGGCAGGTTGGATATAAATGTATGGATAATGCGATAAAAGCGTTGCATTTATGTCGTCAATGTAGTATAAGCGTTATACGAACCGCTGAAATTGATTCAGCTAGACCCGAAGGCGTTAGATCAATGTCTGAATCTACTGGCGGAAGTATCACGCCAACAGTAGTCTCCGTCATCTAAATAATTCCTTCATGATGCGGCCGTTCTATTATAATAGTATCTCTTCGCTTATGACAGTTTATCATTACGCTTCTGTCAATAACGATCAGCTTTTATTGAACGTTGCACGCTAGTACGAAGTTTATACTTGATTCACTTACATTGCATCAAAACATCGTTCACAAAAGTTAATTACCTACGTTGTAAAGCCACAGAGCAATAAAAATGGTGACAATCACAACGCCATGCAGTCCAAGGAATAGAGTTGGGGTTCATCAAGTTGTTAAAGAAAAGAAATGCGTTGGGTTCTGCCAAGTAGTACCAAGAACAAATAGGCGTAGTTTGATTATAGAAAGGAAAACTTTAAGAAAGAAAACGAAATGATAGATTTGTTAGTGTAGACTTAAAGGTCCGATTTATTCTGAACCCTTTTATGGCTTAACCAAAATACAGAAAAGAAAAAACCTAAAAGTTGTATACAACAAACAAGCGATCTTAGTGGAGTAATATGTTCGATCAATGACCTTTTATGGAATATTCATCAAAAAATGCTGATTTTTTTTAACAAAGGGCAAAGTAAGAATCATTACAATTTTTCACTATCCCGTAAGACGGCACTTCAGTAATTTGGACTTGGACTTGGAAAATTAAACACAAAGGCTAATTGTAACAGAAATCGAACCCATTACGATTCCTGAATTGCAGACATACAAAAAATTTAGTCTAATAGTACAGGAGTGAGGATTACAATTGCAATTCCCCGAAAGCAAATTAAAGCAATGTTTTTTGAAAGAACCGTAAATTAATAAAATTATCCAGAAAACATATTGCAAGTCCTCATTAATCAACTGCATGATGATGAATTGCGGATCTGGTTCTTTGAACGGGTCGGAACATAGCCCATGCCATACCAGAAAACATTGCTTTTTAAGGAAATATTTTGATAACAGAATCATTATAACATCACGTCAGGTAGAGTTACCACCGAATCTCCTGGTCTAACAATACTGGATTATTTTCTTTTTCGTTCCTGAAAGATGGGATATTTAGAAATCCATTTGCTTCAATTAACGATTTAAGGCAAAGAATTATTGAAGAATGTAGTAATGCAACGCCTATGTTGTAAAATGCATTTAACAATATGAAACGAGAAACCATTTTCAACAATTACTAACAATAGGAGATAAATTATTCTAATAGTGTGCTGGAGCGATTTCATTAATTCTTGCCCGCCTGTAGTTATTGCCGACTTTATTTGTATTGTAGATACTGGTACCATTTTCCATTTGCTGACCGCTGTTTGCCACTGGGGATTATCATATGTTTATGTTTGTTTGGGATTATAAATGAATTAAATTTTAAATAGACCATTGACATCCGGTTTACCAACTCAGTGAGTCCACCGGCACCGCAGCGAAACGAAGACAACGTGCATAGTTAATGCGAATCCTCCCGGGAAGCTCCCTAGTTAGTGTTTACATAATAAAATAATATGCAAACGGAGAAACTTACGCGGTATAAATAATGAAATATAAATAAACCAAATCGCGAAAGTGAGTCTTTTTGCATATTTACGGGAATAGTTGAATTACTTGTTTGCTCAAAATGTTCGGATTTCTTTCTCTTCTACGCCTGCTAATAATTTTCCATATCCTTCGTTCTTTCTAAAATTTTTTTCTCATTTTCTGCTATAATTATTTCTAAGCGTTGTACATTGCTTTTATGTATGTCTTTAACTTCACGCGATTCTTTTTTTTTCATATACCTATCCATTTTCTTTCTTTTCTGTGATCTTATGTATTACAGCTATTATTTCCTTCATTTCTTTTAATAGTTATTTATGTATCAAGAGCATAATTGCGAGATTATAGCCCAAGAGTATGTTTAAAGCACGACGCGAAGCGGAATGCTATTAAATGTTCGACAGTCAATTGTGGTGAACACTATATATAACATTTTATTTAGTAACTTCTTACATTCATAATTTTTGCTGACTTATAATAAAGGTAAGGAATTACGCAGGCAACAACGGGCTGTCGTGGAAAAGTCGCGAGATACGTCCGAACCTCTGCTTTACACTACTTTTCGTTTTCTAACGTTTTATTACTGTTATCAACTGTGCTACCTACCTGTAGGCACAGTATCAATCAGTAGGGACAGCTTGGGGTTTCCGTGGCTACAGTTTCTGAGTGCGCATGTGCGAAAACTGGCGGACTTTCTATAAACGGCCGCGTGTGGCGCACCGGTGAATTCATCAATTGCTTTTAAGTGGGCGTTTTTTAATTCAGCATTTTGTGTAATGGATGCGGAGAGATGAGAAAGATTGAACAGAAAATCATCTTTGTTAGATTATAATAAATTTATGTTGTGTAGAAAGCCTGAAGTTGTGTAAAATAACATCGCATTCTATAATTTGCTTGCAATTATTTCTATCCGTGCCATTTTTTCAACCAGTGACATCTAGTAGCAATAAAATGAAGGTCCGCCAGTAACGGCCATATTGGCTCTGAAAACTGTAGTATGAACATCAAAGGTGCCGACACGAGCTGTCCCTACTGATTGATAAGTATACTGTGCTGTAGGTTTGCAAATTAGTGCGAAGTGACTAAGTTTCTCCACACTGCTCGGCTAAGCTCTTGGAGAAGGGAGGTTCGACGAAACCCCAATGCAAAAGGTGGGCTAAATGATTTAAAATAAAAAGCACCAGCTCAAAATTAAAATAACGATAGCTCAAAAACGAAACGTAAATAAATAAGTAACACGTCAAATTAAATCCGTACCACAGATCTGTGCTTCGGTCACACATACGGTTTAAAATTAACAGCGAACTTTATGATTCAAACGGGGCACGGGTAACGATAAACAAAACCCCGCAATGATCAGTTGTTCAACAACAACCCCGCGAATACAATAATAAAATAAAGCTATTCCGACCTTGATGTACAGCACAATCAATTTACTGATACCACATTAAAGTTACCACTTCGCGTTCTTCTTAATTTCCTCATAGTTCTTTTATTTTCAACGATTTTCTTACTCATGCTTTATTTTGTGCATCAATAATGATCTTGTACATTCTCATCTTGTTCTGTCATCTTTCTCTGTTTAAAAAGTTTTCTTTACATTACTTTTATATTTGCATTTTTTTAGTTTCATTCTTATGGTCTGTATTTTTCTAAATTGTATATTAATATAAAGTCCAATTTTTCACTATGTGCCTATCGATCGATCGATAAGCCAAAGAACTTTTATGTAGCTATCTCCTTCTAACTTTTGAGAAACAGCCTTGCGGCTTTTTTAGTCACGTCGTATATTTTCTTAATTCATATTTATACAATCGGCATATAATAAAAAAATCTGTAGATATCTAATTTAAAGTTGGCGTAAAAGAAAGCATAAGACGATATCGATGGCCCTCTGGAATAACGACACAACTCAAAAACTGCTCTTTCTGAGATACTGCGCGTATTTTACTCCGTTTGCAAGTATATTTTATGTGACAAAACGTCACATTGTTATTTACATACTGAACCACTACGCAGCACACAAGTAAAAAAGTGTCAGCAAAATGGTATAGTATATGAATTTTTTTAAATTGCTTCCCTGAAAATTTAAGTTTTGAGTTGTGCCATTATTCCAGAGGGTCATCGATATAATCTAATGAACTCGAAATGTATAGGTTTCCTTGGACAACAATAATTAATGAGTTTCCAAGAGTTCAATCAGAAACTTTCTTTCTTATCCGCACGTCTAAAAACTCATTAATAATTATTACTTGACGGACTTCAGACTTCTCTAGTTTTGTTAGTAAATATGAATGCTCATATGTATTGTAACGTTTTTAAAGGTTCTATTATTTTTATTTTAATCAAAACACGAAATAGTTAATAATCTAATTTATTTAAAAATAACACTAATTAACACTAACTTAAGAATAATTTATTTATAAACTAATAAGTAATTTATGTTAACAGCCGAGCGAATATTTATAACGCGACTTCAATTTCGAACTGTCCACTTGCTTAATTAATGTCGAACTGTCCCCCGTTTGGCTGCGTGCATTTTTATATGCCGGGGTTGTTTCTCGCGAACATTCTCGCTCGTTCGACAGAAAGTCTCGGATCATCGCCCCGTGATATCGAAGCTTCTCGTCTAAGGCGCGTCGTTGTTGACGCATCAGACGGGCTGGGACCGCAAACGTCACACTGCCCCCTTCTTAAAAACGTTTCGTCTCGGAACGTTCCTTGTGATAGCCTTGAAGGAAAATGTCGAAATCGGCATGCTGGTCCCTCTTTACAACATCCGGTCCGGAAGAAATAGCAGTCTACGGTTTTCCTACTGCCAACAGCTGCCTGTGGGTGGTGACTGCAGACTAGAACTTCAATTCCCGTTCCGTTGAAGATGACTTCTATCATGCTGCGAACGACCCTCCAGTCCAGCCCATCTAGTCCGCAGCCTGTCTTGGGAATGGCTAATTTCGTCTCCTTGCCTTCCACCAACTGTCTCTTCAGGCTCCATAAAGCTCTCCAAATACTGCGATAGTCAGGCTTACCGCTTGATGTCTTCTTGGTGACTAAGTAGTACACGTGTCGTCTTCGTTCCGCCTCCGTGTGGATGATCTGCAGGCTCTTGCCCACCATGGGGTGCTGTCTTAGGAGTTCCTCGACCTGACCAAATTTCTTCCGGAAGACTTGGGCTATCCCCTTGGACATCCTTAGGTCTTCTGCCACACAGTGGGCCAGACTGTACTCTGGTGACACTTGAAAAAGGTCTTGCTGTCTCTCTGTGGTCACTCCGAATCGCGCCTTACTTCCTGTGGCGTGATGAAACATAAAGGTTTCGAAGTTTACTTCGGAACCTTGCGTCCGTTGTACTGTCCCCTCATTTTCTTCTCCGTTGTAAGGAGCCATTCGGTTGAAGTGGATAACCTTGGGTTTGCCATGCGGAACCTTCCTGATGCGGTAGATGACATCGTTAATCCGTTTCATCACTCTATAAGGACCTTCCCAAGATGTCTGCAATTTTGGGGACAGACCTCTACGTCTTTGAGGATTGTAAAGCCAAACCAGTGCTCCAGGTTGGTATCCCCCATTCTGAGCATTGATGTCATAATGCTCCTTCATTCGGTCGCTGGCCGTCTGTATATTGCGACGCACTTGATTGTGAATGTCGTCCATTTTCCTGCGTAGGCCGCTAACGTAGTTCTCGTCGGCAGGGACCTCACCGGGCTTCACGCCGAACTTCAAGTCGCAGGGCAGCCTTGGCTCTCGCCCAAATACCACTTTCGCTGGTGTCTCTCCTGTTGTCTCATGCACGGACGAACGGTATGCCAGTAGAAAAAGGGGAATGTACGTGTCCCAGTCTCTCTGATGATCGGAGACGACTTTGGACAAATGTCGGTTGATGGTTCTGTTGAATCTTTCCACCATTCCGTCCGACTGCGGGTGAAGTGCAGTGGTTCTAGTTTTCCGGACGCCGAGCAGAGTACACACGTTCTTGAATAAAGCCGATTCAAAGTTCCTCCCTTGATCTGAATGCAGCTCCATGGGCGCGCCATACCGACTGATCCATTCTCGGACAAGGACTTCAGCAATAGTTATCGCCTCTTGGTTTGGTAGGGCGTATGCTTCAACCCACTTGCTAAAGTAGTCCATCACCACGACGATGTACTTATTTCCTCTATTCGTTTGTGGAAATGGGCCGGCTACATCTATGGCAACTCTCTCAAAAGGACTTCCCACGTTATACTGTTTCATAGGAGCCTTGCCTCGTCTGTGGGGGCCGTTACTAGCTGCGCAGACTACGCACTTCCTACACCAGTCCTTTACATCTTCCTTGCAGTTCACCCAGTAGAATCGCTCGCGCACCTTTTCCATAGTCTTCTTGATTCCCAGATGCCCTCCCGAAGTTCCATCGTGAAGTTCCCTCAGAACTTCCGGCACCCTATTCTTGGGGATCAGTAACTGTGTCTTCTGTTCCGTGCCTTCCTGGTTCTCGATGGTTCGTTTCAGAAGACCAGATCCAGCACTATGGAGTCCCACTGCGCCCAGTACGATTTCACGGATGGTGCACACGGTGCTATCTCTTCCCAAGTAGGCCTTGCCTCCCTACTTTTCCATTCCAGCACCAATTTCAAATCCTGATCGTTCTCCTGGTCTCGTCGCAATTCTTCACCTTGCCATTTGTCGTCTACGATGGCCGTCCTCGCAGTCGTGGCCACTTTCTCCTCCAGCCGACTACAGTGCTTACAGTCTTCGGCACAAGGTCTTCTCGACAAAGCATCGGCATTTCTGTGGCTAGTTCCGGCCCGATGCTGGATTTCAAAATCGTATTCCTGAAGTCGTTCGATCCATCGTGCGACTTGTCCTTCAGGATTCTTGAATCGGAGGAGCCATTTTAAAGCGGCATGGTCCGTCCTCAGGAGAAAGTGTCTGCCATATAAGTACTTGTAGAAATGTTCTATGGACTTTACCACGGCTAGCAATTCCCTTCTAGTGACGCAATAATTTCGTTCCGGCTTTGACAGGACTTTACTGAAGTAGCCAATCACCTTCTCTTGCCCTTCTTGGATCTGGGACAGTACGCCACCGATACCAACATTGCTAGCGTCAGTGTCCACGATGAACTTGCCTTCTGGAAGAGGGTAACTTAGAATAGGAGCACTTATCAAGTACTGTTTTAGTTGTTCGAAACTAATTTGGCAATGTTGGTCCCATTCAAATGGACGACCTTCTTCAGTGAGTTTTGTCAACGGTTTAGCGATGTCCGCAAATCCGGGAACATAGCGACGATAGTAAGTGCATAGGCCTAGGAAACTCCTTATCTGGTGTTTATTCTTGGGAGTTGGCCAGTCCTTCACGACCTGAATCTTTACTGGGTCCACGGCGATTCCATTCCCATTAACAATATGGCCTAGATAATTCACTTCCTTCTGGAAAAGGTGGCACTTCTTGAGACTAAGCTTTAGTCCAGCTCCGCGAAGCCGCTGGAACACTGCTTCCAGATTCTTCAGGTGGTCGTCGAAAGTTTTCCCCACCACAATTATGTCGTCCAGGTATACCATGCACGTTGTCCAGGACAGACCCTTCAGAACCGTCTCCATCAGCCTCTCGAATGTCGCTGGTGCATTACATAACCCGAACGGCATCACCGTGAATTGCCATAGGCCCATACCAAGGGAAAACGCCGTTTTTTCTCGATCTTCGGGCGCTAGTTCCACTTGCCAATAACCATTCTTTAGATCCAAGGTCGAGAAGATCTTTGAACCGGCCAGGGTGTCCAGGGTGTCATCAATCCGTGGCAGAGGATAGCTATCCTTTTTGGTGACGTGGTTGAGCAATCGATAGTCTACGCAGAACCGTGTGGTTCCATCCTTTTTCTTCACAAGCACTACCGGTGACGCCCATGGGCTGCTCGATGGCTCAATTACATTGTCCTTTTCCATCTCACGAATAATGCGTTCTGCTTCCTCACGCTTCGCCGATGGTAACCTCCTTGGAGCTTAACGGATGGGCCTTTCTTCTCCTGTCTCTGTCTTGTGTTTGACGATGTCGGTTCTTCCCTTAGGTCCATTGTCTACCTCGAACACATCTTGATAGCGACATATCAGGTTCTTCGCTTTTGTCTTTTGTTCTGGAGTCAATTCCTGGGTCATTGACATGACCATTTCCAACAACTTCTTCGGGACCTTCGAGTCTTGTACGTTTGCTTCTATTTGGCGGGAGATGGAGGACACCATGGCACAGCTTCCCAAGATCGTACCTTTCTTGATGTTGACAGGGAAACAGTTCACATTCATCAGGCGGACTGGTATTTCCTTCTTTGCTGTCAACAACATTTTTCCAACGAGAACTCCTTTTCCAATCTTCTGATCGTCAGTGTTAGGTTCGACCATAATGACTTGCCCATCTTGGAAAGCGCCGTTCAGGTTTGCGTCGACTATAACCTCGGTTCTGCTAGGCAATACGACATCTTCTACGAGAACAACTCGAGCGGCCACGTCCTCTTGTTGATGTAGAACCAACTCCTCGTTGTTAACCGCCATTATGCCACGCTTCAGATCCAATTGGAATCCATGAGCACACATGACGTCCATGCCCAGAATCGCTTCGTCCTCTATTTCTGCTACCAGCGCACGATGTTTGATGGGGGTCGATCCAATGGTAATGGTCACCTCTACTTCACCATGAACAGTGGCTGATGTTCCGGTTGCCGTCCTCAGTCTCCACTTAGTCGGCTCGGTGCGTTTTGATGACTTGATCACATCGGGCCTCAGGATAGTCTTCGTCGCACCCGTATCCAGTAGCATGGTGTGAGGGATGTCATCAATGGTGGCATCCACGAAGACACTGCTGGTTAATCGCCGCAGGGCTATTACTTTCGTGGCCTTTGTCTTTGGAGGCCTTTGAATACGCGTCGACGTTTGTCCATCTGCAGCGACCAGAGTTAGTTTTCCCTGTGGCTTCCTTCGTGGAGAATCCTGCCTGGCCTTGGGACACCGCCTGCGATCATGTCCCTCTTCCTGGCAATTCCAACACACCAGAGGATTCTTCTGCCTCAAGACTTGTTCCACAATGCGGCGAACATCCTCCTTAGGCCGCTCCTCTGCAGCAGATCGCACCTTGACGCTGGCGGGTTCCTCTTCCTGGGAGTCCGTGGCAGCTCGCACCTTGGCATGCCCTCTTGAGACTTGCTTCGCCACCTCATATTCCAAGGCGTAGGCCAATGCGTTCTGGGATGTCTTGGGGTGGACCATTATCAATGACTGCTGGTTGTCTGGGTCACGGATTCCATCCACGAAGGTCTGCACCGTCAAACGTTCCAGGAATTCTTCAGGAGCTGCAGGATATGCCAACCGGGCCAGGCGCACTACGTCAGCCTCGAATTCCTGAAGACCTTCTCCGGATTTCTGATAACGGTTTCTCAGCTGCGCACGGTACACCTCGGTCAGATGCGCCTGGCCATAACGCATCTCCAGTCTGTTCACCAGCTTATTGTAGTCCTCTTGTTCCTCTGACGGCATCGTTTGTAGCACATCGATAGCGTCCCCCCTCAATGCCACAATTAACGAAGTGGCTTTTTCACTGGCCGTCCATCCATTCGCTTTTGCTGCAGCTTCAAACTGTTTGAAGTAGTTAGACCAAGAAGACTTCCCATCGAACGTCGGTGGTTTTATTTTCAATTTAGAAATTTCCGCTGGTCCCACCACAGTTTGGGTCTCATTATTTTCTGGTATTTCTGCTGGTGATGGATCTCCGAACATTCGCAACCCTGCCATGATTTGCTCGAGATTCTTAATTTTGTTATCCTGCTGGAATAGTATTTCTTCCACATTTTCCTGCAGATTCCTTGTTTCTTCTGATATTTTTACTACTAATTTATCTTCGAGCCCTTTTGATTGCTCTAGAAATTCATGCTGTTCTCGAAGTTTCTCGTCTAAATTTCTAGAGTGTTCCAGCAATTTAGTTTGCAGTTCATCTTTGAAATTTCCGGATTGTTCTCGAAACTTCTCGTCTAAGTTTCTAGATTGTTCCAGCAATTTAATTTGCAGTTCGTCTTTGAAATTTCCAGATTGTTCTCGAAGCTTCTGGTCTAAATTTCTAGATTGTTCCAGCAATTCATCTTTGAAGTTTCCAGATTGTTCTCGAAATTTTTCGTCTAATATTTTAGTTAAATCTGCAGGTCCGCTCGAGATTTCGAAAAGAAAGTTTTCCGGGTCCTCTCCTGCTTCTAGAAGCGCTTGGTGAAGTCTTTGTTGCAAAATCGATTTCTTTCCGGAAATTTCCAATTCGCGCTCTTCTAATTCGGTTTTTAAGTCGTTCACTTTTAAGTCTTTTAACAGCACTTTCTTTGAAGCCATTGTTTCTTTGTTTAACTAATTTGTTTAAATTCAATTTAATTTTAATTGTTTATTTATTTCCACGAACCTCGCACCTGACACCAATGTAACGTTCTTAAAGATTCTATTATTTTTATTTTAATCAAAACACGAAATAGTTAATAATCTAATTTATTTAAAAATAACACTAATTAACACTAACTTAAGAATAATTTATTTATAAACTAATAAGTAATTTATGTTAACAGCCGAGCGAATATTTATAACGCGACTTCAATTTCGAACTGTCCACTTGCTTAATTAATGTCGAACTGTCCCCCGTTTGGCTGCGTGCATTTTTATATGCCGGGGTTGTTTCTCGCGAACATTCTCGCTCGTTCGACAGAAAGTCTCTGTTGGAATTCGGATTTTGTCTTTTGTTTTATTTTATGTAATACAGTTTCGCTACGAGAAATAGCAAGCTTATGTTTAATGTTTTTAGAATATAAATAAAACACAGTTGTTGATTTTTGTAATTTTGCATCGAATGTCAATATAATTTTCTTAAAAGAAATATTGAATTTTCTTATGACCAAACTTCCATATTTCCAAGAGGTTATGGGCCCAGATCATGGTAATTAGGTCATAAGTGTTTGAAGCAAAATACAAGAAAATCCGTGCATGATGAATTCCACAAACGTGTTGAGGTTTGAAACGCTTAATCGCGAAAATTTTGACACTTGGAAAATTCACATGGAGGCTTTGCTCGTCAAGAATGACGGATGGGATTTTGTAAATGGTACGAGTGCGAAACCTGAGTTGATCATCGGAGATGAAGCATCTACAAACGCTGTGAAGGCGTGGATAAGGGGTGACAGCAAGGCTAAATCAGATATTGTTCTCTCCATTTGTGCCACGGAATTAAAACACATAAAGGGTTGTAATACATCACGAGAGGTATGGCTTAGATTAGAAGCAATATATCAATCAAAAGGACCAGCAAGGAAAGCATCTCTTTTAAAACAATTGATGTTACAACGCTTGGAAGAAAACGGCGACATACGCGAACACGTCGGTCGTTTCTTTGACGCTGTCGACAAACTAAAAGATATGGAGGTAGATATTAATCCGGACGTGCTAACAATAGCCTTATTGTACAGTCTACCATCCAGTTATGAAAACTTTAGATTTGCAATAGAGTCCCGTGACGATTTGCCCACGCCGGAGACTTTAAGGACCAAGATCATCGAGGAATATGACGCTCATAGGAACGAACGTTCGTCGTCATCAAGTGCCTTGTATATAAATAAAAAACATGGTCAAAATTTTCAGAACAAAAGGACTGAAAAATCGGAAAATGAGAAGACGGACATGAGAAACAAAAATCGTTTGAAGATTCGGTGCCATAAGTGCCAAAAGTTCGGGCATAAAGCCGCGCAATGTCGCACTAAAGACACTAAACACGAGTTCGCAAACGGTGCCGAAAATGTGTCGTTATGCGCTGAAACTTTTCATGTAAAATCCACAGAACGTGCACAAAAATGGTGTTTGGACAGCGGCGCTACCTCACACTTATGTAATAACGTCGCGTTCTTTTCGGACATAAATGATTCGAAGCGTGGTGTTCTTAGTCTAGCGAACAGTTCAATAACGCAAAGTGTTGCTGAAGGTACCGCCGGATTCACGGCAAACGTACGCGGTACAGTAAAGAACATTTCACTGGATCGGACCTTACACGTTCCTGATTTACGCACAAATCTTTTGTCTGTAGGTAGAATTGCCGATCAAGGTTTCGAAATTAAATTTGATAAGCATAACGCATTTGTATCGGATTCAAATGGTAACGTAAAATTAATTGCAGATAGAATTGACGGACTTTATTACGCGCGCGAACTCGAAGAGTGCGCTCGAGTTACCGCATCCGAATTAGAATTTCCCAGAAAGATCACATGTGCTTCGAGGATCTCATGGCACCGACGTCTCGGACATTTGAACATGTCAGACCTTCGCGAAGCGGAACGTAAAGGTACCGTGCGAGGACTGAAACGCGATGAGTTGGGTGATGGACTTGAATGTTCGGTTTGCATCAAGGGAAAAATGAACCGGGCACCTTTCCCGAAGAAATCCAAACGTAAAACCGAATTATTAAATTTGATTCATTCGGACGTCTGCGGACCAATGCGCGTAGCATCCCTCAATGGGGCGAAATATTTCGTAGAATTTATCGATGACCATTCGCGTTGGTGCGAAGTTCGATTTTTGAAATCCAAGGACGAGGTATTGAAATTTACCAAGGAATTCATTGTACTCGTCGAAAACCGAAGTGGACGCAAAGTCAAATGCCTTCAAAGTGATAATGGCAGAGAATATCTGAGCAACGACTTCGATAATTTTTTGAAATCACGCGGGATCACAAGACGGTTGACCATTCCGTACAATCCTGAACAAAATGGCATCGCTGAGCGAAAGAATCGAACTTTGCTCGAAACGGCGCGATGTTTGCTGATTCAATCAGGATTGCCACCTCGATTTTGGGCAGAGGCGGTGAACGCGGCCAATCATATTAGGAATCGTTGTCCTACAAGAGTTCTGAATGGGAAAACACCCCACGAGATCTGGACGGGAAAGATTCCTGACGTGAGTTATTTACGTGATTTCGGATCTCGAGTTCATTGTCTAGATAGGAAGCCAGGAAAGGGTAAGCTAGAACTTCGCACTAAAGATGGAGTGTTGGTAGGCTTTTCAGATGAATGCAAAGGCTACAGAATCTGGTTGCCTGAGGAGAGGAAAGTTATTATTTCGCGAGATGTTAGATTTTCTGAAGATCGGTTTATCGAAGTTAGCGAGTATCAGGACTTCACTTCAAAGGACATAACTGGAGGGGAAGTTGATACTCAAGAATCTACATCCGAGCCTGGCATCGTAGAAGTCGAACTAGATTCTCCGGTACCGATTTCATTTGAAGATTCAATCAACGCCGACCAAGAACAAGTTGAAGGTACGCCTAACGGCTCAGAACAAGTGGCCAAGCGAACTCGAGGCAGACCGAGGATCATACGCACCGGTAAACCGGGGCGACCACGGAAACAATACGGGGTGAGTGTACAGTCTGTTACAGAAATGGTCGAACAAGGTCAAGCATTCCTATGTGAAATACCGGTACGACAAGCTTTATCAGGTCCCGATTCCGATGATTGGAAAGATGCAATGGTCAGCGAGCTAAGATCTATCATCAAGAACGATACATGGCAATTAATCGATCGTCCTGAGAAAGCTGAGATCATAGGGAGCCGATTTGTGTTGCGCAATAAATATGGACCTGACGGCAATTTGGAAAGAAGGAAGGCAAGACTGGTGGCGCAGGGGTTTAGTCAACGACTAGGCATCCACTTCACGGATACCTTCGCACCAGTTGCTCGACTGAGTACCATCAGACTGATGACTGCACTAGCGGCTCGAAACGGAATGCACATTAGGCAATTTGATGTCAACACTGCATACCTGAACGGAGACCTCGAAGAGCAAATTATGATGGAACCCCCGAAACAACTGCCTGAATTACTTCAAATAATCGCTCGCGAGGGTGGTAATGTTGATCTAGACATAAGATCAAAGGCGAGAAAAGCACTAACCGAATTGAACGGAGGGAGTAAAGTATGCCTACTGAAAAAGTCTTTATACGGACTTCGTCAAGCCGGAAGACAATGGTATACGAAGCTAAAACAGGTCCTGTTGAATTGCGGCGCTACGCCATCCAGTGGCGATCCATGCTTATATTATAAGGGCCGAGGGGAAGGAATCGTCCTTATCGCGGTGTACGTGGACGACATCCTAGTTGCCTCACGAAACTCGAAATCAATCACGCAACTTGGGAGGAAACTGTCGGATAATTTCGACATCAGAGATATAGGTCCCGTTGATTATTGTTTAGGCATTAAATTCGATCATTATGAAGACCGAATCACAATGAATCAACGAGGCTATATCAACGACCTTCTGCAGCGATTTAACATGAATGATGCAAAACCACTAAGCACACCTGTCGATGTCGGTTCGAAACTGACCAAGGAGATGGACGATCCGGAAGATATGCCATATCGGGAACTTGTGGGTTGCTTAACATATCTGGCATTGGCAACCCGACCAGATATAAGCTTCGCGGCGAGCTATCTTGGGCAGTTTAATAATTGTTATGGTAAGACCCATTGGAATGCTGCAAAAAGGGTATTACGATATCTCAAAGGCACCATAAATCTCGGATTGACATATTCGAAAGATTGTGATGCACTCAAAGCTTATGTTGATTCTGACTGGGGAAATTGCCCTGACGATCGACACTCACACTCAGGATTTATTTTTGTTTTAAATGGAAGTCCGATATCCTGGGATTCACGGAAACAGAGGACGGTCGCTCTATCCTCGACCGAAGCCGAATATATGGCCTTGACTGAAGGAGCCAAGGAAGTCATATATTGGAATTCTATACTTCGCGAATTAGGGTTCAATGATTTGACGGAAGTAGTCGTGCTAAACGACAATTTTGGTGCGATGAGACTTGCCGAGAATCCGGTTTATCATGCACGTAGCAAGCACATAGATATCCGTCATCACTTTATTCGTGAAGCTGTTAGCAACGGGCATCTCCAAGTTCGACACATCTCTTCAAGTGACAACATAGCTGACATGCTTACAAAGAGTCTCCCCAGACCTAAACTACAAAATTGTATCAACCTGTCCGGGATGCAACATATCAAGAATGGTTGTTGAATGTATAATATTCTCGCATCGAGGGGAAGTGTTGGAATTCGGATTTTGTCTTTTGTTTTATTTTATGTAATACAGTTTCGCTACGAGAAATAGCAAGCTTATGTTTAATGTTTTTAGAATATAAATAAAACACAGTTGTTGATTTTTGTAATTTTGCATCGAATGTCAATATAATTTTCTTAAAAGAAATATTGAATTTTCTTATGACCAAACTTCCATATTTCCAAGAGTCTCGGATCATCGCCCCGTAATATCGAAGCTTCTCGTCTAAGGCGCGTCGTTGTTGACGCATCAGACGGGCTGGGACCGCAAACGTCACAGTATTTTATATACTTGTGTCTCAAATGTAAAACAATAAAACCGTGCCAGTCAAGGTAACAAGAACGTTATAGCAAATTATGAAAACGGCAAACGTACATTTTTAATTGTCGAAACTTTCCGTTTGGTGATAAATTTTGTATCTACGATATTAAAACGGAAAGGTGATTTATAGCGGCAATCATTTATTTTTGAAGTACGACAGGTACAGGTTTTTAATTGGCCCATTTTCCATTAACGTTGAATTTCCAATTCATTACTTACATACATACATTCATATATGTATGTTTTAAAAAAATTTCCTACTGCCTACACGTTTAAAAGTCAAAAGAATATGTACCAGGTAAAAGAAGTCATCGGATTGTAGAAGTTAATTGGATGTTAAATCTGATAAAAGAAATCTTTATCATTGCATTATTAAACAAAAAAAAATATTTCTACATAAATAAAATAGAGCCAGGAACAAAGCGAAAATAGCCCTGTTTTTTTAAATAGGCAAATTTTAATAAAAAAAAAGCTTAAAATAATATATGTATTTCAGATGAAAACGAAAAATGCTTAAATCGTTCTACTGTCTTCCAAACATATTTTGTTATGCATAAAATGTTGACATTTCTATAATTTGCCTTAACTCTGATTTCTAGTACTAAATAAATGTAATAAATATAAATAAATTTTTTAAAAGACTTAGTAAACTAAGTTATCCGTATTAGCGTTGATCGTACCATGCCTGGCACTAAAGACGAAACGCTGTACCAAGGCCGCACTCATAGCATTCGTAGTCAAACGAAAGTCAATCTTAAAAGAAATCCGTTTATATCATATTTGCGTTTACCAATAAAGTTCATTTTCGAGTGGGCTTATGGCTCTTCGTTTTTAGTGCCGACAATGATACGTAAGTAATGTGTATATTACATAAAATACATTTGTCTTAGGGCCGTATGTACCGCTTATAATTAATCGAGATTAAGATCTAATTGAGTTTCGTTATTTTATATCGTATGCAGCGTCAATCTGTTTCGCTTTAAACCGGTTTAACTTTAATCCTGTAATTTTGTCAGTTTAAGCTCTAATGTCAACCTAAAAAATATAAGATGCTCTTAAAGCTGTTGTTATAAATTCGATTGTGGTTTTAAATTTTAAAATGCATGTTGAACTTGAGGAGGAAATCTTTTTAGAAGATGTTGGTGATATTCTGGATGTTATGGAATAGGGTTTCCAAGACGGTTATGTGAAAGGACAGATCATTTCCATGATATGGACAACTTAAGTTATTTCCGTACACTTCATGTTAGGAAAGAAACAGTCCTGACGCTATTGGAGCAACTAGAAAATCAACTAGAATTTGATAATAAATAATTTAAACAACAGTGTGTCACCAATAAATCAAATTCTGGCCACTGTTAGGTGTTTTGCTACAAATTCCCACCAGGCTTTCGTAGGTGATTTAGGTGTTTTGCTATAAATTCCCACCAGACTTCCGTAGGTGATTTTATGGGTTTACATCAATCCACTGCTTCCCGTATTATAAATAAGGTTTCAAGAGTTATAGCTGGTCTATGAAGTCAATACATAAAAATGCTCAAAGATGAAGAAATGGTACAAGTACAAAATGGTTTTTATTGTGTATCCCGATTTCCTTGGGTAACTGGTTGTGTAGACTTTACTCATATCAAGTTGCTAATGGAAAATCTTATTTTTCTACAAATGCTCAAGTAGTATGTGATGGAAATGTAAAAATTCGAGACCTTGTGACCAAATGGCTAGGATCTACAAATGATATAACAATCATTAATAATAGCCGTCTTCGAGCACGTTTAGAGTTAGGCGAATTCCCAAATGTTCTTCTAATAGGTGACGGTGGTTATCAATCAAAACCAAATTTGATGACTTCATTAGCCAACCCAGAAACTAGAGCAGAAAACTTATGTATTGAGTCACAAATAAGAACAAGGAATGCAATAGAAAGAACATTTGGAATTTGGAAGTGAAGGTTTCCCATCTTGGCATATGGTCTTCGTTGTCCAGTGGACACAATACAATGATAATACAATGATAATCGGGTCTGCTGTTCTACACAATATTGCAATTGAAGCAAAAGAGGATTTACCACCACTTCCTGAAGAATTAAATGCTAAACAATTAAATTACTTAACTCTTCAGGGAGATATTCCCCAAATTCCTAATAAAGTAACAACCATGGTCCTGTAAATGTTGGCTGCGAGTCGTCAGGATCGCAATGGGGCCCCCGAGCATATTCTGTATAGCTATTTCGGCCCTAATTGGGGCCTCATCAGCAGAACAGTAGCTCGAGAACTCCACTGCAACTCCGACGACCAACAGCATATACGCACGCTTAGCGCGTGAATGCAAACATGTGAAATAATTGCGCCGCGGCACAATTATTTTCCGACTTATAATTCGTGTCGTGAAAGCAGATAGCAACAATGCCGCTGCCCCATAAGCTAACACGCACGAGATGGCAGTCGAAGCGGACAAAACGTGTCAACGCAAACATGTAAATGTTGGCTGCGAGATAGCGAAATAGCTATACAGAATACGCTCGGGGGCCCCATTGCGATCCTGACGACTCGCAGCCAACATTTACATGTTTGCGTTGACACGTTTTGTCCGCTTCGACTGCCATCTCGTGCGTGTTAGCTTTCGAGGCAACGGCATTGTTGCTATCTGCTTTCACGACACGAATTATAAGTCGGAAAATAATTGTGCCGCGGCGCAATTAATTCAAACCATGGTCCTATAAACTATCGGGAGGACCTCATACATAATTACTTTGGTAATTTATGAATAATTTTGTAATAAAAAAACAATAGATGAAGCAAATTGCATTTTTATTTATTTTATTTATTATTTTTTTATTTATATTCTTATGTCCTAATTATGCTAAAAAAATCTTCAATGAAGTTGTGTTTTTTTACAGCAAGCTCAAGTTTCAGTTTAATTTCCTTTCTTCTTTCAAGTATTCATTTCCTTCATCAATTTGGTGTATCTGCTTTTCAACAAGAACGAGTCTCTTGTCTAAAAGTACATAGGTTATATCTCTCAGACACATGGGATGAGGTCAACGCACGTACATTTGCTGTTGGTCTTCGACGATTAACAACAGGTGTTTTTGTTAAAGATTTTCTGTCCTAAAACACATAAACTATTTTTTTTCTTATATCCACAGGTAAACAAGTGTAGATAATCCAGATAACATATATGGAGTAAATAACTGTACATTCATAAAACTTAAACTTTAATGCTGTAGAATAAAACTCAAACGTTAATAGATTTATGAAAAGACTTGCTATTTCAATATTTAACGCCTGAACGGTCCAAGTTGTAGGGGACCGGCCTTGCAATCGCATGTATATACTGTTACTATAGTGCGTTCTTTGATGTTAAATGTCTAAAATTTCAAAAGTCAAAATTATTTCATTGATACCTACCTCGCTAGTAGTTGCAGTTGATGTATTAAGTTTGTTGGTTTTAAGAGCCAAACTGATTGGAGATTGCAAATCTGTTGGTTTGTAATGTTTCCAATTCGTAGTGTAACCCTGCAAAATTGAAATGTAAGATATATGGTGGTTTAATTTAATTTTAAAAGTAATAGACAAAATAATTTTTTTACACTTACATCATCGTCATGTATCTCCAGAATAAATTCATATTCTTCATTATTTATAACTGGGACAACTGGAGTCACATCAACTCTGTGAGTCAAACTTATTTGGTAAACCGGAAACGGTTTTTTCGTTTAATATATGTAGATATTAAAATTTCATCAGTATTCTCAGTTTTGATGGTTAGCATTGGACCACCACCTGTAGAAAGCCGTAGCTTTTTCTCTTCAGCTTTTCAACAGCTTCGCAACACTTTTTCACCACTTGTAAAATTTGGCACTTTTAAGTTCGGTACACATTCCGAAATTGAAAATTGTTTCAGTTTCACGAACCAAATGCAAAACTCATAAGAAAATATTAAATTTTTCACAGTTCTGGTTTCACGTACATTTTGTACTGTGCGATTTTTTGAAAACAGGTCAGAGTTGGCTTTGGAATCTCCAAACGTTTGTCTTTAATACATTTTCTTGACAACTAATATTCAGATTTGTCAACGAACAAATATTAAAATATTCTTAAAATTGTGACCAGAATGCATTCGAATGAACAAAGACCGTTTTTATTATAAAGTTTACATTTCAAAGAAAAATGCAATTATGTTTTACAAGTGGAAGACAACATTTATTTGAATTATTTTGACGTTTATTTTAAAAGTAATCTTATCTAAGACGTAAGTTTGCACATTTCATGGCCCACTCTGGCCTGTTTTCAATAAATCGCATGGTAGTATTGCCAAGTTTATTTTACGTTTATCTAATGCTGATGGTGGAACAGACGGTGAACTTAATCTCAGTGGTCTAAACGGGCTTAGTAAAACAGCGATTAATGTTGCAAATGGGGCTTAGTCAATTTTCAATTTTTTATTTTAAACTAACAGGTTCAATTAATATTTTTTTAGTGTAAACATTTTATAATAATCATTGAAAAATTTTAAACATTGTTAGGATTCATTAATTAGCCAATTAAATAAAATTATTTATTTATCTAAACACGCTGAATACTGTAACACCAGTTTTACTACATGATCGCCCACTACACAGTCCTTGTTTAAATTGTTCCTAATCTTGCGCCTTTTACATTGAGTCGCCAGCACGACCTGCCTAGTACAAACTAAAAAACTAATGACATGTTTTGAAAAGGCTTAGACTAGTTTAGACAAGCCTAAGTTCCTGTTATGTGATTGAGCTGTACGTTAAGATGTAGATGTAAGTATATTTAATATTTAATAGTTTGAAAAATTAGTTTTTAAAAATTAAATACATTCAGTCAAGAAATCGATACCAAATATTCTGTGATCACAATTATTGCAAGTTTACATCTTAAATATTTCCGAGATATTATATTGTAACGATTTTAAAGGTTCTATTAATTTTTATTTTAAACAAAACACGAAATAGTTAATAATCTAATTTATTTAAAAGTAACACTAATTAACACTAACTTAAACAATAATTTATTTATAAACTAATAAGTAATTTATGTTAACAGCCGAGCGAAAATTTATAACGCGACTTCAATTCTGAACTGTCAAATCTGAATTTCCATTCGCACTGAACTCCACCCCCGGCCGCGTGCATTTTATAAACCAGCTCTCTCTTCGAGAATGGCCTGGAACGCGACGGGCTGTCTGGCCTAGTTTATTCTGCCGACAGCACTTTCTCGACTGTCGCCTAAGGTGCGTCGACTAGACGGCCGTGACGCAAGAGACACTTTGACGCCGGCTGGTGTCGACGGATCATTACAATATCAACATTTCATTCCACAATAGCTATTTACAGTAAAGAAAACCGGAATTTGTACAAAAATTAATTATTTCAAAATTAGTATATAAATTGTAAAATGACGCTATCTTGGATTTCAAACATATTGCTGTGTTATTTTGGTTTTGAAATTTTAAAATTTTTAAGAAAGAACTTTAGATTTGTCTTAAGGTTACTAAGAAAACGCAGTGCGGAGGACTAGTTTGAAAATTTTTGTAATAATATTATTTGTATTTACGATTTTGATGTGTTAATTGTAATTTAGTTCGTGATTCATCATACATCAATTAAGTTTTGCATATTAAAAAAAAAATTATGATCCCAAGATATTTCAACGAAAATGTTACTTTTACTGAAACACAGTAAAATACACACTGAAATTTTTGTTAAGAAAAACAAACATGAGGGAAACGATTAAAAGATGTCAGTCATCATCAGACTGACACACACACAAACACACACACACACACATACACCAGTCTAAAAGCAGTTCCAATGGATATACACCATCGTGAAGGATTTGCAGTTCTGGAAGGCTTCTCCGAAATTAAACTTCCTAGACCAGGAGCAAGTTCAATTCAGCCGTTTTATTAACATGTACGGTTTCATTTGCTTGACAACTAAAATCAGAATTACATGGCGATTTATTTAAGATCAAACACGAAAATGATACAAATAATTAGAAAACTTTTTTATATCAAAATTTAATTCGCGTCTTCACAAAAAATCGTTATTCCATATTCAGCTTATAAATACGAGGTACGTTCAATTGGGGAAGAGTCACATAAAATAAAAATACACGGGTTTGAACGTATCGATTGACACTATAAATTAATGAACGCGAATAAATTAAATTACGCAAGGTGAAGTGATAATAAACATTATTTGAAGTATAAAACCGTAAGACACTGAACAGATTATTTATTTAATTGTTAAAAAGAAACATTTTTAAAATTGTTTTTAAAAACAGTAATAATTACGCCTTCAATTGTTTTCAACTGTTTTGTGATAACAAATGGTCATTACAGTAACATAGTTTTACTAAGTTTATTTAAACAGAAAGTCAATTTTGTTGCGTTTAAAGAAATTGTTAATAAAAAAAATTTAATTCGAGTAGAGTTATTTTTAATTTATTTATGAGCATAACAAAATATCTACGAGCGTGCAAAGGACTCAAAAGCGTTCATAGATTTTATTAAATTAAAATAAAAGACAAAGGTTACGTCCTGAATTTGAAAGAATTTCATGTTTACACACGAATATATACTATCGGGGCCTTAAAATTTAGCACGATTTTTAATCAAGTAACCAGAATTTCTCTAAATTATAATTTTGTAGAACAGGTTCTTTCTTCAATTTTGACACTAAAGACATTTTACCAAAAATCAGATTGTTTGGTTATATTTTAAGAACAGCAAGATAATAAAATATTAGAACTGAAATAACAGAATAAAAGTAGCGATCCACCATCTTCTAATTTTCCCATTGTAAAACTCTTCTCTTCTTCAGAAAGCACGTGATTTGGCTTAGCGATGCTACAACTTTAGCATTATTTGAAATCTGACGTTTAAAATGATTATTTTTGACAAGCCGTCAAAGAAAGCCATATTTACAGCGGAAAATTAAATCATGCGAAATTATAAGGCCGCGATAGTACATTAAACAAAATAAACAAATTAATTTCTCAATAACGAATAACTTAGCAATTTCTATCAACATAAACAAAGAGACAGATTTATTATTCAAGTTAAAACAAAACATGTCACACTGATTTGCAATGATCTGAGACTGCAACTTACGATAGCAAGCATTGTAGGTTGCTACCTACCTGAAGGCCAGCAAATTGTGCGAGTGACTTACGTTTTTCACCAACACCGCTCGGCAAAGCTCTTGAAGAAGGGAGGGCTCGACAAAACCCCAAAGCAAAAGGTGAGCAAAGTGAATAAAATAAAAATCATCAGCTCAGCACACTCGCTTTTATTTAAAACGCTCAAAATAGTTAACGAAAAGGAAAATAATTCACAGAAATAAAAATAATAACACCGCGGTAAGGTGAGTCAACACAAATAAGCCAATAAAGATAATTAAAGTTGTTCCAACCTGGTAATCCAAACATCCAGCGTCATGACAGTCAGCTGTCAACAGCGTCGGAGCGCTCTCTCACGGTGGTTAGCGCCATAAGTCGGTGAAGCGATTATTTCGCTAGGCAACGTCGTCTTGCAGGACGAGTCCACTTTCACAGGCGGGCGCAGAGTGAAATTGAGATATACTGTAGGACTAAGTAACAGCATATCATATCAGAAATATCATAAAAGTCACTGCCAAGTATTATTATGAATAACTTAAATGAATTTTTCAACCGTAACATGGTATGTTACTCTTGTCGCTACTACAATCATTCGAAGAATTGCAGCTGCAAACCTTGAAAAAATTGCGATAAATACCTGCCTCATTGCGTAGGCGTAATAAAAAGAAAAAACAAATGTTATAGACAATTGAAGAGTGTCAGGTTCAAATGAGCTAAGTGTCAAAATTTGCAAAATTTGGATTTTGTTGTTAATAGAATCTAAGTAACATCGACCATAACCTTTTAAAGATGCTAAGTGCCATAACAGGTGTTCAGATATAGTCCGAAAAAAATTCCAAAAATGGCTCTAGGTGTAAGCTCCCTTGCATGTTGAAGTTGTTTTATACAGATATACAAGTTTTGGCACTTAGCTCATTTGAACCTGGCACTCTTCAATTGTATGACATCTATGGGTGAAAATGTTACAGATGTTTTGCCTGAAATATTTTGAATTTGAATGTTAAGATGATGTTACTATACAACAATTACTTTCATGTGTGTTTTTAGTTTTGTTTTAACTGATTTCAATAAATCGTAAGCGTAGTCGTTATTAAATTTAAAACTAAAATGTACCAAAGTTTGGATTGCGAGAAGATAATCAGACTCGTTGTTTGGTTTATCTGCTTAAAATTCAGAAATTAAGAAAAGCTTAAAGGTAGTACGGTATTCCGTTTCTTCTCTCTTAGAATTCAATTTCTAATTGTATTGATTGATTGTGTTTTTATTTTTGGTTTGTATTTAGAATTATTTACCATTTTACTTCATTTTATTATACGTCTAAAATTTATATAGTGTTTTATTTGAATATAGATATTTGTTTTATGAAGTAAGAGAGAAAGATAAATAGAAATTTCGTCGATTCCAAAATTATTTATACTAAAAAAGGGCCAAAATTCATTCCATATAAAAAGGACGTGGAGGGTTATTCCTGGGTATCAAGAAACCAAATCCAGAAACGCTAAAACAAAGGAATTGCAATTTGGGTTATTTATGGTTTTGCTAAAATTTTAGTAAAAGCAGTGAAAGAAGGGAAAAGGAAAGAGTTGTTTATTGAGAAAAGTTTTGTATGAAATTAGAAATCCATTTGAACCTCTTGGACCCTCTTTGAGAACTTCCTTGCAACTTGCAACCCCAACCACTCTTTATTTATAAGGGTAATAAAAGCGGATAATAAAAATTATTGTAGAGCGGCCCACTCAATCACTGTTATAATTGTTGATCGCAGTGTATTTAATATAAACAAAAATATAAAGACCAATTTGAACTTGTTTTAATACTAACTTGTTCTTAAAGTAGATTTTTTTATTTATATAATTAATTATTAAATGTCAAGTTAGTGTTGTTAACATGCATATTGCTGTGGTATTGGCATATAACCTTTTTGAAATAATTTTGATCTCGGGGCCTATTGATTGAATTATTAAATAAGTTACAACATTACACGGGGTTCCTACGCAATGAAGTAATTTAAAATAGCATTGAAACTCTGTAAACATTTATTGAATTGTTTTGTGCAAATTTGTGAACGAAGTGGTAACTGAGGTAAGTAAAAATCGAATATCTTAGTGACAAAATATATTGAGTTGGTATTATTGAAGTTACACATAAAATGTCAAAATAACGATATACACATAACCAAGTTATCATCAAATGCAAATGGTACATAAAAATTATAATCTAATTTGCCACGACGAATTGAAGTTAGTAAACTCTACCTCACATTCATCATGAACAAACAGGTTTGTTATTTTCAGTGACCGCTAAGGTAAATAATACCTTGTTCCGTGTCCCCAAAATTTCTAAAAATTGTTGAATGCAAAGAATGAACTGTGTGTTGTTTTAAATTATTATTTAATAAACAAATTGTGGTTTGTTGAAAATCAGTGTGTATTTTGGATCCGTTATAACAAATACTCAATGTATTTATTCCATTTCGTATTTGCCGACAACAAATCTTAACCATATCAAGTTAGATAAAGACATCTTCTCTGAATATGATAACGTTAAATACCAAAATGTGTTTGTGATAAAACAATCTAACTTCGTCATCAAAAGGCGGCACGTAATTATTCCATGTCGTCCTTTTTAACAACAAATCTAATCATACCAGGTTGAATGAAAATCCTCTCTGTGTATGTTACGTTAGATACATAAATGTGTGTGTTTGAGGTAAAACTTATAACTCTGTTGTTACAAATCGGCATGTAATTATTCCATGTCGTCCTTGTTAACAACAAATCCAATCATACCAGGTTGGATGAAAATCCTCTCTGTGTATGTTACGTTAAATACATAAATGTGTATGTTTGAATCAAAATCAACAACAATAATATTAATAAATTTCAAACTGTTTACCATTTCTAGAAGATGTTATCACTGTCACAGACCAAGGAAGACTTAACTTTACTGAAAAATTGTCCCACTTATATAGGGAAATAAACTCACAAAAACATGTCCCAAAAGAAACTTAACCCTAAAATACAAAATTAAAATTAAAAATTCATGAAAATTAACTTAAAAAATGCGATTCTGTATAATGCAAAAGCATGAAAATTAAATTAGTTCTTCCTAGGCCATCCAATTAGCCCCAGACGGAGTGCCTCCACCTTCAACATCTTTACTTTCGCCCCATCAGGAAGGTGCAACAGATATCGGCGCTTGTTGCCTCTTCGATCTTTAAGGAACACACGAGGAAGCTTTTTGACTGCTTCCTCGAACTCAGCAGCCTCCAGGGTTGGGATTTTACACGGTTTTCAATGTTTTTTACATTTTACGTTTAAAAATGGTTTTTTACTTGTAAAAATTGTAAAATATGTAAAAAATGTAAAATACGTAAAAAAGACTGTAAAGTGAGGTTATGGTCATAAAGTGTTAGTGTATTATTACCGTTTACGTAGTTGTGTTCAGTTGCATTTAGCTTCAGTGAAGTTATGCGCATAAATTGTTAGTGTGTTAGTGCGGTACTGTTTACGTAACGTAGAAGTGCAGCTGTGTTTAGTTGCTTTTAGTTTTCGCTTTTATTTATAAACATGCCTAAAGTAACTCGTTCATATATATTATTCTCTAAGAATGAAAGACAATCACATTTTGTATGATAACAATGATTGTGACAACAGGGACGAGTGAATTTATTATTATTAATACCCAATAAAAATGTTAAAAATTCAGTTTGTATTTTTTACATATTTTACTTGTCATGACCAAAATGAGTTATGTAAAATACATAATTTTTTACATGTAAAAAACGTGTAAATTACATTATGTAATATACATGCCCAACCCTGGCAGCCTCCATCTGCTGCAGGGCAGGGGTTTCAAAATCTGGCAACCCAACCTCCCGGACCGATGTGCTCGGGACCTCAGGCATCGATAACACAGGCCTAGCAGGTGGTGGATGGACATCAGGCATGGCCTCGGTATCAGAATCTTCCCCAAAAAGCTCAACGAACTTGGCTTTCAACCAATTTGCTGTGTTTGGGGAATCGAGACTCATGGCATCGTCTTCCAGGTTACGTATACACTGCATTTTAACAAAATAAAAATATAAGTACAAGAAATATTGTAATGAAAGTTTAATTTTTAGAACTCTAAGGGACCCTGTTATATAAACATGCTAGAAATGTGGCACCAAAAGCCAAAAGAAAAATCATCTATCAAAATAAAACAAATTCAACGTGTGTATCCTTTTCATTTAAATTTAATTACTCCTAGAAAAGAAAATAACACAGCAATATGTTGAATAATTTTTCAATTACTTCGCAATAAGAGAGACGTAGAAGTATAATTAGTAATTACACTTAGATACAATCTTATTCTTACAGTTTTATTCAGAAGAATTTTTATAATTACAAAGTTGCAGAGTAAATGCAAGTTATTAATTTCTATAATAGAATGCATTTTAGTCCCTCAGCTTCTAATAATTCTCAATTATGTAGTTTTGCATAATTAGTAACCACCCAGTGACGGCGGGCGATATTATTTATTGGATAAGAGCTATGGTTATACACAAATTTATTCAATCTACCGCATACTATGCGTTCGCTGTACAGTAAAAATGCATTAGCGATCTAATTTAAGCCCGGATATTGGAACTGCGCGACTTTCTGCATTTTTATGAAAATATTTATTCCACCGAATAAATGCACCCCATATATTACGCAGGGGAGATACATTGCCGTTGTATTTTACGGTTCTGTATTGTTAGAACCGATACAGTATACGAATCCGGCATCGCAATGGAATGTATTGTCGTGATTCTATTCGGCAATGCAGTATCCTCGACGACAATGACCAATGCATCGGAAAATTCTCTACTTTCGTAAGTTAATTATACGAGGTCCATTATAAAATTTCTTGAAATTAATAGATAGCAATAGTGGATTCAAAATGTTTAAAGCATCAAATTATGGTATAGTAGCTTCATTAAGAATTTTGCATCTTTCTCTTAAAAAAAAATTTCCTAGTAGTGTTCAAATATCAAACTTTTTGCCCTTAAGGAAATTTTGCTGGGATCGTCGCAAGAGGTAAGTACTCGTTTTCTGTCAATTTCTTCTTTCAATTTATGTAGTTGTGAACAGTACTTATCTGAATTGAGCGAGTAGCAACTCAGAGTAAAGTATACCCTTCCAGTTCCACCAAACGCAAAACATGACCAGCGGCTGCAAGGATGGTTTGGTAATGGCGGTTAGTTTTGCTTGATCTGGAATCATTATCTTCTTCGTCGTCTCACTAAGTCGATTACTGTTATTTATATCTTCCTAACTACTCCTATGAAAGTACAGCCAAAAAGAAATAAAGGGCGTCTATGACATCTATGAATGTGTTTCTCTATTGCGGCAAAGAAATCTGCTATATCTCTCCAACATCATCTTCATACTTATTTTGCGTTTGTTGGCTTTTTTAGTTTGTATATGTGTAAGTATTCTTTGTTTAGCTATTGTGGGGCTTATAATTTACACACTAGACGCGAGCAAATGTTAAACTAAAAGTTTTGAATCAAGTTAAGACTATTTTTCATATCCTTATCTAAATAATTTTAGATCGTTATTGAGAAATTAATTTGTTTATTTTTCAATAACGTACGTATTCGTCTATGAATATGTGTCGATACGCTCAAACCCGTGTGTTTTGCTTGACTGCGATACCTTCAACCTCGCGTACTTTATTAGGTTCCACCCCAATTTAACGTTGCTCATATTTATAAGCTGTGTTAAAAAAAACTGAAACGCGTCATACTATGATGAATATGAAACAACAATTTTTTGTGAAAACACGAATACAAATCTAATACAAAAAATAGTTTTCTAATCATTTATCTCACATATTCGTGCTTGATCTTGAATGAATTGCCATGTATTTCTGATTTTAGTTGTCAAACAAATAAAACCGTACATGTTATTAAATCGGCTAAATTGGGATTGTTCCTGGTGTAGGAAGTTTGACTTCGGAAGTGCCTTCAAGAAGTGCTTTTGGGCTGGTGTGTGTATGTCAGCCTGGTGTTGATAAATACTAATAATATTGTTGCAACAACTTTCAAACTTCAAAACTAAAATAACATAGCAATATGTACATAGGTAAATATGAAATAATTAAATAATTAATTAAATAATAATTAAATAATTAACAACTTTTAAGTGACAATCGAAAAATTGTTAATTTGTACCACAATATAAAATTGCGTTTCTGTTTTTTCTTCTGCATTTTTAATGAGCCATAAACTAAAGCTAAATTTTAAATACGTGGGTAAGTAATTCTTGATGGAAATCTTAGGTAACGCATGACGAGAGTATTTGAATCGCAAAATCATGCAAATCCCAGTATCAAACAAGATAATTACGCATTCCGCTTGAGAATGTTTCAGCATCGTAAATACGGCCCTGGCAAGACGAGTCTGCGATATTTTTATTCCACATTAAGCGCAAATATCTCCGGCGGAACGAGGGTGACGACATTGTAAAAAATAGATGAAATCTGACGAACTTTCACTGTGTGTAACTTCGGTATAATAAACGAGAAAATTCACTCAAGCGAAACGACATCAGCGGAGTTTTCTCATCTCAGATATTTTAATAATATCTTGTATTACATTACAGCACATCATATAAATTTATGCACTAATTTTTTGGGACGGCAAAAAATCTAGGGGCGAATAGATCGGTTGCATTAGAGGGTAAAGTGTTTCCTTTTTGTTTTTTTATCACTTATATGATATGATTGTCTAAAATGACAAAAATTGAATCAATAACAATTTTAAATATAATTAAAGTTCATTTACTTAAAGTTTTTGCATGATTTCCCAGTATAAAAAAAAGTATAGTCATTTCTATAATTAAAAGATATCATTTACATAAATTTGAAAACTTTTCTTGTTCATATTGGCTCTCTTAAAAATAGTTACTAGTAAAACACGGATTTAGATGCATTTAGGTCATGGGTCATATTACACAACGTGCAGGTACACCTGACTAACTAATTGACCTAAAAATGCACTTACATCCGTGCTTTAGTTATAACATAACAAGCGTTCAATATAAAAATGAATTATGGTAGGTGTTGGAATTGATAACGTCATGGATAACGTAATATTAATTCTAATCGTCAATCAATTGTAACACAAATAACACGCCGGAAAAATGCTTTAACGTTACTCACGCAGTTATATATTATATAGTTAGAGTTCAAACGTGTCTTGATGCAGCAAGCAGTGGTCATTTTACGCATCTGCTTTAATTTTTTTTTTAATAAAACTTTCTTGCTTTGTAGAAACGTCAAAATGACTGCAAGAACGTTCGATTAACTAAATGCACACATGCGTTTTTAGTTGCATCGCCAACTCTAATTCATTTTTCATTTGATCACTTCTTATGATTTTACAAGATTTCGGATTTCCAGCGTCATGTTGACGGTCACGTCCTATAAAATTTATTGTCACTTTGACACTTTCATTATAAACTTTATTTACTGTGTCATAAACTATTAATTAATTAAACATCAAAATTAATCACTTTAATTATCTTTAGTTTCTAGATTAGAAGTTTTGTTTAATTTATTAAGTTCCGTTCATTCGAAGCTAACACATGAATATTTTTTTCACTGCCGCCCGAGTTCTGAAATTTTATGAATATAATGATGTAGACATTCATGTAAATTTCTGTCCTGATTTTAATTACTTTCACGTTATTTTATATTAAAAGTTTGTTACTAACTCAGATGATATTTTCGTCCAGACAGGATTTTATCCAATTTAAATACTATTTTTTTGCAAGTGCCACAAATATTTTAATCCTTTTTATGAGCGGTGTTCTATAATTGATTCATATTCTCCATACCTTCTTCAATTTATTTTTTTATGTTGATCAAGTTTTACCGTACACGTCGTTTTTTTACTTTAAATTCAATTTCGAAATGGTTTCAGGCAATTAATTTGTTCTGAATTTTGCCTCAAAAATGTTTAATGTTTTTATTAAGCGGCGGGGTATTCATTTTTTTAAATAAAATTCATATTCATGTCCTCGCTTATTCATCGCAAAACATAAATAAAATATCAAAATTTTTTGAATAAGCAAACTGATAAATTATATGTATAAGTGTTGCATGCTGACCGTTAGTGAATTGCGACCACTGGTTTTTATTAATTAACTTATCAGCCGATTAAGTGGATAAAGTTATTGAAACACTGCATTACTAAAACTAGTATATTGAGTTTAAATTGATTGATTATAAAAACAAACTTGTTCACACAGACTTAAAAAGTTTCAACTTTAGAATAACGAGCTCATCGCAGAACTAACTTGATTGATTAAAAACAAACTTGTTCACAAAGATAAAAAAGGTTTCAACTTTACGAATTCACCGCAGAACTAACTAACTAACTAACTAAATGAGATGAATTATCTTGCATCCCTCCAAGGAAAGTAGTGTTACTTCAATTTATACGTTTAGTTTAATTGAAGGCCACAATGAGCAAAAGCAATACTTCTCTCTTAGATTAGCTCTAGTTTCATCTACGTCTAAGCAAATTCTGATGTAGCCTTTTAGCGCTAACTTAATCGTGATACTCTTGGGACACAGATAATGCAACTATGATTCTCATAGAACTACCAGATTTTTGTTAGAAATATAATCTTACCTAAAAATAACTATACGCAGTTTACAACATAAACATTCTTTTAAAAGGTTTGGAATTTTTTTCTGTTTCATTTTCTTTAATATTGAAGTTGGTGCAATATATGGTAAACAAATTCTGATTAAATATGAAAATATTCAACAATGCATAAAATAATTTCGAAAACAAGGAAGGAATATACATTACGTTTGAAGTACTAAAAAAATTTTAGTGTATATTATTAAATTTGTTATTTAATTTACCATACTTAAGTTACGTTAAATTTAATATACTTATGTTGTTTTGTATTCATTGAAAATTGTGAAAGATCAGTGACAATTCATTTATAAACTTGATAACACGTGCATCGAGCGGCCTTAATACACGCAACTTTAATACTTCTACAAAAATGATAGAATGCATACGCGCTTATACACAGTGAACAAAAGTTTTATTACTCACGAAATATTTCTGGTCCAAGAATTCGTCAAAAGAAAAATGTGCTTTGCTTAATGCTGGGGCTTTTAATGTCTTCTGTAGTACATTTTCCACAGTTTTTCTTCATTTTGTTTAAGCACTTTAGACCCGCTGACCAACTTTAAGCCTGTCAAAATACTTAGCCATATTTGATAAAAGCCGAAAGTGTAATGACTTAATTTTGTTTAATTTGTTTAATTTTGTTTAAAATTTCGTATAGAAAAATTTATTTTCGTAATACTTGAATGTTATTTCATTATAACTGCATTGTTTCCATGGTTGTTATGCTATCCATAATGGCCTAGGCCTGTTAAATTTTATCAGCACGGCTATTATTACTATTTGCTCTGTATCTCACACGTTGCTATAGTTAGAACTAAATCACACTCATAATTCTGCCCACTTATCGAAGTTTATTATTATGAATGTTTTTGCCAAAATAAAGATTTATTTCATCATTTAGTATTACGAAAACTATAAAACAACATACGGCCGATATGCATATAACGAACCCGGATAATTTATAGCCTCGGCTGGCGCCTCGGCCATAGAACATATCCTCGTTCGTTATATCAAGCATATCGGCCTAATACCGTTATATACTATATTCAGAACATTAAGCTACATATTACTGTTACACTTAATTAGATGTGATGCTCCGAGCAAAACGTTTCTTGTAACGAATTCCATTCCGTTGTTTTTGCACCAGTCGCTCAACTCATTCACAGCATAGCATTAACATTGGTATACAGTTCTTCTTCACTGTTGTCCTGCAAGTTAAAAATGGTATTGTCGGCTCAAATAATCGTTTTCTGTGAAGATTAACAATAACAAGTTGAAAAACAAAACTGATTAACGTCAGGCTTAGAATCAACCCTTGGGAACTCCTGCAGTTGCTGGAAAAGCTCTGGATTGTTTATTTTTCAAAACAACTGCTGTGTACGACCCCGTAGATACGATATTACCTCTTACACCTAAACGTTCGAGTTCCATGCACAAAAGTTCATGATTAATCGAATTGAAAACGCGACTGATATGAAAATAACACATATTTTTTCTTGTCATTCAAATTTTGTATAATATAATTTACCGACTCCGCAATGGCAGCGATAGTAATAATAATAATAATAATAATTTATTTCGTGTTTATCCATATATGGTTACACAAGTCAGGTAAAATTACTTGAAATTGTATATAACAAAGTTTCAAAAGAAAAGCTTGATATTAACAAATACATCGTGAAGGTACGAGACAGAATTTCACAAAAGACACTTAATACTAACAACAGCAACCGACATAGTAAGTAGCCAGAACAATGTATTAAGTCAATTCAATGAGAACGCAATCGTGCTCATAGATTTTAGATTTTGTCTCTCAAATCACCCAGTCAAACGATAAGCATCCACGTGAAGTCATTTAGATCAAGACACTGATTTTCTAGCAGATGTATCTTGATTATTCTTTTATACTTGTTATAACTGAGCATTCTAACTTTCTCAGGGAGTTTATTATACAATATTTTGCACCACCAATTGGGGTGCCATTCTTATATTTTTCAATCCTACAGGTGGGGATATACATAGGTATTAGATTTTTATCTGGTGTTGTGGTCATGAATTTCATCACAGAAAGTAACATTATCGGTTACACAATTACACATTTTGCGTAGAGTAAACATTCATAAATATACAGGGTGATTCATAACATGTGCGAAAAACTTTAAGGGCTTATTCTCCGAGTAATTTTCGTCAAAAAAGTTCATATGAACATATGTACAGGGTGTAATATTTAACCGGGTCTATTCAATAACGCTGTTCCTATTGAATTAGGATATAAAACATCGTAAATGAATAAAATTATATCAAATTGAATGTTCAAAATGTCTGCCACCAACTTCTTGGCAATATGCCAGTCTAGCTTGAAACTCTTGCAGAACATTGCGAATAGTTTCGGGCTGTATAGCTCTAATTGTTCTTGTAATTTGATCTTTTAATTGATCTCAATTATTGGACTTTTCTTTGTACAACAAATCCCCAGAGGAAAAAATCTAATTGTGTCATATCGGGAGATCTGGCAGGCCATTCCACTGGACCTCGTCTTCCAATCCACCAATTGGGAAACACAAGTATTCTCGCACGGGTCTTGCATGATGTGGTGGTGCTACATCCTGCTGATACCATAATGTATCGGTGGGAATGTCGGGATCATCTGGATTTGGAAAAATAGCAGCCAAAACAGGAACTAATTCGATTTCTAAAAATTCTAGATACAGCGGCGCTGTCAATGTTTCATTAAAGAAATATGGCCCTACAAACCCTGTCAGTGACAATTCCCGCCCACACGTTAAGTTTCTGGGGATACTGTGTTTTATGTTCTTGGAGCCAGTGCGGATTATTTTGTGCCCAATGCTTCATCAGAAAATAATATTCTATTTATCATCATAGGATTCTGATGTAAAATTTCTGCCATAGTTTCAGGAAATTCTATTTGTCGATTGGGTTCATCGTCATTTAGTTCTTGTAGTAGATTAATTTTGTAATTTAATTTTTATGTATAGCTGGATTCATTGCTCGGTGATTTTTCATCATCGCGGTATGTGATAGAGATTTGAGTCAAATATCTATCGCCACTTATTGAGATTATTTTCAACTGGAGATCATGAAGAAGCTGACGAACATTTTGAACATTAATATGATATAATTTTATTCATTTACGATGTTTTATATCCTAAGTTTACTTATTTTTTAATTGAAATGCATTTAAGAACTTTAAAATTAAAACTCTACTTTTCAGTTTTCATTATTAATTTTATCAGAAATTTTCTTATGAAAGAGGTCAAAATTTTTGTAGCATCGTTTTGACAGTCACGGGGGCTATCGAAATATCCACTCAAACTTGGGGGTTGTCATTTAGAAAAAATGTCAGTGACGTCATCACTCTTATCTGTGACACTCTGTACATTCAGGTGCAATGCCAAAGAACGCGCAACTTAAATCAAAAATTGACCTGTTTTTGGAATTTTCTTAAAAATCAATAATTTACGCTTTATACTGATTATTCCAAACTTTACACTCTCACTGTATAGTAGGTAAGTTTAGAATTTTGAAAAGGTCACTGGAGTCTGTTATATTCCACGAAGACCAACCAATCAATCTATTCTTCTTATTATAGACTTTATTAATATTTAACAGAGTATTACAATGAAATGCTAATAAGACTCACTAAAACTACATACATGTTCGTAGCCTTATTTTGTGTCGTTGCTATAACAACATTACTATTTATATTAAACTTTTTCAAAGGACACTACACTCCTCTCCACTAACTATGAAAAGTAATGCAAAGTTATGGGAGTAATGTAAAAGTAATAATATGTAATATGTAATAATTATATTTTCAATATTTCAATCTAATGACTGGTTTTCTATTTCTCTGAGATCTTCTTAAGTCTGGTATATTTTCAGTTTTATTATCTGATTGAGTAAAAGAAGGTATAGATAAATTGGTTGATTGAAATGTTTGTTTTGTTCTTCACTATTATCTGTGTGAATTTCTTTTTCTTTAATTATTGGTGTAGTAGATACAGCTGGTATAATCTCGGGCAAAGGTGTTGAAGGTGTTGATTCTATAGAATAATGACAATTCTTAATAAAGTCTGCATGAACCAATTTTACTTTTTCCTCTATCTTTACAAGATAAGTGCAAAAACTTATCAGTCTAATTATCTTTCCTGGTATCCAAATTTTATGTACTTTATTATACGTTAATACATTTTGTCCAATGGTAAAGAACTTTTCCTTTGATTTATAAAATTGTTTATCAGCAACCAAATACTGCGGTAAACCGAATATGGCAAAAGATTGTCTTAGTTTAGTAATAGTTTGTTCTCCTCTCATTTTCTTCAGTTCCAATTTCTTTCAAATTTCGGCCAAGCGTGTAATGAATAATTGGGATTTCTATTACCAAAATGTTGACAAGACTTACAATTTTTTACAGTTTCTTCTAAGTCTTTATCCATCTTAGGCCACCAAAATTCCGCTCTCGCTAAAGATTTCATTCTAACTATCCCTGGATGATTGATGTGTAACATTTCTAAAATTCTTGCTTTCAAACTATTTGGAACTATTAACATGTTTCCCCAAGTTAAACAATTAGACTCGATACTTAATTCTAAACGTCTTTTAAAATAGGGTTTAAATATTATTTCTTCGCAACTTGTTGGAAATCCAAATTTTACCATTTCAAAGATTTTACTTAAAATAGGATCTTTATGTGTTTCTTTAGCTACTTCTTGAGGTAAAATTGGTAAATAATCTTCCGTATTAAAACTTAATATTTCGTCTTCTGTAGAATCCTTTAAAGGTAATCGTGAGAGAGCATCCGCATTATATATTTCATTTCCTTTCTTGTACATTATATCATAATCATAAGCCGATAAAATTAATGCCCAACGCTGTATACGTGCATGAGTTAATGTAGGTATTGCTTTATTATTACCAAAAATTGTTTCTAAAGGCTTATGATCGGTTCTTATAGAAAATTTTCTGCCATAAAGAAACTTATGAAATTTTTTTACACCAAAAATTATAGCTAAAGCTTCTTTTTGAATTTGATCATAATTCTGTTCAGCTTTATTTAGAGTAGACGAAGCAAACATGACTGGTCTTTCTATTCCATTATCAACTTGACTAAGCACAGCGCCAACTCCATATGCTGAAGCATCAGTTGTTAATATAATGTCGTTCTTCGGATTATATAATGTTAAAACAGAATCACTACTAAGTTGATTTTTGCATTCAATAAAAGAATTAAAATGTTTCTTTGTCCAATAAAAAGATGTATTCTTTTCAAGTAATTGATACAATGGTTTCGCAATACTAGATAAATTTTTAATAAATTTACCATAGAAGTTTAAAAGTCCTAAAAATGCTATTAGTTGAGTTACATTTTTAGGTATTGGTGCTTCCTTGATGGCTTTTACTTTTGACTCTAAAGGATGAATGCCTTCAGCATTTAGTTTGTACCCTAAAAACTCGACCTCACTCAGAAAGAATTTACTTTTTTCTTTATTTATTTTTACATTATAATACTGTAAACGTTTTAATACTTCTCTAATGTTACAATCTAAATCTTTTTCGTTTTCTCCGGCTATTATGACATCATCTATGTATGCGGCTACTTTAGTTAAACCTTTCAATATTAGATCCATCATACCTTGAAAAATAGCTGGAGCAGATGTTATGCCAAAAGGAAGACGATTAAATTGAAACATGCCAATATGAGTATTGATAGTTAGTAAATGTTTGCATTGGTCTGCTACCATCATTTGGTTAAAAGCATTAGACAAATCTATTACAGCAAATATTTTACTTCCACTAACAATTTGAAAAATCTCATCTATCAACGTGTCCACAACACTGTCCACTCTATAATGAACATTGGCAATAATTCTGATAGCTTTTCGTTGTAGTTTGAAAATACGATGTTTAATCGTTGAGTGGCCCTCAAGCAAAATTCCATAGTTTAGTAGATTATGTATAAAGGCAAAGTAAGCCGTTTTTAAAACTTAACCGGAGACATTGTTTGTACGATTGCGTAAAACGAAAAGTTATTTAGATAATTTGTTTGCAAGGTATTCACCATGTTGACCCACGTTAATTTTGCATCCAAGACTAAGCCCAAGAATTTCACAGCCGAGTCTGAATTATTACCCCAAGGCGTATACTCCTGAAGTCAGAATAACTATTATGATTATAGACTTTTGCATTCTCTTTTGTAGATATAACTCCATTAATTCTAAACTGCAATTTTGCTTTCGTCCCAAATACAAGGTAACCCGAAAACTAGAAACTACTTACAACAAATTTTCCCAACGTAACATCCTTTTTTGTAGTAATAATTTTTGGCAGTGCAAGCCTTTTCTTCATAAATCCTTTTTAAGTCCAAATATTGTGCGTAATGAAAGCAACTGTTTATCTAAAATGCAATATCTTTTAGTAGTTTCGATAATTCCTACACTGAGAAAAATAGTACCAAAGTTAAAAACCGACTCAGCGTACTACTGCAAAATTAACACTATGTGGTTTGTTGTTTAGAGTATCATTTTCTGTCATGATAAAATTACCGGAGTAATCTGACAAAAAGTCAGACATCACATTTTATTACTAATTTATTCAGCATAATATTTCATTATGGTTTATTATGTTAACAATACGTATTATGTAGAATGATAATTTTACATTCTTAAACAGTTTCATTGTGCTAAGAATCATGATTAATTTAGAGTAAGATGGATCTTATAAAATGACAGCATTATACTTTTACATTATACTTTTATTTTATCGATAGTAGTGGTGTTTGTTATTAATTAACTCATTTTCATTTTCCTTCTTATATTGATTTTAAAATTGGAGGCTCTCTCAGCTCAAAAATATTGTGCTTCTTAGATGTGACATGCAATTGTGGGTTTGTGGCTGAGTGGAGAATTTAATGTACAGCTCAAAAAACGGGAAATTAAATTTTTCCAATTGTAAATGTAATTGTACTTGACAATACACACCTTTCAGAAAAATGTAACCTATTTATTTATAAACTGACATAGCGTCAAATAATTCTAACCTATTTCTAATAAAGTCATTTTCACACTATGAAAATATTGAAAAAATGTGCCAATTTTTTTTGACATTTCCCGTTTTTATTGATTTCAGCTAACGAGTGATCAATATATTTTCTAATCAAGTGACCTATGCAAATAAAATCGTGTGTCCTTGATTAGTTCGTTATAATGCCATTTGAATTATTTCTATTGCATTCCTATACAAAATCTAACTGCTGTTTTATGTATTATATTTTTTTTATAAATTTGGACAACAAATCCCAAGTTCACATTTCCCAGAAAAAAAGCACGCGCCAAGAGCAACGAAAGTGGTTCATAGAAAGTGCGTAAAATGTCCCCCGTTCTTTTGTAAACACAAGTGAATTCTGCGTTTTAAATCGTTAATAACATTCGCTAGGATTACTGGATTGTTATTTAACTATTCGCGATGTAACAATAAGCTCTTATGAACAAATATTTCTGTGAATGCATTGAACTTACTGACAGTTATAAGTAATTGAAATGGGAATGACATTTGAAAAAATGAATTAATCAAAAACATACGATTTTCTTTCCACAGGTCACTTGATTAGAAAAGATATTGATCACGCGTTATATTATTAGATAAGTGATTTATCTGAGTTCTTCGTTATGAAATAAGCTAAAACCTTTTTGTTTTATACCTTATAACTTATAAGATTTTTTTTATTGTGCCACATTTGAATGAATGACTTAAGTACTAATTATTTCACGAACTTACTAATAAACTCTACAAGTGTGTCTAATGTATAGTGGATCATTCTGTGACGTATATCACTGTAGAATTTGTCAATTAATTTATTGCGCATACGGACAGAATTTATTTTTCATTTCAAAGCCTTTCCGCCAACGCATATAAACGTCGATAATTAAAAGAGAGCGCTAGGAAATTTTATAATGCTAGTAGAAATAAGGTTGAATTTAGCAAAGGTTCATTGCTTTTGGCTCTTCTCTTTTTATTATGCACGATTGTAGACGACATAGCATGACATTTTAGAGCTTTGTGCAATAGTTCGGTATCAGATCCACTTTCAGTATCTAAAATATTTATCATCACAGTGAAACGTCGACTTTTAAATTGAATTTTCAGCGGACAGGAAAGTGCTTTAATTATGTCAATAGTGTACTTTTTATATTTATACAGAGACAGAAATTTTAAAATTATTAGAATGAAAGAATACATACAGAAAACTTTTAGTAATTTCTTCCTACATATGACGATATAACCTACTTACAAAATTCAATTGAGTCCTGCCTGCTGAGCGTTTGGGGAGAGTTCAAATTGTTTTAACCTGTCATATGCCATCTTACTACCTACTCACCAAAGACGGAGGAACTCGTAACATCCAGTGAAAAGGGTTACTTTGAGTGATACAATCTGTTCTTTTATTTAAAGATTTCGGATTCTTAACAATGAAGCAGGGTCTGTAGAGTGTTTCTATTTTGAAAGTTTTTTTTTTTGTAATATGTTTAATCAAAGTTATGTTGTTTTTTTCTGGCATCGCATGTTGCGTTTGTATTGAGTATTCTATATTTGTCAGCTCGTTTTTGACTTTTTTAGATATAAAATTGCGTTTATATTTTGAAAGGTTTTGCTATCTGTAGCAAACACAACTTTTACCTACAATATCTATGCCTCAGATTCCCGGACATTGTCCAGTTATGTTTTTTCACTAAAACGACGTAAATTTTTTTGCGGTCAAATGCCCGCCGGCTGCATTAAGTTAACTAGAATGAATTCGAAATTAAGCTCTGTGCTTCGCATTTTTTTTTTTTTCATGCGGAAATGTATGTGGTAGAGCGGTAAATAGCACGACCACCGTCCATATATGTAGGTCCTCTGCTGTGTAACAATAAATACACACGAATGCGACGGGACGATTTTAAAAAAGCGCCATATTTTCGCAACATGTCAAGCGCCTTTGTGTAGAGAAGAAAAACGAGCCGTATAATCGCTAGTGGCAGAGGGTTTCCTTCATGGAAATATATTGATGGAAAAATATTGTTTAGGAAATTTTAAACTTATCCGAAAAAGTTTCTCGTATTTAGTACTAGATATGTATGGAAATAATTAAAATAGAACAATAAAAATATGACTGTACACTGTATTTCGTAATGACAGAACTTATTAGTAAGTAGCTTCATTAAATATTTTACAAATTTTACCCATTGAATACTATGTAAATAAAGAGGCAAACAGTATTAGACTGGCTATTAAATAATAACTGACCCTATTGAAGTTGAATTATTTGTGAAGGATAGAGTTATATCTGCGAATGATCTTTTAATCTTAGACTTGCGTCACATGGCAGCGTTAGTAAAAATTTATAAAGACAGATAGAATAGAGACAGTAAGAATAGAAATTAGTTTAACTAAAATAGACTCTTGTCGTCTAGTCTCATGAAAATTTGTATAACAAATTCTTTTTAATCTTTTAACGGACAATTTAGAAATCATACAATCGCTCAACGTTTCATCATTGGTTGGCAGCTTCGAAGCAGTGAGTTATAGTTTTACAGATATTCAGAAAAAGATATTCGCAAATGAAATATAGTACTTAAGAAGAATAGCAGGAAAAACTAATTGGGTTAAACAAAAAATACAATTTTTAAAAAGGTACCTACTTCCTCAGGGTATTGATAAAGACCTAATTTTTTTTAATATTAAAGTTATTGATCTCGCATTCATAAATTAAAAGCGTCATCTATAAGCCGTGCATCTAGGCATTTCGACTTTCAAATTTACGGCCACATCAATTTGAAATTGAATTATTCGAGAGGTGCAAGCCGTGCACTGCAGTCGTAATGTTTTATGAAGGCAATTGGTATTATTGAGATGAAGTGGAGAACTGACTATTTTATGATAAGAAAGCGCCAAGCGCTACGTTTCTTTTTATTATGCCTGTTTTCCAATGACCGAGCTAGAATATAAACTGCTCTATGCGACCCTGGAGGATTCCGAAGACATTCTATGGAGTGTTGATGCAAAAATAATAGTAGATACAGTGTTTTTAAAATATTAAAAATAAATCTTTTTCCTTATATACAAAATGTTAAAGCTAGTTATACACCACACTGGGAATTAGAGACGAGATTTTAGGTAAAACAACTTTTTATTATAAACGTATATTTTTCTAGGTTTTTGATATTAGCGTTTAAATTATATAGAAACAAGTCATTTGAACCTAATTTAATTGCACCTATTTCACCTAAATTGATTAAATTTAACAAAATCAACTATTTTACTAAACGGCTAACTATTTTAGTAAACAGCTAACTAAATATTACACTTGAAATTTAAATATTTCTCAATTTTTTCTATAAAGTTCAATAAGTTTTGTATATTAAAATTTTTAAAATTTCAAAGAGAGTGCTAAACTCTGAAGAAAGTGTTGCCAATATAGGAACTGTGAATGTAACTTAACTAGAAACTAGAAAATATGACGAGTTCGGTAATTTACCGCGCTTTGAGGTTAAAGTATTCATGTATTTTATTTGTTTGTGCTACGTTTCGTAAAATGCCAAAAATAAAGAAAGAATGGATTGCAGAGAAAAAACACTTTTCCCAAAGTGAAGGTAAAGTGTATGGCAGTATTTGTTCTAAAATCGTAAGTATAAATAGGTAACTCAGTGCTGTACAAATTTTAAAACTGCATTTTTATTTAGATTACATGTTACCAGAAGTCGCATATTCGACAGCAAGAGACGTCAGCCCTGCATTTAGGTAATGCTAAAAAGAAAATGCAACAATTGCAACTTACAAATATGGATACGAATACGAACGAAAAATCAACTTTTTATTTTGATCTATGTAACGCAATGACAGTTGCGAATATACTATTTTATAAATTAGAATGTGCCATGTTAACCATGTCTTATGGCCTAATGGAATACAGCACAATAAAGTCCAACTTTTATATTCAGATGCTGCAGCCTATATGCTAAAATGTGGTACAAGTTTAAGTATATTTTATCCTAATTTAAAGCATGTGACCTGCATGGTACATGGGCTCCATCGTGTTTGTGAAACAATTAGAGATTCTTTTCAGAATGTAGATAAAATTATATCAAACACAAAAAAAATTTTTCTTAAAGCGCCCTTGAGAGTTCAAGCTTATCAAGATAAACTAAGAGAAACTCCACTTCCACCTGCTCCAATAATAACCAGGTGGGGGAGCTGGTTAACTGCAGTTTTATTTTACAAAGAACACTTTGAAAAAATCAAAGAGGCAAGTGTGTATTAAGTATATGTTACTTATATCTTTAGGCTGTAAAAAAAATGGTAAATCAACAATATCCTTTCTTTTTAGTGACATTCTAAGATCATATCGAGGGCGTCATGTCAGAAGGGCGTATCAGCATAGGATTATAATGGCGCTTACGCCCTTCTGATATGTCGCCCTCGATATTCTAAAAAATCTACCTTATGATTTATTAAAGATGTGGAAGTTTTAAGACGGAAATATTAACATTTTTCTGTTTTAATTATTCTAAATATTCCAAAATTTAAAAAAATATATATATTTAAGATAAAGTTTTGTAATAAGTCTGGAAATTTACTTTGATAGTAGATTTAAAAAACTGATAAAAAAATACAAAGTGAATCAAGAAACAATTTTAATATTTTTTAATGCTCAGAGTGTTTCTGAATAGGTGGTGGTGTTAATTCACCTTTTTTTTTCATACCCTTTGTAAACCAATTTCACTTTTAGGTTGTAATGGATTTTTCACCTGAAGCCGCTTCAAGTATTAAGAAGGCACAAGCTTTGTATGAAAGTAATACAGATAAAAATGATATTGTGTACATAGCCTGTCATTTCGGAATAATATCTGATACTATTTCAAAGTTGGAAGCAAGCGGATTACTTTTAACAGAAGCAATGTCTATTTTTGGGTCTTCAGAAGAACGGTTATCAAAAGTACCTGGACAAATGGGAAAAAAAGTGTATGAAAAATTCAAAAATGTATTTAATAAAAATCCTGGCTTTAATTTTGTTCAATCTGTAAACAAGGCATTGTCAGGTGAAAGTGTCGATTTGCCTAATAATGTAGATGACTTTTCAATATATAAATATATGCCAATTACTTCATGCGATGTGGAGAGGTCCTTCTCACAATATAAACACATTTTGACAGATCGGCGTCACAATTTGGACCAGGAAAATATTGAGAAAATACTTATAGTTTGTTGTAATGCAAAATAAGATTATAATTTATTGTTACAAAACACTAAAAATGCAATATAACATGTATAAAAATAGTTATGTATTGTTACGACTTCGGGTTCACAAATTTAAACGTTATTTATTTATTTTAAAACACTTTAATGTCTACGTTATTAAATTCGCTTGCTACACATCGCTTCCTAAATAAGACTGATTTAAAAACCGCGCTCCGGCTCCTCTTTATAGCAGCCAGCGCTTCGTCGAGAATAACGTCGAAACACTTGCTAGATTTTTCCAGTAAATTCGGTGCGTGTCTAGAATAGATTAGAATCCTGTCTGCGGACAGGGGGCGCTACCAGTATATAAAAATATAGTCTACTTCTCATAATGTAACACTGCCCCCTCCTTAATTCTGTTCGTCCCGAGCAGAATATGGAGCCAAACGGTCTATGTGGATCACTTTCATCTTCCCACGGGGTAGCTTCCGTATTCTGCATACCACGTCATTAATTCTCTTGATTACTTCGTAAGGTCCGTCCCAAGGCGCCTGCAGTTTGGGACATAGTCCACGAGTCCTTTTGGGGTTGTTCAGCCAGACCTGGTTCCCTGGTTGGAATCCCATTTGATTGGCTCGTCTATCATACCGGGTCTTCATTTTGTCGGTGACCAGATTGATGTTTCGTCGCACATATTGATGAGTGCTCGCCAATCGATTCTCGAAGTCCTGCAGATATTCGTGCAATTCAGACCTTCTAGCTTCTGGAAGTCCAAACTTCAGGTCACATGGCAAACGCATTTCTCCTCCAAACAAAACTCGATACGGCGATTGCTTAGTAGTGTCATGTATTGCGGAACGATATGCCATTAGAAAAATGGGCAAATGTTGATCCCAGTCGCGTTGGTTTGTTGAGACCACTTTTGCTAAATGTCTCTCTAGAGTTCTGTTGAATCGCTCTACCATGCCGTCTGATTGCGGATGTAACGGGGCAGTGTGCGTTTTAAAAATGCCAAGCATCCGGCTCAATTCTTGAAAGACGCTTCCTTCGAAATTTCTACCTTGGTCGGAATGAAGCTCCATTGGCACCCCAAATCTTGTTATCCAATTCTCTATGAGGGCAGTGGCGACAGTTGTTGCTTCCTGATTAGGCAACGCGTAACCTTCTGGCCATTTAGTGAAGTAATCGGTTACCACCATGATGTACTTATTTCCGCGATCGGTTTCTGGAAACGGGCCGGCTATGTCAATGGCAATCCTCTCGAAGGGTGCACCGACGTTATACAGATGTAGTCTTCCTCGAGTCTTTTTCGCAGGTCCAGACACTGCCTTGCAAGTAATACACCTGGCACACCAATTCTCTACATCGGTTCTACATTTCACACAATAAAACCTTTCTCGGACTTTTGCTAATGTTTTATTGATGCTCAAATGTCCACCTGACGTACCACCATGTATTTCTTCCAAAACTTCGGCAATTCTTACTTTTGGAAGGACTAACTGTTCTTTAATTTCGCTGCCATCAGGTGACTCCCATTCTCTTTTCAGAATTCCATTCTCTAACTTTAGAGAGTCCCATTGTGCCCAGTAGCTTTTGAAAATCGGGCTTTTGTTCGGCCCTAGTTGGTCGTTGTCCTTCCAAGAGATTATATCCCTTATGTCTTCCTCTTGGCGTTGCTCTTGGCTTATAACTTCTGGTTGCCACTGGTTGTTTGTGACACGTGTTCTTTTGATAGGAATTATTCCTTCTTTGTCCTCCAATTTCAAGCAGTGCCGACAATCTTCAGGACACGGTCTTCTGGATAGTGCATCTGCATTATTATGGATACGACCTGGGCGATGTTCGATTGTAAAATCATACTCCTGCAGTCTTTCTATCCATCTGGCAAGCTGGCCTTCTATATTTTTGAACTGGAGCAACCACTTCAATGCTGCATGGTCTAATCGAAGATGAAACTGTCGACCATAAAGGTATTTGTGAAAATGTTCCAATGTTTTCACCACAGCAAAAAGCTCCTTCCTGGTTACACAATAATTTCTTTCAGCTTTGGATAAAACTTTACTGAAGTAACCTATGACACGTTCTTCCCCGTCCTGCACTTGTGATAACACGCCCCCAATTCCGTGATTGCTCGCATCTGCGTCAATGATGAACTGGCCCTCTAGTCGTGGATAGGACAGTATAGGTGCAGACATTAGAATATCCTTCAGATTTTCAAAAGCTTCTTGGCAGTCTTCACTCCAAAAGAATGTTGTTTTTCCTTCGGTCAGCGAATGCAGAAGCTTGGCTGTCTTTGCAAAGTCTTTCACAAATCGTCTGTAATATGTGCATAATCCCAGGAAACTTCGCAACTCATGCACATTTTTTGGTGGTGGCCAATCCTTAACGGCTGTAATTTTGTCTGGATCCGTTGCGACTCCTGCTTCTGATATGACGTGTCCAAGATATTTCACTTCCTTTTGGAAGAATTCGCATTTGGCAGGATTCAGTTTCAATTTCGCCTCTTTTATTATCTGGAAGACGTCTGTTAAGTTTGCAAGATGTTCTTTAAAAGTTCTTCCGACAACAATCACATCGTCTAAGTATACGAGGCAAGTTTTCCAGCTAAGTCCGCGCAATACCAATTCCATGAGTCGTTCAAAAGTAGCTGGGGCGTTGCAAAGACCAAAAGGCATCACTTTGAATTGCCATAAGCCATTTCCAGCAGTAAAGGCCGTCTTTTCCTTGTCTTCGGGATGCATACCAACTTGCCAATAGCCACTTTTCAAGTCTAAGGTCGAAAACCATTTCGCACCGGATAAGGTATCTATTGTGTCATCGATCCTGGGCAAGGGATAACTGTCCTTTTTCGTGACATCATTTAATCGTCTATAGTCCACACAAAAACGCGTGCTGCCATCCTTCTTAGTCACTAGTACAACGGGAGATGCCCATGGACTTTGCGACGGTTCTATAACGTCTTGGTCTTGCATCTTCCTAATTAAATGTTCGGCTTCTTCTCTTTTTGCCAACGGCAGTCGACGCGCGGGTTGTCGAATTGGATTCGAGTCGCCAGTGTTTATTCTGTGATGTACAATATCTGTCCGGGTTAAGTCATCATCAGTATAAGCAAAGATTCCTTTAAATTTTCGAAACAGCTCTCGTACGTCTTCTGTTTCTTTGGGTTTCAGCAATGTTGATGTACCAGCCAGCAATTTCTCTAGTGGTGGTAGCGTGTCAGACTGATGCCGAGCGGATGCATCGTTCACTTCAATATGGTTTACAGAAACAATTGCTTCACACTTGCCCACTACAGTTCCGCCGGGTATGGTAACTGGGTAACTGTTGACATTTGCAAGACGGATAGGAACTGTTTCTTGAATCTTCACTAGAGTTCCAGCCAGTAAAATTCCCTTCTTGGTGCAGTTAGTTTCAATTGGTTCTATGATCCCAGTAGGATAGCTACCAAGATTGCCTTCCATTTTTGCCAAGATTATCTTGTCGGTTAAGGCGGGAATGTTCACACTTTCTTTCAGTTTTATTCTCAATACGGTATGTGAATTTCCAGGGATATGGAGAGGTATTTCTTCTGTTCCAATGCGTAGAACTTTATCCTTTAGGTCTACAACCAAGCCGTTTTTCTTCATGAAATCCACTCCAAGTATGAAATCATCAACGATATCAGCCACTAAAACCCTGTGACTAAATTTCATACTTCCAATCTTCAATTCAATTTCGGCTTCCCCACAAACAGGAGTAACCTCTCCAGTAGCTGTCTGGATATGATACCTTCTTCCAGTATTTATTAGTTTCCATTTTGGTAAAAGGTCTGTTCTTACTATGCACGCATTTGCACCAGTATCGATTGTGAATTGGAAGGATCTCTTGCCAATTTGTCCATTTGCTATCAAACTATTTTCATTATTTCTTATTCTAGAAATAGAGACAATCTTGGGGCTATCCGTAGAATCAGTCAGCATGCGCCCCTTCTTGTTGACTCGAATTAGCGCATCACTATCTTTGTAAAGGCGCGGTCGCTTGCACCTACAGTTGGAGCGCAGATGACCTTGCTGACCACAGTTCCAGCAACTCATTATTCGCTTGACATTGCCAGCGGTTTTATTTTCTTGCAACTGTTTCAGTCTATCCAAAATTTCTGTCAGTGCATTGTCGTCGGCAGCTTTCACCTCTCCCATTCGTACAAGGCTTCTAGAGGCTTGCTTGGCTGCCTCGAATTCCAGAGCACGGGCCAGTACATCTGTGCACTTGGAGAAGTTACCCAGTCGCAAGACTTGCTGCATCTCTTGGTCTCTAGTACCGTCAATGAATGCTTGTATGGCCAGCCGGTGGAAAACAGGTTCAGGCAGGAAGTCTCCGTACGCCATTCGGACCAATCTCTCGACATCGAGTTCAAATTCCTGTAATGACTCACCATTCTTCTGGGTACGAGTTTTCAGTTGGATAGTATGGAGTTGCTTCATGTGTGCGTCACCAAATCGCATGTCCAAGTGTTCTACTAGTTGATCAAAGTTGTTCTGAATCTCTTCGGGAATTGATTGTAATGCACTCAATGCTGGGCCCCGCAAAGCCAACACGAGGGCTGCAGCCTTATCGCGATCATTCCAGCCATTTACATCAGCTGCGATTTTGAATTGTCTAATAAAAGTAGACCATGGTAAGTCCCTTTCAAATTTGGGTGGTTTCATTTTTTGGCTTGACGACACAGATGGTGTAATAGAACGACCAATTCCTACTTTATGCAGTTGTTTGGTTAAGTCTTCAAATTTATCGTGGAACTGAATTTCTATTCCTCCGATTTTCTCATCAAGTTTGCAGTCAAATTCAGTTTTTATGTCACCAATATGAGTTTTTACATCTTCAATTTGATAAAAAATTGTGTGTTCAAATTATCTCTTCACATTTTCAATCTTCCCATCAGTTTCCTCACCGAATTGTGTTTTAAGACCTTCGATCTTTTTATCGATTTGAATTTTCACCTCCTGTAATTTCAGATCGGTGTTTAAACTGGATGTTTCAATTTTTGTTTCCAAGCTTTCTATTTGTTTTCTAGAAAGTTCCATTTTTTCATAGACTTTTTCCATTTTCTCATCCACTTTCTCCATTTTTTCTTTCATTTCTCTAAGTAGAGCTGCGGTATTTTCAATTTCGAATTCAAATAATTCCGGATCTTTTCCTTCTTCTCGGAGAGCTCGTTCAAGCCGTTCTTGTAAAACGGCTTTTTTTCCAGAATTTTCAAGCCCTCTCTCGTCCAATTCATCACGCAGCTCCTTCACTTTTAATTCAACTAGCTTCATTTTCGATTTTTTTGAAAATTTCCGCTTCTGACACCAATTTGTTACGACTTCGGGTTCACAAATTTAAACGTTATTAATTTATTTTAAAACACTTTAATGTCTACGATCATTACACACAATAAAAGTACAATAATATCGAGCTGTACACTTATCTGACAAAATAACACTTCAACGTTATTAAATTCGCTTGCTACACATCGCTTCCTAAATAAGACTGATTTAAAAACCGCGCTCCGGCTCCTCTTTATAGCAGCCAGCGCTTCGTCGAGAATAACGTCGAAACACTTGCTAGATTTTTCCAGTAAATTCGGTGCGTGTCTAGAATAGATTAGAATCCTGTCTGCGGCACAGGGGGCGCTACCAGTATATAAAAATATAGTCTACTTCTCATAATGTAACAGTATGATACATGTAAATAAACTAAACATCACCTAAATTATCAGTTGACCAAACTATTTTTAATATTTTTTTAACCTATTTACCTAACTATTTTTACCATTTCGTTAACCTAAAAATCTCATCTCTACTGGGAATACTCTCTGAGTATGAGGAAAAGTTTATTAACTCAGAATATCAGAAAGTATTTCTTGAAACCTTAAATATGAACAAATTTGTTGCAAGCCGATTTAGATTATTGGCTTACTCGAGCATCCTCTGGACAGCTGTTTCGGCTCTATTTGGGTAGAAGAGTAGCTTGAGAACTCCACTGCAATCTCATCGACCTGTCCTAGTTATCTCCGAATCGAACACTTTAGTAATCAATATTAGGTCAAAAATCGCCTGCAGGATGTTGCAACCTAATTAGAAACTGTAGATCTTTCAAAAGAGGGAAATGAAATCTGCCCCATCGTATCACTTTTCTGTTTTAATTTTGATGTAGCTGCGCATGAAATGAAATACTCATGTATTGCATACGTATGCAGCAAAGAGCAAAAAAAATAAATAAAATAATAACTTTTTAATCTCGTTTTCATATTAATTACTTAAGGGGACTGGTTCTTTGATCTATCAAACGCAACAAATCACTTACAAAGCGTTGTCGTCTAATGGGAATTCTGTTATGAGTGAGGCGCTCATTAATGCTCGGGAAAAGGGGCGGCGAAGGGCGTGAAGCGGCGAATCCACTCTAATTTAGATCAGTTCATCAGTCACAATTATAGGTTAACGATTGTTAGAAAGCGGCTGCAAAGTTCCGACGAAGTATCTGACGACGCACTGCCGGCTTTTAATTAAGGGGAACTGCGAACTTAATCGGTCGAGTTTACCCACAAAATGAGGGTTGGGAACGACGGCGTTGTATATACAACGTTTTCACAATGCCCAAAAAGGCTTACCTCTATCCTGATTTTAATTACTTGTTTTGTTTGGAACCAAAACTGTCACAAAAAGTTCAAATTTGATCTGTCCCTAATTGTTTAATATTGACAAAAAAGCTTTGCGCCATATGGACATGTTTTGAATTTCAATGTTAAGGTGATGTCAATTTATCCCTTTAAAGGCGCGTACTGACCAAAGCTCTGAAGAAGTTTAGAGCTGCTCGGTGCTAGTTCGACAAAAGATTTGAACTTGATGAGGACGCTTTTCGTATTGGCTGGTTCTGAGCTTTCAGCAAACCGACTCCAACAAATTTTGGTGTGTACAGGTCGAAAAGTTTTTAACTTGCTTTGAAAATGAAATATCTATGGGGTTCAAATGTATAATTTTTTATATCACAAAATCTTTTAACCGGACACTAAATAGCGTCCAAAATAATTTTCATCAGACAAGAACCAACTTTAAGTATAATTTTTTATTTAATAGTGTACAGAAATATCCAATTTTTCGTTGTATAACTAAAGTAGATAATGCACAGGCTAAAGGTATACATAACGAATATTTACATAATAGAGGTATTCGAAATAAGTCGCACATAAACGTTCCATCAACCAAATTGCAAAATTATACGAGTATAGGTAACGAATTTTTATACATATAACAGATACATGAGAAATGCATCAGATTTTCATGTTTCTTCTGCTTCTATTAATAGAAAAATGACGGAATTTCTTAAGGCTAAAAGCATTCCACTTCTTAATTTCTACTAACACTTCTAATTTACCAAAGAAACGAAAACTCATTCACAATTAGCTATTTTCAAACGAAAATAAAATTCTACGTGTTAGCGATACATTAGGTATTTCTTTTAAAAGTTGACTTCTTTTTAACTACTGGACATGATATAACCAGTTAATAATATAGTATAATTGTTACAGGTTCATGTTTTTAATTTCATTGTGACTTATACATACAGGGTGCTCGAATTTCGTAGGGACAACATGGGTAACTTTTGTATTTGAAGAGATAGAGAGATGGTTAAATTAGTAAAAAGGTGCAGGTTCGAAAGTTCATTAAGAATCTACTTTCAAATTGTAATTGTCATGGCCATCTTGGTTAAAATTAAAAAAAAAAAAAACTAAATCTCATAATTTGTTTTATTTGCGTAACTTTTTTTTTACTTAAGATTTTTAGATGCGGTTTGAACTAATTTGCAGTATTTGAGACATTTAACAGTATTAATGGCAATATAATCCGTAAAGTCATTAAAAACGTTCAGAAATAGTACCAACTTTGCATTGCAAACAATGGTAGCTTATAGGAGTGATTAAATATTTTTGATTATTATTTTTGTAATTTATTTTGGTTTTGTTTTGCCAATAAAAATATTTAAATTACCGTACAAATTAATTCAAACCGCATCTCAATATCCTAAGTAACAAGAAAGTTACGGTAAATAAAAGAAATGATGAAATTTGATTTTTTTTATTTTAACCAAGTTGGCCATGCCAAGTAAAATTTGAAAATGTATTCTCAATGAGCTCTTGTACCCGCACCTTTTTACTAATTTAACCATCTATCTATCTATCTCTTCGAATAAGAATGTTATCCATGTTGTCCCTACGAAATCCGGGCACTCTGTATATTATAATTTAGTTTGTTAATCAATTTTAATCTTAATTTTCTAAGACATTGATGGAGTATATAATTATTATAACGCATCACATGTCGCATCGCCTTCTTGTACTTACTATTACTACCTCACACTTCTCATTTTTCGTTAAGGTTAAGTTGTTTATCAATGTATGTAAGTACACATTGAGACAGAATACAATTTATAACGTGTCATGCTTCTGCTATCTTCTCCTTCTATACTTTACTTCTGTTTTTTAGTTGCGTATTACCAGTGGCATTACACCCTCCCCTTACGGAGCGCCCTCGTGGAGAAGATCCAGATTCATAAACAACTCAAAATATCCAATCAATCCCTATGTGCCCACATGACAGAATGCGCACAAACATTATAGATCAGAATTTGATTATGATAAGCTCAGCTAAAGCAAAGCAGCGTAAAGCCTGATCAGCAAGTTTGCTTCAAAAAGGTATGGACCATATCAAATAGAAAAAGTATTTTTAACAAACTATAAGCTAATGGTACTTGATTAAAGATGCTAGTCCATTTGGTGAGTAGCTCTGGTGATTCTCTTGATAGTAGTCTCAGACGTATTCGTTGTCAAATGACACACCTCTGAGAGTGTTATTGACAGCATCTTGAGAGCTACTCGAAAATAATTACCCTCAAATGGAATGGCGCCTTAAGCGACGAGCTGTTTTGAAAAATTTCTTGAATGTACCATGAGGGCACACGAAAGGTAGGATAATTTATAATACTACTACGGGGGTGGATATAAAACCAATGGGACCGGTTTTATAAAGAAATTGTTTAAATTTTTTTAACAAAATATACACATTGACATTGTTAAGATATTTTATATGTATAATTTTCTACTAGGTGGTAATGATATTTTTATTAAATAAAATTCTTACTAAACGCAATTATTAAAATAATGTGGCTTTTTGTTTTGATAATAGCTTTATATTTTAGGTAAATAAATATGATATCATTTTTAAATCGTTTGATCGTTGATAACAAAACAAAACAGAAACACAATAAATGTAAAACAATAAATAAATGGAACATGTAATGGCATATTTAAATTAAAGGTTTAAATTTATAAATTTCGCGATCAATTAGGCAGGCGACGCGAAGCTCGCCTTCTAATGGATTGTTATTCAGATGGATGAGGGCCAAACGGTCGTGTCGTGTCGTGTGATAAAGACCTAAGGGTAGAAATACACGAACGAGTTTTGGTTGAATAAGCTAAGGTATTGTACATGCATCTTGTCTGACTAGATTTAGGTTCGAACAACACTAAAAGTGAAGAGTCTCCGCATTAACGCACTTAATACTAATATAATAATAATAATAATAATAAACAATTTAAGTAGCGACATCTTGCAATCGCTTTTTGACCTAACATCGCAGTAGGATTGACAAATTGAAGCTAGTTCGCCACATAATAAGTCATCCCATGCGAATAACCTGGACAGATCGGTTTGGTTTGCAGTGGATTTCTCGAGCTGCGGTTTTGCTGACGAAGGCCCAACTAGGCCTGAAACAGCTGTACAGAGCATGCTCGAGGAATCTGCTGTAATCTAGACCGATTTGCACAAAATTTTTCTAATAATAATAATGTATGTTTTCTCCTTTATCTTCCTCAAACTTTATTACCGAAATCGTTAACAGTCTGTATATTATTAGAAGCTTGAGCCTGATACCAACGTAATATTTTTATTATATTTACATAGTTGACTGTTAAGTGTTTGACTTCTGCAGAATATTTAGGTTGCTTAGTTTTGAAGTGCAAATGCTTTAACTTAAACTTAGTTCTTAATAAAGTTTTCAGAAAAATTTGGACTTTTTTTATTTCAGAAACAATAATATTTAGAAAAATTTTTTGTGCAAATCAGTTTTGATTGCAGCGGATTCCCCGAGCAGGCTCTGTACAGCTGTTTCAGGCCTAGTTGGGCCTTCATCAGCAGAACCGTAGCCCGAGAACTCCACTGCAAACCAAACCGATATGTCCTAGGGTTATTCGTCAACAAGCGATCGAAAGATGTCGCTACTTAAATGTCCAATAATATTTAGATTCAGAGATTACGAAACCGGAGTTCACACATATTTAGTTCTCTGTAATCGCTGAACATTTTAAGAACACATTAAGATACTCAATGAACAAGCTGCAATACTGTTCTACTATAGAGGTACCCTCCTTCGAAAATGTAGTCGAATTTTCCAAGAAAATACCAGACAAATTTTAATGCATTTTGAAATATCGAAAAGCTGGATGTTTGTTGTTGAAGAACCGAAAATAATACAATTGTAATTAAAAAAAGGTGTTGAAATAAGAATAGAAAGTTTATGCGATGGCTATCTTAGCTGAACACAAACTTCCTTTGATTTTTAAAGAAAAAATGGAAATGTGAATTAAGCTTGGAAAATAATTGTGCACAATAGGCGAATAATCACTAAGGGCGTTTACGATGCACTGTACTAGAACATTCTCACAGTATTCTCATTTTGTTTTAACCTCGTGTAATAACACAAGATGAAGATACTCCGAAAGTACTTTTGAGCATATGAATCGAAAATGCTGGGTCAAAGTTTATCCGAATGATTGATTTCTCTTATTCAACTGATTTGATATCTACAGATTTCTCAGAGAAGAGAAGCACAACGAATATGCAACACAGTGTGACCCACTAGGTGAAGAATATTTTTGTTCAGAATTTTCTTCTAACAGATTTAAACATTGCATGGAACTGACGCAAGATTATTTTTATTTTTTATCTACGTGATAACAACTCCACCTGAAGTTATACGTTCTAATGTAATAAATTTGGTCTCATTTGTTATCGTACACAGTACTGCGTAAGTATGTGAATGAATATGCTATATTTCCGTATTTTCTGGTTTTCATTTTCTTTTTTAATCGATATCTTGCAATAGTACAGTCGTGCGTATAGCTTATAGATAATGTTTTATTTTACAGAAAATCTTATAGCTGAGAAATTAGTTTTAGAGCAACTCGCACAGAAAAATCACTGACCATTAAATTACTGCGACAAAATTCATTGATGTAAAAGATGTAATTTACTGAAAAGAAATTATCTTTACCGACAATGAACGCTCAAATTATTTCGATCCAGTACCTATAATATGTTAACAGAAGTGTGTTAACTCTGACTATTTGCTTTAACAGCTTGCAAATTATGTATATCAAATTTAAGAGAAAATTTCTTCTCAATTTTATTTTTGGGTAGCTACACAAACTGGTCCAAAAGTAATAGGACACAGTGACACAGAACAAAGGTGGATTCCTGACATCAAAATATTGCAATTTAACTAAAGTCACTCAATAGTCCAAAAGTTGATAATAAAGGAGATACAGGTAGTTGAAATCAAAATTTTAGTTTCAATTTTCTTTAATAATTATTAAAGTGTAAAATATATTGCTTAAAATTTACATATAGGGGTTTCTTGAGACGAGAAACAATAATATGGCCTTAATTTTGATGTAGCTGATAGGAGGGCGCTACATACGGTATCATTACAGCTTTTAACATGCTATAACTTTTTTGTGTGTAGACTTATAGAACTTTTAATAAAAATATTTTCCCATCTTTTCTAAACCAATCGGGTATACCCGTTTAATAGTGCTAAAGTTAACTGTTTTCGAGATGTTAGGGAGTTTTTGCAACACATTACAATAAAAATATCGTCACGTTAAAGGCTATTTTGCTTAGCAACCTTATGGATCTAGCCAATCACAAATAGAGTTTTAACGTTTAGCGTACGTAAATTTTAAGGGAACCTATTGCCAAAAACTTGGATATTTGGATATTTAACAATAATGAAAAATGGTTTGTGAATTTAACTAATGTAGACTAACATTAGAAATTAAACGTTTATGATCTTTAGGTCCAAAATTTAGTTTACCAATCAAAATTAAAAGATTATTATTGACTGATTTAGAGAAACTTGTTGATACTTTTTCGAAAGAACAAAGAAATTTTATTAGACTGAAATATGTACTGTGACCGTAGTCTTACTGTTTCTAACTTGTTCTCTTTATATAAGTTGAATAAATTTGGCCGGCTCTCCGGCCTAGATATACGCCGGATATCCGATATCCGGTTATTCGGCCAAATCACTATCCGTTGTATCTCTATTATACAGCCAATGTGTTGACATGTTTGTTTTATAAAAGTATCTATACATAGCTGGTATGTATACCGAAAAGGAAAAATATCTTTATATACCAATTTATGTTGTTACACCGGATGTTCCAAAGCAACGTTAAATATTTACAGGACATGTAAATATGGTCAAAAACAAGTTAAAAATCTTAATGTACGTAGGTCCGCAAATCAACAGTTTCCGAGATAACAGATTCAACAGCAATGGCATAATAATTTGTTTTATTGGTTTTTCTTAAGGTATTGTTTTTACAATATTAAAGAAAATGTCGTCCTTCCATATCAACACAGAATCTATATCTTCGTTCAAATAAGAATTCTCTTTACAGGTACATTTAAAGAGTATTTTCCAAAATCACTGTTATTTCGGAAACGGCTGATTTTCGGACCCATGTACGGTCATGTACAAAAAAGGCGTCTCCCCCATAAAATGTTAAATTCCTTCCACTCGTTTGTCCGTCTATTCGGCAGAGTGCTATCACACTCGGTAGGGGAGACGTCTTTTTTGTACTTGAGTGTACATTAAGACTTTTTCACTTTTTTTCGGACGTACTATATGCCCTGTAACTATTTAAACGGCGTTTGGAAACACCCAGCACTATTTTCTTCATTCGATGGCTTTACTCCAAACAGTTTTATTTCTTATCCAACTAAAATATAGAAAACGGCATACACGCGGTGATAAGCTAACTAATATATTCTTTCTTAAAGTTTCTTGAAGAATTTTCCGGAGCAGCGGCATATAATATAAAATTTAATATTTGTTTTAAAGAAGTACATTGCTCCAGTTTCTGAATATCAAAACTCTTATTGAATATTCGCCCTTGTTGATCGCAATAAATTTTGGTGGATTTTTTTGCAGAGCGGAACGAATTTCTTAATTACAGTCGGGGTTCGGTTAGGCAATAATTCTAAAATTACATTTCTCCCTTCTTATAAAGTCATCAATCAAAATTCCGCAGCGGTCCAAGAACTCGATTACATCTTAATAACATGAAATTATCAGATTATGACCATGCTTTCGAATGAAAGACTTCATTTCACAATCTATAATTTAATTTAATAGCGCCTGCGACGTTTCAGGAGCAGAAACTTCGTCGCGTGAATTTCAGACTTAGGGCGTATCGCGTGGACGCATTAAATATTCCGAATCCGGGAATGTTTTACTTTGCTCTTGTGAAACGCCAGCAAAAACATCTTAAAGTCAAACGTCTTTAATTTTTCATACGGATTTGCGGCAGCGATCGATGATGATCATAAAACGGCGATGATAGATGGCTAGCATCGAAAAAATGTGGAGTATCATTTTTATCGTGATCAGTTAGACGTAAAGGTTTGTGAAATAAATTACGGGTAAAAGTTTCGCGGCTGATAAAAAATACGTTCGTGCAAAGACCTCTACACACGTCTAGATATACTTGTAGACTTGTTCGATGAATCATAAAAAGTCGATTAAACGAGAAGTACCTACTCCTAGACGCGCTGTTATTAGCATAATATAAAAAAGTGGACACTTTTTTTAACGTCAATTACATAACATAAAGCTTTTGTTAGGTGGATGTAATTATGACCTGAAACTTACGGATGACAATCAATAATATTTATTGTTCGTCATCTGTAAGTACCAACTCATAATAAATTGCAACCATCCTGAAAAGTTTTATATTATAAAATTGACGTCAAACAAAGTGTCAACATTTTTTTGTCCGCGACTGTAGTAAAATAGATTTAGCTTTATGCTAAGTTTCCACTTTCAAAATGCCAAATGCAAAATTCACGTTTATATGGTATTATTCAGTGGATAATTATATAGTTTTGTAAATGCAATCGATAATTATTTAATTAAGCTCAATGTTTGTTTTTCACGGCATCTCATCGGTTGCTATTTTGAATAGATTGAAATTACTTTTGTCTTTTTTTATGATCACTATCAGATCATGACTCGCGATGTTAATAATGAAAACCAATCTCATTTCTCTGTAAGCCGTCGTTAGAGTAAGTCATATTCATCGATAAAAGTAATCAAATATTCAACATTAAGTAATTAGAATACTATGATTAAACATTAGGAGTAAATAACAGTTTTTTTTAATTCTGTTATACTTACCCTTAATAGAAAAATAATTGCCTGCTAAAGAAAGTGTCTTACTTTTTCAGTACAGAACATGATAAGAAACATTGTGCATTTTATTATACGACATTAAGAAAGCTGTTGATAAAATCTCCATCTTCATAGATTTTTAAAACAACATAAATGTAATCGAATGACTCTACAAACTTCAGTGTGGTACTTGCGTGAGACAAATCACACGCCTCTTTCTCTGTCACAAAAATGACAGATGTATCATCATATTAAATATTTATTAAAGTACGAACATATTTGCAAGCATATCTACGAACATGTCTATGTGTATGTAATAGGCTCAAGGGAATTACTCAAGTTAGCGATCTCCGCTGATCAATAAAGTACAAACGATAGTAATAATATTTCCTCAGTTAAAACCATAACCACAAATACATATCAGCGGATGGCAATTAAGGAGGTGGTCTTTTTGGGTTTTCCCACGAGAAATTTTTAAATGAAACATGGGCCATGTCGCTGAAAATATCGCACAGGTGTAAATATTTCAGGTCACAGCGGAGCGTGCGGAGATCATTTTTCATTTCAATTTCCGCTGGCCTTAATGGGACGCTACTCTGTTTCGGGTTTCGTGTAATCAGAACGTTGCGCGACTGAATACGCAATCCGTCAAATGTCTATGGCAAACGCGTGGCTATTGTAAAAGTGTGCTTTGTGTGTTGAGAAAAAGGGCGTTAGGCTTAATTAAGTTAATCCATTAGTGTTGGTGGGAATTGTGGAAAGGCTCAATTATGTTACAATTAATCAGTTCGCGAAAGAAATGGGAAGGGAAAGCTAAATGTAATTTTGGTAATACTTTTAACAAGATTGTAGACGAAATATAGCAACATTATAAATCTACAAAACCATACTTTCGAATGTCCCAAATTATGTTATAATCTTTAAAAATCAAGTGAAAGTCATTCCGCCAAACATTTGTACAACAGACACCCATAAAATATTTTTATTCTTATTTAATTTCTGGGTTGTCTTTCTTTTTAAATACAAAAATAAAATAAAAACCTGTATATTTTATTCGTGTTACAAATGTAAAAACGTTCTCTTTTAGCAGCGAGATAGTAACTCAAGCTGTCAAAAACAGAGTTAACAAGGCTTCTTAATTTGTATTTTTTGTTTTAATTCTGCCAGATTATAGATAAATCAAAGTTATTTGGAACCGTATATCTGCATTCACCAACAAATGATTCTAGTAAAATAGCATTGAGTTATAGCACCCAATCTTCGTCAACATTAGGTGCATCAACAATTTGCTCAATGTTAAATAGAGAGAGTCACAGAAAAAGAAAAACTTCCCAAAGTGTAGATAAGCAGACTGAAAATTAAACGCTGTGGATGCAAGACTCAATAATCCTGAAGACTAGTTTACTGTCATCGGAGAGAATATTGCTCATAAACCGCGACAACTGCCAAGAGAGACGAATATATACTGAAAAATTAATGAATGATATATTATTTCAAACCGAACTTGGGAAAATCAGCCAATATACTAAAATTGTTTCAGAACAGGCTCAGCCCGTAGCTTCTCCGCAATCAAACTGAAATTGATCAACAATAAATAACAATAATTATCAGTCACACAATTTCGATGCATGCTCTTCCAATAGAGTTTGACTTCCAGTTATTTTGCTACTTACAATCCCTCACACAATGCAGGTGTATAAATTCATTATTCTTTCGTATTGTTCAGTAATATAGAGTTCCTTTTATGTGTTCTTTTTAGTCCACTATAAAAATATAGTTTCTTCTTAGCTTCATATATTTTTTCTGTAGCACCTGGCATATAGCTTTAGATGTTTCAGGAATTATTTGGCTTAAAGCTTGCGGAGAAATTATAGTGGAAAATTTTAAGTCTTAATAATATCTTTCAGTCGCAGCGTTGTTGTCAACGGTTCGTGTGCAGTTTATTGCAGGTCTCATGATTGCGTCTTGACGTTTTATTAATAGTGTAACAAGATTTAAAAGTTCTACGTAGGCTCTTCATTCATCCTACTCATCTATTTCTAATCTCAATTCTTCTAATGGGTTAATATGTGACAATGTGATATGTCGTTTTAAAAGTCATCCTTTAGACCATATGCGACGAGGTTTTTCCTTTATCTTGGTTGTTTTTTTTTAGTATATATGCGCACGCCACTGCCGCTGCAGCCAAATCATCGTCATTTAAAAACATTTTGCGAAATCCCAGTAGCTAAAGCAAAACACTATGGATTATGTTCGTGCGTCTGTAGACAAATCGAATGCACGTTACTGTTCGCGCGTTAAAGAATGCACGTAAATATATTAAGACATCTACGTCCATGTGTGGCGGCTTGTATTGGAGGAGAGTAATAATTGTAAAATTTTATTGCAGTTTTAATGTTTTATTTACAAAACGTCGCATTGTATTTCTCAGACAGTGTCGTAATATGGTTTTAGGGTAACATTTTGAATAATTAATTGATTGACTGTTACTTGATGAAAATCCATATCAATAATATGAAATTCTTAACAGACTTCCACTTTATTAAATAAAGTGGAAGTCAGTTAAGAATTTAACGTTATTTCATATTATTAACATTTTGATTCATTCTGATTTATTAATTAGAATTTTTTAACATTTTTCCCGTATTCTGTGACATGGACTCTCTTCTTGACTTTATTTTGGTAAATATTAATAAAATCACCCTGTACATGTACAGTAGAGCTCGTTTTGTAAACGAACGTGTATTTTTTGCATACGCAATTTTCAAATGACTTGAATGCCTGCCCAGAAGAAAAAATGAGATAGACATAGCAAATCGGCGAACACTTGCAGTCATTTCTATCCTCTCTCCACTATGTTTGAATTGGCTTCTGGTTGAAACCGAGTCACGTTGACTTCTACTGTAGACGTTTCGTTCTCCATTGCAGAAGGAACTTCCTCAGAGCTGCTACTGCTGCTGGTTGTGTTGCTGCCGCTTCTCGTTAGTCGTTGAGACTCTCCCCACTATTTTCAAGTTTTGATGGAACAATCGGTATATACAGGAGTTGTAATAAAATCGAAATACTAAAATGTTTAAATAAAGCTGTGGAAATGAATAGATTGTATAATAATAATAACATGTAACCTTGTAACGGTACGTCATTTTTCGGGTAGTCTGGTGTTTTTGTCGATCGTTGCTCTACTTGACTTCGGTCCGACGGTTCGGGTTTGCTCGTTGGTGTCCGGGTTCAAAGGAAATAAAAGCGTCGATCACTTAGCAACAACTTTACTTACAAACTTAGTCTATATTTACAGGTGTTTACAAATTGTGTCTTACGGACACTAATCACAGACGGTAGTTTCGGAAACGGTGTGTCTTACTGCCACTAATCACAGGACGGTAGTTTCGGAAACGGTGTGTCTTACGGACACTAATCGCAAGACAGTAGTTTCGGAAACGGTGTGGCTTATGGACACTGATGTCAAACAAATGACAACGCACTGTGCATATGTTTCGATACAGGCTCCAGGGTTCGAATCGGTGGTAAGGTTGTGAGTGAAACATCCACTCAGGGTTAGGACGTGCGAGACACCTGCACCGGGTAAGAGAGGGAGAGTAAAACACCCACTCTAGGTTGTGCGAGACACCAGCACCGGGTAAGAGAGAGTAAGACACCCACTCTAGAATGTGCGAGATACCCGCACCGAGTAAGAGAGAGTGCGACACCCACTCTAGGATGTGCGAGACGCCCGCACTGGGTAAGAGAGAGTAAGACACCCACTCTAGGATCAGGATAAGAACAGGAGGAGCGGGTGCAGGTAACGCGAACGTAGCACAGGTTGTTAAACGCGTTTGAGTCAATACATTGACGGATGAATGACTCCGCGAGAAACTGCATTCGAGCCACGACCGGCGGCTCGGAATGTCCGGCGAGTCACTGTCTTCAAGCTACGTCCGGTGGCTTGATAGCGCGGCGGAGCCCGACTGGCGGCTCAATGAGCCGGCGGATGACTGATTAAAGCGTGCTCCCAGCGCGCTTATAAAGGTTTGCGCGTGGTGGGGAGCCCCACTCTCTTTGGAACTCCCACCTTAAATTTTATAACACTGCGCAAACACATCCTAAAAATACAGGCTAATTAATATATACAAAACTTAACTAAACATGTACAAAAATAGTAACGAAGTAGTCACTTCATTACAACCTAACTTAATTTAGCCAAAAATTTTGATCCAATAAACTTGAATTTGTTTTTTTTTGTAGCTCACTTATTTAACATAATACCTATTGGAAAAATACATATTTTGTTAAGCCATATTTTGCAGTATTTAATATATGAAAGACGAATTCCGTAGTTTCTTGGATTGTTTAAACAAAATATACATTTGCTTACACTATTTGTCAGTTTCAAATTAAGAATTAAGAAATCATAAAAAAATTGAAACATAAATAGAAGAAATGTATAAGAAAGTAAGTATAAAAAAATTACGTTAGGTAATATATTTACCTACCTTATATTTCTCTTGTTTAGTTTCCCTTGACAAATTATTTATTTATTATTTATCCTGAAGAAGCTGTTAAACACAGCGAAATCGACATTTATACTAGTTTTTTGAATTGTCCGATCAATTATTATTATTACAAATTTTGTGATTAACTTTAAAGTTTCATACTTTATATTCCAAATGAAAAAATTATCCCCAACAGCTGTTATCCACTTTTAAAGCATAGAAATATTCCGCAAGATTTCACGCCATTAAAATTGAATTCAAATTTTATGTAGCACTCAACTCCTATGAATTTTTAATTTCAGTAGTCTTGTGCAGAATGATGAGGGTTAGTAAAATCATGATTTATTTTTCAACGTGCATTAAATCCATTTTTTTTTTCATTAGCTATGCATACTTTTATCGTATCGTTTCGTTTATCTGTTTCATTTTATAAAAATTTATTAACCTAGGTGAACGATTTCTCTGTGGCGGGGCAATTTCTAAAATGAAGATTTTTATAAATTGATAGAAATGAAGAATTTGCTAAATTTAAAATAATTACGTTGCCACACCGGAGTTCTCAGACACCAGACCCTTGTACATTTACTAAAGAAAATTACTTGAATTTTTGAGTTCTTGGACTCAAAACTATAGAAAGTAAATTAAAAATACAAAAATATACCCAAAATAAAAGAATATTAGCAAGGATATTATTCTAGTATGTATATTAATTAGAAAACACCATACGATGGGATCTAAATTGCTCCTACTATTAGGTAAGACGAGACTTAGCAGTAGAGCAACTCTTTTTTCTCAGCGTTTCCGTAGGGCTTTCCGATCGTCCCCTGGGGTTCTAGGTAAAGGGTATTTTTATTAAACCGATCTGAATGCATCCTTCGAGTTTTATGTTTCTATCTAACTTAATAAACATTACTCTCTGTGGATGGCATCTTTCTGGATACTGTTAAAAATAAAAAAGAAAATTACGTTTTTCGGTTTTTTGGAAATATTTCAGAAACTACAAATCGTAGAAGATTTTTCAAAACTGATTATTATTCAGCACTATACGCTATTTTGTATCTCTTACCGTCTCCGAGATTCCAATGGTGAGCCTCGAATTTGTAACAGCCTGCATATTCAGTGACTGCCCTTGGGAGGCAGCGCCGCTTCTTTAAGAAGCTCTCTAGATCCTTTTCTCGGAATGGATCGGTACCCATTTGTTTCCTCCAATCATCTGACCTATTTTTTTCCATAACTCTTTGTTTCGCGCCTCTTGTCGCCATCTGCTAACTCCTGCTCTTCTCAAATCCTCTTTTACTTCTTCCAACCATGTTGCTCTGGGCCTCCCTCTTCGCCTCTTCCCGCTGTCAACATTACTTTAGTTGTTTCTTCTAATTTTGCTCTCCAGACATGTCCAAGCCATTGTAGTCTCTGCCCCTTAATCTTTGTTATTATGTCTTCTTCTATCTCATCGTAAAGCTTATGGTTCATTCTTCTTCTTATCTCATTCTCCGACACTTTCACTGGTCCTACTATTGTTCTTAATATTTTCCTTTCGACTATTCTTATTTCTTCCTTATAGTTCTTTGTTATGCTCATTGTTTCGGCTGCATATAACATTACTGTTCTTATTATAGTCTTACAGATGTTTATCTTTGTCTTCCTTGACAGATTTTTGTTCGTGAGGAGCTTCTTGTTAGCAATACAAAGCTTTGTTTATTGCCATAATTTTTTCTTTAATTTCAATCTCTGTGCATCCATCACTACCAATAATGACACCCAAGTATCTAATTCTATCAACCTGCTGAAATGTATGTCCCTCATTTTAATGTTATTATTTCCTTCCACTTTCTCTCCGAATTTCATTATTTTTGTTTTGTTTTCATTTATCTTTAAACCGAGTTTCTTCCCTTCTTCCGTTATTATTTCTAACATTTTGACCAGTATTTCTCTCTTTTTTTGTTATAATCACTCTCGTGAACATAAAAAGAAAAAGTTATAGAAATTAACAACCTTGATAAATCAAACACGCGTCATAGGTGGTGGTAGGTTACTGGAACCCTCGTTACTTGTTCCACAGTGTTCTCGATGTGTAATCATAGAAGCGTTATTTGTTAGATAAGTGTGGCAACACGTTTTTGTTGTGTTAAGCTACTATAGACATTAAAGTGTTTTCAAATTAAAACGGTAATTATTTCTTGCAAAACTGGAAATTGAAAGAGTACCTATATACAGGCTGAGTTCAAGAAAACGCCTATGCGAATAGCGTCGGTGTTTATTGTTGGGTTTGAGTGGTCAAGACGCCAAATGAAATGGCAGAAAAAATTCTACAATATACCATCTCTTGCGTCTTTAATACATTTAAGATAGCTGAATGACAGCTGTCAACTTTTCTTTTTTAAATGCAATTACTGTAATAAATTTCGAAAGAACTTCCTTTTCTGCGTTCAATGATGTGCTGCAATAAGTATTTATTTTCCAAAATAACAGAAAAAATAACAAGAATTATATTAATTTTTAACATGAAACGACGTAATAAGCAGTTGCTAAACAATGAATGATACCTGTTTTTCATAGGCAAACAAATGACGATAACTGTCAATATTTTTTTTTGTTAAAACAAAAAAAGATCTGCTTTTGTTTAGAACTTACAGTGACTTTCGTTCTTTTCAAGGACTCAAAATGCAGTATATTTAATAACAGAAATTATTTATTGTAATGGTACAGATTATAAGTAAATAAACAGTACAAAGTGTTAGATATTTTATTTTTAAACAAAAATATAATTTACGAATTAAACTTTGGCCTACGATGCGAGTTTTATCTACGTTGACCTAGATGGTGTAAGAAGGGTCCTCTTGAGTTTATATAAACAATAAACAGTTTCGGGCAGCACAGGTTTGCTTTGGAGATCGGTACAGTCGAGTTTGAGTGGAGGTTATTGATAGACATTAATAAGAGCTTGCGGTGTTAATTAATATGATAGAAAGGTGCAAAAATAATTAATCAATACGCGCGCATAAAGTTGGCCATCTTGCAACTTATAACTCGCACTTGCAACTCATAACTCGCGTTAATTGCATATCCGCGTGTATTTTATACCTGGCGTGCGTGTACAGGGTGTGTTCGGAAAGTATTGTGCGCTACGCTGGTACAAGCAGGAAGGCGGTACCTAGAGATAAGTTATAAATTGTAGTTAATGCATGGATATGTAGAGAATTAATTTGAAGTATTTCTTGCATGGTACGAATGAGCGATTTCCCTGGGTTAGGCTCGGCAAGGCGTGGCAACTGCTACATCACTTGACCGCTGACTAGGAGGTTGGCGGGGGTGGCCACGCTGACGTAGGGTTTGTGACGTCAGTGGGCATGTGCATGTGTTGGCCATTTCCGAAGGGAAATCGTACTAACAAGGTAAAAGCGCCGCCGAGGGTGAACGACGTACTGTTCACGGTCCCATGAGTGACCCCTTGGGGACCCGGTGTAGCGGATGGGGAGCCCCAAGGTTGTTAATTGTCACCACCCCTACGTGCCAGGTGGAGGTGAAGTGAGTCCCCGTGGTGAAATGTCAGCCACCTGGCGGAAGAGTAGATTAGTGGTAGAGAATCTACTGGTCGGATATGACAAGACGTAGGGCAGAGTATGTTTGCATGTAAATGAGGCTATCTGTGCTGCATGTGACTGGTGTTTCTGGAAATAACATTTCAGAGCATTAGTTTATAAAAGAGCAACAGATATGATACTGAAGGCCCAAGGTTGGACATCATCGGGAGCGATGATGGAGGCACTAGGTTGAGTTGTGAGTTAACCAAGGGGTTGAGCAGGTGCAGACCGTTGGGGCCAGGGAACTGGGGTCCGCGGTGAGTAAACAACGGTTGTCTCTTGCAAATAATTGTAAACACATGTATTGTTGCATAAACGCACCATGTCAATGGGAGGTGATGGTAAAGTCTATTGAGAAATATAACTCTATCTTCCTTCTCTGCTTGACGAGTGTTTTCATTGCATGGTCCAGCATTACAAACAATGAGCAAAAGTACTGATTTAGTAAATAATAATGCACCATGACACCTTCTAACAATTTTGTTTCCAATGTTTTGTTAAATAATGGCTAATAATTTTTTTTTGTTTTTAAATACCTTTAAATCGCTATATCTTCTAAACAAAAGCAAATCGGACCAATGTTAATAGGATTTTCATAAAATGACATCTACTTTCATTTACCAAAGTTTATAAAGAGGCTAACGAATCACCCGGTACATCAACTAATGTTTATTCTGACTTCACTTTGCGTGATTTAATTGATTCGCGTTCATTAAATTATAGTGTCAATTGATACGTTCAAACCCATTTTTGCTCGACTCCACCCCAATTGAACGCCTGTCGTATTTATAAACTATCTTTAAAAAAACTATGACGCGTCATACAATCATGAATGAAACAATAAGTTTTTGTGACAACGCGAACTAAATTTCGATGAAAAAAATAACTTTGTAATCGCTCATGTCACACATTTGCGCTTGATCTTAAATGAATCGCCATGTAATTCTGATTTTAGTTGTCAAGCAAATGAAATTGTACATGTTATTAAACCCGCTAAATTGGACTTGCTCCTGATCTGAGAAGTCTGGCTTCGGAGGTGCTTTCAAGGACTGCAAATCCTCCATGATGTTGTAACATCGGAACTGCTTTTAGACTGGTGTGTGTCAGTCTGGTGATGGCGATTGCATCTTTTAATCATTCTCTTCATGTTTGTTTTTGTTAACAAAACTTTGTGTTTCAGTAATAGCAACAATTATGTTAAAACACCTGATCACGTAAATCTACGACCGACACGTTATGATATCGCCGACGCGCGATTTCCAATGGGATGCAATGGAACCTTTACCGAAGCTTCTTTAGATTAGTTAGTAAACTTTGGGAAGGTTTTGTGAAAAACCTGACCTAAATATTATAAATTATCCGTTAAAACCCGTACTTCTTCTTGCGGAATAATAATTAGTTTGTGAAAATTAATTATTTAAAGTGGTGCAATAAACTGTGTTTTACGTTTTTCTTCTACGACATTTTTTTTATTGTACACCCACATACATACAACTCTGACATTAGGTACTTTTGAATGGGACGTGAGTGCCATCTACATCCAAAATTTATCACATAAAATACTCACTACAAGAAAGAAATTGGTCTACGAGACACACTGCAAAATTCATCATCGAAGAAGAGCCTCCGAGAGAAAAAAACAACAAAGTAAGAAAGTAAAATAATTTTTAAAAAATCAGAAAATTTGCAAAATACCCTGAGATCACAGCATTAAATTGTCACCCAAACTAAGGGCATATCACAGCAATATGTTCACCTGTAACAAAGCTCATTTTTATTTCATTATGAACTGAAAAAATGGAGTGCAGAAGCTCCGTCGCGTTAAAGTGTAATGATGAAGAGCGTGTCCAAATAGCGTTTTCGACATATAGGGCGACATATAGGAAGGCGTCCTTTATTCACGTATGAATATTTAGAACTTAATAACGCTCGACGAGCAGATTTCAAAGTAGAATTCGATAACGAAGGCAATGAATTTTACAGTAACGCGATATTTTTTCAGAAGCGTATAAAATTTCGTATTCAGGTGCACGCGCTCGTTACGCTCATGCTATTACGGGACATTAAAATAAAACATTAAACTGGATGTGTCACGGCAACGAGATTGGAAGAGCACACTGATCGATGCTGGTGATTTAGCCTAATGCTTATCTCACGGCAGAAGAAAATTCCGAGGCGAAAATTAATTTTTAAACTTCGCTCTGTTTGAGATAGGAAGGATCGTGACTTCGGCTGGAAATGCTGCGTTTCGTATGGATTTTCTGGTTTATATCATATATTGTCTTACTCAACGCTGCTGTTATTTACATATTTCAGCTCTCGAAACTGTCGTTATGCCTGCGTCAGATACAATATGTGCGTAGATATGTCACACTGTTACGAAGTCAATTTTATGTATCAGTGAGCATAATATGTATGCTCGGACCTCTTGGCCCGAAATATATATATATATATATATATGTCAGGATCAACTCACTCATAATATGCTAATGAAGTTTAATGCTTAAAACTGAAATTTGCAAGAGAAAAGAACTTCGTTCAGATATCGATTACTTCGAGGCGAAGTGAGTGGAAAATAGGAAAATATTTTTAGAGACAATAGCATGGGTCATTAAAAAGGTTTATAAGTACACGGTTATTAACAATATTAGCATTTCCGACATACAATTGTTTAAACCCACATATTAGTGTTAATAATTAAAACATTGATGAGAATTATGAAAAAGATTATGTTACTATAACAAAATGTGTTATTTAAAACTTGTAGATAAAACTGATTGATTGAAAAAGCTGTCAACTGCCATTGCGAATTATCCTGTATTACAATTTGCTAGAAACATTTTAATCATATGAAATTACCTTTCAATTTAAAATAAACATATTTTCCAATACGTGGAAATAATTTTGAAATTTAATAAATTTTTTATATTGCGGGCGATTCAATGCGAAGTAATAAATACAGAAATTCAGTAAAAAATATTGATTGACGATTTCAAATTTAATCGAGTGTCACGTCATTCACTTCGAAACCTAGCAGTACATCACCATCGTTCTAAATCAACTCTGCGCTAAACCTGGACGTTCTAATTAGGAACATAAATCGACAGAACGAAGTTTTATTAAACGCTGCCAATACTAATAAATTAGTTCTTTTTTTCTTTTCCACCTTAATAATAATTTGAGTCCTACTTTTAAATCTTTTTTTAAATAAAATATATTTTAGAACCGAAAGTGCATGTATTTTTTTGTTTAAAACGGTGATCCATATTGTTAATAATTGTAATAATTCTCGTAATTTTTTGATACGAAAGACATATTGTTAATAATTGTAACAATTCTCGTAATTTTTTGATACGAAAGACATATTGTTAATAATTGTAATAATTCTCGTAATTTTTTGATACGAAAGACATATTGTTATGACAATTAATGCATTTAAACAAGTTCTAATAAATCATAAACCATTGAAGTTAAGCCTAAGATTTTATAATTTTCCATACTGCATAACTAAATGTTTTGATGGGTATATTTTGCATGTTGATATTCTGAAATGAATAGTTATTGTTCTATTGTATGGTTTAATTGGTGTCATGTATGCGAGCTTGACATAAATGCGCTATTGGATATTCAAGATCTAGTAAACAACCGGTATCTGTCCAATTATGAATTAATGAACAGTAACAACTAATATTTGATCGATAAATAACATCAAAGTGCGAGGTAAAATATTATGTTTTAGTTTTCTTGAAATTTAGTAATTTAAAGTTTATTTATGAAAGATATTACACTTTGCTTTAGTGCTTCATTTATTAGTTGTCAAAATTAGCAAATTATTTCTAATTTGTTAAGCTCATATCACGTATTTTTTTATTAATCTCATCGTCAGCCAGCTTCAATATCAACTTCGTCTTTTTTAATGTTTTTTGGTAACTGTCAACTAGATATCTTTTCGATCAACATTATTTTCAATATTTTAGTTTTTACAATTTACTTCTACATAGAAATCTTTTTCATCTTTACATTGTTTTTGTATCATTTAATTTAATTTGATTATTTTCGTTGGATGAATCTTCTCGATAAAACTAATGTGAGAGATCTATTTTTTTGAGAAACTTTATCAGTATACATATGACGTCGTGACATACACGGAGTCACATACAGAACCTGAAATAAAAAAATACTTCTTTAAAAGCAATGTAAAAAATACAAAATTGTTTTCATTTTCTTATTTACTTAAATATAGTGCGACTTTTATTGTTCAGTTTCCTTTTAAAAAGTTTTCTAATCGACGCGACGTATCGTTGCAATCTGAACCACATTAACATTTCTTAGTAACAGCATTAATAAAAATTGAACGTAAGAAAAACAACTGAAAATTTACTATTAAACATATTTAAATATTCTACATTTTTCATAAATCTTTGTGATGGTTTTGTTGAACTGTAATTGCATTTTTTCCATTAGTTAAATAATAAACATCATATCTTTCTTTTTTAACAATTTTTTTTTTTTTAAACTTTGTTAAAGAGGTGTTAAAAATGATTCTGTAAAACTGTTTTGCATATTTTATTGCTTGGGAAATTGGTACTCACAATCAGGCTTAAAATTGAATACAAATATTTCAGAAACTATTAATTTTATACAGTGATCGCCAGATAAGTCGGGCCATATGGGAAATTTTTTTATTATTGATTTCTCAGAAAAATTTATTCTTTATAAAAGTCCCTGCATCTTCCCAAACTCAACATACACTTATCAAAATTTGAATACCTGTTGTCATATACCGAAGAAATAAAAATATTTGAAATCGACATAAGAGTAAAATACCTTTATTTTTCAAAGTACGCGGAAATGTTATTTGAAAAAGTTATTAATTGTTCTGAGATCTTAAATATAAAATCTCGGTTGTCTAGGAAGAAAAAAAAATTTGGACAAAATAATTGAAGATTTATGGTATGAATGTTATTGATCATCATAATTTCTAGTTGGTAGAAGAGCGAAAATGAAATTCCAGAGTACATTAAAATCACACCTGAAGAAACGTCCATCTTTATACATTCAAAGTTCTACGATACACACGTTGATACGAAAAAAATTGAAAAATATGTAAAATTTCTTTTTTCTCCTTAGGCTGCCATGATTTCATATTTGAGATCTCATAACATTTCTGAATAGCTTTTCCAAATAACATTTCCGCGTATTTTGAAAAATAAAGGTACTTTACTCTTATGTCGATTTCAAATATTTCGATCTCCTCGGTATATGACAACAGGTATTCAAATTTTGATACGTGTATGTTGAGTTTGGGAAGATGCTGGGACTTTTATAAAGAATAAATTTTTCTGAGAAATCAATAATAAAAAAAATTGCCATATGGCCCGACTTATCTGGCGAACTCTGTATATGTTACGAGCAATGTCCGCACAGGGTGTGCAGAATCAGCATTATCCGGTAATAGTTAATTTGAGGGCTTGGCCCGATTTATTAGGGCAAAGTCGACACTGCCCGATCAGCAATGGGCGAAGCCAATAACGATCATTTTTTTGCGAATTTCCCCGGTTTTAAGTGGTCATTGTTGACAAGGCTAAATCTCCATGGGCAAATTTATTATTTAATAAAATAACTTGATACAAATATTTAGTAGTTATTGTTATGATCTTCTATTCTAAATTAACAGGGTTTCGGTTCAAAATTAGCATACTTTTAATTTCGAATAGATATTAATTTGCCAACGATTGGTACTCCTTGGCTGAGTCATTATTATCATTTTTGCAGAAGTTATTATTATTACTGCGACATTAATAATTTAAATAATATAATAATACAAATTCAAAGAAACTGCATATAAAAATACATATTCATCAAACATAACACAAGATAACAATTCAAATCTTCAAAATTCTCGGATCTCTTAAGAAGTTAAAAAGTAGTATCGAGCTGTTTTATTAAACAATAAATTTCATTTTCCTATACAAGAATAGCATAACATAACTTTGCCCATGGAGATTTAGCATTGTCAACAATGTCCACTTAAAACCGAGCAAAGTTCGTAAAGAAAAGTTCGTTACTGACATCGCCACTGCTGATCGGGCAGTATCGACTTTGCCTGAATTAATCCTGGCCAAATCCACAAATTAACTATTTGAATGTCTAATTTTTTTGTGTCTTACCTCGATTCCGGCGGTACTGGTGAATAAGAAAATTTCTTAAGACAAATTGTTAAGAGCAAAACATAATAACTCTTAGAAAATCTCGTCTTGGTTTCAATTAATAAATTTGAAACAAAAAACTAATGTTAACATGTAAAGGTAAACTATCACAATTGTGAAAATATGGAAAGATTTGTAAAAATTCAAAATCAGTAACGTGTACCAATTTTCAGTAATTTATGTAAATTTATGAAATTATTTTTCATTTCAAAATGAACACAGAAAAAAGAAAAGTAAATCTGTCACTTTTTTAGATTTGTTTCACATTGTGTCCGGATTCTTTTTCACCACACTTCCAGAAACAGCCAGTATATTCACATTTTAAAGTTTGTGCATGTTAGATAGATTGTATCTTAATTTTATGACTCTGGTTAAGATACCATTGACAAAATTGCAATTTTCTCTCTTGATCTTCTTCTTCTTCTTTGTAAAATTATTGTGTACTTATATGGACGATATTTATGACGCTTTAAAACTTTCTGTGCTGTTGATTTTGAAGTGCCAGTATCATGTTCTATCTCTCTAACAGATGTCTTAGGATTTTCTGTAACGCACTGTATAACGTTTACTTCTACTTCTGCATTAATTAATTTTGAATTTCTTTTGGGTTTAGTAATGAGCCGTATTCTCTTACATGAATTTCTAAATTTTTGTACATACGAACACTATAGGCTGTCTTCTTTCAGGATACAACCTCAGATGCACTCACTCACTTCTACACTATTTTTATGACTAAGAATGTAACAGCTCAGCATATAAAGTTTCTCATTGTTGTTAAGCGAAGCCATGTTTATGAAAATTTTTTGGAATAAATAACTTCTGACACAATATAGGGTGATTCGTTACCATCTTTACAAACTTTGGCAAATGAAAGTAGATGTAATTTTATGGAAAAAAAACATCCTATCAACATAGGTCCGATCTGCTTTTGTCTAGAACTGTAGCGACCACAGCGCCACATGTCTATACTATTGCCACGCACCAAGCTCTAACACCCTTCCACACCACACTCAGCCCCTCTACAAGTTGGATGCCGGGGCTATATAAACGCGTGCAGAGCAGACAGAAGATCATTCTGCCCCAGCCAGCTGCAAAGTTGGAACCTCCTAACCAAACCCAGCTGCAAAGTTGGACCTCCTCTCCAAAAGCCAACCGCAAGGTCGGACCTCCTCGCCAAAGCCAGCCGAAAGGTCGGGATATCCCTCGCCCTCAAACACCTACGGCCACCCAGCTTCGTCGGTCACTGAAACGCATCAGCAGAATACCCCGTGCCGTTTCACCGCTTCCCCTGACGCCAGAAAAGAAGCACACGGTCAGAAGACGTCTCCCATCACACGACCCGCTTACCAGCGACCACTCCGCCGAAGAATCCGGTCCCGCAGCTCCACTACCCGCAACCATTGCACCAAGACATCTACGAACGCATCACCGTGGACATAACCGCCAGGCGATCTGACATACCTTGTATTATTATTATTTATAAGGGCGTTTTCTTTGTGTTTGTGACAATCAATTGTTTGGCTAAAGAATACGAAACACAGCCCCCCAAAGAACCTAAATGAGGAGAGTTTTTCCTTATGTAGTTTACGTGGTCAAGCCAATTAAGCAGGCAGAAATATGAGACGGTTATGAATTGCTTTAGTGTCAAATAAAATTATTTAATTTTTTTCATGTTTCACAAAACAAAAACACAAAAACCAAAAAAGACTTGTGGAATAAAGAAATATCTGCTTATGTACACTTTTTTTTTTCATTTTGAAAACCCATGTATTTAAAAAAAAAACATACTAAAATTAGTCTTAGCTAAATACATAACACAAAGTTACATATTGTGCCGTTTAGTGCTTTATGATATATTTAATACGAGAGCAGGAATTTACGATTCAAAAATATTGAATTGAAATTCCTATGGTGCGTAATCAAAGTGGACACCCTGTATGTCGCTGTAATGTTTAAAGTTTCATCTATTTGAAACAAACTTAAAACAACAAGAAGTAATTCTTGTTTTGTTACCTTTCTGTGTACCCGCAAAATTTTTATCTTATTAGCAGAGAGATGCGGAAAATAGTTATCACCTCCCACTACTTTTACTACCGTTTCAACATTTTTAGAATCTCTCTACTTATTAGCTTTTACACTCTCCAGTATTCATATTTTTTTTTACAGTAATGAGTAAGAAGAACATTTTATTCGCTGACAATACAGGAATGGAATGTTTTATTTACAAAATTAGCATATGTCAGAGAAACAGCAGTCTGGATATGGTTTTGTATTGTCGCCAGGTCCAATACAAGGACTGGTTGCAATTCCGCATCTGCAACAGAATTACAATTTATTACATTCGCATAATTTCTTGTCATGTAGTCTTATTACAAATAAATTTGTACAAAATATTCATCCTTAATATGAGGCCTATCGTGTACACTTCATTCAATGGATACGCACGTTACAATCAACGGCACTAATAATAATAATTTTCATACTCGTATGCAGCTATTGTACTTTGTACTGTGTCACTCAGTCGCGATTTCTTGCGGCCAATTTTTAACCCAAAATTATATGAGAAATGACAAATAATTTGCTGCCAAATAATAATCGGTTGCTATCAACCGACTAGCAGCAAATTTCTAATATTTATTTCTGTATAAACAATTCTTGGTAGTGCATTCACACCACTTTTGTTATACATAGTACATTGCGCAAAATATAAAAGTAGTCATTGTATTTTCTAGGCGTATTTTCATTAAGGCTTAAAATTTTAAGTAAGAATTGGCATATCTATGAATGTTACGTTCGAGAATTATACGTCGGATCTATCGTGCGTTCAATTACAAAAACGGTCAAGGAGGCTATAACACGCTTTAATTTTTGTAAAATATTTTGTAAATTAGTAATAAACGTTGATTTTTAAATGTCTTCTTCTAACGTCACTCCAACTCAAAAGAGATATTGCAAAAATAAATGTTTATTACTAATTTATTAAACTTTTTTACAAAAATTCCAGCCTACTTGACCGTTTTTTTTATTGAACGCACGTTATCTGGAGCTCTTCATGATATCATCTTTCTCACTCACGATTTTTAACCTGTTTTGTATCTCGCTCATCCGTTTAAAAATATATTATTTCCACGACAACAGGCGATTTTTCCACATCCTACTTAAATGTGGGATGTGAGATACAAAATAGGATAAAAATCGTGAGTGAGAAAGATGCATCCGACGTACATATAATTTTCGAACGCAACTGAAGCTATTACTTGTTTAAAAAATATCTCTTTGCTTGTACAAAAATTAATTTACATTTAATCAAGTTAATACTTAAAAATTTTTGGCAGCAAACAAGAATGCCTACTTTTATTTTTCGAGTACTGTATGTAGATACTTACATGCCATGAAAGAAATTGCTTAAGTATATCACGTCATTGATATCACAAGGTTTTACTAGAGAAATTAAACTCTGAAGATTTAGAAAAAGGAATATATTTAAACACTGATAGCATTTCAAATTCTAGGTATTTGTAAGACATACTTACAACAAACATGTCAGAGATATTTTTGAAAACAACAATTATTTTAAAAAAATCTCTTTTAATTAACTTACGTATGATACGTTATTTCTCCATCACCACATATAATCCTAAGACATTTATCCTTTGACGGATTATCGTTTACTTCTCCATTCCTCATTAGGCCATATTCTTTTGACTCGCATGAATAACCTTGTTTAATAAGGTTCTCGTCTATAATGAAATTACAATCAATTCTTGTACCACTGCTAGCATAAAAAAGTAGGACAAGACTTTTTAAGCTGTGTAAAACTGCTACCGACCATAAATTTAAAATTATTTGAAATTGTCACTGTCAGACTGCCAGTCATGGCTAAAGTAAATGTTGTCTTTGTATGTATTGAAGAGGGTGTCACAATTAAATAAATTGCTCAGAATTTCGGCGTTAACAAAAGTATAGTTACTGACATGACAACAAAGTAAGATTCAATATAATAAAATTATGGAAATGTATGGCTACTGGATTTAAAAGTTGTCCTGGTTTTTTACGATGTCGATAGTACGATAAAATTTGGTAAATCATACCTGTCACAGGTGCAGCTTCGCGAGCAACGGCACCATAAACCGCCGATACACACATCAGCACTAAACAACTTATCACGAAAACTTTCATTATTAGCTCTGTTAATGTATGTATTACTGCACATCCTATTTATATAAGGACCTGCTGTTGAGATCGTTAATTTCTGAGAAGTAAATACGGATAAGAAATGCAAGGGGTCGAGGTCTATGCTGTGGTCGGCAGCATATTTTTACATTTATGATATTTTATTATATCACAGAAAAACAATTTCGCTTCATTATAGGATCCATACACGGTCAAACAATTTGCGCAACAAAGGGTGTTGTACAAACATTTTGATGATGTATGTTCGTGTTTGATAGAACTCAAAATGTGACAAATGTAAACTTCTGACACTTTAATGTCAGTGCCATCGACTCGATGGCATGAAGAAAGTAAAATAATAACATTAAAACAAATAATTACTTGTGACTTTTTAATACTCAGTCAAAATGCTAAAAATCATCAATCATCAGTTTTCAAAAATATAACCATCAAATTAAAATGGAACATATTCACTTGGAGGTGCCAACAAAAATGTCACGTTAACATGTCTACTCCGAGTCTAAAAAGATTGTGAATGGATTATAGTTGCGCAACAGATTGAAACGTGTAAACATAAAATTAAATATTCCAGTTAAAAACGCGAACACAGCTCTACACTTTACACTATAGAAGATAAAATTTAAATGCGTTTGCACAAACTGTCGTATCGTATAAGAACAAAGTTAAATGCACAACACAGTGTTGTACAATAAAACTTGGGAAAATTATTTGATCGTGTATAGGTCCTATAATTATCCACGCCGCAAAAAGTTTAAGTACAATATTGATACAAGTACTTTTATTTTTGTAAAGAAAACATAAACATTCAAGACAAATAAATTATAATCGGATAAAATTATATTAGATTTATTTAATTAAATATTTATCACAATATAATATCACGCATTTTAGAAACATTGTCTGGTGATTTCAACAATTTTTACTTGATGCTACTGTGAGGGACGGGAGGTTAAAGATGATAATAGAAAGGGGATGAATTTATCCTTTTCCTTTCAACTTTACCACTTCTACAAGGCCTCGTCGGAACACTATGTCTCAACGAGAGTAAGAGAGAAGATTTATTATCACTCAAAATAATCAACAATTTACACTTCTCCTTACTCTTTCACCAAAATTTTAATCAACCCACAAAGGACCCAAATAGCAATTTCTTTGTTTGTGCGTAACTGGTTTTAGGATTTGCAGCCAGAAAATGCTATGGAATCCTCTTGAAATGGGATGAGATTTTAGCCCTTGCCCCGCCACACATATAATTTTCGGGATTAACGAAAAAATTACATTCTTTCTTTTAAGAATACCCTTAACTTGAAAATAAAAAGAAAATCTACATAAATAAATATTATATTAAACATAACTAAATAAAGGCGAACATAACTATACAAGTTTAACTTAGAATAGGTACTCACATTCTTAGTTCACAACACAAACTAAATTACAAGAAATTACATACTGTTATGACAATTGATTATGATCTCCGATTATCATCTCGATTATGATCTTCGATTATGATCTTCGATTATGCAGATCGCGGGGTTTTTATACAAAATGTAGGTACGATCAGTTCCGAATTCTATCGACGCCGAAAACGTACGACAGATAACGAAATGATTGACATCCGTTCCCACGCGCTCAAGGTTTTAGCACCTGCGTCGCGTGTCGAGGTCATATCTGTAGGCGCCGCCGAGATGCATTTTTTTCTTATCTCAAGTTTGCGAAATAAATCCAATGCATGAATTTACTTGCATCTTGTCACAATATATTCTAAATAAATAACAATTACAAATTGATTTTGACAATTTTAAAAGTGATTATCTAATATACAGCACTCTAGTCAAATTATTAGATCCCACAACTTACACAAATATGAAATTTAAATACAAATTCAGATTATTATGGAACAATATATGGGAGAACATAAAACAGATTCAAAATAATTTTACAATAAGAAAAACAGCATCTCATAATTAAATTAAGCAAATGTTAGTTTACAAAACATTAAAACAGGCAAAATAATAAAATCAAACGATACTTTCTCACCCTTAGACCATCGCAGCAGGTACAAAGAGACTGACGGAATTCAACACTCATTTCGATTATGGAGATGTCGATGAACACATATTCACTAGCAATGTCTTGTTTCTACAAGGTTCGGGGGCCTTATATATATCAAGGAGAATGGGAAAACCCGATGACTCATCTGTTCTTCCCGATGAATCATCTCGGTAGTTTGCTTGCAATTCTGCAACCTTGAGTGAGTCATCCTTATATGAGTCATTCTCTTTGACATTTGCCTTAGTGAACACGTGCGTATGAGTCATACATTACATAAAACTCAGATGTGCTCTACGTTGGTGGTCTAAAAGGTCAGCTCTGACTCATATCGGTGAAAACGTTTGTTTATATATATATATATATTTTTTTTTTAATGGGTATGATTTATCGACTTGAACTTACGTACTGAATTTACATAATTATGAAATGCTCGATTTCTTACATCCCTTCCCCCTTACTTAAAAGAGTTGGCAATATTGTAGGCAACTCTTTTCCTAAATTAAACTCTAAATTACATACTTTGATGATGCCTCATACAAGTTGTAGAAGTCAAACTCCTTAACGTTAAACACAAGCGCAAGTGATGAATTCAGTCTGCTCTACCTTGCAGGAGACAACATCGGTTTTACTTATTATCTAACAAGAATGTTCAAGATTCACTAGATTTCTTTTTTCGAATTAATTGCCTTTTTCACTCCCGCACTATGTGAGTCAGATATCACGTAGCACCATCTATTCGCAAATTAACATGTTCCTTGGTTCCTCCAGGGAGTCGTCCAACTTCGGTCTGTTTTCGTCATGGATCCGCTGTCCGTTTGATTTGGAACCGATGCTGTTGACTTCTCCAGCCTTGGTTAGATCCTTGTCAGCAAAGGTACTGACCTTGAAGTCATCTCGGTTTGACTGCTAGGTCGAACTGTACTTTGGTTTGACATGGGTCCTTTCCATCTTGTCTGGTTCCAACATGTCTTTGACTTGTTATTGACCTTTCATCATTGTATTGTTAGGTCATAGGTTGGTTATGTGAAACGTAGCTACTGCCATCAAAGGTAAGAACAGGGAGGAATTAAAGGATAAAATGTTTCTTCATAGGAAGTTTTGGAAGGATTTCGGAATGCCGTTTAGATGATTGATAAAGGCATTGTTTGAAAAATGGCATTGTGTTATATAAATATGCACTGATTTGAAAAGGTGATTACTCGGTTTCCTCCGAACTTGAATCTCGGTTAAATCTGGTCAAACGCCTTGACATCACCCACGGATGTTCTTCTGCTGGACCGGCACTTCTTGTTTGGGGTCCCTGGATTTCTTCAGGGACTAGGGTATTTCTTCTACTCCTTTCAGTTGGTGCACCTATGGATAAGTCCGATAGGTACTCGCTCAAGTCTCCAACAGACTCTTCTTCGATTTCCGTTTCTTCTGGATTATAAATTGGATCATCACCCATTTCACTAGTAGCTGTTTCATAATCTTCGGTAGTATCTAGGAATTCCTGTGATCGATTAAGTTCACTATCATCATCATCTACAGAGAGATCAGCACTAATTTGTCTTCTCCAACCACTAGATGTACTAGAATGGGGTTCTGGTTGACTAGCAGGAGAGTATTCTTCTGAATGACTCGTGCTGTCGCTAGTATCTTGTACTGGGGAATCTTGTAAAAATAAATCTCTGATTCCTTCTTCAGTTTCTTCATCACTGGTATTTTGTTCGAGACGATTTCTTTCATCGATTCCATTCATGGATGGTTCAGATACACGACCTTCATAATTATTGTCGAGATCTTGTACTGGCTTCTGGTTTCCTTCTTGGTGGAGAAAACTGCGCGGACCCATCCATTGTACTTCGGTTTCTTCATCATCTTCTATTTCTGATTCTGACTGTTCTTCAACTTGATTTTGAATCCTTCTTCTTTGAAAACTTTCACGACGACGTCTATTGTGAGTAGGTACGTCTCCATAATAGAGTTTTAATCTATTTATATGGACTACAATTTCTTTATTGCTGCCTACTCCAACAATTTTATACGTTACTGGACCCATTACTTCTATAACTTCGTATGGGCCTTTCCATAATTTTGACAATTTCTTTGTTAGCCCTTTCTTCACAACTGGATCGTTTAAGTATACATAGTCACCGACCATAAATTCAACTTTTTGAGTTTTCTTATCGTATTGGGCTTTCCTCTGTTCAGCAGTTTTTCTCAACATTTGCCTGACTCTTCCGAAAACGTTTTCTAATCGAGCAACCATTTCAGAAGCGTAATTTTCGGCGTAGTCATAGCGTTGTCTACTAGGCTTAAATACTTCATCATTTGGTAGATTCATTTCGCGACCGTGTATAAGAAAGTATGGTGTTTCGCCCGTTGAGGAATGAAGTGTCGCTCGATAAGCCATTAGCACATACGGTAACCATCGATCCCAATCTCTTTGTGATTTAGAGATATAATGTGATAACAAATCTTTTAAAACTCTGTGAGTTCTTTCAATCATTCCATTACTTTGAGGATGATATGAAGTCGTTTGAATTTTATTTATCCCTAATTGTTTACATACATCCTTCATTAATTCGGATACGAAATTTTTTCCTTGATCAGTTAGTAGTTTCTTGGGTACACCATGCCTTGTGATTATATTTTCAACAAGTGCTCTAGCAACGGTTTCTGCCTTTTGGTTTGGTAAAGGAATGGCTTCTGGATATTTAGTAAAATAGTCTTGAAACGTAAGTATGTATCGATTTCCATCATCTGTTACAGTTAATGGTCCAACAATGTCCATAGCGGTTACTTCGAATGGGTAGTTTACTTCTTGGAATAAATCCAATGGTACTGGTTTTCTATGACTAGATGTTTTCCTTGAATTGCACGAATGGCATTTACGTACATAATCCTCAACATCACGTTTCATATTGTTCCAAGACATTCGTTGTTGTAATAAATTCAACGTCTTCCGAACTCCTTGATGTCCAGCATATGGTGGATCATGATAATCTTGAATAAGTTTCTTGACTAGGGATTTCGGTACCATAACTCGATCGGGCTCATCTTGATAAGCAGATTTGAAAAGAATTCCGTCTTCATCTTCAAAATAATTTGCGTTAGGGTTATTCTTTAATCTTTCTTTAATATCTTGAATTTCAGGATCTTTTGCTTGTTCCCTTGCTAGTTCTTGTTTATCTATATATGGGACATATGGCGCAATTTGTTGTTCTGCAACGTCTTGTGACGCTTTGTGTCTGGTTTTTCGTTCTGGTTGATAATTTTCATTCGAATTTTGATTATTAGGGATTTCGTGACACTGCTTTTCTATCTTTCGGTTTCGCCTTCTACTTGTAGTGGTTTTTGTTTCGATTCCTGGTTTATTATTGTTCTCTTTCAATCCATAATCATAATGTTTCCCTTGAATGTTGAACAAGATCAAAGTTTCTTCTCCTTTGCCATAACGAAGCTGTAGTTTTCCACTGATTACAACTATAATACAGTTTAGTAAATTAGTTAGAGCTTTTATTTCATATTCTCCACCCCATGCTCGTTGATTTTGCATGCAAGTCACATAGGCTTCTAGTTTAAATTGTTTTAGTTGGTCCTGATCTTTGATTTTTCCAAGTTCTTGTTCTAAGACCTTAATGTTTGCTTTACTTAAAGTGTTTGGCTTTAATTTTCTTTCATTAATTTGTACGTTATGAGGAAATTTAGTTTTAAACATTTCCAAAAATTTTCCACTAGTAATAAAGCTTGAGTTTCGACTAGTTTTAAAGTCTTCCATAGTTATCAAATCAGAAAGTTCCTCATCTTTAATCATATTACCTGCTGTTCTGTTACGTAGAACAGTTTGGACTAGCTCTGTAAACGTGGATGAGAATGTTCTCCTTTCAGTTTCAGTGTTGCTTTTCAGTGATCGTAGTTCGCGTTGAATTGCGTTAACAATTTTAGCAGCTCGTTTTCCAAATAAACTAATAAACCTCTTCTCAAATGTCTTGTTTTTATTTACAATAGGGCGTAAATAAGCAAGAGCAACTGACCAAAATAAACAGCTTCCATCTCCTGGAACTTCATATTTCTTAATATCCTCTAAATTGTTTTCTTTGAACTCTTGGGTTTTATCCTGCGATCGTAAATTGGCTTTCATAATTTTAGATTCAACTTTGGCTTTTCCTACTTTTTCGACAGGTATGCGACTGAGTGCGTCAGCATGATTATGTTTCTTCCCTGGCTTGTGATGAATTTCAAAATCATATTCGGACAAAAGTAAGGACCACCTAGCCAGACGTGAAGTGGGATCCTTCAATGAAAAGAGCCATTTTAAAGGTCGATGATCAGTGTGGATGGTGAACTTCTTTCCATAGAGGTAACACCTGAAGTGTTTTATGGCCCATACGACCGCTAAGCACTCTTGTTCTGTCACCGAATAATTTTTTTCCGCTCGGTTCATTTGTCTGCTAGCATAGGCTATAGGCTTTTCCTCTCCTCCGTATTCTTGACTGAGGATGGCTCCTACAGCTGTTCCTGATGCGTCCGTTGATAATATGAATGGTTTGTTGAAATCCGGGTAAACTAATACTGGTGGAGTACATAATCTTTCCTTCAAGTATTCGAAAGCTTCTTGTTGTTCTGTCGTCCATTCTAACTTTGCTTCCTTCTTAGTAAGGCTTGTCAATGGTATTGCCTTATGAGAAAACTCTGGTATAAATTTCCTATAAAATCCAACAAGTCCCAAAAATGCTCGTATATCCTTCACAGTTTTTGGACGTGGATAATCTTTCACTACTTTAATCTTCTCGGGGTCTGGTTTTACTCCTTTCTTGGAAATAATGTGACCTAAGTACTTGGCTTCCGTAGTAACGAATTTACACTTGGATGGCTTTAACTTTAAATTCCCTTGCGCTAACCTTGTAAATACTTCTTCAAGTCGCTCTAGGTGTTGTTCGAATGTTCTACTGAAGACAATTATATCGTCTAGGTAAACTAGACATTGTTCTCCTGTCATTCCTGACAACACTGAGTACATTAATATTTGGAATGTGCTTGGTGCATTAACTAGTCCAAATGACATACGTAGACATTCGTAGTGCCCATCAGGAGTTGAGAATGCTGTCTTTTCTACATCGCGAGCGTCTACTTCTACTTGCCAATACCCACTGGCTAAGTCTAATGTAGAGAAATATTTAGCATTTCCAAGTTGATCAATTGTTTCTTGAAGATTTGGTAAAGGAAAATAATCACGTTTTGTAATGGAATTCAAAGCGTGATAATCAATGCAAACTCGTATTTTATTTTCACCCTCGGCAGCTTTCTTTTTCACCATAATTACCGGTGCTGACCACGGTGAACTGGACTCCTTAATAACCTTTTGATCCAACATTTCCTCAATTTGATTTTTCAGCTCCATCCGCTGACTAAACGGTACACGGTACGGTGCCTTCGTAATTGGCAGTACCTCTTCTGTAATAATCCGATGTCTCACTCCCTGAGTACATCCTAATTTACTGTTATTTTTCATAAAAATACTTGAATATTTTTGGAGCAACTTTATTAACACTTTCTTCTTTACTTCATCGAGATGATTTAGATCCAAATTTTCAACGATTTCAGTTTTCTTCACTGAATCCTTCTGTATCGCATTTATATTTCTTTTCTTCTCTAGCGGTATTTCTATCTTCTCTCCATACGCTACAACCAGATTCTTTGGCAAACGAACTGTTTCTTCAGAAATGTTGAGTATGCAAATAGGAATTTTCGGTTTAGCTTGAGAGATGGATCGTGCCACTGCAATTCCGTGAATTAAGATTTCTGTCGGTTCTACCAAAATTGTTTGATCAGGGTTGATCAAGCCCTGTTCAACCTCACATACGTATTGACATCTCGGAGGAATATTGATGGTCTTCTTGATGCGAATTGGGTAGCTGTCAACTACTTCATCCGTGTTACTTCTCGTCATTGACAGTGACGATAGTAACTTTGGTTCTTTCTTCGATGTCACCTTCTTTGATTTCTTTTCTACCTTTTGTTCCGACATACTTCTCTTAATATTATTCTTTTCTACAATCCCCTTTTCATTAAAACGTAACTTTGTTTTAATTTGCTCCGTCTTAATGTTTTGCTGTGGACTATTCTTAAAATTCGCAGTACCCAAAACATAAATCAAAATTTCAATTTCTGTTCCACTGAACACATTTTCAATAATTTTCTTTACTTTGGTCCAATCAAGTTGATCAAGTCCACACCCTAACTTTGGCATTGCAAGTTTTCTAACCTTGTTACTTAGACAATGGTTTTTCAACTTTTTCAGCGCTTGCTTCAATGAGTCTAAAGTGGGTTTTTGACAACTTTTCTCCTTGGTTACCAAGTAATAAATAAACCTTCTTCCATCCTCTGGTCTTGACAACACAGCAACATCGCCCGTTTTGATTTGTTGCCTCTTCAATTTTTCTACTTGATTATACCTTCTCCTAAATTGTATCGCTATTCCACGTCCCATTTTAAAGTCTTCGGCGACACAGTGTGCTAAACTATAATCTTTTGGAGCATCAAACACATCTCCACTAATTTGTATAATCTGATAACTTTCATTTGAATTTGGATTTTGATTTCCGATTACATCAAAATCTTGTTTATATTGTGACTTCATTAACTCTGTTTTTAGTCTCTTTGCATTCCTTGTTTTACGGGTAGGTTTCAAATTTTCTTTTAAATCTTTTTGTTTATTAATAACTTTTTCTCTTTTATGCCCTTTTACTTGTTTTTCTTGTTTAAGCGTGAGTAGTTGGCTCTCATCTAATTCGAGTTGTACGTTTCCTTCTCGAAGTTTAATTCCAATACTATTTTTATGGAAGAAATCGCGTCCCAACAGTCCATCAGTTGTAATGGCTATTGTGTCAGAGCATACCACGAAGGGAACAAGAATTTCTAGCTCGCCTATTTGGAGTGTTACTGAGACTTCTCCGAGGCACGGCAATTCTTGACCTGAGATTCCTCGTAGTGTAGATCCGGTTCTAAGACCAATTTTCGCTTTGATTTTCCGAACGAATTTTTCCTTCAAAATTGAAACTGAGGCTCCTGTGTCCACTAATAACACGGCCTCTCGGCCATTCACTTGAGCCGAAATAACGCCATCACCTTCATCATCCTCGATTACTTCTTTACACGCTAAGGGCAATTTACTCTTATCCTTCTGAATTAGTGTTGTCCTCTGCTCTTTGGCACAGGCAGAGGATTCTGGGAGTTTAAATTATTTCCCAAAATCCTTTTCTTGAATTCCACTTTCCTCTTTATAAGATTTTCCATAGGTTTTCTTGTACTATTTCCTGTTTTAATTGGAGCTTGAATTTTCTTTATAGAAGCGCATCCTTTCGCAAAATGACCTGTTTGTCCGCATCGATAACATTCTATTTGATTTATGGATTGGCATTCATTTGCATAATGTCCAGGTAGCCTACATTTAAAACAAATAACTTCCTTGGGCGACTTTGGATTAAATGTTTCATCCGGATTTCTCCTGTCAGAGATCCTTGGTTGTTGCTTTACGGAAGAGTAATTCCTATCTCCATTTTTAAATGAAGATCTATTTCCTCTATCAGTAACGGATTGCTGCTCCTGACCTTCTTTTATCCATGCTTTTTCATTAGGATATCTTTGTCTAGGCTTTGATTCTTCGAACTTGTTTACTTCCAAATCAGATTTCATAAAATACAAGTCATTCATCCTTTGGAATTGGGTTAACATTTGGCTACTTATCTCCGCTCGTTTTGTCAGTTCGACAACCTCATCAAAAGTTTTTGCAGGGGTGCTACTAAGTTCTAGAATTATCATTCGTAATAATTCAGGGTCAAGTCCTCTCCTAAATTGATTCACAAGATCTCTATCATGCCTGACCTTCACAGCATCAACTTGTTCTTGCTGCGCTGAATCGACAAAACTCAAGTTTTCTTTTAATAATGCCTTTCCAGCATTTCTAATTCTTGTAACATATTGGTCAATAGTTTCCTTCGGTTTCTGAATACATTTGTTCAATTCTAATTGTGGTTGTCCAGGTAAATATTTCTTTGTGAAACGTTTCTTTAAAATTTTCTTAAATTCGGCAAATTCGATTGAAGGAGATAACAATCTCGGGTCTGATTCTAAAAATCGATAAGCTTCCCCTGATAATTGATATCTTGCAATTTCTAGAGTTTCCTTTTCTGTCCAATTATCAATATTGGCACGTTGGGCCAATTTTGTGAAAAATAATTTAATGTCTTCATCAGCCTTTCCAGAAAACTGAGGTAAATTTACTAATGTTTGTCCAATAGTTCGAGGTATGATAACTTGGATAGGATTTTCAGTTGATGTGCCTTGATTATTTTCTGCCATTTTAATTTGAAATTAAAATTTAATTCAGAAAAAAATTTCTTAAAATTTGGAAACGAAAATTTAAGTTTTACTTAAATTCCAAAAGCTAAATAGAAGTTAAAATTTTATTTAAATTTAGAAAATAAAATTTCGTTAATTAAACAACAAAAAAAAATTAGTATCAAGCAAATTCTAACTTTATGTTAAAAAAAAACAATTTGAAAGTTAAATTTCGGAACACCCTATAGATCTGAAACTGCAATACGTGAGCTAGGCAGAGTTATTTTATTACCGACGATAATCACCGGTCTCCGAATCAAGGCTATGCGCGTCTCCTTGCTTCGCGCTTTTCAGTAAATTATTGAGCTCGTCAATTAACTAAAATCTTTTGTGCTTGCTTCGCACTACCCCTGTGAACATAAAATTTTCACCACAAAAGAAATGTATTTATATATATTGCATGCCGTTAGTCACAATTAAAGATCAAATAACGCAAATAAAAATAGTTGCAATTCGTCGAAATAGCGTTCGCTTCGGTAAAGAAAATGCGTCGGCTAAATTACAATTTAATTCATAACATGGATTAAATACTTTCAATTAGAGCGATAATAACGTTCGAAATCCTGCGTAATTTTTTATAGTAACGAAATTTCAGTTTTAGATAAATGATAACACATAAACAAACCAAAATTCAATTTAATTATTACTTTTACAAAATTCTTTCGTAGGAGAATTTTTAGCAATACCGGACTCGGACTTTCTAAAAATTTGAAAAAAATAAACTGAAATACAATTTTGTTATTACTTCGCGATTTAATAACCTAAATGCTGTTTTTCTCGAGCTTTTCTAAAATCTCAATTTTCAAAATTTTTAGTCAATATCCCTATTTTGTCCCAATCTGTTTTTTTTTTCTTCGAAATTTTTTTTTTTTTTCGAAAATGTTTTTTTTTTTTGAAATCTATTTTTTTTCGAAATCCCACCGCTGCCACCAAATGTGAGGGACGGGAGGTTAAAGATGATAATAGAAAGGGGATGAATTTATCCTTTTCCTTTCAACTTTACCACTTCTACAAGGCCTCGTCGGAACACTATGTCTCAACGAGAGTAAGAGAGAAGATTTATTATCACTCAAAATAATCAACAATTTACACTTCTCCTTACTCTTTCACCAAAATTTTAATCAACCCACAAAGGACCCAAATAGCAATTTCTTTGTTTGTGCGTAACTGGTTTTAGGATTTGCAGCCAGAAAATGCTATGGAATCCTCTTGAAATGGGATGAGATTTTAGCCCTTGCCCCGCCACACATATAATTTTCGGGATTAACGAAAAAATTACATTCTTTCTTTTAAGAATACCCTTAACTTGAAAATAAAAAGAAAATCTACATAAATAAATATTATATTAAACATAACTAAATAAAGGCGAACATAACTATACAAGTTTAACTTAGAATAGGTACTCACATTCTTAGTTCACAACACAAACTAAATTACAAGAAATTACATACTGTTATGACAATTGATTATGATCTCCGATTATCATCTCGATTATGATCTTCGATTATGATCTTCGATTATGCAGATCGCGGGGTTTTTATACAAAATGTAGGTACGATCAGTTCCGAATTCTATCGACGCCGAAAACGTACGACAGATAACGAAATGATTGACATCCGTTCCCACGCGCTCAAGGTTTTAGCACCTGCGTCGCGTGTCGAGGTCATATCTGTAGGCGCCGCCGAGATGCATTTTTTTCTTATCTCAAGTTTGCGAAATAAATCCAATGCATGAATTTACTTGCATCTTGTCACAATATATTCTAAATAAATAACAATTACAAATTGATTTTGACAATTTTAAAAGTGATTATCTAATATACAGCACTCTAGTCAAATTATTAGATCCCACAACTTACACAAATATGAAATTTAAATACAAATTCAGATTATTATGGAACAATATATGGGAGAACATAAAACAGATTCAAAATAATTTTACAATAAGAAAAACAGCATCTCATAATTAAATTAAGCAAATGTTAGTTTACAAAACATTAAAACAGGCAAAATAATAAAATCAAACGATACTTTCTCACCCTTAGACCATCGCAGCAGGTACAAAGAGACTGACGGAATTCAACACTCATTTCGATTATGGAGATGTCGATGAACACATATTCACTAGCAATGTCTTGTTTCTACAAGGTTCGGGGGCCTTATATATATCAAGGAGAATGGGAAAACCCGATGACTCATCTGTTCTTCCCGATGAATCATCTCGGTAGTTTGCTTGCAATTCTGCAACCTTGAGTGAGTCATCCTTATATGAGTCATTCTCTTTGACATTTGCCTTAGTGAACACGTGCGTATGAGTCATACATTACATAAAACTCAGATGTGCTCTACGTTGGTGGTCTAAAAGGTCAGCTCTGACTCATATCGGTGAAAACGTTTGTTATATATATATATATATATATATTTTTTTTTTAATGGGTATGATTTATCGACTTGAACTTACGTACTGAATTTACATAATTATGAAATGCTCGATTTCTTACACTACTATATGTTTACATGACAAAAAACACTCCAAGTATAAAGTTCGCTAAATGACTAACGGTCGGTATTACCAACGTTTTAAGGAGACTTTAAATTTAATTCGTGTTTAGAATGTGATTAATGTTATACAAACCAAGCAGAAATGTCACAATCTAAACACGACTTAAATTTAAGGTCTCCTTAAAACGTTGGTAATACCGGCCGTAAGGGCCAGTTTCATAATGGAATTTAAAGAAGACTTTAAATTTAAAGTCACTTTGAGATGTCAAAACAAATATGAAAACATATTTGTTTACACACCTGAATGTCACTTCATTTTAAAGTCTCCTTTAAATTTCATTATGAAACTGTCCCTAAGGCCTATTCTTTTCATCTCCAATTATTAACTTTATCTGGCGATAAATTCCCGTAGTAACGATTGCGATTACAATTGTTACTGTGGGAATAAACCGTCAGATAAAGTTAACTTGAAATGAGAAGACAGGGCCTAAGATCAAGATTAACTGATTTCAGTGGGGCGATAACGAAAGTTCACGAAGTTGAGGTGTCTGGCTATACGATCGTAACACATTTTGTATACATTTGTAAGGACAAAGTTCTAAACAACCAGAAAATACACTAATACAAAGTGGCCTGTATTCTCAAAGTATGATTAATTTACAGTCTTTTTCTATTGTTTTTCCCCTTTTGTTAAATGTGTTTCCGAATTTGTCAAATGACTTTCCAATCTATTCAAAGTATAGTAGGCCTGGGGATTGGAAAGTCATTTGACAAATTCGGAAACACATTTGACAAAAGGGGAAAACAATAGAAAAAGACTGTAATACCGCATTTATTTTCTATGGCAACGCTCGACCGTCGCTCTCCTGCACATTAAGCTATATCATTTCTTGTTTATTTTAATCACGACTTTAGTTAAATACGAATATGGGCCATTGTGTTTATATCTTGTTCATGCGAGGTCAATAAGTTTTTTAGTGAATATCTACAAAACTTTCTGTTAGTCTAGTGTCTAGGCTCCTAATCCTAAGGTCACTATGAGCGATTATCTGTGAAAATGAGCTCTGTTGAAATTATCTTAAAAGCTAAACAATAGACCAAAGATGTAAATACAGAAATTCATCTTTAAATTGAAAATAATAAAATAATAAATTTTTAAAAATTTCTTGTTGCAAATCGGTTTTTGCAGTGGATTCCTCGAGCATCCATCTGTTTCGGTCCTATTTGGGGCTTCGGCAGCAGAAGCGTAGCTCGATAATTCCACCGCAAACCAAACCGACCTGTCCTAGGTTATTCGCACTTGCGATATACTAGTAATGAAAAGCTTAAATCGTGACTCCTGCGATACCTTTTTGACCTAGCATTAGAATTGACAAATTGCAGCCAGTTTGCTACTTAATAAGTCATCCCATACAAGGAAGAGCATATTGAAAGCTTGGTTTGCAGTGGAATTCTCGAGCTACGATTCTGGACCCAAATAGTGCCGATATAGCTGGACAGAGGACGCTCGAGGAATCCACTGCAATCAAAACCGATTTGCAATAAAATAGTTAAAACTTTCAATATGCTTTGACAGCACGCTTGGCCGCCTTGTATAGGATGATTTATTAAGTAGCAAACTGGTACCAATTTGTCAATTCTCATGCAATATTAGGTCAAAAAGGGACCACAGGAAGTTGTAATCTAAACTATTCAATAAATTTTTGCTTATTGAAACTTTCATTTTTATATGAAGAAAAAGGCTATAAGAAAACGCCATACTGTGTCCTTTGTTATAGTGTTATAGTAGATTTTATTTGAAATTAAATGTAATTTCTCTTGAATTGAACTGAGTATTGGCGGTGGCAATTTTTTGGTTCATGTGTAAAAATATTCATGACTAGTATGTTTTAAAACAGATAAAGTATTAGAATAAAATAATTCAACATTATTTATTGAAACTGAATAATATGAATATTAAGAAAAGTTTAAGGAAACAACGAATGATCCACTTAACAATTACAAGAACAAGTTCCTCATATAAACAAAAACAAAGCAAGTACTGATGCGAGACCATCGTCTAGGCGTTCCCTTTCCGCACTAGAAAACAAAGGAAAACCATGGCCTCAACAGCAGTTCCCAAATTGTATAAGTGCTGTATTAAATTCTTTTTCCTAAATTTAAAAGCGCGAAAGTTAAAGGTGGTGAGACAGCCTGTACATACAGTGTGTCCCCAAATGGACTGAAAAAGAGGAAAAACTTTTTTTATTTTCAACTTTAGAGGAAAATGTTATTCTTATAAAAGCTTTTGCTTGTTATAAAACCATCAATTTTCTATTAACAAAATCCAGATATTGTTTTCTTAAGTATAATAAAAGAGAGAATTTTCTCTTTCTCTTTCTTAATATCATGCTTCATATCTGTTCTTTCAAGCTTTTGAATAAGATTGCGTGAAACATTTATAAAGACATGCATATTTGGAAATTTCGCGTTAAATTTCTGTATTGCGTACATGTAAGACGTTTCTCCAGTCCCATAACACTGCACAAGATAAATTCTTTGTTCTCCGTTTAGTAATTTAGGGTTCTTCGTTTCTTGACCGGTGACTTTTTTTTTATGAATGGTTAATTGACCGAGTATTCATTTAATCTGTTTAGTAACTAACTGTCATTTGCGACAAACTATACCTTCATTTTATTAAAGCTACCAAACAAATTTTTCGCTTTAAATTTTTAGAATTTTCTCCTTTATTTTATTGAAGAAAAACAATATTTTTATTTTGTTTAGAAAATTAATAATTTTCGTGCAAGCAAACACTTTTAGAAAGAATAACATTTTTATCTAAACCTGAAAATAAAAAAGTTTCTCCCCTTTTTCAGTCCATCTGGGGACACAATGTATATTCATATTTTAACGTTTTTGTATGTTGGATTTGTACCTTAATTATTCGAAACTAACCTCAGCATCTCAGATTAATTGCTGTTTTTATTAGTTGAAGACGACTTCAAATCCATAACACAGTTCTTTCTGGAATCATAGTATATCCATAGCATAGAAATCGTGTAGGAATTCTTTGTGACTTCTAGTATTAAAAAATCATCAGTCTATCAATATTTTCAAGTTTTATAATTTTTAATTTACAAGTAGGTACGCCAGTTAAACAAAGGGTTGTCAAGAAACGTCATCATTATATCTTAACAACGATATTTGCATATAATACATTTGGAATTTTCTCATAAACTATTTTAAGAACTTTTTGAAAAGTGCATGTACACATTGCTATGTTATTATAGTTTTGATGTTTGGAAATTGTTCTAAAATTTTTTTAATACTTATGATTTTGATGTTTTAAAAATGTAAGCTTTTTTTACGTTTGTCTAAGTTTTATTTTCAGATAATAAAATACTTCCTTCTGTTCCAGTTATTTATTTATAATTCCCCAACCTACTACATCTTAAAATTAATTACACACCTACCTATAACAAAATACAGTTACACGAACACATAATGTTCCTAGATCAACTGTTGACTGACTAGATCACAATCCTTTTTTAAATTCGCGTCGCGTCTCCCGTACCCAATTCCTACAATAATAATAGTAATTTAGGTCGTGATTTGTCATACATCAACTAAATTTTGCATATTAAAAGAAGATATTTCAATACAAATGTTATTATAAATGGTATTACTAAAATACAAATTTTAAAAAAAGTAAATATGAGGGAAACGATGAAAAGATGCAATGTCGTCACTAAACTGACAAAAACGCCAATCTGAGGGATGTACAGCATCTTGGAAGATTTGCAGTTCTTGAAGGCACCTCCGAAGCCAAACTTCTTAAACCAGAATTACGTGGGGATTCATTTAAGACCAAGCATGAATGCGAGGGACAAAGAATTACAAAGTAATTTTTTCTATTAAATTTAAATTTGCGTTTGTTGATGCTAACTGCTACGTGTCCGAATTGTGTTAGTGTCTACGCCTTCTTAGAATAGAAGTTCAGTTGTTAAGTTGTTGATATAACGTCAGTTAAATAGAGTTCGTAATATTACTCTGTATTTTTAATTAAGAATATATTTCATCGCAAATCCCGCCAGCATATTCCCTGTGTTTGAAACGCTCTGCCAACCCAAAATCCTTACAGCGTTTTCACAATAATATTGTTTTTCCATTTTCACTATCGTATGACGCGTTTAAATTTTTTTCAGAACAGCTTATAAATACAGGTTACATTAAACTGAATTGGAGTTTAATGAAATACACAGATTTGAACGTATGAAGCGTCATTAAATATCAATGTACAATAATTGAAGTTAATCTCCGCCCACAATAATTTTATATCCGTAGATACGTATTTCAGCAGCTAAGCTGCCATCTTCAGTACAATTTAAAAAACACGACGGTTAATTTTAGATACTATTGGTATGAACACGTAGGTAGGTAGGTAGCTGTTAGATTTCATGTGGTGTTTTTTAAATTGTACTGAAGATGGCTTGGCTTAGCTTAGCTGCCGAAATACGTATCTACGGATATAAAATTATTGTGGGCGGAGATTAATTTCAATTATTTCTTAAACCACAGTCTCCTTTACTATTTTTTAATCAATGTACAATGTTCGCGAATAAATTAAATTACGAAGTAAAATGACGATAAACATTACTTTAGTAATGAATTTTAGTAAGAATTTGAACAAATTATTACCCAGTAAATTTTTATCATATTAGGTTTTGGGCTCTCCAGTATACAACTTTTTTTGCGCTGGTGAGTAAGAACATTTTATTCGCTGACAATACAGGAATGGTATGTTTTATTTACAAAATCAGCATATTTTAGAGAAACAGCAGTCTGGATATGGTTTTGTATTGTCTCCAGGACCAATACAAGGACCGGTTGCAATTCCGCATCTGTAACAAAATTACAATTTATTACAATCACCTTTAATTTGAGGCAATAGTAGATATGTACTCCTCTTCTTACTCACGTCATTATCAAACGGCACTAATAATAACAATAAAAGAAGTAAATAACGGCTTAGCTGGCAAGGAAAAGTAACTGTCGACGTACGTTTCGGTCTTATTAGACCTCATCAGGACAGTATAACCAAGGTGTAAGGTGTTGACACTTGGAGATAGAAAACAACAAATGAAGCAACAGACCAGGAGACCGAATGCACATTTGCTGCAACCACTGAGAAGACCCGCATTTCGAGGGCAACATCACAGTATAGCAACGGAGGCAAACAAAGTCAACCTGCGTTACTTCAAGAAAAAGCCGGGATATAATATAATAACCCTCGAAATGCGGGTCTTCTCGGTGGTTGCAGCAAATGTGCATTCGGTCTCCTGGTCTGTTGCTTCATTTGTTGTTTTCTATCTCCAAGTGTCAACACCTTACACCTTGGTTATACTGTCCTGATGAGGTCTAATAAGCCCGAAACGTACGTCGACAGTTACTTTTCCTTGCCAGCTAAGCCGTTATTTACTTCTTTTATTGTTATTTTTTCCTGTCATTAACCCTTCCGTTACTAATAATAACAATATGTAGCTATTTTATTTAGGCACATCATTCGTTCGGATTGGAAAACAATGTCTTTATATCATATATGATTTATTATTTGATTTGAAAAAGTATTAATCTGTTTCATGCGGATAAAGACATGGGTAAAAAGATTCATTGAATGAGGTGTACACACTGTACACAGGTAAATGTTTCACTTTTAGTTAGGACTGTCAATCGATTTTCTGTTTCAACGAAACAATCGGTATATTCACATTAACGTCCTTCAAAAATTTAGAAAGAACAACATTTTATGCAACTGACTAATCTATGCAAACTATGCAGACTAATTAATAATGTGTTCACTTATGGAAACAAAGACGCAAATATCAAAAAGAATCAATATTTTTTTTACCAACAGTTTAGGTCGCGACGCGACGCCGACGTCTTGCAACCGATTTTTGACTTAGAATTGTGTGGAAAATGACAAATAGCAACCAGTTTGCTGCCTAATAATAATCCATTGCCATCAAAACCGCAATAAATTTCTAATATTTATTTGTATTATACTATTCAAGTTAACCATTCATTCGACTTTTGTTATACGAGTACATACTACATTGCGTAGAATATAAGTAGGTATTATAATAATATATAAATATAGTATTTTGTAGACGTTGTTTTATGTTTGTTTTTTATTGCGAAAGTAAAAGCCGAAGGACCATTTTTGATATTTTATTGCAAAGTTATTGCACACAAAGTAACTATAATGATGTCGGCACACAAGTTCATTCTTGCCTTGTTGGAAACCCCCTTTTTGCGCATGTTCTCCTTCAGTCGGTAATACAGGTTGCGCATGACAAGCTTTACACTAACATGAAATATGATAACTCAAGGTTATTAAATTACTAAGGTTGCCTAGGTTTGTATCTCGCAATGGTGTCAAATTTGTGACGTCACCGGAGTTCCAGATTTATGGCTGTCACCGTAAACCGGCTGTCAGTGCTGTCACGCGTTCTCTTTGTCATTAGCAGTAAATTTGGGAAGTAATTCCTTATTTATTGATTATTTACAAATTTATTTGAGATGCCATCAGGAAGAACATGTTCAGTATTAAACTGTCCTTATGACATACGTAAAAGCAAAAACACAAGGTTTGAAAATTTCATTTTTTACATTTTACTTAGCAGGATGGCTCACTAAAAAGTTTTGAAGTTCACACCCTCATCTGGGTCAGCACAGTTATAAAATCGTTAACGACCCTACTTTCAACTTACCTCCATGGGTAAAGCACTTTTCATTCGAAGGATTAGTAGTGCCTTCTGATGAATTTGTGAAAACCATAAAAGAATTTGACACAGAATTCATTAGATACATGAGTCATGGAATGAAATCAAACAAACTTATCGTTAAAAAATTAGTGAAGGCATTGGCATACAAAGTTCCTGATGAAGACGTACACATCATCCGAGCGTTCGTAATAATAAGAATAATTAATAAGAATAATTATTTAAATTATAAATACGTCTTTAAAAAGAAATCCTCATTTAAAATCACGCATAAACGAAATTCGTGATAAGATAAACCATAAAATAAGAAAAATTGTGACAATAAATACTGCTTCGTTACTTATGTATTATTATTATTGTTAGTTTTCAGTGTTCATCGTCGACAACTTATTAAAGGCGACGTTTAATGAAAATATAGTAGCCATTATCAAAAGTCATTACATTACTTTGAACTCGCGCGTTAGCAGAACTCTAGTGACGTCATTTGCGCAACCCACTTTCGAGCAAACCTAGGTAACCTTAGTAATTTAATAACCTTGATGATAACTGACGGCTGGCGACATCTGTTAACGCGCAACCATACCCCACGCCTTGAAAGACGGTCTTTCAACACAGAAAAGTTACTTCAAAGTTCTTCGATAGGCAAAGGACACACACTGGAAAGCGCTCTCTTCATTTCTCCTCTGGATGTTTTCAAGGTAGCAACTCTCGGCACGTTGTCGGAGCCGTAGTGAAGATGCGTTATTTTTGCCATCGGCCACTTTAATGGTGGTGAATTGTCATCCTTGATGACCACTAGATCACCGACCTTGGGCAGTTGAGTTGAACGTTTCCACTTGCTACGGTTTTGCAGATCACTGAGATACTCTTTTCGCCACCGCGCCCAAAAATGTTGTTGAAGCTGCTGGATTTGGCGAAAAGACGAAAGTCGATTGGCGGGTACGCCAGTGACGTCTTGATTCGGTGTTGTAAACAAAGGTCTTCCAATAAGAAAATGTGCTGGGGTGAGTGGAGTCAAGTCATCAGGATCGGTTGAAATTGGACTTAAAGGACGGGAGTTCAAAATGGACTCAATTTGCGCAAGAAGTGTGTACATTTGCTCAAATGTTAAGTGAGCATTGCCCAAAACTCTTTTCAGATGGTGTTTGACGGACTTAACCCCTGATTCCCATAGACCTCCGAAATTGGGTGCACGGGGCGGAATAAAATGCCAATATATCGCATCTTCCGCTAAATTTTTTGAAATTTGACCCTCAGAGTCCTTCAAAAACTTTCTAAGTTCCTTGCTGGCTCCCACGAAATTTGTACCATTATCCGAGTAGATGTGCTTTGGTTTACCGCGTCTAGACATGAAACGTTTTAAACTCATTAAAAAGCATTCGGTAGTCAAATCGGTTACAAGTTCGATATGAACGGCTTTCGTGGAAAAGCATAAAAATATGCAAACGTAGCTTTTCGTCAAACGAGCACCTCTACCAATTTTATTTTTTATGAATAAAGGGCCGGCGTAATCTACGCCTGTGACAGTAAATGGGAGACTTGGAGAAACTCTGTGACGTGGAAGGTCACCCATTTGTGGTTGAATCTGAGGTTTTGGATTCGCTTTGAAACACTGCATACAGTTTCTGACTGTTTTTCTGGCTAAATTTCTTCCCTTCAAAGGCCAATATGTTTCTCTTACAGTATAAAGCAACTGCTGTGGACCACAATGCAACAAGGCCTTATGAAAGCGATTGAAAAGTAGCTTAGTGAAGTAATGATTTCCATCTAACAACATTGGATGGATTTTGTCGTAGTTGAGCGCAGCGTGACGCAATCTGCCACCAACTCTTATTAGGCCCTCATCATCCTTGAAAGGATTTAAGTTAGCATATTTTTTTTCAACAATATTCCACTCCGAGGGAAATGACTCACATTGAGAAAGCTTAACGAGAATTTTGGTTGCTTGTGAGATCTCTTTGACGGTAAGTTCGAGACTATCATGTTTATCTCTTTCTATAGCAGATCGACAATTGTTTATGAAACGAAAACAATATGCAAGAACACGCTCTGCTACGGTGAGGTTGGAAAAATCGAAGAATGAGATGTCATTATCTTGATGGAGATGTGCCATAAGACTTTGAGGCGAAATGTTCGATTCAGATTTGATTTCTGGAAGATCTTGTAGTTTGCACCTTTCCCATTTGAATTTTGGCCAATATTCAGAATTTTGCTGCAGCCATTTAGGCCATGCCACCACAATTTCGAATTTAGTAGCGAACTAGGGCTCATCCCTCGAGAAACAATGTCTGCGGGATTGTCCTCAGAGCATATGTAACGCCAAAGGTGTGGTTCAGTCAGAGACTGTATCTCAGCAACTCTGTTGGATACAAAAACCTTTAACTGATGAGGAGATGTATGAATCCAATCTAGAACAACTGTTGAGTCTGTCCAATACGTACAAGAACAAAGCTGCAAATCTAAAGTTTTCGTAGTCTTATTGACCAAGCGAGCGAGGATCAGTGCTCCACACAGCTCTAATTTAGGGATAGTCAGGGTTTTTAGAGGAGCTACCTTGCTTTTGGCACATAAAAGATTCACACAGACGTTTCCTCTCGTATCTTCGGAGCGAATGTATAAGCAAACACCGTATGCTGCATTGCTTGCATCGCAGAAGGCATGTAACTGAAGACCTTTTGGTTCTGCACAAATGACATGTCGAGGTATATTAAGAAAATTCAAATGTGAAAGATCCCTTTGAAGACCTTCCCACTTAATGAGAATTTTCTCAGATACTGGTTCGTCCCAAGATAATCCTTCTTGCCATATAGCTTGCAAAATAATTTTGGAAATGATGACACATGGCGATAGCAAACCTAAGGGGTCAAATATCTTGGAAATGATTGAAAGGATACTACGTTTAGTAACTTCCTTTTCTGAATGAGCAATAGAATAGTGCAAGTTGTCTGAACTAGGACACCAAACTAAACCTAAAGTTTTCGTTCTATCACGTGATCCAAAATGAATGTCGCTTTGATCCGAATTTGGAGATAAGGATGATAGCACATGAGGTTCATTTGATACCCACTTTCGTAACTTAAACTTCCCTTGTTCCAATATAGAAGCAATTTCATTGGAAAACTGTAGGGCTGACTCAAGATTATCAAATCCTGTAAGCAGATCATCGACATAGAAATTTTTGTCAATCATACTTGACGCTTGAGGATATTCAGTCCTGTTTTCGGACGCTAACTCATGAAGACATCTTATCGACAAAAAGGAGGCCGAAGCCGTACCGTATGTTACGGTATTTAATTGGTACACATCAAGAGGTAGTGAAGAATCGTTTCTCCAAAAAATACATTGTAGAGATCTTTGGTCAGGGGTGACCAGTACTTGACGGTACATTTTTTCGATGTCGGCTGTAACAACAATAGGATGAACACGAAAACGAAGAATAATGGAAAATAGATCTTCTTGGATAACAGGGCCTACCATCTGTAGGTCGTTGAAACTGTATCCTGTTGAGGATGGTGCTGAAGCATTGAAAACAACTCTCAGCTTCGTTGTCAAACTTTCCTCCTTCACGACCGCGTGGTGTGGAAGAAAATATCGAACTTCTGAGGACAGACACGTGTGATCGATCTTGGACATGTGTCCCAATTCTACATATTCTTTTATGAAATCAGAATATCTAGACTTCAGATGCGAATTCTTATCTAACCTTCTTTCTAAAGATAAAAATTGCCTTTTTGCGTTTTCCTGTGAATCACCTAACTTTGAAATAGGCTCCTTAAGTGGTATGTATGGTGACAACAAATCGACCATCTTCATTGCGAGTAGTGTTTATTTGGAAATGTTCTTCACAAGCTAGCTCCATAGAAGATAATGGAACCTTGAAATCAACCTCTTCTGTTTCCCAGAATTTGGAAATTTCATTGCGAGGACCTGAATCATCGACAGTACCAACAAAATAACATTCATCAGCACTCGCTCTGTGTTGTGGAATGAAACCTGCTATGATATAGCCTAACTTAGTTTTCTGCAAGATGGGCATGTTTCGGCCAAGCCGTATGCGTCCAATGCATAACAATTCGTAGAAAAGTTCTACACCAAGGAGAATGTCAATCTTTGACGGTTCATGAAACTCAGGATCAGCAAGTTTGATTTCTGCAGGAAGGCTCAGCTGTGACGAATCTAACTTAACACTTGGTATCAAACCACAAATGTTATCAACTTCATAACATAAAATTTCTGCAGTGAAATCGGTATGTAAGGATTTCAAGGAAATTCTGCATTGATTGTTGATGCGAGAAGTTGCTTGACTGATACCCTTTATTGACAAATTAAATGGATAAACATCCAATTTTAATTTCTGTCGGCAATTTCTTGTGAGAAGATTTAACTGAGAACCGGAGTCGAGCAATACCCTCACCGTGTGATAGTTGTTATGGCAATCAAGAACTTGAACCAATGCGGTGGAAAGCAAAACTCTTGGTTCTTTGGTAGGTAATGTACAACAGGCTAACTGTACGATTGGAGTTTTGTCACTAGATTGATGATCAAAGTGTAACATTGAATTGTGTTTGGCATTGCATTTCCTACAATTGCCCGATTTGCAAGTTTTGGCGAAATGTCCAGGTTTTAAACAATTGATACACAATTTGAGTGCTTTAACCTTTTCCTGTCTTTTGTCTGCAGTTAAATTTTGAAATTCATTACATTTGTAAAGAGAATGTTCACCCTTGCACAAAGTACATGAATCGACAGATGCCACAAATGTTTTGACAGTTTTTGTTTGTGATCGAATTTTGATTTTGTTAAATGACTTGTCTGTATTGCTTATTTCGATAGACTCGAGTATATCCGCTTTGCTTTGCATGAACATTTTCAAACTATTGAAACCTTTGTCCTTTTCAACAGATTTGTGTTTATTCCACTCACGGATTGTTACGTCGTCTAATTTTGAACAAACTAAGAAAATAATCAAAGTGTCCCAATGTTTGACTGGTTCGTTTAATGTTTCTAAAGCCCTTAGATGTTTTACAACGTTATCAATTAATTGCCTTAGTTTTTTAGATGATTCTTCTTTAATGCATTCTAAATTGAATAATGCTTTCAGGTGATTATTGATTAAACGATCAGTGTTGTTATAACGCTCACATATCGCGTTCCATGCTATGGGATAATTGTCGCGCGAAATTTCAAGCGATTTGATTATTGCAGCAGCATCTTGCTCTAAAGAAGCACGAAGGTAGTGAAATTTTTGAATTGCACTTAACGTCTCGTTTTTATGAATTAACGATTCGAAAGTGTCTCTGAAATCGAGCCACGTTTCGAATGATCCACTGAATTTAGGCAAATCTACTTTTGGTAGTCTGATAGAATTAAACGCTATGTTTGCATTGTTGTTGCTTAAGATGCTATCTAGCGGAGAAACCGAACGATTTGAGCTTCGATTGTCGCCCGCACTCCCCTCGGATGATGTTACAATTCCCGATTTTGTATTTTGTTCTAGCAAGGTTTCAGCTGTTCCGATTAATGAAAAATACCGTTTCGTAAATTCCCTGCGTTTGTTTAATTGCTGTTCATCATCGTCTGATAATTCGTCAATGCGTAATTGTAAATCGTCAAATGTTTCTAGAATTGGTTCAATTTTTTGAACCCAAGATTGCAATGATTTGATGACAGTAATAGGTAATTCGTCATGCTTTTGCTTTGAGACATCGTCTATGAATTCTTGAAAAATTGTTAATTTTGCGTTCAATGCACCTATTTTGGGATTTAGAGTTTCTAGAGTTTCGTCTTCTGCCATTATGCGAATATGTAAATTGCAAATGTTTTACAGCAAATGTACAAACACTACATGCGAATAGGATGTGAAAAGGGACTGACGTTTTTCCGAAGAACGTTTTGACCGATGCACGGCTGTCGTAAGCTGCGGTGGCCACAAACGATGCGATGTGATGCGAATTTTGCTTCAGTTCTGTAGATCCGGCTCGAAGGACCAAATATGTTTTATGTTTGTTTTTTATTGCGAAAGTAAAAGCCGAAGGACCATTTTTGATATTTTATTGCAAAGTTATTGCACACAAAGTAACTATAATGATGTCGGTACGCTAACACACAAGTTCATTCTTGCCTTGTTGGAAACCCCCTTTTTGCGCATGTTCTCCTTCAGTCGGTAATACAGATTGCGCATGACAAGCTTTACACTAACATGAAATATGATAACTGACGGCTGGCGACATCTGTTAACGCGCAACCAGACGTATTAAGGCTTAAAATTTTAAGTAAGACTTGCCATATCTTTAAACCTTGTTTAAGAAATACACCTTTACTTGTACAAAAATTAATTTAGATCAAGTTAATACGTATTTAAAAAATTTCAGCCGTGCCAAACATACGTCAACAAACCAGAACTTTTATTTTTTGAGTAGTGTATATATAGTCGCCGGTACTGTATTAATACCATAGCCGTATGTAGGTTAATAGTAAATGAGTTCATTTTCGAACAAGCTTATAATTTTTCGTTTCATTTTTAATGCCGGCCACTATATGTATGTTAGATATTAGATATTTTTAAAAACAAAAATTATTTAAAAACATTTAATTAACTTACGATTGGTACTCTATTTTTCCACCACCACATAGAATCCTAAGACATTTATCGTTTGATGGATTGTCGTTTACTTCTCCACTCTTCATTAGGCCATATTCACTTGACTTACACGAATAACCTTGTTTAATAAGGTTCTCGTCTATAATAAAATCCCAATGAATCCCCGTTGAATCAAATTGAATAAATCTTACCTGTCACAGGTGCAATTTCGATGGCAACGGCACCGTAAACCACCGAAACACACACCAGCTCTAAACAAATTATCACGAGAACTTTCATTATTGTTAGGAGTGTTAAGTGTATACGTACTACTGGTCACGTTATTTATATAAGGAACGAAATTGTCTTGTTTGTAAAGATCATTAAAAAATATATATACATACCTACATATATGACTGAGGATAAGAAATGCAAAAGGTCGAAGTCTATGTTGTTGTCGACAGCATATTTTTACCATTATTATATTATAGAAAACAATTTCGTTTCATGGAATTACCCACACCGCAAAAGGTTAGGTTCATTTATGTATAGGAAATATAAACATTCAATATAAATAAACAGTCCAAGAAAATTATATTAGATTTATTTAGTTTAATATTTATCACAATATAGTATCACAATACATATTTAAATTGTCATTAAAAATAAGGTTGCAACTTCCGGATTGCACACAGAGGTCAATTGATCATAAATTCGATTTGTTTTATTTCGTGGAAAATTACAGCCGGCAAACTGGTTACAACAGAGTGCATCCTTGTTAACTAACGACAAAAACAATTACATAAGTGAATTGTTTCTTAGTAATATTAGTTAATATTATGCACGACGTCTTTAAAAATTGTTTTATTTACTTAAATAATTTTTCAGTATGGTACATGAAGGTCATCTTTGCATATATTTTCATATTTTATGTGAATAATTTCAATAAAAATTGTTGTTGCAAAAATACACTAAAGTATCACATAAATTAGGGAAAGTATACTTGACGTTTCAAAGAATTTAACTAGTGACAATTCTTAATAAACGTATACTAACAACTCAATTTTTCGAAAACTGTAGGATACAATATGACCCAGACCCCAGGTAACTTTTCCAGCATGGGTATCTCGCTTATTATAAGAGATACATTTGGAAAACGACGCGACGTGCCAAGGTCACAAAAAACTTCGTTGAAATTTTGAATTATATTTACTTCATTGGTACAAGACTAAACTGGATGACATTTTTCGGTTGTAAAATAAACCATTCTCAAATCTGAGTTTACAGGCACGTGGCCATTTTAACTTAAATTGAAAGCTTTCAAGCTTGTACCAATGAAGTAAATATAATTCAAAATTTCAACGAAGTTTTTTGTGACCTTGGCAAGTCGTTTTCCAAATTTATTTTAAATCAGTCACAAACATCATGGACAATCCATTATTATATTATAAGAGACACGAATTCGGTTAAGTGGGATGAATTATTCCTAAGTATTAGGGTAGTTAGAATCTATTCTGAAATTTAAAAAATTCTATGTGGTTCAGATCGAGTTTCTGAAACGTTTCTTAAAGTTAACTAATAGATAAAATAAAATATTCCTATAGTTCTAACATGTATAGCCATAGCAACGTTTACTTTCATCGGACCGCTAACTTTATGTAACCTTCCAGAAACTGGGCATCAATGAGTTATAGCAAAAAAAAAACAAAATTTTCAAATTTCGTTTTTTTGTAATAACTTTTTTATTGTAATCGATACGTTTTTGTTATTTGTCCTTGTTAAGGCACCTTTTTATGTAGAATTTAAGAGTACTCTTAGATTTTTGTTTTCACATTCCGTTTTCGAGTTTTCGCCAACAACTTCAGTTTTTCTTATGGACTGTCAATTGGAATAATTGAATGCGTTCCTTTTTACAATGGTATGACATATTGCTATGTTATTTTAGTTTTGAAAATTGAAAATTGTTGTAAAAAATATTTTTGTATTTATGAATTTGATGTACTAATAGTAATTTAGTTCGTGATTTATCATACATCAGACAAATTTTGCATATTAAAGAAAATGTTGCTATTACTGAAACACAAATTTTTGTTAATATATTTAAATAATTGAACTTTATTTCTTGTAATAACATAAAACTTCAACTTGATTATTCAAATACAAAATAATCCATAATGCACTCTTCTTGAATTCTAAGTCAGAAATCCCATGTCCCCGTCTGCCTTATGATAAACACTATAACCTCACGGCGACGATGACATCACTAGCGGGTTTGGATTTTAGTATAATATTGAATCCTTAACACAGCCTTTTCTGACAAAACTAGAGTGTTTTCGTTCTAGGAAAATAAAGATTATACATTCATAAACAACAAAGCAAGCACTAAGCCTAATGCACATATGTATGCGAAAAACCTGATTCGTAATAATAATGAAACTGCGATCTTCTTGAAATAAGAAGGAAAAAGCAAGCGTATAAACGAACATATTAAATCATTCCTAAATAATAAAACAGATTCCACCTTTGCAAAGCATCTTCTTGACAATAATCACACCTACTCAGATAAAATTGATGTATTACATAAACGTAACAAAGGATATAAACTTAATCTACCAGAATCTTTAGAAATTCAAAAAGCAAATCAAAATCCCGAATTCTCCGTACTGAACGAACAACTTTACCTGTTATCCGCCTCTCTTCGCCATCTGTGCTACTTAGAATAAGCCGCTATTTATGACTTACCCTTAATATTTAAGCAAAAATAAACGTAAATTATAGTTAGTTTGAAAATGACAATGTTATGTCGAAACTAGTCACGACTTAATAAAATTAGTCGAATAACAAAGTATAAGTGTTTTAATTAATTAATTTCCAACAAGGAAAAAGATATTAAACTATTCTGTCTTTCCGCATGTCACTCTCTTCAACCTGACAGTAGGGTCCTAGGATGCTGGTAACTGGGAAAGAAAAAAGACATAAGTAGTTTACCATCATAAAAATACTTTTTTTTGTTTCTTTCTTTATAGGATGAATCCTCTCAAGCATAGTCACTGTCATAATTTCCATAGGGTCTTAGAACAGACAACGCTGCTGATAAATCCCTCGCAAGCATAGTCACCGTCAAGTTCCCGTAGGATTACAGTAGTACAGAACAAACAAATGCTGCTGATAAGAATGTAATAACTCCACCTCTACATAAAACTGCGCTTTTTGAAAGACCATTTCAATTTAATGTTGTATCCATATATAATTGACTGCCTCATTATCTAAAAATGTCGAATAAGGCTAATTTTAAATGGAAATTCTGCCAGGTATTATACTCGAAGCAAATTAAAAGTTTATCTGCTTAGATTATATCTCAATTAATTAATTATAATATGTCCTGGTAGCCGGCGTTTTTTGTGCTGTAGTTATTTCTCCTTCACTGTAATCAGGCTATCGGTGTATTACATTTGCACAGCTGATTTGTTGTAAAAGTTAATTTCATACTAAGAATATTTATTTATCCCAATTCTTACTTATCCAATGCAATATAATCTCTGAATTCATTTAATACTTCCAGTAAATTAGTAACGGCTTGTTTATCATCGATTTACGGTTGCTAAACCTATAACGCGGCATTGTTTAATTTCAATACATCACCCTGTTTACGATATTGAATATCGTCAAGCTCGGCGAAATTTCGTCCAAAAAGTATATCGACGTTTATGGCTTTATCAGGAACCCCAAACATTTCAATGTTTTTGTTACTTCAGTACCGTCAAAGCAGATCAGGGCTTGAGTGATAATGATAAATGAAGGTAAGATGAACTTGCCTATCAGAAACGTAACTATTTTCGTATCATCCTGTATTATATGCAAACGTAAATTTTAGTTTATTTGCAAAGTTTTGGGTGATAAAGGAGCATAACGAAATTTGAAAATTTTTGTTTTTAAAGTCTGAGTTCACTAGAAAATTTTCATTTTGTAAATTAAGAATGGTTTCTACATACATTTAATTTTGTTTTTCATTAATTCCAGTTTAAATAATAAAATTTATTAGGGAGTTTTTGCATTACCTTCCGATAAAAATATCGTTGCGTTAAAAGCTATTTTGCTTAGCAACTTTATGAATTTAGCCAATCAGAAATCGAGTTTTAACGTTTAACGTACGCAAATTTTAACGGAACTTTTGCAAAAACACCCTGTTTACAATTTACATCAAAAAGCTATTTTTTATTTAAAATAAGTGGTACTTCCTAATTTGATGTGTTTATTAGTTATCTACCGATTTTAATGTTTTCATAAATCCTTCATCAGGCTGTTAGTGTCATGTTGTAATAGTGAAATTTATGAAGCACATTAGAAGTAAGTTACAATTTAAGCATTTGCTTTAAAAATTTAATTATTACGTGACAATAGCAGCCTGACGAAAGTTTTATGGAAAAACCAAAACCGGTAGCTAACTAAGAAACAAGTCAAATTACGACGTTTTACTGATTTTATAATATTTACCTAATTACGTGACCAAAAATGTAACATTTTTTTTTATTTAGTTCAAAAAGATGAGTGAACCCAGACGTTTGTCGCACAGTGTAGTTTATGTCTGCCCTTAAGAGCCCGCGCATACTGCAGATTTACTATCGGCTGATAGTTTATTCTGAATCAAGTTACGAGAAGTGTCATTACGTGGCCTATAATAATTTAATGTACAGCCACGTATCACATTTCTCGTAGCTTGATGCAGAATAAACTATCGGCCGATAGTAAATCTGCAGTGTGCGCGGGCTCTAATCCTTAGGAATAATTCATCTCATTTAACCCAATCTGTATATCTTATAATAAGTGAGATCCCCATGCTGGAAAAGTTATCTGGGATATATTGTCATGATAAAATTACCAATGCACAGCGATATGAAAGAAGCGCTATAAAAGAATCCGAAGAAAAATGTTTTTTTTTCAAGGAACAATATGTTAATAATATTAAAATAAGTAGGTACTAAAATACTTATGTTTTTGACAGCAAAGAGTGAATTAATAAAACATCCTCTTTAATTCAACAAAAGCATCCATTCCACGTTTTCCGTTTATTCGACGAGTGAACATTTTTGGAGCGCACTAATGAAATTAGTTATTTTTTTTTTAATTATGAAAACAGAAAAAGAATTTCGCAGGGATAAAACGCTAGATTCATTTAGGCATTCCGGATGTGAAACTAATAAAACTTGCAACCCAAATTTTATTTAATAAAATTTTATGCGGAGCGGGCAGTGTTCCAGAAAAACTAAATTAAGCTAAACGGAATTTTATATTTCTCTAAGTTTTAATTCGGCAGTTATTGTTTAATACGCCACCATATCCCCTTCCGTTCTGTTGCATATTCGGAGCTTAGAGTAAATTATTCAAAGCTTATTGCAAGTAAAACATATTCGGATACGAGTTTCCACTTGAAAAGTTACAAACTTTAATAACGTGCATATAAACTTAGAATAAAATTTCGAACGGGACGGCTTTTTCCTCGTTCGCCGGTGCGCGCACGTACTTTAATTTCGGATCTCTAATTTTGCTAGTGCGCCAAACTTGGCCGCTAAGTAGTTTTGTTGCGTTCGAAATTTCGCGGGTCTTTAAATATTTACCTACAAACTTCGCTAATTAATTATACGGAGTTTATAAACTATAAACAACTATTTTCCGCTCGATTATTCTTGTATTTTACCTCGATTAAAGCACAGCTTCAAACACTTTAGTTAATATTGCTCTCACCGACAAGTTAATTTAGATATTAATTACATTTGACACTCGGCTGTAGTAAACCTAATTCATATTTCCTATAACATATTTTAAAAATTTCCAAAATAGAATCGTCAAAAATTTTATAAAACTGTGCACAAAATTAATATGATACAGTTTTTAACAATTATTTGCTACCTACCTGAAGGACAGGAAATTTTAGGAGAGCAATTTAAGAGATCTCCAACACAGCCGACTAACTCTTTGAGATGGGTATGGGTCGTTCGTAACGCCAAAAGTCCAGAGACAGAATTTGCTTTAAAACATGCATAAACATGTTACAACACATCCTTGTGTTCGGTTTCTTGTTGAGAAAGATTGGAACTAATGTATAGAAATACATATTTGTAGGTGTTAATATTAACGGACACTACTTTTCATTATCAATTATACGGAGTACCCGTTAACTGTTTTGAGCAGTATATTAGCATCAGTATATTAGTGTAGTGTCATTTTGAATATGTGCTATAAAACGTACACATATACTCATATGCACATTAATGTTGTTTTCTTTAAAAGAGAAACCGCACCAAATCAAATTGAAAGTGGTTAACGTACAAAGCTAGTAAACAAGCAGTCGCAAATAGATTCGGGCGTCTTTATGTTATTGATTGACATCAGACTTGAACACAAACCTCAACATTAAGCAGATTATATTTTCGATAATACGACTCGACTGTTATGCTGGTGAAATCTGCGACTCCAGTATTTCCTTTATAGAGCCTACGTTTTGGAGAAGTATGAACACTTTAGTCCCAATATTAACTTCAGTATCACAAATTCTTTAAAACGGACACTGAATATGCGCACTGCCACTTAACGTTTCGTTATTTATTTGTGATACAAGAACCTGCTTTAATTATTAACTTTAGTCGTTAAACTGGAATACTGGAGAAATTTTCAGTATTTTATAAGGCATATAGAGAAACAGCTATGACGTACGAAACTATATAGGAACTTTTATAAAATAAATTAAACTGAGAGCTAGTAAACTTTTATGAAAACTTGTTTTATACCAGTTGATTTTTTTATGAAGATATTTATTCATATCTAAAAAAGAAATCGTTTTACTGCTTGCTTTACTGAAATATAAACTCAAGGATTACAATGATTTATTTTTTTAGTTAAGTTGGGATATGCTGTCCAAATTTCAGTGCAAGACTTGACGAAAGGTTTAAAAAATAATCCGGTATTTATGTTAAACTCAAAGCAAATGATGCCTTTACACTAACAGCGAAACCTATTTGCTAAAGTGCAGAACGATAGTTACGTCAAGTGCACTCATACAGAGCATCAGGAACTTCAAGAGGTTCGTTTAATGTATGGTTGTGCATTCCTGCAGAATTAATAGCACACCAAGATCTGATAAATCGCAGGCAATCTGCACTAAATTAAAACGCAAATACAGTGTGAACAATACTCGCTACAAACATCGTATCCATCAGACTATTTATGGTGACATATGTTTCAGTCAAAAACGTTCATTTCCGGCGCCCCCGGATTCAACGGCGGCGGGCGGCACTCATCTATTCGGCTTAATTATCAGGGGCGGCGTTATCTTAAGTTTGAGCATCAGATTAGAAACGTAACGCCGTAATTAGCTAACAAGATTATGCGAAGGTGTTAATGAGCTTCACAGTTGCAGAGCTACCGGATCCTCGTTAACTGTGGAGGTTTTCGTTTTTTGGAGTCAGGTCGTTTCGCTACACAAATAAAGACATTGCTTTATGTCGAGTCTCGTGTAATATCTCAGATATAAATTAAATATTGAAGTACAACATTATAACATTGTTTTTTCTAAAATCTTGCTATAAAAAACTAACATTCGGTATAAAAAGAAAGACGAAGAGATTGCAAGAGATTGAACTGTATCACACGAAACGAATAAAACAATGATCGGATTGGCAACCATTAAGAACTGCCAATTTACAAGTTCTTCAGATGAATTGGGTATTAACCCTGAATAGCACGGCAAATAAACGAATCTACTCGAGAAAATCGAGTGTTCCGTATCTTAACATAGAGCAAATTGAAAGCGTTAAGTTAATCACTTAAATACCTAATTCTAAATTACAGAAATACTCAAATTATGAAATCCTAATTTTCGTTTTACATTATGAGCAAACGAGGAACACGAAGACACAATCACAATGTAAACTGCATTATATTTTTAATCTAACTTTAAAATGTATGTGTTTGTTACTTTTACAAATTAGAAACTTGTACTGATGAAGCAGCAAATTTAGCTGTGAAACGTTTACAAAGTAAAATTTAATAAAGGGCGTTGATAGAACAACATACATTTTTTGTCATATCATCTCCCCGCCAACAACAAATCACTCAAAAAAATAAAAACTCTTATAATCAAAGTAAATTATTTTATCGAACAGATAAAAACTCGTATCTGAAGAAACTGTTACCAAACAATACCAATTTCATTGTTTTTTTGTCAATTTACCTTTACACATGTTCTCTGACACACATTAATAGGAAGTATGTAAATTAAAACTATAAAACTGTAAAACTGTAAAACTAATTCATATATTTACATCAAAATGACATTAGGTTAAACACAATTGTAGCGTTTAAAGTTGCATTTTCCTAAACTCGGCAAATAGTTGAGCAAAATCGATAAGTAAATTTAGTGCGGAAGATTTATGCCTTATTCCCCGTTTCCTGAAGAAATGTATAATTTAAGTTATTTATATCCTCCCTCACGAGGCAGGAATTCGGTTGATATATTTAATGACAAGAAGAAGGGTTTTGTTTGGAAGCTTTAATATTTCCGTTGCGTGCGTTGATACTATAAAAATATTTTATTACATGCCCGCGATTCCTCGCTTAATCGGTCGTTTTGCTGTAAAGGTAGGTATACAAGTTTAATTGCATAAATCATAAAAATGAGTTGCTTTTTGGCTTTTCAAAGACATGTGAAAGATTAGTTTCTTCATGGTCACCTGCATTTTACAGTCAAATTAATTAATTAATAATAAAATTTAGAGTTGGTTAATTTTTTAAAAATATTTAAATGAATTAATTAATGAATTATAATTCTTATGGGCGAATACCTACCCAAGTGTGTATATGTAAGTAATTCATGAACTGACTCAACATGTATTATTTAGGTAAATACAAGTGTAAATGACGGGAAAAAGAATGGGAAATGTCCTATCTGTATATTTTTATATTTTATATTTTATTTTATATTTTATTTTAGTACTACTTTTTTATGGATTTTTTTAATAAATTTCACTTACTATCTGTTGTAATTATTCAAAACGACATACATTAAACAAGGGTGTTTCGCAACTTCGTACAAAAAATGCAACTAATGAAAATTAGGATGAAAATTAATGTGAAGATTCGACACTTATTGACGCTAACGAGCCTCACGCGTCACAGCCGGCGAGTAAATCAGCCCCGGATATAAAAAGAGAGCAACCGGTGAATGGAATAGTTGCCATTAGACTTTAAAACTGTTCGCTCGGCTGTTGAAATAAATAATGTAACTTTGTAAATAAATTAGTGTTCTTATTATAATGCGTTAAAATAAATTAGTTTATTAGGTACATCGTGTTTTGTTTTAAAATGAAAATTCACGACACTTATTTTACGTGTTGAAAACTGACAGGAATCAATATAGACTGATGCGGAATGTGGGTGAAAGAAAAACAAGCAATAGCGAGAAGCACGATATTCGTTATTGCGCTTATTACCTAGGTAAAGTGGAGACAACTTTTTAAGAAGATTTTGCACTTTAACTAGGCATACCAGATAATCTGCAGAATAATTCGTTAATGCGTACACTAACGGCTTTCGAACTTTAACGGTACCATAGACAACACACCACAAATTTTTTTGTATGAACTTGAGAAACACCCTGCATATTTAAAAAAGTCTTGAATAATACATTAAACAGACACTATATTAGTAATTATGCAACTTTCGATTAAATCACTGCAAGAAATAAATTAAGCACTTAATAAAACACTGACTTTAACTCACAACAAGAAAGTAAGTAAGTAAGTCGGAAGTAAATAGTAAAGCTTCAATTGCAGTTCTAGGATATTCTAGAAATGTAAACACCAGGAGTATGCACAAAATGAAAAACGCGACAATTTATTTATTATGTGAACGTGTGGGTTCTAAAACTAATTGTAACCTCATTTTCGCTTACTTTTGTATTATTTTGTAAAGATTAATAGTAAATAGTACTTTTAACTGTGTTTATTTTACAAGTACAAGTAGGTACCTTAGGTCATTACAAAAGTACAAGTATAAGTCTTAAAACAGTACTTAGTACTTGTACTTATAGCCGTAAATACACGAACAGCTCTGTTAAATACACAAATTAATAAGAAATACAACAATCAGCGCATCCAGCACGATATCGACAAAGGTTTAAATATTCTAATGGTGGATTTCACAAACGTTACTTAAATTTAATCAAGAGTTAAAAGTAAACGTTGCTCTGGTTACATGTGCTGAAGGTATAGGAATGATTATTATTCTTTAATCAATGATTAAATTTAATCGATTTTTATGAAACCCAGCATTAGTAATTTAATGAAAGAAATTTGTATGCAAAAAGTCGAATATTCTTAATAGTGCTTGAATGTACAAACGTGTGAAAACGGATTTACTTTTTATCCTATATAGTACACACTACCATGCAGTACATGTGGGACCTATTTTCAAAGGTGGTGGCAAGCATAAATTTGTTCTGTCAACAGAATAATTTGATTAGGGTAGTGTGCAAATATTTTCTTTCTAAAGCACAGGCACCTTGATGATTTTGTAAAAATCAAAATATCTTCTTTATTTATTAATTTACGAGAAAATGACAAGAGCAACTAAGAATCAGATTAGAGTCGGCGGTGCAAAGAAAATGTATGTCTGTGATTAACTGAATGAATTAATCTAATATATTCATGAACTGTCAGATCAGCCTATTACCTCGTTAGTAACAGACATACTTTTTCCTTGCACCGCCGACTCTAATCTGATTTTTAGTTGCTCACAGGTTACTTTACAGGACATTTAATTTAGTGTCTTTAGTGTAAAAAGTGTCTTTTTGACTTTATCTCATAAACCCGACGTTCGATTGTTTTTTTTTTACCGCATCATTGCAATCCGGGTGAAAAGTACCTCCTACTAATTAGCTAATTTAACAGAATTTGTAGCTTTTATAATAACAAAGACAGCAATAGTGCCGACTTAAGTTTGAACATACTGTATAAGTACACAATATTACGAACATTATTTGCATCAGAATTATCACATACATCTCCTTTGGTGTGAAATGTAGCTGTTTCAGGTAAAACTCGCATAAACTTATACTCGTAAATTTTTCTAGTGACACTTTAAAACACAAATCTGAAACTTCTGCGTCGGACGCAATATATTTTGAATAAATGGCAGATGCAGTTCCTGGCAAAAACTCGTTTACATCGAGTAAAACAGAATCTCGGTCACGAAGTTTGCTCCGTGTCGGGCAAAGCTAAACTAAGTTAATCTTCTGGGTGTCGACTGGGTGGAGTTTAACTACAATTAATATCAGTTTGGTCTTACAGTTGAAATTAAGCTTTCGATAGGTTTTAATGATTGCATTTTTTTATACTAATTGTAAGTCAGGCTGAAATTTATTTTAAATATTTTTGTTTAAGTTCTGTAATGTCCTAGAAAATTACAATAGTAATGTTAGACATAAACTATGTAATATAAATAGAAATTTGTTGCAAGTCAGTTTTGATTCAATGGATTCCTCGAGCATCCTCTGAACAGCTGTTTTGACCCTATTTGGGGGCTTCGTCATCAGAAGAGTAGCTCCATTGAGAGATTGACGCAACTATTTTTCCTTAATCAAATTCATACTAGGAATAAATACAATAATAAAATTTTGTAAATGAAAAAAAAACAACATTCTTACTTTCAAGTGACTTATTGTACCTGATATTTTCTACTTAATCGCTTTCAAAATTACAATATTCCAATCTTGGTAAAATATTGTTTATCTACGACCACTACTGTAAATGACGAATTACGTACAACACATAAATTAAGTAAGCGGGTATTTAGCTATTTACAAACGTCGTGCGTAAAGTAAGAAAAACGCACAACGCACCTACTTTACGCACATTTGCAGTTAGATCTACGTAGCCGCATCATATTAGATTGACAGTCGTCGAAATTGCAAATGTCATTGCTGATTACTTTGAAGGTAATTTTTGTGGTCGTAGATAAAGTATAGTACAAAACTCGAGTTGTATAGCAATTACGCACTTGTGGAATTACTTGCATTCGCCGCTTCGCGAATCATGCGCATCTTTACCACCGTGCATAATTTGCTATTTACAACTCTCGTTATGTAATATACTATTTATCTATTTAGTCCTTTAGTATACTTTACTCATGACACATGGTCCATGAATATACATTTCCGCCTCGTATGACTAAGAGTGTTTAGTAAAGTATATTGTAGCACATTGTATTTAATAATCGTCTAAAGTTTCAGACCGTCCAAGTAAGCGTCCAAGTCGAAACTTGGAAAATATATGTAAACCCAACTGAATAGATTTAATCATAATAAACTATAATGTAAAATGAGAATAAGTTTTAAAATTTGTGAACCAATTCTTGTTTCTTTCAACATCTTTCAAAAAAAGGCTTTCTGTTCCAGAGAGAATATTTTAAAAATGCATATTCTGATAATGCGTCCTAACTATCAAATTCATTCATAACTTTTTTATATTCTTGACATTTACGATTTACTAGCAAAAAGACTGTTTGTTTGGAACACTATTTCAGAATTAATTTCCTTGCTACAATAATTATTTTCTTTTAAAATTTTCAAATATTTGGCTTTTCACGCTTTCGTTTAAAAATATACATACAGAGCGAATGACAATTGTACCGACAAAAAAACGCATAAGAGAATCGATGTAACCGGTTACGGGAAAAATGTTTAAAAAATTCTTCATGAACAGTTTATAATTTATTAAAAAATTAGCCCAAAATCAAGTTCCGGCACTGTACGAAATATGGCGTCACGTTCTATAACTGCGGTAGTATAATAAGACTATAAAGTTTTTTATTAACTATTCGCTTGCACACAATGCAAAGTTGACACACATCTCCATCTCAAAGTGAAAAGAATGAGTACGGTAGAACAAGAAACGATTTACAACCAGTGCTCCAAAAACACAGGTTGTGGAGTTGTAAACGCGTCTTGAATTTGTTAAACTTTTAATAGATTTGTGTTAATAATTCTTCACGTACAAAACGAAATTATAATAAACATACGAAACAGATTACAAATGAGTTTACTGATTTATTTGTTTACCTGTCAGAGCATGTGTTCAAAATGTGGGCGTTGTTATCCTTTGCGTGGAATGATCTGCATCAGGTAAATTGCTGCATACATTTGTCAAGTAAATATTTACGAGATGGCACTTCACGTTGTTGTTGACTTAAAAACGGAGTTGTGAAATTCCACTTAAGGTCAAGTTCACGAAGCCACGCCGCCGTATCATAAATAAAAAACTTTTATGACAGCATTTATTTCGTTCATCTGCTCCTCGACTTTTTAACCAGGGGCGGCGCATCGTCGCTTTGGAAATATTTTTTGATTAATTATTTCTCGAAAAATAAAATAAAAAGAATTTTTGTAACATTCTTTCCCATACTCTCGGACATCGCCTCTTATCGTGGTTTCATTTTGTCGGATTAATTAACAGTCACCCTATACAGTGTGTCCCAGATTGAGTAGGCTACCATGGGTAACTTTCTTATTAGTGAAGATAGAGATTTGGTTAAATGGGCAATATTTTGCAGTTTTACGATATGTGCTGATTCAGATTCCATTAAGAAAATTTGAAAATTCCGAATAGTTCAGATATTATCGCAGAAAAACTGAAAATCGCTATTTTTTTTAATGTCCAATAACTTCGCAATTATAAAAATATGAAAAAATGTTTCATATAAAAGTTACTATGTTTGATAAAATACAGCTGAAAATAGAGTCAAAATAAAATTCAAGATGGCGGCTGTCAAGATATTGATAGCAACTTTCTTATTTTAAATGGACGCCATATTGAATTTTTGTACGATTAAATAGCATTTTTTTTCTCGTTTCAACCGTGTATCACAACCCATATCTAAAAAAAAAATTATTTAAAAAATTTAATATTTTTTTTTTAAATCAAGTAAGCGGGTTGCCTTTACTTATTACTAATCAAGTAAGCGGGTTGCCTTTACTTAATTTGTTAAATTTACTATTTAGTACCGTGGAAAAATATCAATTATCATTAGAAAAAAATGCTTATTTTACAAAACACGTTAGAATTGATATGGATTTAAAACAAAACGAACAACTAATAAAAAGTGAGCAAATAAAAATCAGATTAGAGTAGGCGGTGCAATGTCTGTGATTAACTGAATTAATTAATGTAATATATTCATGGACTATCAAATTTGTTGACTTTTTATTTAATCAGAGACATACATTTTCTTTGCACTGCCTATTCTAATCTGATTTTTATTTGCTCGCCGTTTATACAGTGATCGCCAAAAAGTTCGCATCATATACAGGGTGAGTTTTTTTCGATGTTTAGCATTGGGATCTCGGAAACTAGCAGAGCTAGAGAGACGGTTAAATGGGGAAAGATTTGTAGTTTTAGGAGTCCAGTTTAATGCAGCTTTTGTTTTTTTCTTAAAGTTCATGGCTGGCTAGATATTTTGAAAAAACTGATTTTTTATAAATTCGTTAAATGCATATAGCTCGGTTATTCTTGATTTTAGAGAAAAGTTGCAAGACAAAAGTTGTACAGAATTATGTTCTTAATTAAACAGTTGAAGTAAATTTTCCATATAAGCTCTTATTTTTCAGTTGTGATATAAACATCAGTTTTTTTAAATGGAAACCATAGTAGGCCATGAATGAAAAAGAAAGGCCTTTCTTTTACCTTTTCAACGATATAACATTCGATATGGTTATTTAAAAAAACGACGGAGATACGGCAGTTTTTCTTTTTCAAAATTGTTAATATGGTTGGCCATGGAAACAAAAGTTTATTGACAAATGCAAGTTATAAATGGTGAGCAAATAAAAATCAGATTAGAGTAAGCGGTGCAAAGAAAATGTATATCTCTGATTAAATAAAAAGTACAGTTATCGTAGTAACAGTGAATCACAAGACTCTATTTTGAATTTTAACGTACCCTTAAATTTTAACAGCCTGTTAATAAGTTACAGAATAGCCCCTGATGACGGACGTTCTACTAGGAAAGCAGTAAATTCGATTTTAAAGAGGTGTAATTTATGTATTGCAAATAATGGTGGTCTTTTCTAACATCTTTAGAAATATTTTTAGTTTATTTTTGTTCTCGATAGTTTAGATTTGTTAAAAAGGCTTCGGATTAGCAATATGAAGGACAAGTCCTACTCTCCGACCCTGGTATACTTGCAGTTGTTCATCTGGTGAATTTTTAAAGGTTCTTTTCAGAACCACAAGAATGATCTTCCAAGGTTTCGCTGCTTCGTGTTTGTAAACTATAAAATAATTTATACGTACAAATTATTGGTTTTGTATTTCAATGTTTTACATAGCTGTTTGATATTTAACAGTATTTTGAGTTCTTGATGAAAATGAACCCTATCTCAACAAAAAGCGGTCATAAAGTGAGTGTTTACAAAAAAGAGTTGACATTAAATCAATGTTAAAAATTTCCAAAATTGAAGAAAACATAAAATTATAGTGATACTGATGTTTTGAGGCTACTGAAATATTGAACCATTGTTGGTATTAGAGTTTTGATTCTGAAACGTATGTAAAAAAGAAACGGCGAACAAAACGTCAAAGTAATATAAGTGAGCAAATAAAAATCAGATTAGAGTGGGCTGTGCAATGTTTGTGATTAACTGAATTAATTAATGTACTACATTCATGGACTGTCAAATGTATTGACCTTTTATTTAATCACAGACATAAATTTTTTTGCAGCGCCTACTCTAATCTGATTTTTATTTGCTCACCATTTATAACTTGCATTTGTCAATAAACTTTTGTTTCCATGGCCAACCATATTAACAATTTTGAAAAAGAAAAACTGCCGTATCTCCGTCGTTTTTTTAAATAACCATATCGAATGTTATATCGTTAAAAAGGTAAAAAAAAGGCCTTTCTTTTTCATTCATGGCCTACTAAGGTTTCCATTTAAAAACCTGATGTTTATGTCACAACTGAAAAATAAGAGCTTATATGGAAAATTTACTTCAACTGTTTAATTAAGAACATAATTCTGTACAACTTTTGTCTTGCAACATTTCTCTAAAATCAAGAATAACCGAGCTATATGCATTTAACGAATTTATAAAAAATCAGTTTTTTCAAAATATCTAGCCAGCCATGAACTTTAAGAAAAAAACAAAAGCTGCATTAAACTGGGCTCCTAAAACTACAAATCTTTCCCCATTTAACCGTCTCTCTAGCTCTGCTAGTTTCCGAGATCCCAATGCTAAACATCGAAAAAAACTCACCCTGTATATGGGAAAAATTTTTATTATTGATTTTTCTAAAAAAACTTTTTGCGCCGATAGTTTGTGCATGTTCGATAACCAAATATAAGCAGGACAGATCCGGTGAACAATTCTTAGTGTGGCATCTATTTAAAATACGAAAATTAAAAAAGTGTTATAATTTGAAATTGTTATATTAGACAAAATTTTAGTAGGATCCGATAAGTTATTGCAAAATGTGTTGCTTAGAACTTAGACAAAATTTTCTGAGGCATAATATTTTAAGAAAAAGAAGATTTTTCATTTTATCAGTGTTGGGGACTTAATTACTCGCGACAAAGCGGAATAATTCTTCTCTTGTTGCAGGGTTTAGAAGTGAAACAATTAATTCTTTTAACACTTTAATTCACTAAAAAATGACAATCTAACAAAATGCACGCAGGAAAATTCTACCGAACGGTTTTAAGGGTGTTATGCGAGTGCATCTTTTTCCGAACATCTGTACCCCAATAAACCTTTCTTAAAACTTCTTAGAAAAACGGTATAAAATCGACTTTAAATATTTCATGGCTACCATGAAAAATATCGATTTTCTAAGTACGGATATTAAACGGATCTAAACTAAAAAGTGCCTGCAATTCTTGCAATTTTCGGTCTGCCTAGGCTAAATAGAGGTTATTTGAACAATATTATTAAGAAATTAAAAATGAGAACACAAAAAAAGGCGTTGTACCAGAAACGTGAAAAATCGTGTCAAATTTTCTTGTGCACGTAACAGTTAAGAAACTAAGAGCAAATTTGATTGTTTTAAATATTTTTAATGGATATAAACGAGTAAGCTAACTACTCCTGAGAGATAAATACCAAATGCCCATTTACCGCTTCACATCTTGAACAAAACCGAAAAAATTAAAAATCTTTTTATCGAAATATTATGCCGCAAAAAATTTTGTTTGAGTACCAAGCGATACATTTTGCAATAACTTATCGCATCCTACTAAAATTTTCTCTAATATGTCCAACAATTTCAAATTATAACACTTTTTTAGTTTTCGTATTTTAAATAGGTGACATTTTTAGCCACACTAAGAATTGTTCACCGGATCTGTCCTGCTTATATTTGGTTATCGAACATGCACAAACTATTGGCGCAAAAAGTTTTTAAGAAAAATCAATAATAAAATTTTTTCCCATATGGTGCGAACTTTTTGGCGGTCATTGTATACCAAAATTCTACGTTTCAGTCAAAAATACTCCGTAGACTGTAGATTAGATGAAGATGTAGATTAGATGAAGATTTAGGACTCTTAGGCCCGGTTTTTCGATCTCAGTTTAACTTTAAACTTCAGTTTATTCTCATTACTTCTATAGGAATAAACTGAAGTTTAAAGTTAAACTGAGATCGAAAAACCGGGCCTTAGCCAGCAAATTATTAAACTACAGTTCTAATCACCGCAAATTCAGGCAGGAAAAGAGGAAATGATCTTTTGACCTCGTGAGAGAAATTATGCGGAATGATTCCCTGTTCTAGGCAAGCATTGCCTTTAGCACATCTACTTTTTGAAGAATTTGGAGATGTATTTGCCTTAAGTCACTATAAACGCCATCGAAGAGTAAAATATTTTATTTTTCAATCATCTCAAGGTCGATACAAAAGATGGCATGCTTCGATAAACCACCCTATCAAATACGTAATATCGTCTCAAAAGCACATGAAAGAAGACACTTTTGCTAAGTCTGATTGGGAATCTAAGAAATTTCGTACAACGAATAATTCCTTGAACTGTTGCACCAGGGATCTAAAAAATCATTTGAGAAGTGGGGTTCAGGTGGCTTCAAAATTTGTTCTATTTGCCAGAACAGTCCTCAATGATTATGTTTTGTATCTTCTCAAAAGGAGAAAACGTGAATAAACACCAATCTCATAAATAAAAAGGGGTTGGCTTGATAATGTAGCCAATTTTTTTTTAATCGGCAAATATTATAGGTAGGTCCTTCAAAAGTATATGAACTAAATTAATGAGTGTAATGAGTGTTGTAGTTGAAAATAATTATATTGTTTTTCATTTCATTTTTGACACGATAGCTTTGTTTTTTTTTAGTTTATACGTGTAGTTAACGTTAAACTGGAATAAAATTCTACACAGTTAAAGAAGTTTGCGATTAGAAGATTTGTTTATTAAAAAAGTTCATAGTTTACAAGAAATTTCCGCTAGAAGAAGCCATCTTGGCGACTTTAAATACGAGCATAGTAGGGTGTTCCGGAAACGGACACGGTCCGTTGGAGCCAACCATGTCGAGCAATTAATCTTCGCGCCAGGCCGAAGACTGCTGTGGCTTGGCTCCGAACTCTGCCACTAAGTGGCCCAATAACATTATGCGTTTCGATGTAAAGGCAACATTTTGGCTACGGTACTGTATCGCATTGGGTTTGTTATCGAGCGCTCGCAAATTAATTGCTTAATCGACGGAATATGCATCAGTCAGAGTTGCTTTGAAACTTATTAATTAGGACAATATTGGTGCTTGTAATTAATCCTGTGATTTGTATGCCGATGCCGATGTAATGGTTTAACCGGAGGGCGGCAACTTCTGTTCGACGTTAAACGCGCCGTGAACACAAAATTTCTCATTGCCGCGGCTCCGCATCAGTTGCAAGACAGCCGGAAATTGGTTTCTTAGGGAACGCAAAAGTACATTAAGTTACGAAAATCCGTTTAATCTACTTAAAGTAAATCTGTATTTGAAAGTAATGTCAGAATAAAATTACTGCATAAATTTAAACGAAGCCTTTTTTACAAGTATTTCTTAATTGTATCTAGATATACATGTACAGGGTGGGTCAACGAAAACGAAACAGACTGGATATGAAACGCTAAAACACGTCGATTTATAATCCAAGGGGTACACTTTTCTATTCTATACTCAACTGTCATACATCATCCCCCTCCTTTCCACCTTCAAATTCAATAGAATTTAAATAGGAATGTACCAAGAGAGGCATATTATTGAAAATGTAATTTTATGGAGAACTCAGTAATGTGAATATGAATACTCAAGAATTCGATTTTAACCCTTCTTACGAGAAAAAAAAAATAGTTACGTAATCCAAAGTGTGACAGCTCATTTTATATAGTTTTTCTTATGTCAGCATTTCATTGTCTAATTGTCAAGCTCATGACGTGTCGCGCACACTCTCACCAAAAATAACGAAACCCTAAATTAAACCGATACCAAAGCCAACCACGAGGCATAAACGGGCAATTCGCAACGAAACCCGCAATCGAGTGTGAACGGCAGATCACTTGATGACGAAAAATAAAAAACAACACCGAAACGGATACAAACGAACCTACCTGGATCGCCCGATGGTTGGGCCGTTGCTGCGACCAAAATCCCGTGTCAGTGGAGAAGGCCGTGGGCAAACAGTTTCGCACAGGTAACTGTAGTTCGAAAAGAGACGCCACCTGTTGAAGATCGCAACAACTTGCAATCGAGGATTTCCCCCAACAGGAGAGAAAAACCTGCTTACAAGTCGGTTCAGTTCCGATATGATCCGTTCCGAAAGGGAACAGTGTAGGGGTTAAGTTCCGCAAGATATAGAAATTTAAAAAAGACAAACGCCACGTTAAACAGGCTTTAATGAGAGACAAATCGTCAATGGGCGTACAAAGCGTCCCGTCGAGCAAAATGTCACAAAGACACAAAGAAATTCCGCATTAAACAATAACAGAACAGTTTATTGAATTAAAATTAAACGGAGTGAAAGAAAGTAAATGCTGGCTTTCCTCGGCATGGACACGCTGAGCTTCTGAAATGATTTGCCGCGTGGAACACGCGTTGATCCAGCCCAAAAATCCCCAAAAAGGCGTCGGAAAAACAAGGTCAAAAAACCTATCCAAATCCATGGCTTTCTTGAGTAAATCTTTCAAATCCCCAACTAGGCGCGGTATCACCATAATCCAAATAACCAAAGACCGCAGAAATACTCAAGGGATCAACGATGAACCAACTGGTAACCAAAAGTGCAAAAATCCTAACGCGCCGGTCCACACCCAGAATTCCTCGCGCTTCCTGCGTTAAATTAAGTACGAATCTACGACTTAGCGCGAAATTCAAAACCAGCTCATTAAGGCGTGGAATCGACCGTAACAGACGCCTTAATAATAGTTAACTCCATCACAGAAAGAATAGAAATGGTTGCACTTTTTTTAAATGTTGAATGTGTCAACAGAATTGCTGAACAAGTCCATCAACAACTTCCAAACAAACATAATCCGTATAATAAGTTACTAGATTATTTTATTTTATTTTGACGGAGTTATGTTTAATTATTATATCATATCGATTCACGCTTAATGGAAATTATAAAACAGAAATTTAATTTACTGTCAATTAAAACAAGGACATTTTAGACACATCTGGATAAATTTTACATGTGACATTAATACATAGGAAGAGAAGGAGGAAGAGCTCACGTGATAAATTAAGTATTTGACACTTGGAGATTAAAATTTCAATGACTCACGATTAATTTGAGGGCAAATGGAAATTCATTGTGTGCAATTCGGAAACAAAACCAAATAGCCCGAACGCAGACCAAACAATTTGCCATCTGCAAATAAATTTAATATTAATAGTGAAATAAATTTTGAGCATCCTGAGTTATAATATAACATTACGGACCGCAGGGTATCGTACGAGCACAACAGCATAATATTAGTTGTGTCGTAACCACAAATTCCGCAAAACGTTTAAACGATCGCAACCTAGTTTTGCTTAATTAATATGAAGATTTCGCAAATAAATAATTAGGCCTATGATGGTGTTAAAGATAGATATTGTTATTTGTGTGTCTGCTCTCCCTGTTAAAAATTGACAAGATGTACCAGATGTACGGGTGTTATTTTATGCCCGATTAGTGTTATACAGTCGCAGCCAAAAAAAAAGTAGACACGTTTTTTGACGTCAATTTTATATACTAAAACTTTTGCTGGGTGTTTGTAATTATGAGCTGATACTTACGGATGACAAACAGAATATTTATTGTTTGCCACTTTTTTATGGACGCGACTGTATGTGATTTGATGCATCATACTAAAAAATATCAGGCCTATCATGGTTGTTAAGATATCATTCAACAGTTATGTTATATTAGCTGCCCTTGGATATTTATCTTATTTAAATGCATCCACAATTTTTGTGTGATGCATCAGTGGTTAAATGTCGTTCAAATAAGTGCGTATCATATCACAAATAACACTAAGCGAGCATCAAATAACACCAAAAAATAGCTACACAAGTTATAGGTATTACGATGATACATCATGTCATTTTTGACAGCGAAAACAGTTAGACATAAAACGCTCTGTCCCCAATGATACACCATAGGGCTGATTGTCGATGAATTTAAATAAGTGTTATGCAAGTGCAGTTAAAATAACATAAATAAATATTATCTCAACACCCATGATAGCAGAAAACGTCCCCGTCATCGGTTTTCCCTGTGGATTTGCAAAGATCAAGCAAGCAGAAATAAATTTCGTTGAACTTCCAGGATACACTGGGTCTATTTATTTTCGTTACATTGGCGCAAAACCTGCGAAGACTTCTTAACTAAAGCTTCGGGATTATACGAGTTAATCTATAATCTAATTAAGATTAATGCCCGCAATTTAACGTAGTCTACTAATTTCTGCGAAGCTAATCCTATAAATCTATGAACCGTTTATCTGCCTTGTTTCCAACCATTAATTATTTAAAGATCGATTATGAACAAAGATTATTTTTATTTTTAGTTGCCTGTTGACTGTTACCGTAAAACTAATTGAAATTCTAATTGCTTTTACAATTTTAATACTTTCATTAAAGTCAGTCTTATCTCTGTTCTCTTAATTGGTGGAAATCTCGTTCTGTCGTTGTTTGCTTAATCAATAGATATTAGGGGCTCGTTTATTAGCTAAGAATATACATATACACTATTCCTCTACATTTTATTATTCAGTAATCCAGGAGAAATCTCTTGGCAACAAAGGAAAATAATTACAAAATCTATGGAAGCTATAAAACATGGTACCCGTGCATTTAACCGGTCCAAGGAACCGAAATCACGTTACTTTTCCATTCCTGCTATAAACTGAATATCAACAAAATATCAGCAAAATCACTGTTAAGTCTAAGAGACCAGTAATTGCATCCACTTCATTATCAATCAGCGCAAGCACTGCACCATGAGGTAATGAAAACAGAGTTACATTTTGAAGTTAGGAATTAGGTTAAGCAAAGAAATGTTGATTTTTTGGCGGATGTGCGATTTTAATTATTTACCATACCGTGCACAAACGGAGTGACGAAAATTCGCAGTTGACCCCGCCGTAAGGAATTACCATGTCTTTGGTTCACTTAAAGATATGGGAACATGCTCATAACGTTTCACTAAATTTTAGTAGCACTAGTGAGTTATCGCAACCATCACGTTAACTTACGGTAAACGTTAAGATCATGTGATCCAATGGAAAATGAATGGGGCCACGTAATTTTAACGTTTACCGTAAGTTAACGTGATGGTTGCGATAACTCGCTAATATTAGCCATTTGAATACAATGGCCAATAGCGCTACTAAAAAGTAGTGCAACTTTATGAGCATGGCCCATGCTTATTAAGACTTTCTTGCTTCATTCTAATTCAACAATACGCTGAAAAATTGCATACGTGTCATTGTGCCACTGTGTGAAAAAAAAAACAGTAAAATTAATTTCCACAAGTGGTCTCCAGTTAGGACTCCAGTTTCCTTATTACATGTAAACACAAATAACATGATTACGTTAAGCATGTCACATATATAAAAAAAGAAAGCTAGCGTCAATCTCGTAGCATCTAGAAAGAGCTTTCAAAGAAAGCACTCCCACTATTTGAAAATAATGGCATGGTCAGCCTTTAATGCACACGTAAGTACATATATCTAACCTCTTTTATTGATTCCCCAGCGTTCCGAGAATGGAAAAGTTTGATTTCTTTGGCGATTCAGACAATTTCAAACATAACCGTTACACGAAACTTGTCTGGCGAAATCTTTTTGAAAGTAAACATATATAACTCACATCGACGATTTCAAAAACTTAAACTTTACATATTATTAAGGACCATTAACAATAAGTCAGTATGTAGAAGTTGCTGCAACTGAAACTAAAGAAAATTCAGTTCTTATATTTTCGATGTGCCAAAAATAAGAGAGCTCATGAAATCTCTTCAAACGTGTTTGTATGTTGGCCATAAACTTCCTCTTAATAGATATTGTTTTTGCGGGAGCTATATTTTATTGTTAATACCTGCTTTTAACATAACGGTATTGTTTTCATAACGATTATCGTTTTCGTTTATGAACTCTCAAGGAGAACGCACATATATGGTTATACAATACTCATTTATTTTAAAGTTCTGCTTTTAGTTATTTTGTTTGCGAGAAACTTGCCTCTACCAAATATAAGAAGGCATTTAGAAAGCATGATTACAGTATGGGATCGCTAAAGCATGGAAAACAACATGGATTGATTGTGATGAAACGATCACATGTTGGAGTATTATTTATTTCCCATTTTAATGAATTTTAACAATCTCACTAGTCTATGTTTTTGGGGCAGCATGTTACAAAAGTCCTTTATAACTTCTAACTTCAAATTTCAACCCTTTACCAAATCTTGTACAAGAAATAGGGTAGTCTAGTAACTATAGAACAATGTGCTACAAAGATTAGAATAAAATCAATAAAAAAGCAAGGTAATGATGATAGCCGAGAAACAGGTGGAAGAGACATCAAGATAGAATGAAAAAATATCAAGCAAGGTACTTCAAGTGTTTGAAGCAACAATTAAAGTAGAAGATAGCAACCAACATAACGACATCAACGAATCGACAGAAATGTTAAGGTTTATCATATGATAAAACAAAACAATATCAGAAAAGAAAATATTGTACAATATTGTATCTGATCTGGGATATATCTCTCAAGCATCAACTGAACATTTACTGAAACTGAATCCTGAGAAATTGGCTCTCCTACTGCTTGGTAATAAATCCGTGTGTCAAACCATTCAACCCCTCTTTAATATTACTGTTAATAACGTTCATATTCCTCATGTGCAGTCTTCCAAAAGCCTTGGGTTAATTTTAGACAGCTCCTTACGTTTCAGGAATCAAATTTCTAATTATATTCTACTTGCTTATATGAACCTTAAAAAGCTTTCTCTACACAGACGTGAACTGTCTATTAATTTAGAAAAGCAGCTGTATGGAGTCTTTGTTCTCTCTCACTTTTCTTATTGTGCTCAAGTTTATCATACTGTAATATATCTTTTTACTTCCAACAGAATTCAAATGATTCAAAATTCATACTTGCTATACATCTGTGGCTTAAGAAAGTACAATCACATTAGTTACAAATTGGTGGAAAATGTATAACCGAAGAAAGCTACAATGTCTTGTGCTTTATCAAAAAATCATTCTACTTAAAACACCGCCTTATTTATACAGGGTGTCTGAGACCACACGTACACCCCTTTTATTTCGGAAACAGAGCATTTTAGAGAAAAAGTTTTCAGACAATAATTGTATGGTTTCGAGGGGGCCATAATATGGTACCATTTGTTTGACCTTGAATAATCGTTTGAAGATCATATGAAGGTAACCTTGAACTTTTTAAATTGGACACCCTACATATTTTTATATATTCTTATAACTTACCTCGAGATCTTTCCAAAACACCATAACAAAATATTTTTTTATTAAGTATTTTTCGAGTTATAAGACTTCAAAGTTGCAGTATTTTGATAAAAATACAAAATTTCTCGCAAAAGATTTTCCAATAATCTTATTTTACATTCCAGGCCAATCAGTCAAGGCAAGAACCGAGCGTGACCAGCGACATATTTTGTAAGTATTTTTATCAAAATACTGCAACTTTGAAGTCTTATAACTCGAAAGATACTTAATAAAAAAATATTTTATTATGGTGTTTTGGAAAGATCTCGAGGTAAGCTATAAGAATATGTAAAAATATGTAGGGTGTCCAATTTAAAAAATTTCAAGTTACCTTCATATGACCTTCAAACTACTATTCAAGGTCAAACAAATGGTACCATCCTATAGCCCCCTCGAAACCATACAACTTTTGTCTGAAACATTTTTCTCTAAAATACTCTGTTTCCGAAATAAAAGGGGTGTACGGGTGGTCTCAGACAGCCTGTATAATAAGCCTTATTTATACAGTATGCGTAAATAGTATTGCACCAAATGGGATTATGTAGAAACGGTTTGACATTTAGATTTGACGTTTGGTGGGATTAAATTATACATAAATACTCATATTTTGATATGAGTTTCATTTGTTTTGTGCGACTGGTGTTTGTCAGAGGCAGCCATCTTGAATTTTTTTAAATGGCAACCTAAGTTTACTTTGGTGTCATTTGGCAGGTAATTGAGTACAATACGGTATATCATAAGTTTGTTTTACATGTGACTCTACATGAGAAAAACAAGCTTATGATAATATCGTATTGTAGTATTTGCTATCAGTTCGAATTAGAAAAGCGATAAACAGTATTAGAATTTGCTAAAATTGATAACAATTGATAGATAAGACAGAAATATTACTTTCAATTAAATTTTGAATAAGTTGTGTTTATTTACAGCCCTTTCTTCAGAAAATGTTCCCTCTACAAAGTTAATTTGGTTTTTTAATTTTCTTGTTATTTTAGAATAAACAATCTTATGACATACAGTATTGTATTTATAAATCAATTACCTGCCAAATGACACCAAACTAAACCTAGGTTGCCATTAAAAAAATCAAGATGGCTGCTTCTGACAAACACCAGTCGCACAAAACAAATGAAACTCATATCAAAATATGGGTATTTATGTATAATTTAATCTCGCCAAACGCCAAATCTAAATGTCAAACCGTTTCTACATAATCCCACTTGGTGCAATACTATTTACGCACCCTGTATAATAAGATAAAATATCGATGTTACATGTATTCTTATATTCATAACGTTACTATCAGGTCTAATTTTACATGCTCTGCATAAATCTCCTTTTTTTGAACGCTCGTTTCGTTATTAGATTTGTAAATTATATAATTCATCAATGCCCGTATGCACAGACAAATCTAAGACTTAAGCCAAAGTAAACCTTTACTTTGAAGAATGTAACTATGCGGCGCGACGCACAATTTGATATGAAGTTAGCTTTAAGTGTCACTTTTTCCTTAAGTCCTTGAGATTTGCCTGTGTATACGGACCTAAGTGATTCCGTAAAGTCTCTAAACCTGGCAAGATTTAAGAAGAAAATCTATAATAAATGATTTCTGGAGCAATGTTGATGTAGGTACGCAATAATTCAAAATAATTCAAAGTATTTTTCCTAATTCTTTATGAATAGGTCTCACTATTTTTTACCCTCTTAGTTAATCCTTTTGTTACTAGATCATGATCTTTCTCATCGCAGAATTTCCTATTATTTCCTCTATTTTATAGGCAATTCTTCTCTATATATTAATAAAACTCTCCGTTTGCATTCACCACGGTTAGCTTGAAAAGCAGATATAGGCCTTCTATTATGTGAAGTTTGCCTTGTGATTCAGCTGTGCTTGCTTATGTGCAATTTATCCTGCTTTTGTATCTAAAAGCATTATAGCATAGTTGAATAAAGCCATCATCATTATTATTAAATAATTTAAAGAAGAATACGAAAAAATTGTAATATTAAATAAATAGAAAATTCATAAAGTGAACATTAGCTATGGTGGTTCGTCGCCAATCAAAGTTGTAATGAAACGTAGAAATATGTAAACTTTTATTAACGTTTAATATAAATATCTAATGTTGCATCAAATACTATTGCTGCGTCAGTTGCTGCATGCGGAACGCTTGTCGGTCGGGGGAAACGGTGTGAAGCGAATATTGCTATTGTGACTTGGGGTTCTTCTAGGGCTTGTAATGGCGGTTCGACTGGTAGAGTGTTTTGACATAGCTTCTCCGGAGTCGATGGCAACTGTGAGATACAACGAGGTGCTTCACGCAAGTACGGCAACGTGGAGGAGAAGCCCGTAAAAACCTTATGAAGGACGTTGCACTAGAACCGTCGATGGGCCTTCTAGGTGGAAGCCCTGGAAGTTCGAGGTGGTTCTTGGTAGTTGTCCATGGTGAGATTGTTGTAAGCTCGACTGCCAGTGATGTTTGTATGGTATATGTCTGTGGGACGCTTCGTGGCTTGCCCGAATGTGTATATTTGTGAGGTGCTACGTGGCTTGTCAGAATGTGTGTGTTTATGGAGTGCTACGTGGCTGGCCCGAGTGTGTGTGCTTATGGGGGCGCTACGTGGTTTGCCCGAGTGCGTTAATTTGTGGGACGCTTCGCGGTTTGCCCGATTGGTTGTGTTTATTGACAGCGCAGACCTGCTCGATGCTGCGGTCGCCTGATTTTATATCGATTACCCCGCAATCGCCCCTGTGATGACCGGTTTTCTTGAGTGCTTGTTTTGGCCAGTTGATAATTAATTTAGGTGGCGTGTTCACATGTTCAATTATTTGATGGCGTCGCTATATTTCTATTGGCCGTCTACCTTACGTCTTAGCTGTGGCCAATCAACGTTGTCTTACGTCACCGCCGTGCCTAATCAACGTTGTCTTACATCACTGACCGAGTTCGGGACGTATTTTTTCCGAACACTGCCCGTTGTTGATAACGACATCGATACTGCAGCCAATTAGCGATGTTTTACGTCACTGGCAGAGCAAATAATTCTAAATACAAATAAAAATAAAAATACAATCAATCAACACAAGCATAAATTCAATTCGAAAAGAGAAGAAACTGCATTTTGAATTTCACAATTTCTGAATACTAAGCAGATAAACTAATAAGAATAAAATCAAATAAAACTAATAAATTTTTGCGAAACTGAAATCGTGGAAGAATTTATGACGAGAAACCAACACGTAGAGAGAAGATGGAAAACTTTGAGGAAATTAAAATAGGAACTCACTTTTCTCTGCGTACTGGGGTATTTAAATAAAATGTGCGATTCTTTAAAGTGGTAAAGTAACATCACCTAATACTAAAATTCGAAACATTTATATTCCACGCAAAGCTTCAGAGCGAAATATTTTCACCTATTGATGTCGTGCAATTTCTTCTTATTACGCCTACACATTGAGGCAGGTATTTATCGCACTTGTGTCCAGCAATCTCAGCAATTTTCAAGGTTTGCAGCTACAATTCCTCGAATGATTGTATCGATAAAAGTAACTAACATACAATGCTCAGTTGTTCGAATTGGTTGCAAATCATTGCGCAACGTGACATGTTTTGTTTTAACTTGAATAATAATTCGGTCCTTTTGTTTACGTTGATTCTGACGTTTGAATCTCATAGTTGCGTCATTTTTTTTCTAATTTTGAAATAATAAATTTTTGTACAGAATTCCGGTTTCTTACAATACCCATAAATAAAATGACAATAGTAGAACTGCATTCACGACAATAAAATGTGGCAGCAAGGCGAGATAGAATAAGAAATGTAAAAGTAAAAAGAGAAATTACAGTTGGAGGCTATTATTAAACACATTAAAGAGAAAAACGCTTACAAAGAATGGTTGATTTACGCCGACACTTATTACAACCTCATCATACACGCGAATAGGATTATGAAACTGATACAGGGAGACCAAAAGTAAATAGAACAACACAATAACGAAACACATATAGAAAAATAAACAAAATACCTTAAACGAATCAAGAATATCTTATAATAGGAAGTATTGAACAAAGTTTACACAAAAACTCTTCTTCGAAAGGTATTTGAACCTTCATTTTTGCCTCCATGTTACTCATTAAGGTTGTGCTATTTGATTTGTATTCTACGATAATATTAACCCCGTCATTATTTACCAGCTAATATTTCAATTACTATAGATCCCTACCCTTCGCTATTATGCCGCTTTGAGATGCATGAGGAAATTACTGTACCTATGTGAAGAAGTAAATTTGTGCAAGCCGGTAAATTAATTGTGAAAGGACCGAATTATAAAAGAAAGCGAATTTTAAGCAAGACTTAATTAAATAGCTTAGAGGGTTGTGGATGTTATTACTTGAAATTACCAATATGCTGCGAAATGGTGAGTCAATCTAGATAGTTTCGAAATAATTTCGTGTCGATATTCGGGCCACTGGTGGGTGCTTACGGGCGCGAGCACGAAATTTCTGGAGCTCTGCTGCTAATTAATTTCAGCTCCGGCAGTGCACGTGAATGTAAATAAACGGGTGCGCGCCGCCCGACATTTGAAGTTAATTGCGAGGCACTCGCTTACAAATCGTAGGTTGTTTTAGGCGCCTGTACAAATGAGAATTTTGATACGATGCAAGTCGCGCGAAAGCTCGATCGTAAATAACCGATTAATCCGCAGAGCTTTATGGCAGCCGATGATTGGACCATAACTGCGAAACAATTTGCTTTTAGCGCAGCTTCCATTTTGTGCTTAATGCACTGAATTTAATTTTATCGGGACAGTTGCTGTTTGTCGATTGCTTTCGTTGGTACCTACAATTTATTTCCTCCAAAAATTTATCTTGCCAAACTAATGAACAAAAATGATAACGAAAACAATGAAAGATCACAAACTACGCCTTTTGTTTCGAAAATAACGCCACACATAAAAATCTAAAAATCTGGAGTTAATTCTAACAGTTTCTCAACTCCTTTTCGGTGTTCCCTCGCATCCATCTGCTCCTGGTGTTAAAATAAACGGAGTTAAGGGCGTTAACTATAAAAAGTGTTAACGTTGTCTTTAAAAGTAGCATTTTAATCCTACGTAGTTATTTCTTTATATCTTTCATGGAGTTCATATTTTCCAGGAAAAGAGAGAGACTTAACTTCTGAGGTAGTAGTTTGTATCCCTAAAGGAGTTAGTATTATCCAGAAAATGTCATGCATTTCTATTCTTAAGCGAGTTAACTACTCCAAAGACAGGAATGCACTTTTTTTAATATTGCAGCTGTTTCAAAGATTTCCTTGTACCTATACCACAAAGTGTAAAACTTTACGAAGTAAGTGTTAAATATACAGATACTTGGTTATCGTTATTAAAATATTTATAACAACAAATAAAGAACCAAATAAAAACCGCCTTTTAACCCTTGTTCTTTGGTGAGGAAATAATTGAATCCCTTATTGCAGAAGGAAATTATACAGGCTGTTTCAAATTCGACCCTCACCATTGGGATCTCGCTTATTTGAAGAGATAGACGGTAGGTTTAAATTTGGCAAAGTTGCTAAATGTTATGAGCACTAATAATCCGCAGAGAAATAACTTCTAAGTTAACTCTTATTCGAAATAATTGTAAAAAATGAAAAATTGTCATTTTCTTATTTTTCCTCTATCTTCTTTATTTGAAGAGATATCAAAAAAATAAAAGTACTTTCTTAAGACACTTTTGAATTCTCTAGACACTGATGAATACCATTTTGCTGTAACACGTTTCGTCAAATTAGTATCATCATCAAGTTCATTTTTTCTTATGAGCGCCATAATGAAATTTGGTCCCAAAAGAATTTACTCTTCCTGCTGATTACGGTAATATAGCACATGTTATCAAAGTTATTTAAAATAATGTCAGAATTAAGAATGTCTGATATGATATAAGAAAAGTGTAGTTAACAGAAGGTAACTTTGTAGTTAACAGAAGATAACTTTGGAGTCAAATTAAAAGCAATTTATTTGATGTAGCCACTAGTTTAATAAATATTACCGGCACAGCAATAAGATAAGAGAAACAGAATATCGTTACCCTAATTCGCAAATGTCGTAACTCTATTTTTACTAATTTTACAGGAGACGATAAAAACCGTAATGACAGTTTACCTATTAACTGTAATTTTGTTATTGTTGAATTAGGTAATATAATAATACTTTTTTATTATTTTGAAATGATTCACACACTATTGATTTTGACCATGTAAACTGACGGACTTGCAATAATTTCTTATTCAAATTGTCAAGTGCCGGAGTCACGTTATTTTCTAAAATGGCCTTTAATAATAGAAAACTGTAAGTCTCTGCGCTACAATTTCTTTAGTAGGTAGGTTAGTCGTTTGTTAACAAAATGGTGTCAAAATCTCAATTTTGACAAAAAGTGGACTTATGACATTTGCGAATTAGGGTAACGATATGTATGTTTCGTGTGTTTTATTCCTATAATAAAAAAGCGAAAACAGCAAGTGAACTGTAGGTACTTTTGAACCTACTCGGAGAACAAGCAGAACAATACTTTTACAATTAGACAAAAATATTGAAGACCAGGAATCATTTACTACAATACGTACCTACTCTTTACAGTAACAAAAATTTAGAACGAAATTGAAGAAATAATAATAACATAAATAAATAGAGGCTCTCAAAATAAGATATTTACATTAAATGTTCAAACAAATTACCACTCTAATTTATACATAATTGCGATCGTGTTTGAATTGGCTTCCGGTTGGAACCGCGTCACGTTGACTTCTACTGCCGACGTTTCGTTCTTCATTGCAGAAGAACTTCTTCAGGGCTGCTGCTGCTTGGTGGTGTTGCTGCTGCTTCGGGTTAGTCGTTGAGACTGAGTGGGTATGTCTGTTGTCGTGGTATTTATAGTGATCGGTGGGGGTAGTGAGTCGGAACGGTGACCGGGGATTGGTCTGCTGGGGCGTGACGGATCGTTAATGAGATGTTTCCAGGCATTGTGGAGGTAAAAGCCAGTATCACGGTTCAGATTATTGGGATGTTTGAGTATTTCTATGGATTCACGGATTTTACGATTGAAAAAATGAGATGAGCGGGCTAGAAGTTTTGTGTCGGAGAATAGGACCGGTTTCTAGTTTGTGTTCAGCTAGGGCCGAGCCAGTTGTTTGTAGTAGTCTAGTACAGCGTTCATGTTCAGAAACACGAGTGCTAACAGACCGTTTTGTTTCACCGATGTACACACGTCCACAGGAACAAGGAATTCGGTACACACCTTCGGATTGTAAGGGGATGTGATCTTTTGTGGAGGGTAGGCAATCTGAGAGTTTCGTCATGGGTAAGTAAATTGATTTGATGTTCTGTTGTTTGAGTATTTTGCCGATTCGATCTGTTATGGTGTGAATGTAAGGTAGGTAAGCTGTAGTGACTGGAGGTGTATCAGGTTCAGAACGTGGAGGAATTGGGGTGCGATGACGAGAAATGGATCTTTGGATGTCGTGCTTTTTGTAGTTGTTATTTCGAAGGACTTTTGTTACGTGGTTCAGTTCAGTTTGAAGTGAAGAGGGTTCTGATAGGGCAAAGGCACGGCTGACTAGTGAGTTAATGACTGACTGTTTTTGAGAAGGATGATGGTGTGAATGTGCATTCAGATAGCGATCAGTATGGGTTGGTTTGCGATACACAGAGTGTCCTAATCTACCGTTAGGGAGGCGGCTTACTAAGATATCAAGGAAAGGTAAGTGGCCGTCAGTTTCATATTCCAAAGTGAAGCGAATGTCAGGATGTTGAGAATTTAGGTGTTCAAAGAAGTTGTTTAGGGATTCCTTACCGTGTGGCCAAATAGCAAAGACATCATCTACATATCTGAACCAACACTTGGGTTTAAGTGGGAAAGAAGTAAGGGCTTGTTGTTCGAATGCTTCCATAAAAATGTTGGCTACTATTGGGGAGAGAGGAGAGCCCATGGCTGTGCCTGAGACTTGTTCGTAATATTGATCACGGAACATGAAATAGGTTGAGGTTAAGCAACATTCTATTAAGGGAATTAAGTCTTCGGGTTGGTTATGGGCTGTGAACAGTTGTTGGATGATTGTGATGGTGTCGGGAATTGGCACTTTGGTGAAAAGAGATTCTACATCGAAGCTGACCAGAATGTCCTGAGGGTCTAAGGAAATCTCGTGAATTTTTTGGACGAAGTGCTGAGAGTTCAGGATGAAGGTTTCACTTTTACCTGCAAACGGTTTGAGACTCTGTGCTAGATATTTGGAAACTTTGTAGGTTGGTGAGTTAATTGCGCTAACTATGGGACGTAAAGGTGTATCGGGTTTGTGGATTTTAGGGAGACCGTAAAGTCTGGGAATTCTGGAGTCACGGGGGTCAAGACTTTTTGTGTTTCTGGTGGGATAGAAGAAGCTTTTATCAAGGTCGTTACGGTACGTTCTATGCGTGAGGTTGGATTCCGTCGTAAGGGTTAGTAGGCGGGGTCGTCTAATAGGGTGTTGATTTTCTGGTCGTATTCTGCGCGGTCCAAAACTACAGTGGCATTCCCTTTGTCTGCGGAGAGTATGACTATGTCTGGGTTATTTTTCAGGGTTTTGAGGGCTTGAAATTCAGATTTTGTACAATTTGGTTTAGGGGGTTTGGCTGCTTTTAAAATTTTGGAAGTTTCGTGGCGGATAGGGTCTGCAATATGAGAAGGAAGTTTGATAAGGGCGGATTCAACTCCAGCTATGATGTTATCAGTGGGTATCGTTTTTGGGTGATGGCGAAATTAGGGCCTTTGGAGAGAACGGAGATTTCGTTTTCAGATAAGGAATAATGAGATTTATTTATCACGGTATGTGTTAAAGAATGAGATTCATGATGATGATTGGGTAGTTGTTTGGAAGCTAACTGATTGAATTTACGGATGTGGGTATTAGTGATGTGTTCACGGGTGCGGGAGGCTTGTTCGTAGGTAAGTCTGTCTATTAGTTGCCAGTCCGTTGGTGTGAGGGTATTGGCAAGTTCTAGATGAAGATGAAATATTGTAGCCGAGAGATTGAAGAGTTGATGTCGGGTAAACTGGATACGTTCTCGAACTAGGGCCAAACTGGTGCGTCGAAGGATTTTGTTAGAAGTATAGGTTTTGATGTGGTGTTTGACGGTTAGGAAAGTAGGTATAACACTGCTATTACGACAACGAATAAGAAAAGTTAAAGAACAAATTAAACATACCAATTTTTGTCGAAGTTGTCCCAGCTGTCTCGTCTTCTTCTGGATGTCCTCCCCGTAGAGGCTTCTTAATTTAACTTGAAGGCTTCCGCGGCCGTCGTCCATGTTTGAATTGGCTTCCGGTTGGAACCGCGTCACGTTGACTTCTACTGCCGACGTTTCGTTCTTCATTGCAGAAGAACTTCTTCAGGGCTGCTGCTGCTTGGTGGTGTTGCTGCTGCTTCGGGTTAGTCGTTGAGACTGAGTGGGTATGTCTGTTGTCGTGGTATTTATAGTGATCGGTGGGGGTAGTGAGTCGGAACGGTGACCGGGGATTGGTCTGCTGGGGCGTGACGGATCGTTAATGAGATGTTTCCAGGCATTGTGGAGGTAAAAGCCAATATCACGGTTCAGATTATTGGGATGTTTGAGTATTTCTATGGATTCACGGATTTTACGAAAGTACTTTTATTTTTTTGATATCTCTTCAAATAAAGAAGATAGAGGAAAAATAAGAAAATGACAATTTTTCATTATTTACAATTATTTCGAATAAGAGTTAACATAGAAGTTATTTCTCTGCGGATTATTACTGCTCATTAAATTTAGCAACTTTGCCAAATTTAAACCTACCGTCTATCTCTTGAAATAAGCGAGATCCCAATGGTGAGGGTCGAATTTGAAACAGCCTGTATATAGATATTCATAAGGCCTTGCCAATATTCCCCGGTAAATAAGGCTTTTATCATCTATGATGTCCTTTGTTATTATGTCACTATTTTTTATCAAAAATTTACCAATAGGCGAAAAGTAAATAAGTGTGAATCAAACGGTGTTAGTAACAAACAGAGATGGGCGTGTCAATAAATAATGTACATGTAAGCTATGCATTGTTTACATATCAACATGTATATACATATATGAATATTGAATATGAATCTGCATTGTTGAATTATGCTTTATGTATTATCTGTCTTTATGTACCTACTGTGTATACAAACAACAGTATAAACATATATAATATAAAATATTTACTAATAAACGAAAGGAAGATTACAATAATCACACCGTCGCAAAGAATGACAATCTAAAAATAACGTAACCCAAAAACTGTTATTTGAAATACATTCCATTTCTCTCATTTCTTTCTTCATATTGCTGTTTTCTTTTTCCATCTTTTCCATTCTTTCCTTAGTTGACCTGGGCTGCAGTAAGTGAATAGTCAAACTGGTCAGACTAAACCACATGTTCAGTTTTCCCAATCGCTGATTTGTCAGGTGGTATAATCTGACAGTTTACTTGACGATTTTGTCCAGTTTAACAGTTCACTTAACTCGGCCATAGTCTACATTGTCTACTCGGTGTTGTATAGACAATTTATTGTTTACACAGTCGTGTCGACAATCAGTAACGACGTGTAAAAAGCCCATCTTAACAATCTTAAGATGACACTTTTACTTTTTTGGATTGAATGCGGTGATGACTTTCACCAGTGCAAATACATAGAATATTTTACTATTTAGTGTAACTTATTTTCGACTTATTGAATTAACGAATTGTGTACGGTGTTAAACAGGAGTTGAGCTATCCTTGTTGGAGTAAAATTATTTCATCTTTTTTTTTACTATTACTTTTGAATACACGTAACAAAGCAATCCGTATAAGTAAAATCTATAATAACTAGTTTATACGTGTAATATATCTTAGTTTTTCTTATATACAAGCACAATATAAGTTTCAATAATTTAGAAGTGACGAACATGTTTTTTATTTTCTAATAATAACAACTGAGTTGCAGTGCTAACTGCGAATCTGTATTATTTCGAATATGTATTAATACGAAAGAAGATATGTATTATTCAATTACGTCATTTGTTTAGACACTGTCCTTAATTTAAATGACGTTATTCTAAAGAAAAACATAGATTGTTATATTTTATAGTGGTTGGCAGTAATGCCACAGTTGTTGACATGTAGAAATATAGTACGGTTGCGGAATTAAAAAAAGCATACAAACACACAGGTGTTTAAGCTAGATTTTGCAATATTTGAGCACTGTAAATTGATCTCTGCCAAAATAATATACGCGCTGACACTGACAACTAAATAATGTCAGGGCATAGTGTGAATAATGTTAAAATGCGTGTTCGTTTTTAGGAATCGAGGAAAAATTTAAAAAAGAACTAAACTTTCAGTTTATCTCGTATGTATTAAAAAAATTAATTAATTAATTAATTAATATCTAATATTTTGTAGCAGCTCCATTATTTATCACTACGCTTTGCAGACGTCGAGGCATTGAATGAATGCAAAAACGGATGTATTCAGGGGAAAGTTCATTGAAAATTTCGGCAATTTTATCTGATAATTCTTGTGCATGTGCTGGCCTAAAATTAGCTTTATATAATTTTTTTCACTATATAACCCCACACATTTTCAATGGGGTTCAGATCGGGGCTTCTGGAAGGCCATGGTAAGCGTGCAATATTGTTTTCCTGAAACCAGCTTTTTACAAGTCTAGAAGTATGAATAGGACAATTATCGTCTTGGAATATAAACTCTCTGTCAGGAAATATAATCTCAGCAGATGGCAGAAAAACTTTTGCCAGAATTGGAATATACTTCTCACTATTAAATCTGCCGTCAATATTCCAACAGACACCTGGCCCTTGTGTGCTAATCCAGGCCCAGACATTTACAGAGAATCTGCCGCTCTTTAGAGTTTTTTGAGTATAAGCCTCCTCAAACCGTGAATTTGGTGGTCTGTATACACGGACACGTCCATTAAAGGTTGATTGAAAAACTTTTTCATCAGAAAAAACAACGCTTTCCCAAAAATTCAAATTTTGTGGTAAAAATTCCAAAGCAAATCCAACTCGCTGTTCTTTATTTTCTTCTGTAAGAAATGGTTTTTTATCAGCCGCTCTATTTCTCAAGTTTGAATTATTTTTGTTTCGATTTCTTGCAGTCCGAACACATCCAGGAAAATGTGTAGTGTGGACTGCACTTACAGCAGTTTCGAATGGGTTTGTTCGAATAAATTCTATAAGATTTTCATCTTCTTCAATACTTGATACTTTTTTTCGGCCAGAACCCTTTGCCGTTCAAGAACACCCTGGTGCTGCTCCCATTTCGTTTTTATTCTTTGTATCGTACTTTTATTGACCCCAAATCTTTCAGCTAATCTTCTTATAGACCACCCTCCTTCAATTACTGCAACAATTTGATTTTTTTGGGCAACACTTAAATGCGGCATGTTATGTCAGTTTGGTGATTTGATAATAACTTTGACAAATACACTGAGAAAAATGGAATTTTGCGAATTTGATAAAGCATCATTCCTAGAGGATAAAATATAATAGGTCTGTTTGTTTGTATTGCTCGGAGTTACTCTAAAAGCAATCACGTGTAGTTTTCAGTCAAATTCGAAGTTTGTCAGCACGAGATAAACAAATTTGACTGAAAACTACACTTGATAGCTTTTAAAGTAACTGCGAGCAAAACAAACAAACAGACCTAATGTAAGTATAATGTAAAAGTATAATGCTGTCATGTTATAAGATCCATCTTATTCTCAATTAATCATGATTCTTAGCACAATGAAACTGTTTAAGAATGTAAAATTATCATGCTGCATAATACGTATTTTTAAAATAATAAACCATAATGAAATATTATGCTGAATAAATTAGTAATAAAATGTCATGTTTGACTTTTTGTTAATTACTCCGGTAATTTTATCATGACAGGAAATGATACTCTAAAGAACAAACCACATAGTGTTAATTTTGCAGTACTACCCTGAGTCGGTTTTTAACGCGAATCCGAATAAAATGTTCGGAATTCTTGTTTATATAAACGTATTCTTTGGTCCTATTTTTCTCAGTGTACTGTTGCCCCATGGGCTAAAAAAGTAGTCGTGCTGTGTCGCGATTGTGTGACCAAATTTTCTTTGTTCTGATCTTCAACATGTTCAATGCATTCTATTTTATTCCCTATGGCCAAAACATTTTTCTTTTTTGCATTTTGAATTGAATTGATTTTAAAGTTCTGAAGAATATTTATTTGTTTTTTCAGATTTTTTCTTATTTACTTCTGTTTGTTTTCTTTTCTTATTTTCTTCTCGAACCTTTCACTTTTTGGCTTTCTCCTCTTCTTGAATTTTTTTGTTAACTGAAGAGAAAATAGAATCTTAAAAAATATGTCGTTTTTAATCAACATGCCAAACACTGAATTACTTTAAAAAATTCGAGACAATTGTTGGCAGTCTTATGCCAACCAATAAAATTTGAATTTTAGTTTTAATTTTTTTACAAGAGTTCTGTTTAGTAATGTAACTACATATAGGACTAGTAAACTGTGAGCAACTAAAAATCAGATTAGGGTAGGCGGTGCAAAGAAAATGTGTGTCTGCGTCAGGCAGATCTAATTGTCAAAGTAGACACGATGTCACGATGGTATGTAATTTGGGGTTATATACAAAAACGTGTATTTATTTACAAAAAGTGTTTATTTACAACAAGTATTGAATATGTTGGCCACCTTCTTGCAAACATATTTGAATTCGTCGTTTTAATCCATTAAACACATTTTGGAGTATTTGTGGCGAGTTGTTTAATTCTTCAACTTTCTGATCAATTCTGTCTTTAAGCTCATCTATGGTGTTAACTGGTGTTTGGAATATGTTGTTTTTTAAGAAAGGCCAAACAAAGAAGTCTAGAGGGGTCAGGTCACAAGAACGAGGAGGGTAAGGATTTGCTGTACCAGCACTTATAAGCTTTTCGTCAAAGTATTCTCGTCTTGTTGAAAGAAGCCTTCTTGCAGCTCGTCTTCATGCAGAGAATTGATAAATGGTTCTAGAATTTCTTCTCGATATCTCTGTGCTGTAAGTGTACCATTAAAAAAAATGGGACCAATTAATCTTCTGCGACTGCAACCTAACCACACACCAACTTTTTCAGGTTGAAGAGGAGTTTCTCGATAGAAATGTGGATTAATAGAACTTCACATACGAAAATTTTGAGAATTAATGTAACCGCGAAGAGTGAACCACGATTCATCAGAAAAAAATGTTTTATTTAGTATGTCATCAACGTTGATGTTTGTGAGAAACCACTGTGAAAATTGTGACCGTTTTTCATAATCGGGGGGCCGATGTTCTTGCACCGCGGTTAAACGATATGCATGCATTTGCAAATCCTTTTTTAAAATATTTCTGCACGTTCCATAAGACAAATCTGCTTGCTGCATTAATCTGCGGACTGAAGTGGTAGGTGCGTTTGTAATTATTTCTTCAACATTTTCAATATGTTCAGCAGTTTTTTTTTTAGGGCGACCGCTTCCCTCCTTTCTACTTACAGAACCAGTTTCTCTAAATATTTGTATGGAATGGGAGAAGATATTAACAAATTGCTTATAGTCAACTAATACTTCTGGAAACTTTTCTTGACATGATCTTAAACATTCCGGAATTGAAAATTGCTTCTTACCATTAATTATTTCACATGACAAAAGTATGACTCTACAATAAAAGCTTTTTGAATTGCTGTGTATACCATTTTTAATCAAATAAAACGTCAATAAATTTCACAGCCCATGAATGTATTACATTATTTAATTCAGTTAATCACAGACATACATTTTCTTTGCACCGCCTACTCTAATCTGATTTTTATTTGCTCACTTTTTATAATCCATTCACGATCTTTTTAGACTCAGAGTAGGCCATGTTAGGATGACATTTTTGTTGGTACCTCCAAGTGAATATGTTCCATTTTAATTTGATGGTTATATTTTTGAAAACAGACGCCGAAAAACATTGATGATTTTTAGCATTTTGACTTAGTATTAAAAAGTCACAAGTAATTATTTGTTTTTATTTTACTTTCTTCATGGAATCGTAGAGTATAAGAAGCAATAGTCGATGGGACTGACATTAAAGTGTCAGAAGTTTACATTTGTCACATTTTGAGTTCTATCAAAATTCATGTACCTAACTTAACGAAAAAAAAGCATGGCCCTCTAGAGTCTAAAAAGACCGTGAATAGATTATATATAAAGGTACTGGTAAATACTTGCCTGCTTCTCAAAAACACAAAAAAAAATATTTTTTTAGCAGTAATCTAGGATGAAATAAGTTAAACTAGCAAAATCTATGATACGTTTTGTCAGCTCGCCAAATTTTGGATGAAGCTGAAATGAAAGTACCAACTACACATAGAAATTCACTAGATTATACTATACGGAGTGCCAATTTTGGATTAAACAAACCCTCAATCCAAACAATGCATTGTAACAGATTATAAAAGAAAATATAACCATGTGCCGAGGACTGCCTACCAGCCAACCACTGTCACTTTTATCCGATTTATGCTTTACAACTTTTTAGGTAAAAATCTATCCATACTTTAACACCGATTAGGAGGATAACAATTTATCCCAAACATTTTTATGTGTGTAGAATGAATGCGATTATAGAAGAATTATTGTATTTTCAAGAAATTCATATAAAAAAATCCTATATAAAAAAACTCACATGACGAGATAATTAAGGTCGTATATAAGAATTTAAACCTAAAACCATGTTTTTGATCCATGACTTTTAATTTCTACATTAGAAGGTTAGAATTACAGTTGGTTAAATGATTGTGGAAAATACACTCACTTTCATATGAAATGCACCACCCAGAAAAAATAATGCTATGAATCCAAAACTTTGCCAAAATAATATTTAATAATGAATATAAAATGATTAAAATATCCAGAAAAAAATCCTACAATTTCTCCTAAAAATATTAATAATACGTCGCATCGCCATGCACGGCAATGCAAGCATTTAACCTTCTGGGCATACTCTGAATCAGGTGGTCTATCTCCTCCTGAGGTATCTCGTCCCAAGCAACTTCCACTTGGTATCTCAGGTCGTCCAAGTTATCAGGGGCCTGGACTAAGGTTCGTAGTCTGCGAACCATCATGTCCCACATGTGTTCGATGGGGATAAGTCTGGTGATCATGCAGGCCAGGGCAACATTTCCAACTCTACTCGCTGCAAGTACTCCCTTGCGATGTTTGCAGTGAGAGGTCTTGCATTATCTTGTTGAAAAATGCCATTTGGTAATGTCTGCATGAATGACATTGCGACTGGTTCCAAGACATTATCAATGTAGCGACGAACGTTCAATGTGCCTGGGATGAACACCAGAGGTGATCTTCGTCCCATACATATCGCATTCCAAACCATTACACCAGGTGTTAAGACTGTGTGACGTCTTTCACTTATTAAGTCTCCTCCGTTGTCAGGTTAATTAACAATACACCACAAGAGTTAATTGTATATTTAATAAGTAACGCCAATGTTTACAATAACAAATACGCCTATTACGCCAAATATAACCTTATTAAAGTCCACTCGTTACGCTCACCGACATAACTTGACTACTACCGCTCGTATTCATACACCGATCTCTTCTTCTTCTTTTATTTTAAATATAACCGTCGCTAACATTCGTGCCTTCCTGACATCAGCTTCTGCAGCTTGATCCTATCTCGTAATCCGCTAACTTTATTGGCATTTTTCTTTCACGCTTTGGTCTCTCTTGTTCAGGTTTCTCGTCAATTTTGTCCTTTTCCTCTTCTTCGCTCGTTGTTTCGGTATCATTGGATTCTAGACTATCTTCGGCTTCTACTTCTGATTCTGAATCGTATTCATCCAAGTCGTTGTACTTCTGACAATATGGTTTAAGTTGGCTTACATGTGCAGTAGAAGAATATATCTTCCCACCAGCTTGTTCATCCAGTTGGGTCACTCTGTATGTATCTCCAGGTAATACTTCCGTCTAGTGGTCCTAGATATTTGGGTAATGTTTTTGTAGGTTCTCCCGCAGCTATGTTCATTTTCTTCATGAAAACTAATTCTCCCACTGTGTATTTTACATTTTTATTTATCTTTCTATCGTACCGTGTCTTATAATTCAGTTGTTCCTCAGTTATATTTTTACGAACTTCGTCTTGCACTTCTTTCGGGTTTCTTCTTGTCTTATGTTCTGCTAATTGTCTTAAGACACCATCGTTGTAACTTCCACTATATCCAAATAATGTTTCAAATGGTGTTTTACCCGTTGTTTTATTAATGTTATTGTTTAGGTCTCTCTCAACGGTATGTAGTTTCGCATCCCAGTCTCGACCTTCTTTATCTAACTCCATATAAGTAACTGGTACAATGGTTCGGTTGACTCGTTCAACTTGTCCATTACCTTGCGGATGTTGTGGTGAATTAAGAATATGTTTTATTCCTTTATTCTTACAATATTCTTCAAAGGATTTTGCTGTAAAGCATGTTCCTCTCTCACTAATTATTATCTCTGGTAATCTGGCAATATTAAGGAGTCGAGGGCTTTTAAGATATATTTTGTTTTAGTGGATGCCATAGGATATAAACGCACAAATTTCGTCAATCCATCAACTACAACTAATAGGTGTGAATTATTCTTCACGCTCTTACAAAATGGTCCTACATGATCTATATGTATCCTTTGCAATGGTCTGTCGGCTGGAGGTATTGGATGTAATTCTCCAGCTTTCTTGCCACCTGGAATCTTCAACAATATACACTCTGCACAACCCCGAATGTGTTGGCGTACATATCGTCGCATACCAGCAAACCAATATTTTTCTAGTATCGACGCGACATGTCTGTCCAATGCAAAGTGTCCTTGCAGATCATGAAACCTCACAACTAAGCCCTTTCTAATTGTTTTCGGTATGACATACAATTTCCTTTCTTCTCCTCTGACGCTTACTTTCTTCATGAGTCTCGATGCTTCTAATTCATAATCTTCAATTCTCCTATTATCCGCTGCACTTTTATTTTTCTCAGGTTCCTTCAATATATTGATTAAGTCTCGTAATTCTGGGTCATTTATTTGTATCATCAATATCCTGTCGTTTTCATCCATTATTTGAAACACTTCTAGTTTTTCGTACAACTCTTCTAACTCATGATTGTCATTTTCTACAATGTCACAAATGATATCCCGTTCTTGTGTTGTTCCTTTGTAAGGCTTACGACGTACTGGAATTCCCGTATCTACTATATCCATTTCTATCGGTACCTGCGTTTCCAGATATTGTCGCGTTGAAAACGGAGTTGGTATTTATTTTTCGAATTAAAAGACATGTCGCGATCGAAACGTACGATTATTAATTAATCCATGTCGCGTAGAAAATGTAATTCGCCTCCACCATGTCGCGATAGAAAAAGGATCGGTTATTAATTTTTATTGTCGCGATAGAAAACTAGTGGTTATTAACTTACGAATTAAAATTTCGAGAAATGTCTTTCGATTATTTTTATTATAAATTACTCTAAGTCCCTTTTACTTAAAAAACTTAATTAATCATTATAATTATTTTAAATATAATTCTTGCCTTTACTTTAAACTAATACTTCACTTATTTTAAACTCATCGACTTACTTAATTACTTTTAATTACTTTAGGGCGAAAAGGGGTCTGGTCCGAGGCGGCCAGCCCTGCGCTCGTGGAGAGCTCACTCGCTTGCTTCCGCGCACTCGTTCACAACACTTGACTCTAACCACTTAAAATAATAATCTGAGACTAACTGTGAGACTAATACTGCTAATACTACCCTTACTACTACTGCCTTGTCTTTACTGTCTTACTACTACCTGCGGGTCGATCTTTTATACATCCCTATCTCTACGTCACAATTGGTTCCTTTGCTCTTGATGGCTGGGGGTTCGGTTCAAAGTACAAAGTGCATCAGCAACAATTGATCCTTGCCAAATTTGTTTTTCTTAAAGCGTTCTAATTGCCCCGATCTTAATTGGCACATGTAAACAACACGCTCGCATTCCGCAAAGCTTACATTCATGCGAGTAAGTGTAACGCGACTTGATCTACTTCAATGATTGCTGATTCGCATAATTTTGAAATGCACATGATTGCAATAATTACGAAATGAATTTAAATTTACTTATTTTCCCAGATAATGACATCGTGACAATATGTCACCTCATGTCTGGTTGCACTGCAACATAAACTTGTTCAAAGTCGGTGAACTTGCGTTAAATTCCTCCATTTCAACAAATTCGTCTCCACTTGAATTACACAAGCTTTTCTTTATTCTCCAAATTACACCGCTCACCGGTTCAACGCGTCACTTTTTAAGAGTTTTATAACTCGCGCCAAAAAAATTACTGGATTCACAAATCTCACTTCTGAAATATTAACTCCCCTCCGTTGTCAGGTTAATTAACAAAGAACGGACATTTGTATGGCTGTTCACGGTCACTTCGCCTCGAGGACTCAACGCGCACGTAAAGTAGCAAGTCCATGAGCGCCGGGCGGGAACCGGGTCAATATATTATTATATTACTTTCAAAAAAGTGATTAATATGCTATAATAAACATAAAGTTATAATCCGTAAATTATAATTTCTTATTTTGAAAGGATTACTATATTATTTAGAATTTAAACTGTAGTGATGCAAACACCAAATTTTACGCTCGGAATATTAAGACGACCAGCTACAGTTCTATTGCCGCGCAGGGCGTGCCGCTCATGCGAACGACATTCAGTTCCATCTTTCCTTCCGTTATCTGTTAATTAACAATACACCACAAGAATTAATTGTATATTTAATAAGTAACGCCAATGTTTACAATAACAAATACGCCTATTACGCCAAATATAACCTTATTAAAATCTACCCGTTACGCTCACCGACATAACTTGACTACTACCGTCCGTATTCATACACCGATGTCTTCTTCTTCTTTTATTTTAAATGTAACCGTCGCTAACACAGTAAACTGCAAGTTTCGTCGTTCCCCTCGACATCGGCGCACCCGTCTGCGGCCATAATTCTTCCACAAACAGAATCTAGAGTCATCATTAAAGGTCACACTGTTCCACTGATGGTCCCAACCCTGCCGCTGTTGACACCATTCAAGTCTAGCAGCCTTTTGAGGAGCAGTTAATGGAAGGCGTCGGTTTGGTTGATAAGAATGTAGCCCAAAGGACGAAATTCTTCTGTAAACGGTAGCCATTGACACTCGACGGTTGAGAGCTCTCATCCATTCCTCAGCAACAGACCTCGTCGTTTGAAATCGATCCTGTGCAGCCATTCGTCTAAGAAGTCGATCTTCACGTTCGTTGCTGCTTCGAGAAGGTCTTCCAGGCGGACGATGTTGCCTCCTGCCTTCTTCAGACCACGAAGACCATATTCGGGCGACAATAGTGTGTTCCCGATTTAATCTTCTTCCGATTTCACGAAAGGAAAGTCCGAAATATGGGAAAAATTTTGCCGTTATCTCACTCGAGACATTGTAAACTGTCCGTGTAACAAGTTGAAAATAGAAACATTAGCAAGTTCTGAGTAAATAGTATTTAATCTCTACGCAAAAACATGTCAACGCTTTTAATAATCATGGTAAAAAAACCCATACGTATTAACTTTTTGGACTAAAATTTTAATCATTTCATACCTGATATCCAACCATCATTTTACCAAAATTTTACGTTCCTAGCGTTGTTTTTTCTAGGTGGTGCATTTCATATGAAAGTGAGTGTATATAAAAATTAAGATCTAATAACGGTTGCAATCAAAATCTCTTTTATAGTGTGTGAAGCTTCGAATAAAAGTAGCTCTAATTATTTTAAAAAATTGATTAACGTACCGCCATCTTTCACAAGATGATGCTGAATTATGTACGTATTACGTATGTGATTATAAATTCTGTTAGACAGATAGAGTGTAAGATTAAAGCTGCAACTTTATAATTTATTGATCCAGTTTTATAAATGAGGTATACACGAACTTGTTTCCAGATGTTGGATAAAATATAGGTTTATTCTGTGAGATTGAAAATGTGCAGGAAAAATTGGATTAGATATAGCATGCAATTCTTCTTGGTAATGCGATCCTTGCAAATTAGTTTTAGTTTTTTAAATTTTTTGTTTATGCTTTAGATAAATTAAAAATTTAAGTTATTCGTGGTTCTTTGTCTTTACATTGAATTTGTAGTATCAGAAATGTATTATCATAATACAGGAAAACAAAGCGAAAATTAAAAACATTAATTCATTATTATTATACAGGGCGCCCCTTCATCCATAACTCAATTATAGAACGAGATAGAATGTTTTTCTTTCACAAGGACATTCTACGTAGGGAGCACTATAATCTAAAATTATTTTTATACATAGAGAGTGTTACGTAAAATAATGGCAGCATGCAGCAGGATTTTTTAAATGAAACACCCTGTGTATTTTCCTATAGAAAGACATAACACTTGATATTCTAAACAGTAGCACATAAAATATTTATAGTTATTTAACCAACTGAGAGTAAATTTATATTTTGTTGAAAACGGTCTGATTTTTTACTTCTCTTAAAATACTTACTGTAAATGTATTGTTTGTCGTACAACAATAAAAATCGGTTTATTTCGGTTTATTTATAATCGAATTATTTACGCTCTGTTCCGGGGCAATAAATTTTTCCATACCTAATTTGGCTTTTAATTATGTATTTCGTTTGTACAATGAAGTGAAAATACCGAATCGTGATTAAAAGTACCACCGAGTATTTTCATACTTGCTAATTTTATGAACAATTAATGTCGCCATTTTAAAATAATAGTTTTTGAGAGTTTGTATGTAGACGCAATAATGTTTGGAAGAAATATGTAAAAAATGTAATTATATTGTCGTCCCATTAGTGAAGTATACTGAGTATCAATATATCGACGACCAATTCATTATATTTCCATTTCCACAAAAAGAAGACGTACACTCAAAATCAAAAGTAATGTCTCCTCAATATCATTCTGATCGCCGTAACAAGCAAGCGAAAATAATTCGATGCGTGCCTACTCGTTATAGTGGTCAGATGTGATTAAGCCGCAATTTAAATTTTTATTGGGGTGACAATACATTTAATTCTGACGTTTTTGCTTGAAACTTATGTTCTACTTTGACACTGTCATATAACCTATCAAGAATTACAACTAAAAGATGAAACAGTTACTATGTTTATTTTAGTATAAGTAATAATTTATTAAACTCATAACGATTGCTGAAAATGTAATGGAGCTTTACGCAAACATTCATTTTACGAGATTTATGGGATTACCTACTTTTTCCAATTTTGCTGTAGTAATTATGAGCTTCCCTAACAAATAAAACTCGAGCCTGTTCTGCCAACAACTTTGCAACCTTGTACTTGACACTTTTCACTTTGTAAAAACGTTTAACGTTCCTGAACATAAACTTATTTTGCAAAATAAAACCAAAATTAAATGTGCCAAGTGCAAAAACGCTACGATTTACTTTTACGATTGTGCTTTACCAATAACAAAATAAGAACAGTAACAATAATTTGTTTGTCAATTTTACTGTATTTCAGCAAAGTAAAGATTCGACTTTACAGACGTTCAAAAATGATTAGGAAACTGTAAGAGCGAAGATAGTGACTACGAAGTAAATAATCCAAGAACATGTAAAAGAATTTATCGAAGACGCACTAATTTTGAAATAGAAAATATCCAATACTTTCTCCTTTTTGAAATGGTTAAATTTTCCTTATACAAAAGGCCTCTTAAAGATTGTAAGCATTTTGAAGTACATGTACATAAAGAAAACTGATATAGCTTAATCAATATCAACATAATTTATTTTCTTATCTTCACCTTCCGTGCCAGTTTACCTGCGAACACTCATTATACATAATTCCGTTAATTTTATTAAAGTTAGTTACTTTTTCCATTCTGTGAAGTATAATAACCTGTGAGCAACTAAAAATCAGATTAGAGTCGGCGGTGCAAAGAAAGAGTATGTCTGTTACTAACGCGGCGTTAGGCTGATCTGATAGTTCATGAATGTATTAGATTAATTAATTCAGTTAATCACAGACTTACTTTTTCTTTGCACCGCCGACTCTAATCTGATTTTCAGTTGCTCACAGGTTATTTGTAATTGTACCTATCTAAACAACTTTCATTAAATTTGATTACATTAAGATGAAATATATTGTTTCCAGCTTAACAGAATCACATTTGTAATGTGAATAATGTGAACGTCATGTGCCGTGTGAAAGTCAATCTTTTTCAAAAACGATACCTCTTTCCACAATCTCTTTTGTCGAAAGCAGGCACTTGCCTTGTATAAAACGTATGTGTGTAGTACATACAATGGAAATCGTTTAACGTAAATACTTAATGCTGTCAATAGAAGGAAATGGTTTTTTTGCATCCTGCATTTCTGAGCATTCCCAACTTTACAAATAATATCTGAAAGCTAAAAAAGAAATGCAAAATGTTTGCAACTCCCTGATTATGTACTTGTAAATTTCATGAAATAGGTTAGAAATAATATGTAGTGAATCGTTGAAGTTTCACTGGACTCGATTTTGTAAATTAGTAGGGAAAGGCGTCTCACGTAAACTTTGTTTTTATAAATTGTATATTCCGATGCCACGGTATTGATCTCCCAGTGCAGTTCTTCCTATTTTCGTAACCTTTTTATCATCATAAATTTCGTTCAGGCTGAAACGTGCATTTATTTCTCCTAAAAATAGAATTTTTATTATACATAAAAAGGCCTTCGATATTCTAGCGTAATAAATTATTTTTATTAGGAAAATATATTGTCGGCTTCGATAATGTTCAGGTGTTCCCAATTTCATCGGATTGCCCGGATACCCTAATAATTTTTCCCGATGTCTTTGGCAATATAAACGATTTTATGGTAGTGGTGAAAGAGAGCAGAGATTTTTGAATTCTTTCTTCCAAAAATGTAAAATTCTGTATCTGTAAGGACAGATACAGAAACCTATAACAGAATTAAACTCCTCTAATTGTTTCTGCTTTACTCTGTATTATTGTTACTAATACGAGGTTCGCAAATTATAATTGTCGGTTATTTTTAATGTCCACAATCGCTTCACAAAATAAAAGCAAAATATTAGACCGTCTAGAAAGTACGGAATTTTAAAATTTCTGTCAATATATTGCTTATTACACATATTGTATTGTCATAGAATCGTAGTATTTTTATCAAAATCGTATTTTTCAAAGAATCTAACAAAAAAGTTACCACAAATGTTGAATGTTAACAATCTAAAACCCGTTTTAGACTATCACATTTCTTGTAACAAATTTGTTATCAAATTGATATAATACATATTATGTACTATCGATATAATAAAAAACTAGGACAACTTTTCAATCCAGTAGCCATGCGTTTCCATAATTTTATTATATTGAATCTTACTAACACTAAAAAAATAAATCCCAGAAAAATATTAACTACAGTTTATTTTTTACTGTACGCCGATCGATCAACAAGTCAAAAAACTTTTATCCCCTTCTAACTTTCGTGAAACAGTCTTGCGACTTTTGGATTGGTTCGGCCTTTACCTGATGAAAATTCATTATCACACTTAATGAAAACACTAAAGTGGCGAATTTTCACAATTTTTATTAGTTTTTAAACATGACAATTGTTTCGACGCACAGTGTCTTCGTCAGATGTGTACTGATTCAGTACTGATGTGTACTCATGTAGGTCACGTGACAGGTACTTCTCAAGTTGCGAGATCTGTACATGTCAAATTTTTAGCATGCAAATTCCTATGGCTACACTTAAAAAAACTCACTGTAGATATAATAATAGAATATTTAGAAAGAAGTAAAAGTTTAAATTTCCAATTTTGTTGAAAAAACAATTTCGAAGTATTATATCGTAATATTATAACGAAAATGAATATATTGACTCATATCTAAATAATTTCTCTAACATCAGAGGTAAACAAGCAATTCCAGCTTTCAGTATTCTGATCTTATGATTAAAGTTATACTGAACTAAAGTCGTGATTAAAATAAACAAGAAACGATATAGCTTTATGTCAGTTTAATGTGTAGGAGAGTAACGGACGAACGTGCCATGGAAAAATAGTATCTTATAATACAAGTCCATAGAGAGCCTTTAAAGCACGCGCGACGGGTTTAAGAGCGCGACGCGAGGCGGAGCGCTTTTTACGGCGCAAGTGCTTTAAAGGCTCTTATGTGAAAATTTGAATGACATTAAAATTTAAATTCATTTTATAAAGTTGCCTGTGGATCGCATTTTGAATCGTTGAAAACGTGGAGATTATAAGTGTTGTTTCCTAGGCAATTTTAAAACACGGCGTGCTTTAATCGCTCTTTTTCGCACGCTTTTTAGTTTTAAAAACAGAGATTTTGATGCAGATATAATGAAAAACACGTTATTAAATTAAATATAGAATGAGAATACGGGTCATTGTTTCTTATTGGTATTATGTATTTCATTAAGAAACATGAATCCTGAAACATAAAAAACATGTCTTTTTATATAAAACTTTGTTTGAGGTGATACTGTATTTTAAATGGTAAAGACGCAATTCATAACTGTCTTGAACCGAAAGGTGCTTTTGGACACTGGTTACGTAAGATTGTATGAGAAATAATATAATTTATGCACCATGTATGGTTGGAGTCATTTTTCAGTAGAGAATGATTTGCAGAACCCTGGCTCATAGGGTCGAGATTGCAGACATTTAAGACTGAAAAATATATTGCACTACTCGAAGTGCATTTGAGATTTTCCCACGACTTTAGGGTTTAAAAACCAACTTAGAATATTATTCATTTTTGTGTTTGATAATTCAGTGAAATTTATTCTGCTCTATAAAGTGGTATGGATTTCTTTGACAAGTTTACTTCCATTAATACACATTTATCTCATTCTTTTCGTTAGGACTAAAAAATATTACGTCCCATACCCACGGCCAGCCTTAATTGAATGTAAAAATGCCACTTACCATTGATCAAATAAATGTCGTGATGGTATACTTACCGAATAAGTACAGGAAAAAGCATATACTATTGTTTTATTTTGACATGAAATATTGCTTCATCCTGGAATGAATGATTGTGTATACATTATGATTCAAAAGGACCGCACTATCACTTGGAAGTACTTTACAACCATTTATTTGTTTTCAAAAATGTAAAGAAAAAATTTTCTACGAGTTTCCTTTAAGAAGATTTAGGCCTTGAAAGATGCGAATTTGATGTTCATTTTGTATTAATCAGATAATGTAATTTTATGTTTTTATTCATATAGGTAGAGGCATGTCAAATTTTCATTGTTATTAAACATAATTAATATTAAGTAATAAAGCAACAAAAACTTTATGGAAATATTAACATTATTTTAGATGTAAGGTCGGCAACAGTGCAAAATACTGGGTGTTACTATGGTTACCGTGGTCTGACATGTGACCTTAAATGAGCGTTTGCTTCTTTTAATTCCTGATTTTTCTAAATTCTTCTTGAAAGTTTACCGTATTTTTGGCAAGCATGCCGCGACCTACTCCTTCATCATATTTTTACTTAAGAAACTTAAGTATATCTAAATAAAATAAGGTATTAAGAAGTAACAATTATTATTGTGTCAAATTTGATTTCCAAACAATTCAGTGCAAATTCAGTTGTCAACAAAAATGAGGATACCTATGATCTATGGTTTCAAATTAGTAAGTGCCTCTACAAGGTGCAGCGTTGCCTATTTGTGATATCTTTAAACATTTATATCTAGAAAACCACGCACCGTAAAAATATTCTAAAAATATATTTGTGCTCCTATTAACGTTCTCTATTACTACCTAATCGGTGGTGCGATCCTTTTGAATCCTACTCTATAAGGACTACTTATCTCGATCTCGATACACTCACCGGCACAAAAAGCGACTCACTATTATTTTTTAAAATAAATAATCTGGAGACACATTTTTGTCTATTTTTTTCTGTTCATCAGTGAATTAGGACATTTTTAATAATTGGGAGAGCCATTGTCGTCATGGTAACTGAATTTTTTTGTTTAAATAAATTATTGAAAGTATCTACGCTGTTGTCAATATTGTGTTGCATTTGATTTTTTGTTTTCCAAACGTTTCCTAAATTCTTAATTTAATAATTTCTTTACATTTTGTCTTTAATAAGTCGTTTTCATGGCTTTTAATGCAGTGGATGCAGCAAGAGTAATTGCTTTAATTCAGGATGGCCGATCTCAACGTTACGTTGCACAAGTTCTTGGAACTTCACAACCATGTGTTTGCAGAACGTGGAGGCGCTTCTTGGAAACTAAATCTTACAATCGACGTTGTGGAAGAGGTCGTCAAAGATGTACAAGCGCCAGAGATGACAATTTTCTTACCCTAACGATTCTTCGCAACAGGAACTTAACCGCTGTTCAAGTCAGAAATCGCCTTGCAGAGGTTCGAGATGTGCATGTAAGTAACAAAATGATCAGGAAACACTTTAATGAACTTAATTGAATGACAAGAAGACCTGCACATGATCCAGAACTTAACAGACACCATAGAGTAAGTAGACCTGCATTTGCTCGTGAACATGTTCAATGGAATATGGAGCAGTGGAATGAGGTACTCTTCACTGATGAGTCTCGCTTTTGCCTACAAACGCCAGATGGTCGTAGAGAGTGTGGAGAAGGACCGGCGAACGGTATTCTCAATGTTACATCGTTCCTATACTACCTTTTAACGGAGGTTCGATTATGGTATGGGACGGTATTTCTGCAAACGCGCGTACTGACCTTATTGTAATGAATAGGGGAGTTATTAACGCGCAGAGGTACATTGAAGATGTTCTTCAAGATCATGTACTGCCTTTTGCCCCTTTTATTGGTGAAAATTTTGTGTTAATGCAAGACAATGCACGGCCACATGTCGCCAGAATTGTTAATGAATATCTTGACGCTGTTGGTATTAACTGAATGCAGTGGCCCCCGAGAAGTCCCGACATGAATCCCATCGAACATGTCTGGGACATGTTAGGAAGGAATATTAGAGCTCGCGTCTCCGCCCCAGCTACCCTTGAAGAACTGTCAATTGCACTTCAGCAAGAATGAGATGTACTAGATAACTTAGCGATTAGGCTCTTGGTGGAGTCTTATGCCACAACGTATGCAGGCTGTAATACAAGCTCGTGGAGGCAATACTCGATATTAATTAATTTAAAATATTCAAGTTTTTCATTTTTCTTTAAGTTAGAATTTCATCAGTTTTACAGTTTTATTACTTTTATTAAAATCTTGTTTGTTTTGTTTATTTTTTGCCTTATTTGACGTACTTCAACCAAGAATACTATAAATAACAATAATCAGTCAAAAATTACACACAAAATTTTTTTGTCGCAATAAATTACACAAACCTCAAAGTGAGTCGCTTTTTGTGCCGGTGAGTGTATATAAAGGTAATTTAAAAATATTAATAATGAGAAAGACACATAGTCTAACGTAAAACTTATAAATGCTTCCTAAGGTTTTCAAATTCTGATTATTTTTATTATTTATTACACGAAAATAAAATAGGTCAAGTTACATATTCATAACAAAGATACCGCACTTTGAGGAAAATATATCCAATATTCTAACAACAAATATGAATAAATCAAACTATCAACGATGTATTAACGTAAAGCCTGTTAAGAACGTAGAGTACATTCGCCAGTGTGATCAGCTTTAAGCTCCAGAGATACCAGACTTTATCGTCATATATGCGCAAGTGTAATACAGGAAATATGTAAGGCATGTGTAGCGGGAATTACCGTAATTCCGGTAGGAGTTGCTGCACTGAATTATGTATCGTGCAATTAATTCAAACTAAATTTTCCTTTATTTTCAGAATGCTCTTGCGCTGGCATGTGATGTCATCCTGCCTTGTGATAATATGGCTGTGTCCCGGTAATACCCTGTGTCCTTCGGAATGCTCCTGTCGCATGGATGAGAAAGGAAAGCGCAAGGTATCCTGTCTACAAGGAGGAATGACAGATCCGATACCCACTTTTAACATGGACTCCGGAATGGAAATTTTAGAAATATCTGCGCCCGACTCGAACTGGAACATGCTAACTTTAGGTGCGATATTTCAGAACTTTAAGAGACTGGAGGAAATCTTCATAACGAAGTCAAATCTAATGCAGATTGGAATGCACGCTTTCTGGGGCGTGCCTACGTTGAAAGTGCTGAATCTAACTTTTAATAATCTGAGTGTCTTGTTCGATCATAACTTCAGAGGCCTAGTGAACTTGGTGGAATTAAACTTAGACGACAATAGAATCGAAAGACTTCCCACGGGTGCGTTTAAACACTTATCGGAGTTAAGGATATTGACAATGCAAAGGAATTACCTTGAAGAATTAGTGCCTCGCCTGTTTCTAAAACTAAGTAAATTACAGGTGCTTAAAATTAGTGGTAATCCGCTTCAAGAACTTAATCCCGAAGTGTTCAAGGACGTGCCGGTAAGTTTACGAACCTTTCTTGTAAGTTTAAACCCCGTGACAACCCTAACTCGAAATTTAACTCATAATGAATTATCTGATTCTCGATTTAAATTTAATTGCCGACCGCGCTTCACTTAACTTTACAATTCTGAGGAAACAATAAGCAGCCAGTCGAGCTGCAGCGAAACTCCAGCAAAATTTCTAATTTAAACCGTTGAATGCAAGAGATAAATTAGCGAAATTGCTGCTGTCGGAGTGCTTTCTGTCCGAGCGTGCGATGTAAATGTACAGCAGATGAAATGAAATACAACCAAAAGCCTGGACAAAATTAAAATTGGAAACTCGAGCTGCTATTTTAAGAGAAAAATACAGAGCGAGAACTTAACATACACTAAATAGCAATGTTTTTACACCTGAACGTTTTTTCAATACAACGTGATGAATAAATATAATATTTTACGAAATAAGCTCTTTTAATTCAACGCTCTTTCGTAAAGAGAATCTTAAATTGGAAAGCTTAAAGCGATAAATAAATAATAAATCCCTTAAATGGAGCACACTTTGTAACCAGCAGGAGGTAGATGTTAACAAGGTGGTAAAACAAGGCCTCTCAATGTCGGTCATAATTCATGACCGTTTTGTTTTATTCGATCATAAACTTAGCATGTACGAGTATGGGCGCGGACGGACTTTTCTAATAAAACTTTTATATCAGCAGTGAAGAGGCGAACTCAGGCTCACTGGAAAAGTTGTGTTTACACACAAAATTCATATTCATTAAGCACGACCGGAAATGATCCGCGATGAATTCCGTAACGTTTAGATTAGCAAAAGTTTCGCAGGCGGATTTTGATTAAATGTACTTTGCTATGTCTAATGGGAGCTTGTTTCTCATTGAAAAGTTGTTGTTTGTAGAAAGAGTTACAGAAGTTAATTAAGGCGCTATTTGTAACTAAAAATGTTCAAATTTCAATGAAATTATGTCTACAAATGTTTTTAAATTATTATTGAGGGAATTTCGCGTTAAGAAAGTCTGGCAAAGATGTTGAGATATAAACACATAAAATGATAAAAAATGAAAGCTTTGACCTATCAAAACAGAGCAACATAATCTTAGCGCTTCGGTCCGCTGAATGAAAGGGAGACATGTTCTATTTTCTAACCTTTATTTCTTTGTCCAGTAGTCTTTTAAAGTATCCGACGAGACGTTTCAATTTTCAAGACATAATAATGCACTATACTTTATAGGGTGTAGGAAGATTGTCGTTTACTATGAAATCCTAGACCCAATTTTATAGTGATGTGAATGGTGATACTTTTCATATATAAAGCAAAATACTAAAATGGTACTTATTCAGCAGAATATCGAAAAATTAATAATATGAAGTACACTTTGTTGCTGTGCACGTTTTCAATTAAATTCAATACTTTGGTTTCTCTTTATGATTACTGATCGTGGTAATTTGCTTTAATTTTGTCTCAAAAATTATCACTGCATTTTGAATTTAACAGGAAAAATTAAATCACTACAATTTTATATAAACGAATTATAATTTAAATCATAGTTATAAATCATTGTTAACAGAGAACGTTTTCGGTATTGTTTTAAATAAGAATAGTTTCGAAGGAACTAAAATCAGAATTAACAGAATTTTCCAATATCATCGTAGCAATTGTACAGTTATAAATAAACTCTGTTCGATAAAGAGCTTTATAAAAAACTCATTTTCACAATTTGTTTCTATTATTATATTTTCATAATACTTAAAAGGTATTTCATTATATCTGCACTGTTTTCATGGTTGGTATGCCATACATAACAGCCGAGGCGGTTAAAATTTAGCGATCATGGCCGTATTTGGTCTATAGCTACAACCAAATCATACTCGTAATTTACGCTAATTATCGAACTTTGTCATTGCATATTTTTGTCAAAATAGGTATTTATTTCATCGTTTAGTAGTACGAAAACTATAAAACAACATACGGCCGATATGCGTATAACAAACTCGGATAATTATTTATAGCCTCGGCTAGCACCTCGGCCATAGAATTTATCTTTGTTTGTTATATGAAGCATATCGGCATAATACCGTTATATGTATATGTATAGTATTTCATGCGCAAGAAGATTCTGGGTGTATAATGTTCAAGCTCTAATATCTAGTATGATCACGACTGATCGGTTAAATAAATTTTTTGTCCAACAGTTGCATGTTTTTAGGTGTTTTATACGTTCGTTCTGAGTGACTAAAATCAAATTTCAATCACTAGCGCAAAATGTGCAAGATCAACAACTATCCATAACGACCGACCATGACTGCTTGACGTTTCAAGTAATGTCACTTCAAAAATATCTTTTCAAGATTCTTTGTTCTTAAAAAATGCAACTGTTGGACAAAAGGTCGTATATCACACGTGAACGAAATGCAATTTTACACTTATGCATCGCACTCGTGAGCCAAAATTCTCACTTATGTATAATTTTGCATTTCTCTCACTTATAATATAATCTACTATTCTTTCACTGGAATGCAGTCAAGTGGACAAAAAAAGAAACCCTTTTAAAGTTTTTACCGAGCTTTCGGAATATTTTATTCCTGTCTCAAGGTTCCTTTAGTGAGTAATCAAAGAAGTTATTTCAAGGAAAAGTATTTGTAACATAATTTAGGGTCCAAAATTGAGTCAATTTTCAAAATTTGATTGGTTGTTTTTGAAAATTGATTCAATTTTCCAAATTAATTTCAAAGTAAAATTGAAAATTGAATCTATTTTCAAAAACAGTCAATCAAATTTTTGGAAGCTTATTGAAGCTTATTTAGAAATTAATGTGACCCTAAATTATGTTACAAATACTTTTCCTTGAAGTAGCTTCTTTGATTAGTTGATTACTCACTAAAGGAACCTTGAGAAAGGAATAAAATATTCCGAAAGCTCGGTAAAGAAACTTTAAAAGAGTTTCATTTGTGATATAAAAAATCACAACTTTTCCGAAAAAATAGGCTTGATGATTTTTTTGGAGAATTTATGTTATACTGCAGTGAAAATCTGAACAATTGGTTCCTGGGGAACAGCTTCAATATTTTCGTTAATTTTTACTTGTTTTCGTTTTCAATTTCAAGATTATTATTAAAAGAAAATAAAATAACGATGTATTTTTGACTTGTAATAATCTATTTTTTCCGAAAAATTTGTTGTGAAAAGTACTAACATTTTTGCGTCACCATTTTGTTGACAAGAAGAATTATCAAAATCTGCATAAATTAACGACGACGTAACAGCGGAAGAACAAATGCCGATCAAGAAAAGTTTTTACACTAAACTGTGTCTTTTTAAAATTAAAAATATGCCTGTTTCAGGATTTTGCATAAAAACCTTAAATAAAGAAATTGTGACCTTGATGCGGGACTTTATCACTATCGTGTATAATTACGTCATTGAACAAATATACATCACAAAATAGGAGACAAAGAGAAATGCCATTAAAGTTGTGGATGCAAGAGCAATAGAAATTAGAAATGTAGAACTAAAAGACTGAGAATTGCAACTTAAACTGGTTATCACACAATCCCAAGATTTTTCTCGAGATTCGACACAAAAAATCTGAGTAGGCTGCATTACAAGCTCCAAATTCCATAAGCTGCTCAAGGAATCATGAGGATTGTTACCACTGATAAGTTATTAGTTGTTGTTTGACTTCGACCAATGTTAAACAGAAGGAATGCAGGAAACCCAGAATAAATCCGATCATTCGACGCATAAAAATTCAGTCTGTCACGTTGAACTCATATGCAACAGTACAGACTTGAACCCAGATTTGCAGATAGTCGTTTGCACCAGTGCTGGGAACCGAAACCGGTTTTTTGGATAATCGGTTAATCGGTTCTGGATATTCGCGGTTTTTAAGAAAACCGAAAACCGGTTATCCGGATAATCGGTTACAGTTATTCGGATAACCGGATATTCGAATATTATCGGTTTTTTGAAAAATCGGATATTCGAATAACCGGTTATTCGGATAACGGATATTCAGATATCCGAATAACTGGAAATTCGAACCAGATGTCATAATGAGTTTTTTTTTTTTTTTAATTTAATGATCTAGTACCTATTAGGAAAAAAGTACGTGTACATAGTTACGTATTTATTTAGTTAATTGCTTTTATTATAACGTATTTGCGTATTTAATCTCAGCGAATTCTATAATTACAATACTTGCAGTACCTAGATATTTTCTGCATTTTCTAAATATGTCGTCTCGCAACAGAAATGTAGCCAGCAGTTGAGATTATGCAGGTTTAGCAAAATTCAATGCGGCTAAAACCTATGGCGAACACGTTTAATTTTAAAGAGAATAAAGCTGCCTTTTCACAAAACGTCTAGTCATAGACGCGTATAAATTTGTGCTGGCAACCGAAATCGGTTTTTTGGATAACCGGTTAAACGGTTTTGGATATTCGCGGTTTTGAAGAAAACCAAAAACAGGTTATCCGGATAATCGGTTTTTGGATATTCGAGTAGTAAGTTTTTACCATTATTTGGATAACCGATTACATCCGAAACAGATTTTTAAAGAAATCGATTAACCTCATTAACTCAAAATATCTCAAAAATGGTGCAATTTAGAGATAGGGAAATATATTGAGAATTACATATTTACCTACTCCATCTCAAAATTTAAAAATAAGTTCTAACTTATTAAGATCAAAAATTGAACTGTCTGGTAGAGGAATCGGTTCTGTTAAAGAATATGTCCATAAGCACACAATATTTTCCACGACATAAATAGTTAATTTAGCTCACACTAAACGTATTTCTGCAATAAAATTTGCGGATTATCCGTAAATTTTGGAATTATTGCCTTTAAAAAGTAACGATTTTTATGGACATTTAAGTAGCGACATCTTTCGATCGCTTGTTGACCTGATATTGCAGTAGGATTGACAAATTGAAGCCAGTCCGCCACATAATAAGTCATCCCAATGCAAGGCGGCCAAAACCGATTTACACCGATTTTTAGGTTATGTTCGAACATATTTATAGATATTTTCGAATGGGTTATTCTTAAAACGTGCTGATAAGAGAAGAAAAGCCTTTTCTTGAGTACCTAAGTGTATTTTAAGGGAGAGAAACCTTTTTACATAAAATTTTTTATAGTAGGTTCATTTAAATAGTTATCTGACGGCTGGCTTATCAGATTTTGGTTGTGAAATTATGTATGTACCTACCTAGTTGGCGAGCATTACACAAATAATTTTTGTGGGATAGGCTTTCAGGGGTAATGTACTAGTTTGTCGTTTCAGACGGACAGCGAATGTATTAACGGAAAGGAGACCTTTATGTCTAAATTTTAAGGTAAGGGAAAACTTTGGGTATAAATTTACACACAAAGATTTCCCTTTCCTAAAAATTTAGCATTTAGGTGTAAATTTATAACAAGGGTTTCCTCTCCCTTAAAATTTACACACAAAAGTTTCCCACCCCTTTTAGAACACATACAAAAGCTTCCCATCTCTTTTAGAACACACACAAAAGTTTTCCATCTCTTTTAGAACACACACAAAAGTTTCCTTTTCCTTAAAACACGTACAAAAGTTTCCCTACCCTTAAAACTTACACACAAAAGTTTCTCTTCCCTTAAAATTTACCCACAAAAGTTTCCGTTCCCTAAAATGTACCTATTTATACATAAAGATTTCCCTTCCCTTAAAATATATAAAATATATTTATATATAAAGGTTTTCTTTCCCTTTTTAATTTAACACATTCGCTGCTCATTTAAATACACATACATAGGTACTACCCCTGAAAGCCAATCCTATAAAAATTATTTCTGTAATGCCTAAATAACTGTAGGTTGTACATTTTCACGACAAACGCCCGATGGGCCAGCTCACTTTAACTAACATTATATAGATCCATCCATCGCTAAATATGCCACTGTAGTCCCTTTAAGGAGAAAATGCCCTTGGGATTTTATAGTTAGTGCTGGCATGAAATTCTGTCGTTTAAATCTCAAACCTTTCTTTTCTTAATCTTTCAATTTGGGAAAGAAGCTAAATAGAAAATTGCAAAATAAAATCTGTAAATCTGGATTCATCATGCGTTACCGGATATTACGACGGAGCCTCATAATTTGCCGGGTATGATGGGCAACATATTATAATAAAATATATTTACACTAAAGTTTCTCTTCCTTTTATGTCACAGAAAATGTAGAACATTTATGGATATATTCTTTATCAGACCCGAGGAATCTAGTACCCATTAGAAGATGAGATAATTGGTGACATAAATTTTGCGAACAATATAGGTGTGTTTATCAATCCTTATCATTAACTAGTGATTTATACATATACAGTATATCCAAGATAATATTCCGAACATGTTATAAGATATATGCAAATTTGTAAATGGGATAAACTGCAGACAATCAATAGGATAAATAAATATAAATCAATCCTGTAAATTTTAAAAATTCCTTATACTTTTGGAATTAAACTACGCAAGTTAAATCTTTTGCTGTAACTTCTTTACGTACTGCACTTTCCTCCCCAGAATGCATGCACTGGTACTTTCAAAATTCACCCAGCTGATACCGTTTCTGAATAATGAATCTTAACTTCATGACATATTTATAATTGTCTTTTATTTTACTTATATTGGTATAGCATTTGCAATAATTATTTTTAAAAGAGTCTTTAAAAAACACGAAAATAAAATTTTGCTCTAAATCACGTTAATAAGTCGTAAAAAAAAACTAAACAGGATAAAATTTGATATGGATCAGTTTGATTTTGCAGGTACTGAATTATTAAAGTAAAGGCTGCGCACGAAAAAAAAAAACAATGAAAATTATCTATAAAGATAATTTTAAAAATTTTTATGCAAATCGGTTTTGATTACAGCGGATTCCTCAAGCAGGCTCTATACAGCTGTTTCAGGCCTAGTTGGGCCTTCGTCAGCAGAACTGTAGCTCGTGAACTCCACTGCAAACCAAACCGATCTGTCCTAGGTTATTACTTTCAAGTCGCAATAACCTAGGACAGATCGGTTTGGTTTGCAGTGGAGTTCTCGAGCTACGGTTCTGCTGGCGAAGGCCCAGCTGAGCCTGAAACAGCTGTACAGAGCCTGCTCGAGGAATCCGCTGTAATCAAAACCGATTTGCACAAAATTTTTTAAAATTCTCATATGCTTTGACAGCAAGCATGGCCGCCTTGCATGTATGTAGCGAACTGGCTACTGTCAATCCTACTAAGGTTACTATATTTAGAAGGTACCGCCATTCATTTCCGTGGCTTCGTCCCCCAAATTAAAAAGGACGCGATGAAATGCTAAAGAAGAAAAAAGATAGATACATAACAAGTTACTGTTGCCAAGGAGTTTATGAATGAATTTGATTAACCCCAAATTAAAAGAGATAGAAAGTTGGCGCTACCTTCTCGATAGAGTAACCTTAAATCCTACTGCAATGTCAGGTCAAAAATGGATCGAAAGATGTTGCTACTTAAAATGTTTATAAAGATAATATAATAACGGAAGGGTTAATTCCAGGAAAAAATAACAATAAAAGAAGTAAATAACGGCTTAGCTGGCAAGGAAAAGTAACTGTCGACGTACGTTTCGGTCTTATTAGACCTCATCAGGACAGTATAACCTAGGTGTAAGTTGTTGACACTTGGAGATAGAAAACAACAAATGAAGCAACAGACCAGGAGACCGAATGCACATTTGCTGCAACCACTTACACCTTGATTATACTGTCCTGATAAGGTCTAATAAGACCGAAACGTACGTCGACAGTTACTTTCCTTGCCAGCTAAGCCGTTATTTACTTCTTTTATTATAAATATAATGTTCGTAAAATAATAATGTCATGTTAACAGTTAAAAATAATTTAAAAATTTTAAGCTCTTATCAATTAAAATCATTGGGTCATGCAAAAAATAATATATACACCTCGTGAGTGAACTATTTTTCCCCTCAGTATTTTGTAGAACCTTCGGGCTGCGCCCTCGGGCTACAAACTACACCTCGGATAAAAATCATACACTTCACTCCCTTGATGTATAATCTACTATTAGGGAAGAGTTGTAAATTCTAGCAAGATAGTGGATTGACTGCTATCCTGCTAGAAATTACAACTTGACAGCTTTTCCTAAGTTCGCAGTCGCGATCAGAAGCCATCATAATAATTTACTATTATATCATACATTATTTATTATATCATACCGTATTATTAAAGCGCTTTAGCAACGGAACATGTAAATATGCAAAGAAGTTTACAAAAAGTTTTCTTTAAAAGCACATCTAGCATCATTGATGAAACTTTCACATCTACAGTTTGTTTATATTTATCCTTTTCGGAATTCCTATGAGAATTCCGAGAACTGCATATTTGCTCTAAGTTCTTTTAACCGCACCGACGTGCACTTAAATATTTATGTCATAATCCTAGAAGCATTCTAATATAAAAGGAACGAGGTAATATATTAACCTTTATTTATTTATAAGTGACTACATTGTCTTACAATTTTCACGATCACGTACTTTTCGATATATTTCTCAGAGAAATTAGGAAATATGTGAGAGACGGAGATTTCATAATTATCATGTGGACAAAGAAGTACTAACATCGGCTAAAATTACAGTAAGCAATAAAACAACAATAAAAAATGTAAAAGGGTGTGATGTAGAGTAGAAAATAAAAAAAGGAATATGACATCTTCAAATTATTTATACTATCCTTAATTTGGTGACATCAAGTAGATAAAATTATCAGTGATTTTCTAGGGAATTCTTCTTCATTTGTCTTGGAAAAGGATCTGTATGTGTTAAATTGTTTATGTCAGTACCAGTCAAGTTAAACTCCTACCGTAGTGCGCCTTCCTAAAACGTCACATGCGTGTTAAATCGAACTTAGATAGATATCTGTCTTTATTCGGCTGTTAGTTATTCCTTTACGTAATCATATAATAAACCTTAAACAACATAGGAAGAAAATTCGACACATAAGGCAGGTACAGTAAACCCTCGTTAAGAGGGACCCGATACCGTCTTGTTTGTGTTATAAAAATTCCACATTTTCTATTCTCCAAAACTAAAACACATATTTACTGACTATGAAGGAACGAAGAAGCAATACGAATCAACATCACTGAGGAATATATAGCCTAGATCAACGATTTTCATAAGCGTGCCAACTAAGTTGAATTCTGCCACTACATAGACAAGTATCACATGTGTCCAAAGCACTCGACAAGTACAAGATTTTGACCTATAAGCGCTGCCAAAAACAAACGGAAAAAGAGGTTGATATACCTATAAGAGGGGAGACGTGTACGAGATAAAGCCTTCCTCGCAGAACAAACAGGAATTATAGTAAGTTACTTGAAACATACCTAAAATTACAAAATAATTCCTAATTCCTAAAGCTACCAGTTTTCTGTTTTCCTGGGAATGTCCTCGTAAGTTTTTATACGAAATTAAAAAACTATTGTAAGAAATAAAGAACCTACAATTTACAAAACACAACAAATACAAAAAACCTTCTTGTCAATGACAAGACTGAGTGTCTGTGGGATTCGCAAGAATCCTAACTAAGTCACAATTGAAGACGTAAGTGGAGAAAAAAATTAAGTTTTATGTATAAACCAATTATTTAAACTTTTCAACTAGTTTTTTTTTTTGCTCTTTTGTGCAATAAATGGTATCATCCTATTCGTTGGAATGTTATCTCCCGTGTGGTATAACCACCGGTAGTGTACGTGGAGCGACTGTGTGTTAATTCGTCTTTTTATCTGTTGTTTCTTTTGAAGTGTTTATCGTCATGCCGGAAAAACAGGCATGTAATTTGTGCTCTACCATTGTTACTCGACATGCACCAGCGATATCATGTCTATCATGCAAAAAACTTTCGCATATCAGTTGCGCCAAGCTACCATCGGAGTTTAATAAAGTTCCAGGAGCTTTCTGGAAGTGCTCAGATTGCGCAACCATGCCTTCTGTGAGTAGTATCTCGGCAAGTAGCAATGTATTGGAGAAGATTCTAACAAGACTTGATAACATTCAATCAGACATTGCGGATGTCAAAAGACAGCATGTCGAATTTACAGCATCCCTGGAATTCTATGGGCATAAGATTGATGACTTCAATGAAAACATTAATTCCTTCGAGATCCAGATGAGAAATATTTCGACACTTGAGTCTGAGGTACAGTCTCAGAAATCTGAGGTTGTTAGTCTTAAGCAAGAAGTTGATAATGTACAACAACGTTCGCGCATTAGCAACCTGGAAATTAGTGGTATACCCGAGGCTCCAAATGAATCTGTGACTAATGTTGTCATGAACTTATTGAGGGCTCTCAATATTGATGCCTCTGGGATTATTGAAGCTTGTCATGGAGTGGCGCATATGGATTCCAAAAATCAGCAACCACGTGCGATTATTGTGAAGTTTAATGGACGCAATAATAAGAAGAACGTATTGGCTGCGATAAGGAAAAGAAAGAAAGGGCTTGAAATTAAACGAGTTTGGAATATCCGGCGATAATCTTCCAATTTACATAAACGATCACCTTACGTCTAAAAATTAAAACTTATACAGATCCGTACGGAAATGGTGCAAGGTGAATGGAGCTACTTCCTGGACTAGGGACTGTAAGATTTTCTAACGGCACCCCAAGTCGGGGAAAATTCATCAAATTTTCGATGTGGACTTGCTGGAGAAATTCTCACAAAATTTGTAACTTAGCTGTATTTATTCTTTACGGATCTTTTTTTAACATACCAAAACACCCGTGGTTTGCGTACCAAATTAAATCAGTTTTATTTATCCACTTTGAGTAATTCTGCAGATATTATCTGCCTCACGGAAACTTGGCTTAAACCGGAGATTCTTAATGCTGAACTATTTGACTTAAATAGATATTTGACTTAAATAGATATGTAGTATTTCGCAAAGATCGCGACCCTGTAGTGAGTGGTAAGATGGATGGAGGTGATGTTTGGATTTCTGTAAATAAGTCATTAAACTCATACGTCAGTAATGATTGGTCCTCGCAAGGAATATGCGAAGATCTGTGGGTTACGATAAACATGAAAAATAGTTCTAAGTTACATGTATGCTGTGTTTATATTCCTCCACATACAAGTTGTGAGAATGTTACGTCACATCTAAATAAGGTCACAGAAATTGTTCAACTAAATCCTAATGATCAGGTTTATTGTTATGGGGGATTATAACATGTCTCGGTTATTATCAGAGAGATGCGGAAAATAGTTATCACCTCCCACTATTTTTACATGCGGCAGTAGCGCCGAGCGCGGTCCTCATTCGAGCCGTGTAGACTTCGCAGTATTGCTGATATATTGAAGAGGATCGTTTGAGCTTGAAATTACACTTGCAGGCACATAAAAAGTTACTGTTTTGTAGGCGTATAATTTTGTTAACTGCAAAACAAACAAATCTTACCCAAGAAATTTTAAAATCACTACTTACTTATGCAAGTACATAGTTTACTTCTGTTAGAGTCGGATATCTAAAAATGATTTTCAACTCTTCGCACAATTTTTTTATAGGCAGTCAAATTCTCGCAAAATTTCATTGCAGTGATTCATTCTTCAAGCCGAATAATAAGGCGGAGTAATAGAATAAAGCATACCTATGCATTAAACATTTTAAATAAATCAAAAACAAAATTCATACTTTCAGCGTAAAACTGAACCGTGCGATGTGGTTAGTAGCCACGTTGTTGTATCGAACGCACGGTTCGAGCGTACGGCCATAGCTTACGGCACTGGACAAACATGCGATCTCGATTTGTGATTCTGGTTGGTGATTCCGTGACGTTTCAACATTTTTAGCATCTCTCTAGTTATTATGGTCATATGATAGTGATAAGAAACATTTCGTTGCTTCTAACGTGACCGACACCTTCGGAGAAAATCTAGCTGATACTTATAGTTTTCTAGATTTTGGCCAATATAATGGTATAGTCAATGTGAATAACAAAATACTTGATCTTGTCTTTAGTTCTCTGACTGATGTTACTGTTCTAAGATGCACTACCCCATTTGTGTCAGAAGATCCTCATCACAAATCTATTGATGTACTTGTAAAGATTCCTAATAGAGCTGACTTTAGAGGTAAGTTACTATATTCTTCCCTAAAATTTACATTAATCGAAAAATAAGTTTGGTTGATTGGAATCATGAGCTAACCGTGCGCAATACTGCATTGGCTGCACATTATTTCTATAACATAATTTTATTAGATATTATCATTAAAGAAAATATTCCTCTCATATCTCAGTGCGGTAATTATCCTGTCTGGTATTCTCTAAATACCGTCATTTTGATTAAGGAGAAATTTAAGTTTCACCAGACTTGGAAGAAATATAAAAACCCTATTGATTATGAAACTTTTTTAAGCTTACGACGTGAGGTCAAAATTACTATTAAACGCTGTTTGCTATTCGAACGCCTGAACGGTCCAGTGGTAAGAGGACCGGCCTTGCAACCGCATGGTCGTCGGTTCGAACCGCACTCGGGATTTTTCTCGGGGGTGGTCGGTATCGACTTCAGGTACCCTTCAGTGTTGGGGATAAAATTCGATACTGCTTCCCCTTGAACGGCGAGAAGGTTGGAAGTAACAAAGCCATGGAACACTTTACACACACTCAAATACACTCCCGCTCCTGAGGTCCTGACAAGTCTTTGACTTAGGACCCCGTTGGGCAACCACCACAGATTTTAAAAAAAATGATTACGGAAACTATGTCTACAAAACTGAATCACAAATAAAACAAAATCCCAAGGTATTTTGGTCATTTGTTACAAATAAATACAATTCTAATTCTATTTCTAAAGTAATTAATCACCCAGGTGGTGCTGCAACCACTGATGAAGATATTTCTGAAGCTTTTTCTAGATATTTTTCTTCTGTCTTTGAACCGTCGAATACTAATGCTGGATTTCACCAACGTCACTTAACTTTAATCATCGATTAAGAATTATTATTCCTACACCTTCAACACATGTACCATGGTAACGTTTACTTTTAACGGATGAATAAATTTAAGTAACGTTGGTGAAATCCGCCATTATTCAATAATTCAGTCAAGACATTCGGAAAATTCCTTCGAAATAAATTATATGTCGGCGAGGCAGATTGAAAGGGCAATAGATAACTTAGATACTAACAAAGGTGCAGGATCTGACAACATTCCTCCAATTTTTGTTAAGTCATATAAAAAATCATTACTGTTACCTCTCAAAATATTATTTAATAAATCGCTTTCAGAAGGAGTTTTCCCTTCTGTTTGGAAAATTGCACATGTGATTCCAGTTTATAAAAGTGGTGGCAAATGTGATGTGTCTAACTACAGGCCAATTTCTTTATTGTGCACAATGGCAAAAAATTTTGAAGCTATTATTACAGCTGAACTATTTTTATGTGCAAGCACATAATCCCTGTTGGACAGCATGGTTTTTGCCCTGCTCGTTCTGTCACTACAAATTTACCTCCATTTATTTAGTGTGCATCTGAAGCTATGTGCAGCGGTCATCAGCTGGACTCTCTGTACACAGACTTCTCCAAAGCATTTGATAAAGTTCACCATCCTACGTTAATAACTAAATTGGAAAATGTTGGTGTACATGGTAGACTATTAAATTGGATCACTTCTTACTTAGCAAACAGGTCACAATGCGTAAAAATAAATGGTGCAGTATCTGCTTCAGTCGGTATTACCTCTGGCGTACCGCAAGGATCGCACTTGGGTCCTTTACTTTTTTCTTTATTTATTAGTGACATTGGTACGTGTTTTAGCCATTCAAAAATCGGTCTTTATGCGGATGATTAAAAATTTTTAAAGTAATAACTTGTATAGACGACTGCGCGCTCTTGCATATGGATTTGTTAAATTTTCATAGTTATTGCTTGCAAAATAGATTGTTCTTGCATATGACTAAATGTCAATATATTACTTTCTCCCGATCTGCTAATTACATAGATTACAATTACAGTATTAGAAATTGTTACCTGAAACGTTGTCAATACGTTAGAGATTTGGGGATCTTTTTGGACAGCAAGCTGTTTGACAAGCACATTGAAGTTGTTGTAAAGGACAGTCTGCGCAATATAGGGTTCATTAATTATGCCAGTCACTCACCTATTGCTTTACTACAGTTTCATTATATTAGGTACTTTTGCCATATTGACCTTTTCAATGTTAGTTTTACAAAAGCAAAAAAGCTAGGAGTTTTGGTCTTTAAATAGTTTTCAAATAGCACTAAACGAAGGAAAACAAAAATTAAGTAATTTAAATACAGCTTGTGAATTTAAACTCTTATTTGTCTTGTTTCTCTTAGTTGAAAATCTTTAAGTTAAGTTAAAACCTGCTGTTTGGCATACCATTTTTGTACTATTTTTCAGTGTCACTCTGTTATTTGATCCTGTGTACCTGTTGAGTGGCCTTATTATTAAAATAAAAAAATAAAATAAAATAAATAAAACATCTTTATCCACTGAACTTCAAACGAAGAAGAGGTGCTGTTATGAATTACAGTTATGTAATCAATGACATTATTTATTTTTTTTTACAAACCACTAAAACATTTTAATTTAGGATTTTCGAGATTTGGAACAGTAGCCACATCCTCTGTTCAAGAGAAAAAGTAATACTTGTATCTTGAATGAGTGATAACCATACATACCGAAATTGAAGAGCCATATTTAGTATAAATAAAACGCTTTCAATGTTAACAATTTAGTTAGCGGCATTGTTGATATATTAAGCAATGTTTTTGTCAATGAATGCCTTCTATCTATATTTTTAGTGAAAGAAGGTGTTATGTTTCACACATAACACCTGCATCCCTGACAACTAAATACTGATGATGAACATAACACCTTTAGCAAGTCGTAATTCCTCAAATTTAATTAAAATTAGGTATTTCGTATATGTTGAAAGATAGATTTATGTCAGGGTTGAATAAAAAGCCAATGAAACCAATAATCTCAAAAATGCGACATGATACCTTTATCCAGTCATGTCTTCAATTGAAGGGGTAGTGGATAAAAGTGATTCCCGATTAAAGTAAGCTATAAAGTTGGCGATACGCATACAAGAACACAGTATAAGAATATACACAGATAGTTATACTCAAGTATAACTATCACATTTGCCATTTTGCTTGATAGCTACCGATTAGCAAATTATACGCCATTCTCTTTGTAATGAGTAATGAGTAACTAATTGTGATTTTTTGTTCTTCTGTTGTCTTACAAAAGCTATGGAATGAGAACATAATTTAATTTTAATTTTATAATATAATTACATGAGAACATTTAAATAAGATTCTTTCATCTCATGTAAAAAAATATACGCTGAATTGCGTAATTGGTTTTTCGGTTAAGTATCTGAAAAAACTCAGGAACTATTTTTTTTCTTGCTTTTTCCGTACTTGCTAGTAATGAATCATTGAAACTCCCTTAATTGAAAAAAATAACTAAAAAATCTAATTTCCTGTATTTTTTATTGAATTAATTCCAGCGAGACCCGGTCCAGTCAAACAAGTTGTGTGCTTTACTGAAATTGCAGCAGCCCATCGTCGCTGGTTCTTCGGAATACGAATACATGCCGAACAACTCCGGATGCTTGAAATCGTAATTTGCTTTGAAACGTTAAGGTCTAACTATCCCGGAAATGTACGAGTGCTGTTTAATTATATCAACTCGGCGCAGAGTTCCCGGTTCTTTGCGAGGCCGTTTCATATTAAATCTCGTTGCCCTGAAAACTGTTCAAATAGAATTATGATTTCGGAGAGTTCCGAACGCGAATGCGGACAAGGCAATTACTTTCCGCGAGCGGTGATGATTAGGCAGCGTTTGGAAGTGCATCGCGTCCAATTTATCCACATAAAGCACAAGCTAGGGCCTCACTTTTTGCTCTTCTTTTATTGTACCATGATTTCAATAAAAGCGAGCTTAAACTCGCTTCTAGTGAAACTGCTTTCAATTGGCGTCCCATTTTTCCCGCATATCCGTTTTGATCGACATTATCTGCATCTCCATTAACATGTTAGATAACTTTTCCTTTATACTGAAACTTTTAACATTTTTATATTCTTTCCTTCGAATTACATCACGAGGGCCACTTTTTCTACATTCATAAAACCAAAATTTACCTATAAAATATTTGGTTACTGAAAATTAACATAACATAATACAATATCCAGGCCTATGATGTATCATTTTAACAGTTATGTTATCTCAGTTGCATTTGGAAAACACCTCATTTGTTAAAACTTATTCGTCAAGATCAAATGAAAAAAAAAACTTGAGCTGCAGCTTGCTCATGTAATTCCAGTACTAAAAAAAGGTGACAATACTTTACCTGAAATCTACAGACCTATCGCTCTCTTAAGCATTTTCTCGAAAGTGTTCGAAAAGATAATGTTTAATCAGCTTATGGATTATATGAAGAAGTTCAACTTACTTTCGGACTCTCAACATGGATTCAGAGCTGGAAAATCTACAGGAACAGCAGTGGCAGCTTTATTGACTAAATACACCGCGAACTTGATAAAATTAAATATGTAGCAGCGATTTATTATGACTTTACATGTGCTTTCGACACAGTGGTTCCTAGTATTATGAAACACAAACTATTTCACTTGACGTTAATTGAAAATGGCGCTGTGATATATTTCGTTTCCGATTTTTTAAGTAAGTGGCACCACCGGAGAAACACTTGAACTAATAAATTGCGCGGGCCCGATAAAAAAATACACGCTGTCTAGTAGGTCGTGAACGAATTAAATTGCAACGGCATTCGTTTCTGATTGGCCAATAAATAGGTTCGCAACCTCATTTTGGTCGCTAAGACAACCTCCGGAGCAAACACAAAAGGATTGCCCTTCGACAAATAAGACGCAACTGTGCTCATCACTGATTCTAGCAAGCAAACAGGGCAGTGGCGTAGAGTTACCTAATCCCTAATCCCGAAATTACGGTATAGGCATAACGCTGGTCAGTTCAGTACTGCATAGTCCTCGCCAACACAGTCCGCCCGCCCTCTGGTGCTGAATAGTCCTCGGCATACACACACTTCGCCACTATGCTGTATAGTCTTTGGCAAATACACACTTACATACTCAATCGATCTAGGCCACTTAATTTGATGGGTAAGAGAAATAAGGATCGACGTCAACAACGGGACATCCTTAAAGACTTCTTTCTCAAGTTCATTTGCTTGCCCCGGTCTCTCCACTACCTGCGACACCGTTCTCTAAGAAAAAGAAGCAATCAGCGTCGACCTAAATGCCCAACAAAACTACGACACTTCTTGATTCTCATCGATTTTGACCAGCCAGAGATGTACCAGCGAGTGCACCCCTGTTACGGTTATTTTTTTATTATTATTTATCGTACTCTATTTCGCTGGGAGCTACGTTTGTTATTTCGCGAAGCACGTATTTCGGCATTCTGTCCACCTACCTTGGTTTGCCTTCTGATGTACGCCGATGCAATCGCTGTGCGGACCTCGCGCCCATCGCCGCGCCCGTTTCCTTGCGGCATTTGTGGCCGTTTGTTGTCTACGAGCGTTTGTTTACATTTGGTTTTGACAACGCAAAACTAGGCAGGGTTGCCAACCGTCGAATTACCGACGTGCATGTTTGGCGTGTCGTATTCTTTCTTTCGCACGAAGTTAAAAATTAATTTTGTTGCATTCCCCCTTTCTCACTTAGGAACGGATTTTCTGTCGGTTTTTCTTGTAGAGAGTTTAGTTATGTTGTGTGATTTTCGGTTGGTTTCCTGATTCTTTCTAGAACCTTCGTCTGACGTCACATTTCCGGGGTGTGGCTGGGACCCATTTTTGGTTGCGAGCATTATTCATCATCGTGCCGCGTGTGTTCATCTCCGTAGGACGTCTCCTTTGGTGAATTGTGAATTTCGTGTTCCATTTGGAGTCTCGTTAGAGGATTTTTGTCCACGGATGTTAATGGGCTGTCAATTGATTTGAAGCCCCTCGCTTATGCGGATTTGATTTCATCGAACACCGAATTTTTCGGCACTCCGTAAACAGGCTTCCCCATTGTTATTTTCTCGGCTCGTATTTTTATGCGAGGTGAGTTGCTGTTGTCTATTTTCGTTTGTGGAATTCGTAGCTCGGTATTTTGTGTTAGCGTTTCTATTGCGATGTTATTTTTCTGTCCTTTCAACAGCAAGTGGTACGAGGCCGCCATTTCACCAAACACGTGGTTGACTACCGATTTTTAAATCGCCACGCGGACCTCTTTGGGCCCCTGAACGGCTGGGAGCTTCTTAGCCCCCTTTTGTACGTGTCCCACCGCCGCTAGAATCGCACCGACTTTTGGGGTTGGATAGCCACACTCGACCACCCCCCTATTGACGCCGTATCCGATCTGTCGACCGCCTGACCGAAGGGAGAAAAGGGATTGTTTGGTATCGTAAACTCAATTATTATTTCTTTCTCTTCTTCTTACAAACCTGGCGTTCTGCAGTGCGTGTGTGCTTCGCAACCGTTCGCTCTAGTTTTCTTTTTGTGTTCGCGATTGGTATCACCTTTGTTTTGTATTTACTCAATTTAAAAATTTAATTAATTCGTAAGAGGCATGACCTCTTTTATTTTATGTCATTTATATTTACTTGTACTTGGTTTTGTTGCTAATTTTTGAAATTTAATTTTTATTCGTAGTTAACATCCGTTGGCTTTCTAGTTTTTTTTTTCCTATGATACACCCTTTTAACATTTTGCTCTTTTATGTAATTTAATTTAAGATAGATTTTCGTTGCGTTTGACGCACCGAGTCTTGAGCGCTGCTCACATATTGCGTGTCCCTCCTTGTTCTTTTTTCTGTTAATATACTGTTTGTTAACTTCTTACGCTGGGGTTTTCTTTCACCTTGGTGGGGTTTGGGATCATTTTCGTTCTGCTTTGCCCTTCTGGCGAGCCATTTGGCATTGGAGCTCTACCCAGTGTTATATTTTGGACCCTCTCCTAGCGTCGGTTCATGACCTTGGGGATCGTTGCATTTCGGCTAGGTGGCGCCCTAATAAATTGTAATTTCGGGATCGTTCCCCCTTTGTACGGGCTGACAATTGTGCGTCTTAATTATCGCACTGCACGGCCGTCTTCGCTGAGCTACTGGGACGGCAGCGAATCCCTCCAAAAGAGAGCCACACAGGTAGGTCCGACCGGCTCGACCGAATTCCCCTTAGGGTATTACCCGCCAAGCACAAGTGGTTGTTGCACGAAGCCTTCTGGGACGCGTAGCACTCCTTTCCAGTATAGTTACAGAATCCTAGACGCTTCGCAGTGAGAAAAACGTATCGTCGACCAAAATGTTAAAATCGTTTTATTAATATGTTGCCTCTTGTTATTTATCGTGTTATTTTTTATATTTATATTTAATAAAGTCATGTTCTGAAAATATAATCACTACGTATTGACAATACAGCAATAAACAAAATAATTACTGAAATCAATTAAATAAAAAAAGTTTATCTACGACCACTGCTGTAAATGACGAATTACGTACAACACATAAATTAAGTGAGCCAACCAACATATAGCTACATGCAACGTCATCGCTAGGCCTTACTCGTAGGTTGCCTGGTAACTGGTAAATTTCAATCAGTGAGAGTGAGTGTGGTAAAACGTCACTTGTACATTTTGTTTAACTATCAGAAAATTCGTACCAAATTGAATTTTTAAATTTTAATGGATATTATTTAACTTTCATCAATTAAAGTAAAAGCTACAATTGCCCGGGAATGGGAACGTATACGATAACGATAACAATAAGATAAGGTCCCTTATGGTCAGTTGCATCAAATAACTATTTAAGCTCAATTTAACTTTAAGCGTCACAATACTAGGCCAGCATCTAACTAGTCCGTCACTGTCAAAAGCATGCGCCGATCAATGTTTAACATTTAACGCAGCTCTTGAAAGCGATAATTAATTCGACGGGTGAATATATTTGACAGTTTCGAACTATGTAGTCAGGAACTGTGTAGGAACAAAGTATAAGTTACATAATGTTGAGTATCTGAAATGTCACATTGTTAACACCGCTTAAATTTATGCTCAGCTTAAGAGTTTGGTGCAACTAGCGATTAATCTGCGGTTAACGGTATTTTCATTTTCCTTTCCAAATTTTGACAACTGATAAAAACTGCATTTAACTTCAACAAGCAAGCCTTGACCGGTCTATGGCTGACGTAACAAACGCTACCCCGCATTCCACCCATCCCTCGTACAACACTCCTGGCATGAGGTAACGGTTATAGTTTACGGACCGTGCAACGCACCTACTTTACGCACGCTTGTAGTTAGATCTACGTAGCCACATCACATTAGATTGACAGTCGTCGAAATTGCAAGTGTCATTGCTGATTATTTTGAACTTGAATAATAAGCAAAGGACGGACAATTTGTATGGCTGTTCACGGTCACTTCGCCTCGAGGACTCAACGCGCACGTAAAGTAGCAAGTCCATGAACGCCGGGCAGGAGCCGGGTCAATATATTAATATATTACTTTCAACAAAGTGATTATGCTATAATAAACATAAAGTTATAATCCGCAAATTATAATTTCTTATTTTGAAAGGATTACTATATTTATTTAGAATTTAAACTGTAGTGATGCGAACACCAAATTTTACGCTCGGAATATTAAGTCGACCAGCTACAATTCTATTGCCGCGCAGGGCGTGCCGCTCATGCGAACGACATTCAATTCCATCTTTCCGTCCGTTATCTGATAATAAAACTCGAAGTTGTAAAGCAATTACGCACATGCGGAATTACTTGCATTCGCCGCTGCGCGGCTTATGCGCTACTTTTCCACCGTGCGTAATATGCTATTTACAACTCTCGTTATGTAATATACTATTAAATCATGTAAAATAAAAACACATTAAATCATTGACGAAGAAAAAACTTTGAGATATTAATAAAAGTAAGTGCATTTGAAGATTACTGGAAACACAGCAATGAAATTGCGTTCACACCAAAACGTTTTCAGACAAAACGTGTTGTGACAAAATATTTTGTGAGGCGATGTAACATTTTCGATTGATATTAAAACACCTTCATTAGGCCCAATGCCTCATCAGTAGACCCCATAAAATGCTTCCCTTCATCCTTCGCATACGTAAATCCATCGCAGGAAACATGTCTTATTTATTCTTATTCATTGAAGCGGTGTAATGCGTCTTACGCCGTGCTCTATTCATCAGTATACAGGCAACATCAGTTGTAGGCACTAAATCGTTGCATAAATAGGGTGTTTCAAACCATCGGAATAGGCAAAAAGCCCTTTTGTCTACAGTTTATCAAAGAAATTTCTTAATAAAAGTTGTGTAGGTTCCTTTTTCTTCGACGTCTTGACTTTTGAAGTTTACTTAGGTTGCCTTGATATATTTCTCTTATTTTACTGACTTATATGCCTTTATTGTTTCTTTTTTATTGTCCATTTGGATCTGATCTCATAGTATTTGCTATCTGCTTCTCTTTTGATCCTAACGCCATCAGTAATTTTCCATAAGTTTATACTTATTAGGAAATACTCTATGATTTATTTCCCAATTCTAATGAGAACAACTAAAAAATGTAATAATACGCTGACATCAGTTTTCAAAAATTTCTAAAAACTATAGGAAAACCCTAGGTACAGGAGAAGAAAGAAAAAACGCTCCTCTCTTTTACCTCTTAAACACTTCCATTCCTTCATTTACAAATAAAATTTGAAATATTTAAAACCTAATTGTTTAAATTAATTCTGTTGAACTTCTCCAACAGGAATTTAATACAAATAAAATACACTAGGGAACAAATTTTAAACATTCGTCGACAACTTCAAAAAAAAAATTTGTTCCTAGTTACATTCATCTCACTTAATAAAAAAAAAGTATTAGAAAATCTGCAGCACGTCTAGATATGTAGTTTTTGAAATAAATCAAAAATTACTAAAAACGAATACAAAAGGGTGAATAAGAAAATATTTCTATTAAAAATTTTGTTGATTTTAAACGCAAATATTTTTTTTTATCAAACGATTCTTAAACTGTATTAAAATATAGTTACAATAATTATACAAATTTCAATGACTTTTTTTCTGCTTTTTATTGAGTGTTAAATCTTCTTGTTTCAAGAACAAACAAAAATTCCCTATCATAGCCAGATCCCATCATCCTTGATATCTGGTTTCCATTGTTCTGATTTCTTGATGAAACCTTTCACCTTGTTCGTCGCTGACAGCGCCGAGATTATTAGGAAAAAGTCCAAATGAGAATACAGAACATGAATTTCTAATGACATTCTGCGTCCTAAAGCTTTATACGATTACAGCAGTTCATTTATTAAAATTTTATAATTTTCATCTTTCTTGTTTCCCAGAAAGCCTTTAGCTACATGTAACAAAACAATTCCATGCAGTAAATTCTTTTTCGTTAAGTTTTTGGAGAAAGTTAGAGTCCTTAATTACCTTTCTTATTTGAGGACCTATAAAAATACCTTCTTTTAGTTTAGCATCACTAAGTTGAGAAAAAATTGTCCTTAGAGATCTCCATGCATAGTTCTTACAAAAAAAGAAATAATATTCCTATTTAAATTGTTTCCTTAAAAATTTTAATGAACGGTTTACGTAAATAAGCCTGTATAGTAACAGTCATAGTTAAAAAAAAAATCTGACGTGCAGCAATACTATTTATGCCCTAGTATGTGAATATGACTTAAATAGATTAAAAATTTAAGGTGTTTATTAAAGTTGCCTGACCTGTGTTCCCTAGTGATATTAGTGTAAATCATGCTCTTGGTTAAAATCGACACAATTACATGTTCATATCAAGCACGGTCATAAACAAGCTAGTAAGTAAGCAATAAATAATATGACCGAGTATTACAGCCTGCATACATAATCTTGAACCCTGCACATTCGAATTAAGCAGCCCATGCAGAAATTTAATACATTGCTAAACATATTTGAACACAGTGAAATTACGTACTGCCTCATTCGCAATTGTGCCATAACATCATCATGTCGTGAATTATTGTTGCGTCAGAGCTTACAAAATTGAAGCCGTATGTGTATTCCGCAATTCACTAGAGTAAACTCAACGTCACCGCTTGTTCTGTAATTCAAGATTTTCGAATCAACGATATTTCATAAATCATCAAAATCAAACACGAAGAGAGAGAATATTCGACTGAACAAATAGAATAATGCACCTGGTGCGAAACGAAAATCTCATGTTCGCCTGAATGTCTGTTTCCTCGGAGAATTTTAATCAATTTAAAAACTGTCATACAGATTTGAGCGCGCGAGAAAAAGATACATCAATCAATGGAGACTAACTACCCCACGAGCATCGTTTTGAATCTCGTATCGCACAGATTGAAAACGCTTGTTTTTTTAAGTATACACTCGCATGTGTGAGATATTAGTGCCAAAAATATCACAAATTTCGGCTGGCATTATACTTTTCAAATTATCCATCCATTTCTGAATATATCAATATAATATCTGATTTTAATTTTCATGATTTGCAAGAAAATCCAATCGATTAGTCATTTTTGATTCTTACTCGCATATTTTTCTATAATAACAAAAATTATAATATTGCATTTATTGACTATAAGCTAAGATATAACTTAATAAACTTGAGATCATAAAATAGAGTCAAAAGGAATAAGTTCACTTGCAACAAAAATGTGACAACTGATCTTTCACCTTCCCGTAAATTAAATTATAACTAAAAGCTACTAGAAATTAATAATTATACAAAAAGAATAATAGCAAGTAATTTATAATTCTCAAAAGTACATTAAGATTTTAGAGTAAAATACACCTAATACAATTTAGGACCAGAACAGACCGAAATTTAAATTTAAATCACAAATCATTGCTGCGGGCTTAAGAGTTATTAAATAGAGACTCTAAATTTGCTAAAAGAAATACAAGAAAACCTGAAGCAAAGAAAGTTTAGATATTTTGATCTGGTATATGTAAAAGAACGCTCAAAAATTGCAGTTTGGTGAGTAGACAGTGTAACTTTTGTTATGCAGTTTTGATATCTCTAGTATCTAAACAGGACCGTAAAGTTATCACAGAAATTAAATAACGAAAGCACCAACGTATCACAAAGAGTTTTACGAATATTCTGAGGCAAGAAGTTTTTGCTACTATATAAAACTTTCAAGATACCATAAAATGTATTATTCCCATAAAATGTGTCATCGATTCTCTTATGCGTTTCTTTTTATCGGTACAATTGTCATTCATCCTGAATTGTTGGATCAAACTATTTAATTAAATTATAATTTCTATTCAACATCGCTATTTTTATTAACACAACTGTCGATGTTTCGCCTCTCCCCATAATCGAAGTTGCTCAACTACGTTCTTCATATAAGTAATACAATTAAAGCAATGAAAATTACAAGTTAAATAAATCCACCATCACATCACTATCACCTAGTATCAGAAATAAACTACGCACCACCGAACACCTCATCAACTAACCGTGGCGTACTTGATCTGTTTTACGAAAACTCAAAACTATTTTATAACAGTAATGTGTTAGAATGGAATTATGGTATTGATGTATCAAAGACAAAATAATAGGTTTGTTCCATTAGGAGGTTCTGACTAGTTCGGAACCGTCAAAATCGGTTGCCCACCAAAGTAATGACCGGTTTCAACGGCGCTATCAAGTGCATAGCTTTGATGAGTGCATGCTTTTGACGGTTCCGAACTATTCAGAACTTCCTAATGGAACAAACTTGATGAATATTATGTCTCTCCATTTTTTTAATCTAAACACTTGTTAGTTTGCTATTTGTTGAGTATACAATTCAATAACTGCACCCAAACAATGGTTTGGTATAGATGAATAGCAATATTCCAACAATTCTGCTTGCGATTAAATTAACAATATGATATTTCTCAGGATTAATGTAGAGACAGTGTTTCTCAGAAATGTCTGTAAGGACGTTTTAAATTATAACTGATTATCTCACTATTAACTACAGTATAATTTGCATCAGTTGTAAATAAAAACCTGGTCAAGTGGGTTGTGATCGAGAATTTATCCATTGCATTTACATAGCAGATTTACTAAATGTAGCCTACTTGACCAGGTTTTTATTTAGACGTGAGTTAGATTGTCTGCGTATGGTCGTCACTATCAATCAAGATAAACCCTTTCGCTACGGGTAAATTGTCGCTCGGTAGCTCGCTTCATGCGCGAATTATTAGCTAAAATTATATCATCCCACATATTTTATAATCATAAATATATTCTCAAAATTGCAAAAAAGACTGTATTTTCTAATAGAGTCAATCAAATTTGTTCTATAAAAATAGCATTAACGTAAGGAGTAAGTAAGAAGCCTGGCAAGAAAATACATCCTAGAACACTATATACCCTACTGTAAGTCACTAATTATGGTAATAAATTTAATGTTTACTGCTATTTATTTCTTATAAACAAATTCGCCGTCGAAGTTGTATTTACGACTTTTCGATATTCCCAGTAATAACGTCAGGAAAATTCGGCGAATGCACTTTTAGCTTAAAACTTTCTTATAAGGTAAATAAAAAAATATGTAATTTTCGCTTGTGCTAAAAATTCTTCGACCCTCAAAAACAATATTGTTTCCGCTCACATTTACAAAAGTTTTAGATTTTATTTTGAATACAACATATATCCCACAGCTCTATTTGGGGCCTCGTCAACAGGAGAGTAACTCGAGAACCCACCGCAATCTCACTTATCTGTGCTGGATTTCGAGATAACTAGGACAGCTTGGTGAGATTGCAGTAGAGTTTTCGAGCTACTCTTCTGCTGATGAGGTCCCAAATAGAGCCGAAACAGCTGTCCAGAGGATGCCCGAGGAATCCATTACAATCAAAACCGAGCTGTAACAAATTTCTAGATAATAATATAAAAAGAATAAAAAATTAAAATGGGATATAAGAATAACCTAACTAAAAATGTCTTCCGGTATGATAAACATATTTTATAACAATTTCCTACACACAGCCTAACTTTGCATTCTGGGCGCCAAGTTGTCATCTCTAAGCAGTTGAACTCAACTTCTCTTTGCCTGTATTGGATAATTTCGATGTCGAAGGCTGATCCATAACAAAAATTACTACTATTTCAAATTATAAAACAAAATAAGGATCTTCGTTTACACTGAAATCAAGATTACTTGCAATAACGTGCATGTAATTTACTCTTCGAAATTCAAAAACCAAATGAATTGTGTATAGCTAAAGACAATTTTTTATTTATATGCCGATCGTATAAATTTGAGTTAAGAATATATACATATAGAAAATGACTTGACATAACTTATCGATCGATCGGCATTCAGTAAAAAATGACCTACATATCAAGATGTAAAGCGTTAATTAATTCATGCATGTTTGCTTTTTTATATTTGTTTTCGTTTTTAGGAATATTCTCTTCATTTATAAAATAACTTTTTTTTAATATTTTTTTATATTAGATCGAAATGCTATCGACGGATGGAGGAGCCCAACCGATGAAGTCTAATATTCTGGCATTTGTACAAAATACAAATCAACAAAGAAATGTGTTTATTAATAAATCACAGAGTGTGGATAAACATGCATAGATACAGTTGAAATTTATAACGCTTAGGCGGCTTTCACACCAAAGTAGCATGCTGCGTGCTACTTGAACATAGGTATAACATATCTTGTAAGTCCACCACGAAGTACTTTCCACTTTTTCTTGCATTCATCTCCTGAAAAAAAAAGGAAAATTTGAAGTGTTACAAAATTTACGGAATCCTCCCTATTGAGCGTTTAGAAACAGGCAAGATCTCAGTTGGCCGCATTGTGGACAAATCAGATTAACTATAACGTAGGTATTTCAAACGGATGTTTTTATAGGCACAGCAAACTGAGATGTTGCCTCCTTTTTAAACGCTCTTTATTTTCATTACATCTTAATTTTTTTTTTCAAGGTTCTTAGCAACGGGTATGCCTTTCTCAGGGCTTCATTTTACATTTTATCGAAGAGTTTCAACGATAAGCAACATTCAGTGCTATTCTGTAGCGTAGTGGTTTACATTGGCTACTAACGTCAGTGGTTAAATTCGTATTCAGTCAATACAATTAGCACTGATTGTTACTGTTACAGCGAGGAAGGTATGGTCAATTCTTCAGCCAGAATATATGCCATTTCAAACAAAAGAGATATGGAAAGAGATTTCTGCCAGATATTACGAATTGTGGAATATGCCAAACTGTTTGGAATCTTTAGATGGCAAGCACGTGCGAATTAAAAAAGTCAGACTCAGCATATTTCAACTACAAAAGTTACTTTTCAATTATTTTTATGGCATGTGCTGATGCAGATGGTCTATTTACTTTTATAAGTGCTGGTGACTATGGTAGAAATAGTGATGGTTGTGTGATTACGTCATCTGGATTTTTACGTGCACTCTCAGAAAATCAACTGAACATTCCATCACCTGCTGTCTTACCAAATAATGAGAATAATCTCACTTTTCCAATGTTCTTCGTAGGAGATGAGGCATTCCCGTTAAGTATTCATATTATGCGCCTTTACCCTAGAAAAATACTTAACAATCCTAGAAGGATATTCAACTACAGGCTTTCCAGAGCAAGAAAAAGTATCGAATGTTGTAACAAAAAAAATATATTGTTTATTTTTGATATACTTTGCTAACGACTTTCAGTTTTTTATTGGAGAGCAAAGGTTGCAGTTCGATTTTATTATAATTAAAGTCGGATAGAAAACTAAAGTTTTTTTTTTATGAAGAATAAGCGCCACCAAGTTTTTTATATAAGAAGGCAAAATTGGAAACTTCTTGAAAAATGTAAACGTATAATTAAAGACAGACTATCCTTGAAAATTAATTAAACTCAAAAATGATAAATATCATTATATTTAACAATAGCTCTAAGAGAGCACATGCAGAACAAATATTCAAAAAAAAAATGTAAATAAATAGGGGATGATATGTGTAAATATATGTACGAGTATATGTTACCGACCAAACCCGATTTCAGGATAAACTAGTTTTTCCTAGGCCGTATTAGTTTATCCGAAGCGCGTTAGGATTAACTAGTTAGGCTAAACTAGTTAGGATTAACTGATATGATCTAGTCTCATGACAGTTTTAGAATGATATCGTAATAATAAATAAAATAAAAGGTACAAAAAAACAAGATTTATTAAAAGTAAAAATAAAGTTCTATAAAAACTAGCGGAGAAGAACAAAACCCATTTCTACTAAAGTGGAATAATAGTTAATAAATTATTATCACTTGTTTTTGCAAGACGTACTCTGGTGACATTTTGAATTGCAAAGTATCATTTTTTTCTTGCATTGACATCTATTTGTTGAACAGTTTTTAATGCAGCTGCACCTCACAAAACCTTGTCCTTTTCCAATTGAATGTTTGGTAGCTGCAGTCCTTAATGAAATTTCAATCTCTTGATTAACCTTCTCTACTTGTAGAAATGTTTGAATGCAAATGTTGAATTCAGTTCTGTAAACACAAAAAAATCCACATGTATTATGATAACTTATATTATAAAATATGTGATTTTGTTTAGATTATTATTAAATCAAGTGGAAAGAACTAGAAACTGACACGAGCGAGACGGCAAGGTGGTAATTAAGCTGGTCAAAATAATTTTAACGAAACAAATAACTACACTGAGAAAAATGGAATTTTGCGATTTTGATAAAACATCACTCCATCTCGATAAAATAAAAGTATAATGTAAAAGTATAATGCTGTCATGTTATAAGATCCATCTTACTCTAAATTAATCATGATTCTTAGCACAATGAAACTGTTTAAGTTTAAGAATGTAAAATTATCATTCTACATAATACGTAGTGTTAAAATATAATAAACCATAATGAAATATTATGCGGAATAAATTAGTAATAAAATGTCATGTCTGATTTTTTGTTAATTACTCCGGTAATTTTATCATGACAGGAAATGATACTCTAAACAACAAACCACATAGTGTTAATTTTGCAGTAGTACGCTGGGTCGCTTTTTAACGCGAATCCGAATAAAATGTTCGGAATTCTTCTTAATATAAACGTACTCTTTGGTACCATTTTTCTCAGTGTATTATACTATGCGTTAATATATTTTTTAGATAAGGAGAGGCTATGAAAAACAAAATCAGACTCTTAGCTTGATTCGAAACTTTTATTCTGACATTTGCTTCCTGACCCCTGTCAAATCTGTTAGTTGTTTAAACGCTCTTGAACACTATAGTCATGGATCAGCAAGCAATCCAACGGCATTTGATTTGACATTTCAATTTTGACGTAAGTTAATTTCATTTAAGCTACGACTTAGGTTTTAGTTTTCATAGACTCCTCTAATCTAAAAAATATATTAACGCATTGTATACCTGCAGTATAATTTCTGTAGTATGTCGTGTTTGGTACCAATTTTGTAAAGACCCTCGTCATTTGTTTCAAGAACAACGCTAATGATATTTTTTAGGTCTCCCTTGCCCTTGTCTACGTCCGGAATTGGTATGGTCACATTGTTTCCAATTTGAGCTGGCGGATGCGATTTGTCTGAAATAGCTTTCATTTTTTTAGCCTGTTTCTCAAGATTTTCAGCAGCCCTTTTTCTAGCCTTTTGAATGTCATTTTCAACTACATCGTCGTCATCATTTTCTGAAGTGTTGTCAACATCAGCTTTATCATTATCTCTGGTCAAGTCAATTTTTTCACCATCTTCGATAAGTTTCAGAAGGTCATCCTCGTCGTGAATATCTTTTATTAGTTCTGATGGCAATGATGTCGTTGAAAGTCCTACTCTAGGTTCAGTCCCAAACATTGCCTTGCAAGGCGATTGTTTTATTCCCGAATGGAATGACCTGTTTTACATAAATTGGACATATCTCAACCCCTCGGACCATTTGGTTGATTTGTTATCATTCAACCAAGAACCAATCATATTCTCGATATCTTGGTTGGCACGTTCTACGGAACCCTGACTCTGACTATGGCTTGGTTTTCCGTGCACAAGTTTAAGTTCTGGCCAAAGACTAGTGAGTTCACTTATAACATGGTTGACGAATTCTCTCGCATTATCTGATTGTAGGATACATGGTGCACCTATAGTTAGAAATACGTCATTTAAGTGGTAGGCCACCTCTGCCGCTATTGTTAAGTTATTTGAAGAGTAGTAACGTTAGCGTAGCTTGGATAAATCTTTTATTTGCAGAAGAAATAACTTGTGTCTAAATAAAAACCTGGTCAAGTAGGCTACATTTAGTAATTCTGCTATGTAAATGCAATGGATAAATTCTCGTTCATAACCCACTTGACCAGGTTTTTATTTAGACACTTGTTACGTTACAAATTATACGTACACCAATTTTAGTATGTGTATATTTCCATAGTAACTACCTCAGTAATATTAATTCAAGGAAAACTAAATTAAATACTATAACAATTCCCCTCTCGGAATGATCTTCTGCTTAAGTCATTCCGCAATCATTCTTCGGTTATAAATCTTTTCATTATTCTTTTGCAGTGCATTTCATGTAATTTTTGACTTAGCGGCTTCGTTAAAAAATCTGCAACATTTTTGTCTGTAGAAATGTATTCCAACTTTATCGTCTTAACCATTAGTTTCTCTCTAACAAAATGGTGTTTAATTCCTATATGTTTTGTCCTAGGTTTGTCAATAAAATTGTTAGCATGTGCTAAAGCTGCTTGACTGTCACATCTGATTACTGTTGGTCCACCTTCTTTTCTTTCAAGATCGAGTGTATTAAGTAAATTCTTAATATACGCAATATACTCAGCTTCCATCGTACTGAGGGCAACTGTAGTCCGCTTGACACTTCTCCAAAACACGAGTCCTCCTGCGTGTATTATTATATGTATAGCCCGTTGTACTTCTACGATCAGGTAAGCTATTTCCCCATTGTCCGAATATGCTGTGAGTCGCTCGCCTGTAGGTCTATATTGTATACTAAAATTCTTCGTCGCTTTAAGGTATCGGAGTATTCGTTTTGCCGTATTCCAATGTTTTTCGTTGAAGTTCGAACAATATTTTGATAATTTTCCGACAGCATACGAAATATCGAATCCTCTCCTTTGAGATAAATAAAGCAGTCCACCAATGAGTTCTCGAAAAGGAAAATTCTTTGAAGTTATTTCATTTTCTTCTTCGTCTAAAAAATCTGGTCTTGGTTCCATAGGCGTCGTTATTTCTTTTGCGTCTTGAAGTCCAAATCGTTGTAACAATGCTTCAATATAATTCTTTTGCGTTAAGGTAATTTCTCGATTACCTGTATAGTGAAATTCCACTCCTAGTAGGTTAGTTAGTAATCCAACATACTTAATTTCGAAACAATTGCTAAGCGCTTCTTTATTTCTTCCCGTAAAATTTCATTTTCTGACATAGTAAATATGTCGTCCACATACACAGCCAAAATTGCATTCCCTTCTTCTATTTCAAGCTTATAAACACATGGATCAACTTGGTTTCTCTTGAACCCGCTTTTTATTAAAGATGTATCAAAATGTTCATTCCAACAACGACCGCTCTGCTTTAATCCATAAATAGACTTCTGCAATTTACAATATAACATTTCTTCACTCTTTTTCACGAAACCTTACGGCTGTTCCCTAAAAATTTCAGTTCCCAATTCAATGTGCAGGTAAGCACTTTTCACGTCATATTGGTCAATAATCCAATTCTTTTCTATGGCTGTTGCAATCAATAATTGAGTCGTTTCAAAACTAGAAACCGGGGCATACACTTTATCATAATTTACTGCCTTCTGTTGTGAATATCCCTTTGCTACAAGACGTGCCTTATAACGTGGTGTACCACCTTGCTCTTTATTTTCTTTCTTCTTGTAGACTCATCTACATTTCACAGGACTTACTCCAGGGGGTAATTCTGTCAATTTCCAAACTTTGTGATGATTTAAGGATTCAATTTCGTCTTGCATTGCTTCTAACCATCTGTCAGAGTCATTACAATTGATGGCTTCTTGAAACGAAATAGGTTCGTTGATGTCTTGAATTTCATTAATACAAGCATCTCTTTCTTTCTTTCTCGCAGTTTCATATGGTGTCTTTCAGGTTTAGGTTTGCTTCCGTTGGCGTTCTTTGACGGTCTTCCTCTCTTCCTTTCTTGGTCATCTTCTGGTCGTTCTGTTTCATTTTCATTTGATGTAATCTCCGAATGTCGATATTCTATTTGTGCTGGTTTATTTTCCTCATCGTTAAAATCCTTCTTGGTATCTGACCAATGATATTCAATTTCTTGAGCTTCTTTTGCATTTCTTTAAACTTTGTATTTTAAATTTTCTTTAAATATACTATCTCGCGATTCAATTACTTGATTTTTATCAGGAATCCAAATTCTGTATCCTCGGCCATGAAGAGCGTATCCAACCAAATAACCTTTTTCTGCTCTTTCAGAAAGTTTTGAGTGTCGCTTTTGCTTTGGTATATATACAAGAGTTTCACATCCAATTACTTTAAGATGTTTAACGCTAGGTTTTTTATTAGTCCAAATTTCATAAGGAGTCCTTTTAATGTCATGATGGTTGCTCGTACGATGTCGAATGTATACAGCTGTGTTTATTAATTCTGCCCATAGTGATTTAGGTAGTCCAGTGTCGTTAATCGTACTTCTAACGAGGTCCATTAATGTTCTATTTATCCGTTCAGCTTTTCCATTTTGCTGGGGAGTATAAATCATCGTTTTCTCATGTACAATTCCATGTGACTCACAAAATATGTCCCAATTTTTGGAACAGAATTCCAATCCGTTATCCGTTCTGATCCTTCGTAGTATACGTTGAGTTTGCTTTTCGACTTGTACTTTCCATTTCTTAAATTCTCCAAGAACTACTGCTTTCGATTTCAAAAAAGATACATATACATATACAGACTGATTGATTATAAAGGCCCCAAGTTGTAACTAATTTATTTTTATTCAAACACCCAATAAAGTATATATATTTATACTTAAATGGGACGTTGTACCTACTCTAGAGAATGAAGTATAACAATAGGGAGTTTTTGCAATTACGTTTCACGTACCCGTCATCCTTTAACGTCAACTTTATTAACCCAGTTGTAGGAATTCACGTAATGTACACTTTGAAAGTTTTTGCATCATAATACGTCGACGTAAACGTGAATATGAATCAAGAAAGTAAATCGTACAATTTGGTTTGCAGTCAATGTCATTTAATCCTTGATTTAATCTAGTAATTATTTAAAATGGAAGATATAATAGATGTTGCTGCTTTCTAGAATATAAATAACATTGATTTTGAGGATGCGATATTGCATCATATATTACAACCCCGCCAAAATGCACATATTCGAGCAATTACCTATGGAAGACAAAACATAGATGATCTAACACCTGAAGAATTTAATCTTTACTTCCGATTCGAACGTCAAGATATCCAAAGGCTTTCAAATGCACTTGGTATGCCTTACAGGATACAAACAGAAAATAGGTATTCCGTAAGTGGTGTAGAGGGACTTTGTATATATTTGAGACGTTTAACCTATCCCAATAGACTGATAGATTTAGAAAGAATTTTTGGTATGTCATCGCCCTATTTATCCGTGATTGCAAACTCAGTTATGAATATTATTTATAACAACAAATCATATCTTTTAAATAATTTACGAAATTTACCTTGGCTGTATCAAGATAAATTACAATATTATTCAGCTGCTATATTCAATAAAGGAGCACCGGTTCATAATTGTTGGGGGTTTATAGATGGAACTGCCAGACCAATATGCAGACCATCAATAAATCAGGAAACTTATTATTCAGGACATAAGAGAGTTCACTGCGTAAAATATCAATCTGTATTATGTCCAGATGGTATTATAGCAAATTTAAATGGAGCCTATAGCGGAAGAAGACACGATGCAGGTATCCTACGAGAATCTAATTTGTATCAACAATTAGAAGAATGTGTTGTATTTCCAAACAATCAGAAATATGTGTTATATGGAGACAGTGCATATCCACTAAGAGAATTACTATTACGTCCATTTTCTAATAGAAATCTAACACCTGAACAACATAATTTTAACACTTCTATGAGTTCCATGAGGCAAGCGGTAGAATGGGGGTTTGGAAAAATAATTAAAGAATTTGCTTTCTTGGATTTTAAGAAAAATCAGAAGCTTTTGCTTCAAGATCTTAATCGAATGTATAAAACTGCGGCAATTTTGAGTAACTGTCGCACTTGCTTATATGGTAGTCAGGCAGCTCAGTATTTTAATATAGAACCTCCAACATTAGAGCAATATTTAAATGTAGCTGATTTACAATAATGTATTTTATTATTTATTGTTGTTAAAACACTAATAACCAAACACTTAATAATAACATATTATAACTTGTCTGCTTTAACACATAATTCTTAGTTTTAAATGTTACTTTGTTTATTAATAAATTGATTAATTATTATACGAAACAATTCGTTCTGTTGATTTTCTATATGTATGCGATGGTGACGTTCTTCCATATCCATCTCTAATTTTTTCTCTCGTTCTTGTTTTTCTAATTCAAATTTTTTCTCTTCTAATTTAATTCTCTTTTCCTCTATTTCAATTTTTCTTTCCTCAAGGTTTAGTTCTCTTTGTCTTAAATCTATTTCTTTATCTTTTCTTTCTTGTAGAAACTGAAGGCTTGCATTTTTCAAGTTGTTATTAGTTTTATATCTTTTTAAAGGTTTAGAAATGAAATCTGATTCTTTATTTTTATCCAACAAGCTTTCTGCTTTTAAATTATTTTCATTAATTTGAGACTCATTACTTTTTTCGGTAAGTATCATGTTACTGGTATTTATAACCTGTTCGATTTCTTCTATACCTTCTAAAATACTCGTAGAATCAATGTTGCTGTCTAATCTAGAAGAAAAAAATTGCTGGCTGACTCCAGCATCTTTGCCTTTCGCAGCGTCTCCTTCAGTTACATTGTAATAATTTTTGACTCTGATTTCTCTTAGAAAACTCTCGGCAGAGATCAACTAACTGTTGAAGTAACCGCTCCTTTTCGTTATATTCTTCCTCCGTCCCTGATCTAAAGATGTGAACTTTTAAAAGATCCATCTAATGTAATACATAAAAATCGTTTACTTACTTTCTTAAATTGGTGCGATCATTTTTTTTAAAAAGCTTAAGTAGATGGTCAACGTGTTCTTTAATAGTTCTTAAGCAAAAGTTTTTCGAAGTTCCTTTAAATGTATTTTTCTGAATTTCAGTCCACAGTGAGCTATTTTGATAGGGATTAAGTGCAATCACTTCCCGAAGAAGAATTAGGTCATCGTTCGCGGTAAATCTGAGTTTTGAGACTTTCGGTAACATTTTTGAAATGTCAAATTTCATAAACTGACCGGCCCGTCATTGCATACGTGATGAACTTAAGTTTCACGTAGTCCGTCATACAAAAAACGTGAACGTAAACGTTAAAGCTGAATGTAACTAAGCAACTGGTCATTTACGTATACGTTTAATACGAAAACGTAATTGCAAAAACTCCCTAATATATTTTTGTCTACACTACATACGAGTGATGACGTCATCGACAATTTTTTGAAATGACAAGATAATATTTTTTTTGCGAAATGTGATAGAAAATTCTTTTCTCTTTTCAACCATATCAAACTTTTGTAACCTTACATAAAAAAAATTTTGAGAAAAGTTAAAAACAACTTTTAAAGCATGTTAATATTTAAAGCAGGCCATGAATAGAACAGAACAACAAAATAATTTTACTGAAATTTGTCATATTTTATTTAGTTTGTAAAAAATCAAAAATCTAAAATACCGTTACCTAATTTCAGTCTGTCCTCGTAAGAAATGATTAAATTTATTGAAGAAGCCGATATAATAGAGGTTTACTATTGTAGAAAAAAGTAGTGCAGTAGCTTTACAGTTATTTGTTATTAACGTATTCATAAAAAAATGTATAAATCAAGCAACGAATGACTATTGTAACAATTGCAGAAAATTATGAATTAATAACAAGCAACCGTAAAACTGCTGCACTGTTTCATATCGGCTTCTTCACTAATTTTATTCATTTCTTAAAAATTGACATTCCCGGTATTTTAGATACAATTTTTTACAAACTAAATAAAATATGACAAATTTCAGCAAAATTATTTTGATGTTCTGTTCCATTCATGGCCTGCTTGAAATATTAACATGTAAACCAAGGAAGTCATGTTTTTAACTTTTCTCGAAAATTTTCTTATGTAAGGATACAAAAGTTTGATATGGTTGAAAAGAGAAAAGGATTTTCTATCATATTGCGCAAAAAAAATATTATCTTGCCATTTAAAAAAATTGCCGATGACGTCATCACTCGTATACAGTGTAGACAAAAAAATATTGTTGTACTTCATTCTCTAGAGAACAACGTCCCATTTAAGAATATATATACTTTATTAGGTGTTTGAATAAAAATAAATGAGTTACAGCTTGGGGCCTTTATAATCAATCAGTCTGTATATCTGCTGGCGTCGTCTAAGATACAAAGTCCGTAGCGAGATTTTCCTATACTAGTAGTATCTAGTAGACCCATTAAATCGACGTGTACCAGTTATAAAACTTCAGTTTCTCGTGATGAATGGCTTGTAAACGGTTGACGAGTAGATTTTCCTATCAAACAATTTTCACAAGGCGTCGGTTCCGTAATCTTACAATCTAAACCATTTACCGTTCCATCTTTAATATTTCATGTTTGTTAACATGCATCATTCGCTGATGCCATATATCCAAAGGATGTAATTTTCCTTTATCGTTTGTTGAAGAAAACGCAGTTGCACTTTTGGTTCTAGTTTCTATCTGAAATAATCGTCCATTTCTTTTAGCTTTAATAAGAACAATGTTTAGTTCATCGTAAACATAACAACCATTTTTTTCAAAAATAACTTTCTTATCATTTTCAATTAATTGTGTGACTGATAAAATCCCGTGTTTAAGTTCTGGCACTAAATATGTATTTTCAAATTCATCTAACAATCTTTTATTTTGAATGATTTCTGTATTTACTGTACCAATACCAACTGTCGGTATCTTTGAACCATTGGCCGTTGTTACTTTATCGACATGACAATTTTCATTAATACAAGAAAAATAATCTTCATTAGGTGACATGTGATGCGTTGCACCCGAATCAATTATTTATACATTGTTATCAGTAACTGCAGAACCACAAATTACATTTATATTCTTTGCATTTTGTTTTCTTTTGTTTGTGTGTTCTTTATCTACATACCTCGAATTGCTAAATTGTTAAATTTGCTTTGACAATTTCTCGCAAGGTGACCTTTACCATTACATTTAAAACAGAAGAAATTAGTTTCCTTATGTTGTATGTCTGGAAGATTGTTTCTATTAACTTGTTTGTTACTCTTGTATGTAGCTGCAGTTGTTCTCGCCTTTGTAAGCATAGCCGTTTGTCTGTCGTCATAGTTCTTCTTCTTCTTCTTCTTCTGCAAGAAGTCTCTTTACAGTAGCACATGTGAATTCATTTTCAGGCAAATTGCACAATGCTGATACAACGTTATCCCATCCGTCGGAGAGTCCACATAACATTGTCATAGCCAAATCACCATCTTCAATTTTGTCACCAATCTCTGACAATTCTGCATTGAATTATAATCATTTAATCTTAAAGAATGTAATTTTCTACGAAGTTGAACCATTCGAAATTTGCTATCTCGAGGTGCATACAGACGTTCCAATTCTTGCCACACTTTCTTCGGTGTCTTCAAATGTCGTATATGCATCTGCTGTTCGTCGCAAATTGCAAGCGCGATCTTCGCAAGGGCTTTTCCCTGTCTTGTGATGTACTATCTTTTTGCATTTTCATTAAATCTTCATCTGGTTCAGCTTCACCTGGTTCTATGATTGTCCATAACTCACATTCAGTTAATACAAGCTTCATTTGGTAATTCCATGTAGAATAGTTTGAGGCGTCCAGCGTTATGTTTTCCGCCATGTTTTTATATCGTTCAATTTACGTAACTTCTAATTCTAACTTTCCACTTACAGCGTTATATACTTGCAGTCTGCTGGTCCCATAACCATTGTTAAGTTATTTGAAGAGTAGTAACGTTAGCGTAGCTTGGATAAATCTTTTATTTGCAGAAGAAATACGTTACCAATTATATACTTTGACGTACACCAATTTTAGTATTTGTATATTTCCATAGTAACTACCGCACTAATATTAATTCAAGGATAACTAAATTAAACACTATAACAGCTCTCTAAGATTCCAACGCACGAAGCAAAAATTTTGTCAGATGGTCTTGGTAAACTATAATAAATTTAAATTTTCCATCGGGGTGTGTCTGAAAATCAATAAGATCTACTTGGCATTCATTTCAGAATGTAGAATCGGCTTTGAAACTAGTCCTCTCTTCTTTTTTGTTTTCTTTTGTTGACATATTCTACACATAGACAAATAAAGGGTTATCATTTCCTTTGTGACATTAGCATATTTTTTTGATGTCTCGGCCAACATTCTGTCACGACCACCATGACCGTCAGCCACATGAGCCGCGTCAATCGCATCACACAGTTCATCAGCTGGAAGATAATACCTTAGGGTTTCTTCACTCCGTGCAATGAACTTTTTTACACTCTTCTTTGTTGTAATGGTGTCTTTTTTTCCGTCTTTTCAGCCTCCTCCACTTGTACAACAAGTTCTAAATATTTGTTCTTTGTTAATGCATTAAAATGGGACGATTTTTCATTTTCACTTTGCAAAATTTCCGTCAAAAACTTCTCTCTCCACTGCATTTGATCAGTCTGTCTACTACACGAAGGCTGATCCATAATGGTAATAAATACAACGATATGGAAACTTTTGAACTATGTAAAAAATAAGAAAAACATTAATTAAACTTAAATACAATAATAGTACACGCGCACAACACGACAGACGTCGCCGACGTAAACAAAAGAGTGGCTATAACTTGGAACTCTTCTGAAACTATTCGCGCATGCGTATTATGTTTTTAGTGTTTTGGTTCGGTCAGAATCAATTCCGAACTAACAACAATTTACATAGCTTATTAGTTAATTTCTGGAACTATATCGGAAAAAGTGTCATATCACGATATTGAGCTCAACTTCGTTATTAACTAATAGATGTCAAAATGATTTTTTATATATAATAATTGTTAAATAAATAAGGTAAATTACTTAATTTGAAAATTTAAATGAAAAAAATTTGAGAAAAATTGTATAGCTTTGGGTTCAAGTCCTACAAAATGTAATACAGCTAGAAGTATCTTATGATTTAAAGTGGATTTGGAGTAATCTAAAAGTATCAAAACAGCAACTTTTCTTTCATCGATACTATCATGTGTAATGTGAGCTAGAGCAGTGGCACAACTAAACCCCTGCCTGAAGCCAAACTGGTAGCTGGAGAAGACGGAATATTGCTATACATGAACGCGAAGTTGATTCTCAAACAATTTTTTCTAATATTTTAGAAAGTACTGGTAGAAAACTAATATGACGAAGGTCCTTAAAGCTGGCAAGTTTTTTTTTTTTTAGGAAGTGGAATTCCAACAGTCTGGGAACACACCTTCTATCAGACAAAAATTAATTATATGAACAATATACGGAATCAAAAGAGGACAGCACAGTTTCGAGAAAGTTGTCAAGAAAGTAATCAATTCCACTTGATTTAGTTTTTATAAAAAAGAAAATGTTCGTGACTTCGTTTTCAGTCGTGACTTTATTAGAGATACTACAAATTTCCAATAAGCTTTCTCACGTAAGCTAATCATAATTAAAATGACATCAGTAAGCAAATGCGGGCTTTTACGTTTTCTACTGGAGATAGTTTTTAAAGGAAAATGAGAATGAAATGGATAAGATAATGAATTTTATTGAAGAAAGTGAGTTTGTTGAAAAAATAATTAATGAATATGGATATCATGAACAGAAATAGTTATTTATATAACTAGTGTGTAAAATAAGTCTTTTTAATGTTGTATACACTATTTTTTTTACAACCGAACAAATTTCAAATTCTGTTTATTATATGAAAAGGAAACAAATTTTTTTAAATTAGTAGGCAAATATTACACTGTGCTACAAAAAAAAAATTGGATTTACTTTTTATGTCATTAGTGTGTTGTGGATGTGGTCAACTAATAAACACCCATAAAAAATGATGCGTTGAGAAACACCGATTTTCTGCACAAGCATTCATTAAAAAATTATAACTAGCTAGTAAATCATCTGATTATTTTAACATTCTTTTTACTAAGAACAAAAACACTTAAATTTCAATTACCAAATGTAGTTTGTGAGGTAAATTAGCAACATAAATATTATATCCAAAAATGAAATGAAAGCCATTCAATGTTAGTTGAACATTCTCTCTTAAATAATCATACTTTTGATTTTCAAAATGCGAAAGTTCTTTTTCGTAAATCTAACAACTGCAAACGTAAATTTATCGAAATGTGTAAAATAAAAATGTCTAATAATGGAATTAATAAACGTACAGACTTTGCGAATTTAAATGAAACTTTTTGCAGTTTTCTAAATTCTTTAAATGAAATACAATAATCGGAAACATTATTGTTTATATTACAAATAAAATTAGTTATTGTAGTCTTAATTTTTATTATATTAATGTTAATTAGCTTCTATTGATATTGTAGGTTGTAAAGTGGATTGCCAGAACTACAATTTTTATGTTGTTGTTATTTATATACCACCAAATGTTTCAGTGTCCGATTTTGAGTATTTTTTTGATTTATTATTAACTTATGAATTTTTGTATAATAGTAAGGAGATATTAGGAGATTTTAATGCGGCTGCGTTTGGTACTGAAATTCCTTGTGGTAAATCTAGAATATTGTATAACTATAAGTATCTTGTCAATTTAGAGCAATTTTATCATAATGTTAACAAAAACGGCAATTTATTAGGTCTTATATTTAGTAATGTTAATTGTACAGTTGCTGAAGATAAGCATCCCATAGTTACGGTTGATAATTTTCATCCACCATTATTGATTAATTTAAACTTAAATGAGCCAAAATACACTAAATTTGATGTGAACACTAATAATACACAGTATGATTTTAAAAAAGCTGATTATTTATCAATGTATGATCATTTACTTAGAGTTGATTGGATTGTTTTAGATAATTATTCAGATGTTGAGTTGGTATGTGCAAAATTTTATGATATCTTGAAATCAATATTTGAAGCTTACGTTCCTGTTAAGATCGTTAATAGAGCTGAGAAAAAATATCCGCCGTGATTCACTCGAAATATTATAAAAAATATTCGTACAAAAAATAAAATGCATAAATTTTATAAAAAATATAACTCATTGTACCATTATAATAAGTTTCAGTATTTCAGAAGACTTACCAAAAATCTGATTCTGGCTGCTTATCAGAAATATATAGCAAAGGTTGAGATGCGGTTAAATAGTGATCCTTCTTTATTTTGGTCTCATGTGCAACATAAACGGAACCTCACTCGAATTCCTGGTAGTGTTCAGCATAATGATGTTGAATATAACACTCCTGAATCTATTGTAAATGCGATTATTAACTATTTCTCTAGTACTTATATTAATTCAGATGAGTCTAATTTAAATAATAATTTCCTATTCGGTAATGTTTCTTCACAATGTGTTACTCTTAAACAGATACAGGAAGATGATATTATTAAGGCTAGCAAAAAGTTAAAAAATAAAATAACTTGCGGTGTGGATGGAATATCAAGTTTTCTAGTGAAGGATTGCATTTATGTCTTAGCCAAACCATTATCAACTATTTTTAACTTAATTCTCACTTTCTCGATTGTACTTGCAATCTGGAAAGTTGCAAGGCTATGTCCTGTTTTAAAGGCTGGTGATGTAACCGCTGTATCAAACTACAGGCCAATTTCAATTCTCTGTAATTTTGCAAAACTGTTCGAAATTGCGCTTTATAATCTCGTATCTTATCAGGTTATACCATTCATTTCTGAGTTTCAACATGGTTTCTTTAAAGGACGATCAACCACAACCAATTTAGCTGTTTCCACGCAATACGTTTCAGAAACATTGGATGGTTCTGGGCAGATGGATGTTATATACACTGATATTGCAAAAGCGTTTGATCAGATTGATCACTTCATTTTATTAAAAAAGCTAGATTTATTTGGTTTTAGTTACCCGCTTCTACTATTATTTAGAAACTACTTATTGGATAGACAGCAATTTGTAGAATTAAATGGTTACAGATCTTCCTTGAAACGCGTTACATCCGGTGTGCCGCAAGGATCAAATCTTGGCCCCTTCTTTTTTTTCAATTTTTATAAATGATTTACCAGAGTGTGTACGATGTAATAAGTTATTATTTGCGGATGACCTTAAAATTTTCAGCAACATTGCAACTGTAAATGATTGTTTTAATCTACAAAATGATCTTGAACTAATTAAAGCTTGGTGCATTCGAAACAGTCTCAATCTTAATGTCAGTAAATGTAAAACCATGACCTTTACTAAAAAACTTAATCCGATTATTTATGCTACAAACTTGATGGTACTCTTCTGGTACGTGTTAATCATATTACAGACCTGGGGGTTATATTTGATTCTTCGCTCACTTTTTCAAAGCACATTGATAGTATGGTACAGTCCGCATTTAGAATGTTGGGATTTATTATAAGAAACAGCAGAGATTTTTCTGATATTCGTACGCTCGTTACTTTATATTTTGGACTTGTCAGATCTAAATTAGAATATAGCACGTTAATATGGTATCCTATTTATGATTGCTATGTGAATATAATTGAAAGTGTACAACGTAAATTTTTAAAATATTTAGCTTTTATTATTGATCGTAAATATCCCCCTCAAGGCATAAGCAATGAGTTATTGTTAAATAGATTTAGTTTTGAGTCGTTGCATGTTCGTCGCAAAATGAAGTCGGTATACTTTTTGCATAACTTAGTTACATACCATACTGATTGTGCTTATTTACTTCAAAAATTGAATTTTGTTATACCTCGAAATGTATCCCGTCATGAAATGGTCTTTTATAATGTTCAGTGTCGCACAAATGTTTTAAAGAAATCTCCTATTGTCGTTATGTGTAGTAATTTTAATAATATATGTACAAATTGTGATCTTCATTACACACATTTAGGACATATTTTGAATTTATTGTGGTAGGATGTTGTTTAAAATGATTTCTAAACTAATTTATTGTATAAGTAGATACGAATAATGTACGAATATATTTAATATTCTATTTATTAAATTAAGTTTTTTTTTTATTGTAAATGTTATTACATATTTATTTGTCTCTATTTAAGATTTATCTGTCCTGTGTGGTATATATTATGTACTGTTGGACAATAAACTCATTATTATTATTATTATTATTATTATTATTAATTTGAGAATTGTTGCAGTTATTTAATTATAAATGCAACAATTACACTGTATAGTGTAGTTAGGATTTACCAGGAGCTAGGTAAGCTCTTGTAGTGAATACTGGAGTTCTGTTAAGACGGGCCTGGTATCAGTAATTATATACTAGTTATTTGGTTAGCAAATGTGTTATTACTGATAATTTTTTAAATGACATTCCCTTCACAAAATAATTTATAAATTAGTGGGCTAATTAATTATTATTCTTATTCACTTTTATATAGAATCTCACGAGTAAGAACAGCATCCGACTTCTCTTTTAGGGATTTACTTGTGCCGCCATAATGTACTAAAAAAAGAAATAAATGACGATTGCACACCTAACAAATGAGTATCAACTTTGTTATTTTAAATTGAATACTAAGCATATATTTTCTCTATTGTCTGTTTTAAGAAAGATATTTGTTTGTAGTTACAAAAATATGTAGTTTGTCTATATTTGGTGTAATACTTTTTGCGATATTTAAGTTTAAAATTTAAAAAAAAGGGAAAGGAAATTCTTGTCTATTGATTATAAGTTTTGTACGAAGTTAGAAATTTATTTCAACTTCTGTCTTTTGGAACCCGTTTTGATCACTTCTTTGCAACCTCGTCCGGCCCTTAACCGAAAGTACTCCAACTGTAAACAGAAGTATTTTAAATTATAAACTTATTCATATAAGTACGTTAGTAAAAAAAATATTGAAAAATTGAAATAAACTTCAATTTCAAAACTGTTCTGAAACTATTTAAAATTGAAATTTTGTTTTCCAGGAGCTGCGCATCCTCGAATGTCGGGGTTGTGGTCTCGGAAGGATAAACACGCAAATCTATCACCTGCTGCCTTATCTCACCCATCTGGACCTGGGGAACAACAGATTGCAGTTTATCGATTCGGACGAGTTCACAGATCTGCACCGGCTGCGATCACTCCGACTGGACGGTAATCAACTACCCGTAGTGTTAGAAAGGACTTTCGTGAATCAAGTGCATTTAAGGATACTGTGTCTGGCGAGGAACAGACTAGCGAAAATAACCAACACTGCCTTTTTAAACTTAAGTAGCCTCGTGGAGCTGGACATTAGCTACAATAAACTAAGTAAATTGGAGGACGTAGCTCTAAATCCTATAATAAATTCGCTGCAGAAATTAATAATAAGTGGCAACCAGTTCTCTATGTCATTAATTAAATTAATTATTCAGATCGGACAAAGAGTGCGCGACCTCTCTTTAGCGGACATGGGAATTACGGAGATTCCTGCGGGATTTCTACCTAACCACATCGTTCGCTTGAATATATCTGGCAATAATTTAACAAATCTAAGCGTACAAGTGCTGCCTCAACAACTTGTTGCGTTGGATATTTCTAGAAATAAATTCCGAGGCTTAGAAGAGCGCCTGCTCCTGCGGTTTGAAAAACTACAGGAACTGCAGTTGTACAACAACTCGTGGTTGTGTGATTTATGTCATATCGTTCCGATGCTTCTCTGGATGAACAAAAGCACAATAATACAAAATCTCCAGTGTGCCTCACCTAAAAAACTAGCAGGTCGTTTATTTAGCACTTTAATTCTCGAGGAAATTCCGCGTTGTCTTCCTGAAAACTCGGATAGCTCGGATTTTCTTGCAAACGTCGAGAAAAAACTGAGCTTAGTAATAGGCGGCGTCTGTTTAGTGGTGTTCCTAATCGCGTCCGTGCTCTTCGTGGTGTGCTCGTGCATAAAAAGACACCAAAACAACTTGCTCGAAATCGAGAAAGAAAAACGACGAGTTGCGAGAGAGGCCGTCACCGAGAATCCGACCGTTATTTTCGGTAGCAAGGGCGAAATAAGTTTCAAGTTTCCGCTCGATTTGACAGAGAGGAAAGTGTCTGTCTCGACTATAGACGACATAAAGAAGGAAACGCAGCTACACACGCTTCCCAACGGAACAGGGATTTGAAGTTTGCTTGCTCGTCGCCGCCTGACTGCAATAAAAAGTCTGTCTTCGGGAATCACGGGAGAATTAAGCCGTCGTTGTTGTTGTTGCTGCGGTGACATCCGTACAAGGAAATCTGACGGAACGAATGTAGCGAAAAACTCACTCGACATATCGGTACTTATCAGAAGCGAAAATGAAAAATATCGAAACATATCCAAGAAAGCAACCAACTTCTTAGTGAATTCTAGTGCCTATACTTACGCAATACTGACTTGTACATAAGCTTTCGGAAAAATTTCTCAAGTGCAGATGGTTTAAAATCGTTGGTTTCAGTTGGAGGGACCACGTGAAAATGTCGAACGTTCAATTCAGTTTACGCTTACGTCGTTCGATTTCAAGCGTTTTCTACATTTGTAAGTGTGAAATGTTTTTATAAATGTTCGCCGTAAATGTGTTTATGTATTGTTATAAATTTTATTAAAGAAAATGAAAACTTTTCTCTTGATTTTATTTTTGTAAACGACTTTTACATTTAAGTTCCTTAAAGCAATCAGCATTTGCAAAACTATGATAGACAAATTTTTTAAATTAATTAAAAATATAATAAATCAAGAAAGGATTATTTGCTACAATTAGTTTATATTCGAAGATGCATACTTATAAACCAAAACTCTCCACTGAAAATTCGGTGAGGAGAATATCCTCGGGTTCACACCACCCAATGTGCGTGTGTATGTATACTGAAGATTGGCAGTGTACTACGTATATAATATATTAACTGTGGTAAAAAATCATTTTTTGATTTATTATTTCTAAACCACTCTCTACTTTACTATTCTTAGTTTATTTTAAGGGATTAATGAAATACTCAGTCATTTTTTTGTTCCTCCTTTATTGCAATTCCATATAGTATCTAATTTTGAGTTCGGCCGAATTAGAACAAAGGAGGAAAAAAATAATGACCGAGTGTTTCATTAATCCCTTAAAATAAATTACACAACCAGTCAAGAAGGATTGTTACAAACAAAAAAAATCTTAGTTTAATTAAAAGACGTCAAGAGATTTAAAAAATCTTCGCTTTAGGTAGGTAAGTATGTCTAAGTTTATTTCGTTAGTTATGTGAATTTATAAACAAGATATCATTGTTCTATGATGTTTAAACTGAATTTAAAATCCATTAATAGAAATAATCAGCTCGTTTCAGGTTTTCTGCAATAACGATGAGATAATTTGTTCCATAAACCAGGCTTACGATTTCGGCCACGCGATCATAGTAAATAATTAAATAAAGTTCAACATAAGTGAAAAAAGTAGGTAAGACAATATGTTCGAAATGGACCGAAATCGTAAGCCTGGTTATGACAGTTCTTTAATTACTTAATTAATGCAATTTGTACTTAGGATTTTCGATAGCAATAATGAGCCGATTTGTTTCAATCTCTTGAAGATTTGGAAACGGTTATGGAATATATTTAGCACATTTAATCTTTTGCGGTTGGTTTGTTGCAGTACCAAAAGTAAATGATAAAGCTAACAAATTAACTGCAAATAGGTCAATTGTGTTAAATATTGACACTCACTTTAAAACAAAAGAAATTTACGGACAATCGGTCTTGCTTTTCACACTTAACTTACTTCGTCCACCTTATTATTCCTCAATGACAATGTTACCAACCTAGTCTATACAAATTTTACTAACTAAATTCTGTATCTAAGAAATGCATATACATTTTAAGAAATTGAGGTAAGTATAAGGAAATAAAGTAAATAGATATCGTATTGAAAATGTAGAAATTTATAAAAAGTTTTGTAAAACAGGTTAATACATGTTTTAAAATTCATCGCCGATCTTCAAATGATAAACATACAGTGTCTTTCAAAAAGTGTGCGACAAATAGGATTTTTCTTTACTATCGATTTTCATTGAATTTTATTGTTGCACAACACTTCTGCATTCAAATCAAATTGGGAAATGCCAGTTGAAATTTATCTTTTAAGGTATGCAGCGTGGACACGGCTGAAGACGGCTTTTAAGTAAAGCGTCCTTATCTTAAAAGATGCATGAAAATGACATAAGAAAATTTTGCTTCGAATTCAAAGTTATAGCCAAATACAAAATTACAGCCTCCTATCTAAAAAATAAAAAAAAAGTCCCTCTTTATTACGAATCACTCTTACAAAATACCGGTGGGATCAAAGTGCTCGTCAAGATAACATTAATGGAAATATACTTATTTCATTTGGTTCTAAGTATTTACCTCAATGCGTTCATAAAATTTATGTTTTCTTGTTTTATTCATCCATTGGAAAATTATAACACATTTAAACTAACAATAACTGAATTTAAATCATAAAGCTTATAATTTTAAGTTTATACAATTTATAATTTTAAGTGTCTTCAATTTGACATTTCAAATCTCTTTTTGGGTTATGGATCACTCTCCCTTTTAAAAAACCAACAGTAATTTCCCATCATTGCGGGATTCCGTCTTCCTCGATAACGACGCTGTTCCATTGTCAAAATATCCGGATGGAAGCATTCCTCTTGCTCATCGTCAACTGCGCCTAAATTTTCCGAGAAAAATCAGATGAGAGTGTAGAAAGTGGATTTTCAAAGACTTTCTGCAGCGCATTTTGTGGTAGTTCTCAAGTAATTCTTCAAGCAGAGTTTCATATATTTTTGCCTTCTCATTACCTAAAAATTATGTAGCAACTCCTCTGAATGCTTTCCGTAGCCTCGGTTCAACATAATTTAAGTTTTCCTTCAAAATCCTTATCCTTGAAAATTTTCCTATTCTGGGGCCAACAAATGTATCTTCCTTCAACTTGGCGTCAATTAATTTTGGAAAAAATTCCTTTAGGTGCGTTTACTCTCTTTATTAAATGCCTTAACGATTTTTTTCTATTTTGCGTTGGTAACAGAGCTATTAACGCACCGAAACAAGTGCTTTAATAGAAACTTTGAGTGCGTTAATGGCATTGGTGTAATTAATTTATTTAATGTTGTTGCTGGGCAGGTTAGTTTGCTGAAATCCATAATGTTGAGCATTTGTATTTTTTACTTTGCTTTTAAAATTGAATTTCCCACTGCCTACTTAAATGTCGCCAACCACCGCAAAGTTCCCTAAATTTTAAAATATCGCTTTTTTCTTTAAAAAGGGGCAAAATAGAAAAAATAGTATAAAATACTCGTTACAGAAGGCTTTTCAAGCACTCGTCCGGACTCGCGTTTGAAAGACTGCCTTGTGTTTTAATATACTATTTTATTAATCCTGGTTTAATACGTAACGGAGGCAGCAAAACAGTTTTTGAATCAACTAAAGATAAGTGTATCGTAACGTGAAAAAATAAAATTTCTCAATAATTGTGATGAAATTGACGAAATTTAGTGCGTCACTCGATTCATAATTAATATTTTCAACTAAAAAAAAAACGCACGCGACAATGTGTAGAAAAAATTACGCGAGACAAAACATTTTTTAAGGGTATGAGTTCGCTAAAGGAGAAACGTCGAAAAAGTGAAGGCAGAATAAAGTGAAAAATAAAATTGAGAAGTCTACATCTTTTGTTTCATAGCTAGCTAGATTCATTTTCTAGTGGCGCTCGCACATATTAATAGAAAACAAACCTAGTTATTTCAAAGAAGTCTTTAAAATTGCTGTTCCCCAGATAAAACAATTAAATTAAATTATTACAAAAATCTTACATGATGTGAGGTTTTTTACACTATATTTGTATTCTAGACTCTCACATTAATAGATAAGTATCAATAATTTCCCAGTCGCAAAATGCTTGTTAAGTAGTGGCCCTTTACACGTTTTTTTCATGGAATATAAAGCTACTTACTTTAATTTACATTAAATGTTTCAAGAGCACGCTGGATATTATTAAAGGACAGTTTAGTCTATTAATAATATAGTGCGGGCCCAGGCTTGTCTTGTAACTGTATGTGCATAATCTCATTTGAACACATAGATATATAGCCCAAGATAATATTCTCAACATGGGGTGTCTCCATTGGTATAAGAAGTACAAATTTGGTTAAATGAGATGAAATGCAAACAATTAATAGGACAACTAAACCAACCCACAAGATTTCAAATAGTCTTTATACTTTCGGAATTATATTAAAAATATTAAAATTTCGCAAAATCAATTTGTGGTTATAACTTTTTTTTCCAACAGAAAGAGAAAATATACAGATTATTTATACTACATTTTGCTCAGAATGTAATAGCCCCTAGCCCCTAGTTTTAGGTTTTAAATATTGTTTGGGAATTTTTAGGTTTTTAATTTTTGAGACAAGTTTATACAACCTTTACCTTTTTTAAAATTGCTAGACATCGAAAATTTTATGAAGGTGAATAATAAAATATATTCTATCTTGAGGAAGCTGTTAATGAACAGCGAAACCTTGATTTTAATTGTGCCGTGTGAGTTGGAAAAATGGATAATAAATATAACAAATTGCCTTAAAAATTTTTCAAGGAACAGGAAACTCTTTAATCTTAGCAATCTCTTGCAATCAAAATCGTTCTTGGTTATGTAATGATATTATATTACAGCTGTAATTCTTGCCAAATGAAATTGTAATTAAATTGATTTGTTTAATTGGCAGTATTAGAGAAATAGAATATCTTATAAGTCACGTGAATTATTTCAGCCTTCTTGGGCTTCATCAGAGATATGTACTAAAAAATTACTTTTTGAAAGGATAATAATTAAATTATACACTTACATATTTTTGAAATTTCCAATAACCCAAAAACAAACCCGTAAAGAAAACTTTTTGAAAAAATTGTCTAATACTTCGCAAAATTGAAAGGAAACAGTTATGTTTTCATCTTTCAAAATGCAAAATGTGACACTAAAATAAATAACGTAAGTAACTATGGAAACATTGAGTGAAATTAATGACAGCTGTAATTCTTGCCAAATGAAATTGTAATTAAATTGATTTGTTTAATTGGCAGTATTAGAGAAATAGAATATCTTATAAGTCACGTGAATTATTTCAGCCTTCTTGGGCTTCATCAGAGATATGTACTAAAAAATTACTTTTTGAAAGGATAATAATTAAATTATACACTTACATATTTTTGAAATTTCCAATAACCCAAAAACAAACCCGTAAAGAAAACTTTTTGAAAAAATTGTCTAATACTTCGCAAAATTGAAAGGAAACAGTTTCATAACATAACTGTTTGTTTTTGGGTTATTGGAAATTTCAAAAATATGTAAGTGTATAATTTAATTATTATCCTTTCAAAAAGTAATTTTTTAGTACATATCTCTGATGAAGCCCAAGAAGGCTGAAATAATTCACGTGACTTATAAGATATTCTATTTCTCTAATACTGCCAATTAAACAAATCAATTTAATTACAATTTCATTTGGCAAGAATTACAGCTGTCATTAATTTCACTCAATGTTTCCATAGTTACTTACGTTATTTATTTTAGTGTCACATTTTGCATTTTGAAAGATGAAAACATAACTGTTTCCTTTCAATTTTGCGAAGTATTAGACAATTTTTTCAAAAAGGTTTCTTTACGGGTTTGTTTTTGGGTTATTGGAAATTTCAAAAATATGTAAGTGTATAATTTAATTATTATCCTTTCAAAAAGTAATTTTTTAGTACATATCTCTGATGAAGCCCAAGAAGGCTGAAATAATTCACGTGACTTATAAGATATTCTATTTCTCTAATACTGCCAATTAAACAAATCAATTTAATTACAATTTCATTTGGCAAGAATTACAGCTGTCATTAATTTCACTCAATGTTTCCATAGTTACTTACGTTATTTATTTTAGTGTCACATTTTGCATTTTGAAAGATGAAAACATAACTGTTTCCTTTCAATTTTGCGAAGTATTAGACAATTTTTTCAAAAAGGTTTCTTTACGGGTTTGTTTTTGGGTTATTGGAAATTTCAAAAATATGTAAGTGTATAATTTAATTATTATCCTTTCAAAAAGTAATTTTTTAGTACATATCTCTGATGAAGCCCAAGAAGGCTGAAATAATTCACGTGACTTATAAGATATTCTATTTCTCTAATACTGCCAATTAAACAAATCAATTTAATTGATATTATATTACTATTTAATAAAAAACATTTCAAAGGTGTTTGTTGCTGATTCAAAATTAAATTATTATTAAAGCAGAAACACTCTTTTGGAGTGCTCGCTTCTGCAAATTGGATCAATTTACCGCCAATTATATTAAGAGCTTTACGACATATCAGTTTCGATAAATGTTTTGCCAGTATAAATATTTCAATTTTAGAGTAAAAAGCTTGCATAAAATTCATTTATGTACGAAATTGCTTTTTGTAACGTTTCATTGAGCATCAAGAATTTATTGTCGAGTTTCAAACACGGTTTAATAAATTTAAACCATTTTCTTCCATATCGTTGGAAATCAACGCTTTATTTCGCTTTAATGTTGAAATAACTTCCAAGAAAATGTTGTTTTATCGTATTTGCTTTCACGAGTTGGTCTTTATAGCTCTAAGCAAATAGATATTAACTGAATCCCTCAAACAAATAGAGTGTAAATACGTTAACAATTAGTTGTTTTTATTGCTGGATGCTGAAACGATTTCAAATAGCAGACATTTTATATACCTATATATAAAATGGGATGTAACCGACTTTCAAGCTTTCAAAAATGATTTGTTTTTACAAAATGAATGCATTAGAAAGTTTTAATATTGACAGTTAATGTTTTAGTATCGACTTCACGTTTCGATGAATGCCTGGGCTCGTTCATTAAAATTAAGTAAATAACACCACCATAATCGATAGAAGCGCTGCAAACAAAGCTAATTTATTCAGCGAAGCAACGTATTTATCGTATTAACTCGCAGCTGAAATTGAAATCGGAAACCAACGCCACGGGCACCGACAGCCGAAATGGAAATTGTATTGTGTATATTAATACGCCATCAACGACGAAATGTCTTCGTCATTCGTAAACTGACTCGCGGCGGTTAGTAATTTCGAATTCCAATGATTTGATGTTACACATTTGTAATGTGATTAATTAGTAGCATGACAAACAGAATCAAAAACGAAAAGCAAATTCCTCATTTCTAGATGTATGTATTAAATATACTAATAGTCAGAGTTTTAGTCAGTATTTTAAATATTTAATCCATTCATGTTTTTCACAATTTGAATGTAGTTCTAGATATAGTTGGAATCGAGAAATAATTTCAATGCTTTGTTTACAAGAGAATTTTATAGATGCTTTAACATGATAGAAATTGTTTTAAGTTTCGACGTTTTTATAATGATAATGTTCTGAATTCTTTCTGTACCTTTTCATTGTAACGTGATTCTAAAATAATGCTACTTCTTGTTATTTGACATATAAAATAACATCCAGATTCCTGACATACGAATACGAGAGAGCCATAATTTAAGTTTTGAACAGTGGCCTGCGCTTTTCTGGAGCGCGATAATTGGTTATTATTCTAACGGTTTTTTGTTACAGTCCATAAATCCTTTACGTGAGAGGATTCTCTTCAGGAAGGGTAACATAGTATCTGCGGAATAAAATTGCTAACGATGACGATTTTAACGTTCTTTTTATTAAAACGAACTTGATTGGAACAAAATGTAACCTAAGGGTGGGTTTACAGAAAGGAAATCAAATATTTAATTACGATTAACTATTTGATTGAGCTTAAAATTCGTGTTGGCATAGAAATAAAATTGTTAAACTAAGGCAATGCTAATTTTAATCTCAATCAAATAATTAATCGTAATAAAATATTTGATTTCCTTTCTGTAAACCCACCCTAAATCTTTTCAGCTCAACATTGTTGGAATTCTGTTAAATATGACAGCTAAATCTTTTCAGCTTAACATTGTAGGTACTCTGTTAAATATGACAGCTTTATTTAGTTTTTTAAATAAAATTTTATAAATTAGGTACATAGGTACATTCTACAGAATTAGATTTAATAAAATTCTTAATTTACAATAAAATTTTAAGTATGTAAAATAAAACAGAGGTTAAAAGTACAATTAAAATTTAAGGCTAAACTTTGCTTCATAAACTTAAGAAGACTTAATAGTTTATTAAGAAAACTAATCTATCAAATACATATTTTTAACGTAATTTCAACAAACAATTTAATACCATATATCCCAGAAGTGCATGTGAAGCTTCAGATAAACATTTTCTTTTACACATGATGAGGCAAGAACAGAAGAAAACATTATGGAAGACGACTCCGAAATTTTGTTTTGTTCGATTATTATTTGGAAATATGCTCTGGATTCTTGAAGGTGCTGCAATGAAAAGCGAAGATGTTCATTCCTTATTTTACTTATACGAGACATGTTCATGCCATCTGCTAATAAGAAACGGAAATTTTTTTCTTTTTCTTCATTGTTTAAACAGGAAATGTGATACAAACGATGGAATGGGATTTACGAAAAGTAATAAGTAGCAGGTAACTTATGAAATGGATCCTCAATAAATGAGCATTAATGACTTTGTAAGAAATCTTGACATCATTTCTTACTGTAATCTGCGGTTAACAAGATTTGTCACTGCGCTTCCATAAATCTAAAAGCGCTTCATCGGTTCAAAGATTTATTGCCTGTCAAAACAAATCTGATTCTGCATATTTTCCTTATTTGCTTAAGTTTTTAAATATTTTCCTGCGGGGGCACTTTTTGTTTTAATAAAATCACTCTCTTGTGAACTACGTATGATAATTTGATTGTAAATAAGCTTCAATTTAAATTAAATACAAATAATACAAAATACAATAAATTATATTAACTGGTCAACTAAAATTTTAAGGTGCATATGCATACCTTTGTAACTCTAATTCAAATTCGGCCTTTTACATACCGGGTGTCTATGTGACGAGACATAGAGATTTAATACGGGAAAACATTATCTGCCTGAGCAAATTTTTAGAAATTGTAACTTATAGCCGGAAAGATTATGGCGTTTAAAGTATTTTGATATTAAATTTATGCTATTTTAGTTGTTAATTATTTAGAAAGTAAGAAAAAAATTATTAGTTTTTTCTGTAAAACTATTTAACGGAAATTATAAACGGTTCTTATGGTTTAAATTATCTGCTAGTGTTTCGCAGTTGTAAGGTCACGAGAACAAATCCGAGTGAGGACACTTCTTTTTTCTTTTTTTAATATTTCTATGAGGGATGGGTGATTAAATTTTTTAAAGAAAGGGGTTCAATTATCCTTTGCTTTCAGATTTATCAATTTGTCAAGGTCTCGTCGAGATACTATGCTCCTCTAGATGTCACGACGAGAATGAGACAGAAGTTTTATTATTAATTTTTGTCTTAATTACTTAATTAATACTATTTTACTAAAATTTTAATCAAACCATAAAGGAATCAAGTGGCAATTTCTTTGTTTGTACCTAACTGGTTTGAGCTTTTAGCCAAAGATTGCTCTCAATGCCACTTTATATGGAATGGGATTTTAGCCCTTGCCCGCCGCTACATATATTTTTCGGGATCGGCCAAATTACGTTCTTTCTTCATAAAAGTTAAAAATAAGGAGAAAATATACAGGCTGTTATAAATTGGAGGCTCACCATTGCGATTTCGAAAATGGTAAGAGATACGAAGTCGGTTAAATTAGGGCAAAGTTGCGTATTTTGGTGCAGAACAGTAATCCGTTTTGAAAAATCTTCTACGATTTATAGTTTTTGAAATATTTCCAAAAAAACCGAAAAACGTAATTTTTTTCTGAAGTTATTGTAGAAATCAAATCAAAATTAATACATTCTACAGGCACTTTTTTGAGCTCTTTACAATGATATGATTAGATTTTACTTAAAACGTTTCGTCTCGTTTTGACCATTATCAGAGTATCATTTATGATCGCCACATTGGATTTTAAGACCATGAAATAGATCTATATTTCTGATACTTTTCCTGCTGCAAGTGCAGCGACGACACCAACAGCAGCGTAGCCCTGAGGAAGTTCTTCTGCAATGGAGAACGAAACGACAACAGTGGAAGGCAACGTGACGCGGTTCCAACCGAAATCCAATTCAAACATCACAGCTTTGATCAAACACACAGACTTCTACTTAGTAGGCAAGCTTTATTGATTTTTAAAATTTTGTAATAAAAATAGCGACGTCAAACATAATTCATATTAAGAAATATTAATTTATAAATTAATAAGTACTACACTAAATGCTCAAATCATTCGCCACTTACGGCCAACCTGTCATAGAAGCTTCCACGAACAATAAGACTTAACATTCTAAGGCCTAGTTTTACAATCATGGAATAAGAAGGGAATAACTGTTCGTCGAATATCCTTTAACGTTCCTCCATATCTACGTTATACCTACGTCACGTTATTCTAAGAATAATGCTTATCCCACGATTGTAAAATCGTGCCTTAGCGTAACAGCTGCACATTCTTCTACGACTCTACCTCTTAGCTCGTTTAAATCGCGGCAAGGAGTCTGATAAATTTCTGATTCTAAATAAGGCTACAAGAAGAAATCGTTCTGTGTTAAAACCGGTGAACGTGCAGACCATCAACTAGCCTGCATTCAGTATGCTGGTATTTTAACAATAACTTCAATAGGGAAACAGGAATTTACAATTAAAAAGAATTGTATTGAAATTCCTGTGGTGAGTAAACAAAGTGGACACGCGGTAGACAGAGTAAATGACAATTGTCCCGACAAAAAAAACCGCATAAGAAAATCAATGTCACAGATTACGAGAAAAATGTTTAAAAAATTCTTGTGAACAGTTCTTGTGAACAGTTTAGAGTTAATTAAAAAGTTACCCCAAAATCAAGCTCCGGAACTGCGTACGAAATACGGCGGCAACGATCTATAAATGCGGCAGGACTATAAATTTTCTTTATTGACTCTAGTTTACACACAATGCGACCTTGACACACATGTCAATTGGTTTTATTACACGTTTGATGGGGAAAGCAAGTATCTTTTACGCGACGTAATAATTAGTAATTTCTAAAATAACTGTATACGAAGTACGAATAATAAATTCGCAAATAATTGTTTGTTAATTCGGGCGGATTGTTTACTAGAGCGGAATGTACCAGCCGTTTCGTCCACAAAAAAATGGCAAGGATTTAAATCTGGTGATCACAGGGGTCAAATGCACGGCCCGGCAGGCAGCTGATAGTAAAATGTTCGTCTCGTTATCGCACGGAGTCAACAAAACTATTAGGATACAATCTGTTGTTTTAAACGTCGCTAGTATTATGCGTAATGCTAATTGATAATAAATAAATATCGCCACGAAAGAATGATTACTTGATTACATTTGCAAAGTATCACTTAAACGAATCGGTTTTCTCCGAAAATGTGAAACGATTGATTAGACCTGAAGTTCAGTGCCGATTATGAACACTTTTTTATGTTTTAAACATCGTTGGTGATATACGTCCAGTTTCTAATAAAATCGCGTACTGAATGAATGTAATAGATTACGAGATCATCTTTAAAAAATTCTAAGGAGCAGTTTATAATTAATTATGAAATTTGATTAAAAGTGAAATGAATACTGCGTACGGTAGAACGAGAAAGATTTACAACCAGAGCGCCAAAAACACTTGATGTGAAGTTGTAAATGCGTCTTGAATTTGTTAAAGTTTTAATAGATTTTGTGTTGATAATTCCTCACATAGGCCCAGTATTTCAATTTCAGTTTAACTTTAATCTTCAGTTTATTCCCCTAGAGCAATTTTTTTGAGAATTGTCACTATAAAGTGAAGATTAATTTTAAACTGAAATACCGGGCCATAGAAAATGAAATTGTAATAATTAACATTCGAAACAGATTACGAATGAATTTACTGATTTATTTGTTTACCAGGTGTTCAAAGTGTTCTTTCTTTTTTTTTGTGGAATAATCTATTTCAGGTAATTTGCTGCATGCATTATTTGTCAATTAAATACTTTCGAGTTCGTATTTTACGTCGGGCATTGGCAACGGAGTTGTGAAATTCCATTTAAAAGTCAAATTCATGAAGCCACGCCGCAGTATCATAAAACTCTAAAAAAACTTTTACGACAGCATTTATTTCGTTCATCTGTTCCTCGACTTTTTAAGCGGAGCCGCATCGTCGTTTCGGGGCTAATTTTTGATTCATTATTTCTCGAAAACTAAAATAGAAAGAATTTTTTAACATTTTTCCCATACTCTCGGACATCGCTTCTTATCGTTGTTTCATTTTGTCGGATTAATTAATAGTCTCCCTATATAGATGGATATATTCCGTTATAAGCTTTTCTTCCTTCGAAACAGTTGGCCACCCAACAGATAATTTCGCGAAGCTAATATTTCCGGGATGAATACCTCACGACCTCCTCTACAACAATCAGTTCGGCACGCTTTCCTTTGTTCCTTTCACAATTCAATTCCTTCAGGCAACAAGATCACATGTTTCAAATTATTTGTAATTCTTGTGGAATATGCAGTTCAAAGTTGAGATGGTGTGAAGTGAATGCGTCTGTTGCGAACAAGATCTCTGATCGCGTTAGTTTTGTAAAAAAAAATTAATTATTGATTATAGAATTTTTGTCAATACAATTTTCTGAGAAAATAAAAATATATTTTTTACTGCTGAATTTGGTTTCTTTATCGAAGCTCTATTACATCATTTTGGCGAACGTGACAAGACAATTATCAGATGGATAGAGCAAAGAAAAATAGGACTGTAGTAAGAAGGGAATTCAGCAGATACATGAATCAGATTAATTCCATTTTGGAAACAGAAAGGCCAGATGAATTAGAAATACAAGTCAGTTTTGAACTATTAGAAAGAAAATATGAAGATCTTTGTAGAATTGATTCAGAAATATATAATTTTTTACAGGACGCAAATGTGTCAGAAGATGATTTAGAATTAGAGAATGCTGCCTCTGATGAATATATAAATAAATTTACGAGAATTAAATTGAAAATTCAGAGAAAGTAAGAGAGGAAGGTCTACAAAGTACTGCAAGTTTTGTAGCACAAGATGCCAAGAAGAAAATGAAATTACCGAAGTTAGAGTTTAAGAAATTTGACGGAGAATTGAAAAAATGGATCCCGTTTTGGACCCAGTTTAAGAAAATACATGAAGATTCTGACATAGCTGTCGAAGATAAGTTTCAATATTTAATTCAGGCAATGGTAGAAGGATCTAGAGCACGAGAATTAATACAAAGTTTTCCTATGGTAGCAGGTAATTATCATAAGGCTGTAGATATGTTGAAAAATCGTTTCAGAAAAGATGATTTATTGGTGGAATTGTATGTGAGAGAGCTTTTGTCTTTAGTTTTACAAAATTCATCTGATAGTGGTAGAAAATTAAACTTAGCGGCTTTCTATGATAAAATAGAAGCACATATTAGAAACATTAAATGTAACTACTGATAAATATGCTGCGATACTTTATCCTCTTGTAGAATCTTGTCTTCCTGATGATTTTTTAAGAGCATGGCAAAGAAGTTCTTTGTCCAAGGATTCTTCTACATGTAGTAACGCTAAAGAGCGATTAGATAGTTTAATGAAGTTCATGTTGGCTGAGGTAGAGAGTGAAGAAAAAATAAATTTAGCAATGGCTGGTTTTGGATTGACAGACAATAGAGAAAAGGACGGGAAGAAAGTAAATAATCCACGAACAGTGAAAGAACTTCGTCCTACAGGTGCTTGTCTTCTCACCACAAAAAAAAATGGATTTAATATGCAGGTATAATATGTGTATTTTGTGGCAAAGGGCATAAATGTCAAGATTGTTTCACTACGCAAAATATGTCACTTCTTGACAAAAGAAAGATTCTGGCAGAGAAAAAATGTTGTTATTGTTGTTTAAAATCGGAACATGGAATAAAAAATTGTAAAACAAACCTAAATTATGCATTGTGTAAAAGGAAACATTTAGTTTTGATGTGTCGCGAATTACCTTCTCATAAAAATGAAAAACTTGATAAAGAAGAATCTTGACACCTGTCAATTTGACTGTTGAAACTGACAATGCTTCGACTAGTTTATCACTGTGTCCAGAAGTATTTTTACAAACGTTGGTTGTAAAATTAATTGGTCCTAAAAAGGATGTGAGAAAATGATAATCGATACGCGCTCATTAATCACGAAGTAAGCTAGAGAGTTATAGTAATTATTTACGTTGATGATTTAATTTTAGCCTCGAAAAACATTAATAAACTGGAACTCATCAAGTCCAAGATGAAATCAACGTTTAAAATGGTAGATCTTGGACAAATTAGTAACATTCTTGGAATAAGTGTGCAACGAGATGGTATAACTGGTAAAATACGACTTTCGCAAAAGAGATATATTGAAGAATTACTAGAAAAATATGGAATGAAAGATGCAAAAACAGTGTCAACCCCTATCGATTCAAATTTAAAAATTACAAAAGAAATGAGTCCCACATTGGAAGAAGAAATATATGAAATGAGGAATCGACCATACAAAGAATTGGTTGGTAGCCTAATTTATTTAGCAAATGCAACTCGTCCGGATATAGCATTCGCAGCTAGTACATTAAGCCGTTTTTGTGCTAATCCTGGCAAAGAGCATTGGCTTATCGCAAAACGCGTATTAAGATATTTAAAAGGAACGATTAATTACGGTATAACGTATGTTAAAAACGCGGAAAGTGTCAGAGCATACTCAGATTCAGACTGGGGTGGAGACATCGATGATCGTAAATCGTGTTCAGGTAATGTTTTAACTTTATCTGGAGCCCCAATTAGTTGGAAATCGAGAAAACAATCATCAGTAGCTTTGTCGACTATGGAAGCGGAATACGCGGCACTTTCCGAAGTAACACGCGAAATTATTTATATTAAGCGACTTTTAATTCATATGGGTTTTGATAAATATGTAAAGTCACCAATAAATGTGTTTTGTGATAATCAAAGTGCAATACAATTATCAAAAAATGCTGTGTTTCACAAACGCAGTAAGCACATTGATATCAATTTTCATTTTACACGCGAATTAGTAGAAAGAAAAGAAATTGTAATACATTACTTACAAACAGATTGTATGTTAGCAGATATTTTCACAAAATCTTTACCAAAATGTAAACATAATAGATGTGTAGAAATGTTGAATTTAGTTTAGATTATTATTATTGTAATGTTGTTATATGCCTATGTTAAATTATGTTAGGAGCACATATCGATAGAAGGGGTGTGAGAAAATGATAATCGATACGCGCTCATTAATCACGAAGTAAGCTAGAGAGTAGTTGCTATGTAATAAATATAACAAACAAGTTGCATGTGTATGTAAAAAGAGAATTTTGTACTGTCAAAATAAAAACCAAAACTTCTTCAGAATCTGAGTTTACTGTCAAAGGAATTAAAGGTACGCGTTTTACTTGATACTGATTCTCATAAGTCTTACATTTTAGAAAGTATAATAGGAAAATTGAATTATAAACATGAAAGTGGAGAAACATTAGTCCATTCTCTTTTTGGTGGGATGAAATCTAACGAAAATGTACACAAACGTTACCGCATTCATCTGAAAAATATTAGTAACAATTATAGGTGCAATTTTTTGGCACTGGATCAAAATATTATTTGCGGAAAAATTTCTCATGTTACAGAAGGATGTTGGAGACAAGAATTAGCTACACATAAGATTTACTTGAGTGATGTAGAAGATAATAACGAACCAATTAGTATCCTAATAGGTGTGGATATGATTGGAAAACTTCTGGCGGGGCGGAGGATTCAATTATCTTGTGGATTGGTAGCAATTGAAACACTTTTAGATTGGACTATTATAGGAAAAATTCCTAGAAAAGAGGTATTTAGTAATATAGCATCTACAGTAACATCTATGGTTATTCAGGACGCAAGTGTTGCTGATTTATGGACACTAGACACCGTTGGTATTCTTGAACCATTTGAAAGAAAATCTAAAGAGGAAAGAATTTTAGCAACGAAAGGACAATTTTTAGATACTGTAATTTTAAATGAAGAAGGAAGGTATGAAGTTCCTTCCTTGGTCTGAAGATCATCTACCTTTAGCCGAAAACATGATGATAGCTGAAGAAAGACTAACTATTACTATTTCTATTACTAAGAAATTAATTTCTGAAAATCTTTTGAAATTAAGTAATCTTAGTTCTTGGAAACATGTTCCGGGAAAATTTAATCCAGCTGATCTTCCTTCAAGAGGATGTAATGCCAAGCAGCTCTTAGAAGGAAGATGGTGGGAGGGTCCTTTGTGGCTTAGAGATACTGAAGTGAAATGGAAATGGCCTGAAAATGAAATAACATAACGAGGAAAAAATAAATTGTGAAATGATAATAGGTACTAAGAAAACGGACTGTTTGATTAATAATATACAATATGCGAATGTTTACAATAAATGTACTTTTGAAAGTAATTGGTATTTCAAATATTTTTCAGAATACTTGAAAATAGTACGGTTAGTAAGTTGGATTATTAGATTTGTAAATAATTGTCGTACAACAGCAGATATACGGAAAAAGGGAGAATTGGAGTTTGAAGAAACAAAAATTGCGGAAGAAAAGATATTTAAATTCATTCAACAAGAATCGTTTAATGGTGTTAAGGATGAGAAATTGTCAACTCTGAATGTTTTAAACGATCAATCTGATCTTATAAGAGTAAAGACAAAGGCTTGTAATAGTGATGATGATTACAATTTTAGATACCCTGTGGTTTTACCGAAACATCATCCAGAGGTCAGCAGATTAATTTTATATGAACTCAAAAAGAATTGTCATGCTGGTGTTCAAATTCTTCTCAATATTCTTAAAGAAAGGTACTGGTTTCTTGGAGGAAGAAGAACTGTAAAAAATTGCATGATTTGTAAGAAACAAATCACCAAGAAAGTAGAAGTTATACCTGCAGCTTTACCTGAAAATCGAGTCAAAAATGGCAATGTATTTGAAGTCTGCGGAGTTGATTTAGCAGGACCGCTTTTCTTAAAAGAAAATAAGAAGGCTTGGATATGTGTATTTACATGTGGTATTTATAGAGCAGTACATTTGGAACTTTTAACATCCATGCATTTTTACAAGCATTTAGAAGATTTATTGCAAGAAGGGGAAGGCCAACAATAATACATATATTCTGACAATGGAACTAATTTTGTTGGCACATATAACGAATTAAAAAAAATTAATTGGGAGAAAATAAAACAACATTCTACAGTTAATCGCATACAATGAAAGTTTAATCCTCCAACAGCTCCATGGTGGGGATGTTGGTGGGAGACAGTGGTTCGAATATTGAAAGAGCTTTTAAGACGTGTTTTAGGAAAAACTTCTTTGAATTATCAAGAGTTGTATACAGTACTTTGCGATTGTGAAGCTGCAATAAATTCTAGGCCACTCACATATGTATTTGATGGAAAAACGGAATTAATTCCTTTGACTCCTAATCATTTTTTGAGGGATGTGGAAAGTAGTGAGGTTCCGAATTTGGATCAGATTGATGAATCGAAATTAAATAAAAGATTCTCGTATCGAATAAAAATAAAAGAAGCTTTACGACAACGTTTTAGGAAAGAATATGTAGGGCAATTGGTGCAGAGTGCTACTACTAAAACATATCATAATTTAAAAGTTGGAGATATTATTCTATTAGGCAATGGACAAAGGAAAATAATTGAATGGCCATTGGCACGTGTTATTGAAACTTCTCCAGGTAAAGATGGAGTTACAAGAGTAGCAAGAGTGAAAACTGCACATGAAACATTACTACGTCCAGTACAACGTTTACATCCCTTGGAGATTTCCTACAGAGACGAATTTTTGACATCAAAAATACAAGAGACTAAAACTGAAGACATACCTGTCATTACTACTAGAAGCGGTCGTCGCAGTAAGATTCCAGAAATATCCAGATATCATTTCTGATTTTTTTTTTGTTGTTAAGTACTTATTCTAATCACTTAAGGTGGGAGACTGTTGCGAACAAGATCTCTGATCGCGTTAGTTTTGTAGAAAAAAATGAATTATTGATTATAGAATTTTTGTCAATACAATTTTCTGAGAAAATAAAAATATATTTTTTGCTGTTGAATTTGGTTTCTTTATCGAAGCTCTATTACATCATTTTGGCGACCGTAACAGCGTCATTTTATTTATTTTGGATATCATATTGTAACACGCCGATGTGCTACTATTGTTTGTTGCCCTTTTCGGACACTAAATAAGTAATAAATAAATCCAAACAAATAAACAATTTTAATTTATTAGCAAATTAATTTACGGCAACTGAAAGATTGCCGTCTGTAGAATTTAATGTGTAATTATCCTAGGGTAAGTCGGTCAGAAATTTCAAAGAAAAGAAAGGTCAGTTTTATGGTTCCATGCACTCCGTCTAGACAGATGACTACCTGGCCCTACGGGACTTCTGTACAATGCGGTAATACAACTACAATAAAACTACGCTCGGCGCCAGCTTTTCGAAGAAATTCCGAGTTACCTTAGTAGATATCTCTAAACAATTTTCAATAATTAAAAGGGCTCGTGATCGTTAATTAGGACGGCTTCTACTTGTGTCGGTAACCTGTTCTTATTCCCGGTGAGACGGTTATAACTATGAGATAGCAGGAATTGGATACTTATAAATAAAAATGCGGACTTAAATTTAATTAATTTTATTTATTGCAAATCAAGGGAAAAACTCCGGTTTCTAGGCGCTCTGCAGCCTTGAAACATGAGTGTAGAAACCGTATTTTTTTATTACTGTACAAAGGAAACACACACAAGAAAAAATTACGATCGTATAAGAAATACAGTAGAATTCGTTTAACGGCTTTCTCGTTCGAATATCGTGGCGAACTAACTAATTCCAATTACACAACTGGTGGGTTTTTATGCTTGTCCCAAACAATATTGGTGGGCTTATTACTCAATTAAAGTGGACAATTAATTTGTTTTCAAAATTATATTTGTCTTGGTACTTGTGTTTAACACTTCAATCGTACTCAAAGACACGCTCTGTATATCAACCAGTGCACAGTTTAGCGTTTGTGCCTACAGTGTACTTCCTTAATGAATGTAATTGATTAACTAATCAGATTCTGGGTAGTGTGTGATACAAAATGCCGCCAGGCGATCCCTCTGCGAGAGAATCAATAGTAACCGCTAGTTTTTCAGGGAAGCTCTCCTGTGGAGACGCAAATGGCCCGATTTTGATAACCTAATAACGCTTTATTAATTAACCTCTGATTGCGTTGTTTCGACGATGATCTAACCTGTACGCAATGGAATGTTTTGACCGTTTTATACGACGCTCTACTATGGGTAGTTATGGTCTTGCGGTCTCACAGCGGATTACTTCTAATTAACCACAGATCTCCCGACAAAGACTACACTTTGGTCCACACACAGAGTGCGATGGAAACTTGGCTGAGAAGATGGCTATGATTACGTGATTCAGAATTGGTTTGGCCTCTTAATTTTACTGCACTAGTAATGCAACTGATTTGCCTTGATTTGGGGAATTAATTTGTGCTGGTCACACCTGGTTTCAGTGGCAGATCTGAACTTGCCTTAGACCAGTGGTATAAACAATCGATTTCACTGCGCAAATCGGAATGACACTTTGTTTGAGTGTTTCCAAACTTGCCAGAGAATATCGCAAAGGAAATTAACTAATTTTACAAAAGCACCCTGTATATGAATTGCACTATAAATGGAAAACGTCGGCTGACTGCCTCTGGTCGATTTAAATTACAGAAACGCCTAACAAACTAGTTTAATAATTTATATAACAATGGTCAATCAACGCCACTAAAGTGGATGCCACTTCTTTACTTTTAACTTTGGTTCGGATGCAAATTAAGACTAAGAATAAATTTCCCAAACCAAGCAAGTACTGAAATTTATAGATTATGGAAATTTAATCATTTAATACCACCAATTATGTAACGAATAAGATACAAATTAAAGCAAATTACCTAACTCCGTGCCGCGGAATAAGAATCCAAATTCACGCACAACACAAAATTTTATGTTCACTTCGCGGTTAAATTACACGTCACGCCCGTGATATTTAATTTTATCTTAATTGCCTCTCAAAAACCACTGGTATTTTAAACGGACCGGACTAATTAGTTTATACCCTCTAGTGAAAATGATCAAAGAAATCAGTAAGTAACTCAAAGCAAGCTGCCCAGCAGAAATAGATACGACTGATCGTTTTGAAAGCGCGTGGCTATCTGTCTGTAATTTTTTAAATTCATCTCTCCGCTGCCCCTAATTAATGCCCCTTCCTTTGACCCGAAAACAAAATGCAAAATATACTTTGGCCAATCGGATCGCGTCCTGCGCTTAGAAAAAATGCACGCCCTCCCAGTTCCACGAATGTGTTTTTCTAACTTTCAAAGTGCCACCCTGAAGGGCTCCGCGTCTTTAACGTCTACTTTTACTTATGCGTATCGAATTGCAACTTTTAAAGAAAACCAAATGTGCATTAGAAGTTCGCATGACAGATTTATATGAAAGTTAGTTTGAGAAACTATTGAAACGAGCCCAAATACGATAAGAATTTATGATGGCCCGCCCCGGTTATATGAAGTGGCCCTATTGACTGACCCCATGCCTGTGTACATTTGTTTGTGATTTATCATTTTCAAAACAGCCTCCTCCCGACTCCCGTGACAAGAACCATAATTGCAATTATTCGTAAAAATTTTAGTTACATCAATAACATGCTTATTTGTTTTATATACAAATTCGCGACCGTTTCAATATTTTCATGTACTGTAATTGAGGGGTAAATATTACATTTATTTATTTAAAACTAACTTACAAGCGAATGTGTTTTAACGACATTTTTTAATAAGCGACAAATTCTGATAGGTCTCTCTCGAATGTCTATATCGGATCCTTCTATATTTCGTAACTTTTTAAAAACAAGACACGTAACTCGAGCGTGGGAAGGAATGATTGTCCACCTTTCTCTCATTTTCCACACTTCCTTGTGTTATACCTGCATATTAGATTTTCTATTCCGCTGTCGTAGAAAGTGACGTCTACTTCTAACTCTGGAGCAATCTCCAGCTTAGTTCATCTAGTCCGCACCTTAATTTTGGAATAGTTAACTTCAACACCCCATCCTCTCAAAGTCGTCTCCTCAGGCTCTATAATGCTTTTCACATGAACTGTAAGTCAGGGTTCCAATGCGAGTCCTTAGTCACCAAGTAATACAGATTTCTTTCCGATACACCTGTGGTCGTTAATCTACGTGTTACCTGCCATCGGATGCTGTCTTAATAGTTCTTCGATTCGTCATATTTCCTATTGAATACTTAAGCAGTCCTTCTGGACATTTTTAGATCCTCTGCCATTCAGTGGACTAAACTGTATGTATATATGTACATTGGCGTAAAGGGATATGAAGTTTCCGAAAGTTTTGCATCCTCTTTAAGTTTGTCATTTAGGACTTTTTGGTTCCATTGACAACATCATTGATCCGTGTAATAAGTAATAATTCGGTAGGATTCTTCCCAGAAAGTCTATAATTTTGTATACTGACCTCGACGTCTCTGAGAATTATGTAGCCAAACTAGCTCTTGCAAATAATGTCAGTTTGGATATGATCACGCGTTCGGTTATGGTTGTCGTCCATTCTTTCAAGAAGATCACCGATATAATCTTCGTGCCACAATACAAAATTCCTAAGATCTACCACGTTTACACAATATACACTGTGTCCCCGGATGGAGTTGACAAGAGGAAAAACTTTTTTAATATCAATTTTACGCAAAAAGATGATTCTTTACAAAAAGTTCTGCTTCTCAACAAACTTCAGAAACAATCGTTAAATTTAAGTCTTGAACTACAATCTGTCTATAAAATTCAAATTTCTTAATTTCATATTGTCGATATCAAAGTAGCGTTTTTATTATTGATTTTAGGCAAAAAATGTATTCTTTAAAAAAAATTCTACCGTTCGAGTATCTTCAGAAACCACACATAAATTTAAGTTTTTTGACTACAGGGTGGCTGATATATTCAAATTCAAATAAACAAAGAAACTTTTTTATTATTGATTTTACGCAATTACATTTACTTTTAAGAAAGTCAACAAAAATTGTTCTACATAACCACCTCCAACTTCCACACATTTCTTCCATCGTTTTAATAAATTCACCATAGACTTTACGTATGGTTTGTGGTTCATTTATTTCATTCACCGCGTCCTGTATTCGTGTTTTTAGTATTTCTCGATCATGCGGCAGGTCATCTGCATAAACTTTTTGCTTTAAAATACCCCACAAGAAAAAGTCAAGAGGTGTAAGGTCAGGCGATCTGGCAGGAAAATTTATTCAAATTCAAATCCAATCCAAATCAAAATCCAAATCTTCCCATCCATCTTTCTCCGAACTGATCTGTCAACCACTGCCGTACTAAAAGCGTCGAATGAGCAGGGCACCCGTCTTGTTGCCAAAAAATCTTACGCCGCTTTTCTAGCTGCAAATTGTCTAGAAACGGTACTAGATGAGTTTCCAAAAGACGCACATAAACATGTTGATTCAAATTCTCGTCAATAAAATATGGACCAACGATTCGATCGTAAAAAATTCCGCACCAAACATTCACTTTTTTATAACGTTGACTTCGTTTTTCAATGATGTAGTTTGGATTTTCAAAAGCCCAATAGCGACTGTTTTGTGATGAAATGTGACCATTGGTGCAGAAGGTTGATTCATCAGTAAAATAGATAAATCTGTGAAAACTTTTATCAACGAGGTAATTTTCACTAACCAATAAACAAAAGTCCAATCGCTTCTCTTCATCTCCATTTTGAAGTGTATGTCGGAGCTTTGGTTTAAACGGCCGAACTTTGTTTTCTCTATAAATTCTTTGCAAATGACTTTTACTAATATCCAGTTCTTGTGATCGTTTCCGTAAAGATAATTTTGGTGTTTCTATCATTGAATTTACTCCCAAAAGTGTACACGTAGCAAGTGTACACAGTTAAATCAAATTTATTTACAATTTTACGCAGCGCTTCGCGCGATACCGCAGTGTTTAGGACCTTTTCATGAAAAATGTCTATAGCATATCGATAAGATAGGTTTCAAATGCCATAACATTTAACCAAATAAGTACGTTCTTCAATGGTTAACATTTTCTAAAACCAACGGGAAATAACTGTATTGAAAAATCGACGCTTAATGACGTTCGACAGTTCAATATTATCGACAACACAGCCACCTGCGATCGACACGATTTTTTATAGAATGTAATTGCGTAAACTCAATAACAAAAAAGTTTCTTTGGTTATTTGAATTTGAATATATCAGCCACCCTGTAGTCAAAAAACTTAAATTTATGTGTGGTTTCTGAAGATGCTCGAACAATAGAATTTTTTGTAAAGAATACATTTTTTGCCTAAAATCAATAATAAAAACGCTACTTTGATATCGGCAACATGAAATTAAGAAATTTGAATTTTATAGACAGACTGTAGTTCAAAATTTAAATTTAACGATTGTTTCTGAAGTTTTTTGAGAAGCAGAACTTTTTGTAAAGAATCATCTTTTTGCGTAAAATTGATATTAAAAAAGTTTCTCCTTTTGTCAACTCCATCCGGGGACACAGTATATTTTATGTAACCAAAAAGTATTAGTATCACGTAATAACGTGCCTTTTTTAAAATTTCTTCTCGTAGTTGGCCATGAATTGTTAATTGTGAACCAGCTTCAGTCGACTTGACGTGGACTTGACGTTTGAAAATGAAATAACATGACCCCAATTTTATTAAGTTAAGAAAACGTTCTGATATGGTTCTCTTGCTAGAGCCTTAAACTTTTACGATCGAATCTTATTTTCTAAATGACCGTCAAATTGAAGGCAAATGGCACTATTCTATTCAGGATTGCTTCCATGAGCTTTCTTAAAAATATCCGAATCTTTCGCTTCTTTATGACAAATTTCGCACGTCTTTGAATTATGGTGGTTAAGTTTTTTGGATAGACAGGTTCTATTTTACGCTAATAGAGCAGTGGACGTATGGGAACATGTGCATTAATCGCCAAGTCAAATAATGAGAATTAACAATAATCCTCGTATGCTCTTCAACGTCAGCAAATGAATTTTACGTAGAATCCAAGCCCGTTGCGATAAAAATTGGTGGATATTTTGATTACCTAAATATTATGATTTTACTTTGAATTGTGAATAAAATTTGTTAGTAAATATTTCTTTTTAATTATGACATTTCCTTCGATAAATGTGAGGTTATGATATTCGCCAGTTTCAAGCAAGGCTGGTTCACAACTGAGAATTCACAGCCAACCACGAGGAGATATTTTAAAAAGGCACCTTATAATGTAACAATTATATGTAGTAGGTATTGATTTTTGGAAAGGGGAAATATATATATGAAGAAAATAAGGAGCAAGTCAACAGCTGAAAGAGGTGATTCATATATACTGAATAAAACAAGCAAACGTGTGTCTCCCCCTTGATTCTTTCAAGTAGTGTAGATAAAATTAACCTTGTGATTTTCCTCCTTGATTTTTGAACTTCAACAGAATTTAGTAAACTCAGGAGTAACGATGTGCAAAGCAACAAATTTGCTATTGACAATTAAATTCGCAGGAATTGTTTCTGGACAAATGATCTATACCACATTTTGGCTCGATGTGACTGGTATTTGACACCAGAAAAGGCAAATATTTATAGGAAGCAGAAAAGATAGAGTCTATTGTAGGACAAAAAAAATTGAGGGTGATATTGATCAGTCGAGTTTATCATCCCTAATGCTTCTGTAACTATTTTATATGAAATTTCCATATCTAGTTACATTTTCCAGCTTCAGATTAAAATATCATCTACTAGAATTATTCATTCAGCTCTTCGCTGTCCGATCCTAAATTTCTTGTTAATGGCTCATTACTTTTTATGGCCATGAATTGAAAGCCGTTTATTCTTTCCCTATTTTATGTATCTCGTACGCTTGCCATTGTTTGCATTTAATTGCCTAAATTTAGAGCGCTGGATTGATGTAGAGATTTACGTGCCATTATTTTTAAAATTGGTTTCTTCTAGCTTTATTCTTTATACAATCTTTGAATACAAATTTTATGACACATCGTAAATATACATATATGTATAAAATATAGGCATGTTCGCCAAGTTAATGCTTTATTGTGGAGTTTTAGGATGCGTTGACAACCGTCCACGCTAATTCATTTGAACTATTTTACATTTAATGACTGCAATAATGTAATTTATTGAGCATTTTGTGATTTCCGACAATGTGCTTAAATCAAGATTTGTTTTAGATTTTGTTGTTAATTTAGAAGATACTTTTTTGGTAATATTATAGTCGCCTCGAAGATGGCCTCCTTTCTGAGGTCGAAACATATCGGCATTTAAATAAAACCTCGAATATTCTTCTCCGTTCTTATAGTAACCTTCACGACACATCCTAAATATCCAAAATCTAGTTTACGGTTACTAATATCAATTATAGAGCAACTTACCAAGATTAATGGTCTATTTTAAATCAGTTCGTATTTTGAATAAGGGTGTTTTAAGTTTATGTTATTCTTTGTGTCGTCCTGAAGGAAAAATTTAAAAAGCTCATCGTTCATAATTCAATCATATTCTGTCAAGCTTATCGACACTATTATGGTTAATTATTTATGAATGAAAGTTATTACTTAAGAAAATTTAACGTTTTCGTACTAGATTAAAAAGAATAATGAAATAATATGTAACATGAAAACCGTACTTTTTAAGTATGAATAATTGAAATAAAACTGTTTAATATTTCTCAGTTTCAATAGCTTTCCTATCTCCCTAACTTTCTCCACGTATGGTTTGTTGAATATGAAGCTAATCATATCAGATCTATTTCACGTCCTGAACGTTAATAAGGGTTAATTTGACCCAACCATAAGGACCCTTAATCATCGATCCGCACGAGAACCCGTATTGATGATGATGTTACTCTCAATTTACAATGACATTCTAAAATGGCTATGCCCGAAAGTCGCCCTGAAAATTGATCGTTTTAGTGCGTCGATTAAGACGTGAAAGCTGCGGCGGCGATATTTTATTTGTAGACGCTAAAAGGAGGCCATTACGTTCGGACTAATTCGGGACATAAAATTTGGAATATAATTTTAAAATGCCGGCGGAAGCCTCGCAAATAATGGATCGTTAAATATTTCATACCCTCGTGAACAGCAACCAACGATTCATTTATGCGTTCCGGTTGTGATTGAATGAATGTTTCATTTTTTTATTACACTCTCAGTGGCAAATTCTCTCTTTTTTGCTTCAAAAAACAAAATCATTTACAAAAGATATATACTTTTTAGAAATTTTGAAATTCAACAATAAATTTAAAGATTTTTTAGTTTGTAAATATTTTTGTTAAAAAATGAAAACTAAAAAGTTACCAAATGGATTTTACGAACTATGTTTCTTAATTAAGAAATATGTCCGTTTTTCTACATTGACAAATTTGGAATTGATTTGAAATATTTAATTTATTAATTTCAGTAATTTAAAAATACCTGTATTTATATTTTTTCTCTGAAAATAAGTAACGTTTATAAGATGGTTTTGAAAGCTCAAATACAGAAAAGGTTGAGTGTAATATTAAAAAAGTTACGTTTTCTAATAGAATCAAATTAAAATCAGTAGCTGCAATATATTTGATATAATGTACAACCACGATCAAACATAATGTCATAGAACAAAATTATTCTAGCAAACTACCACGAACTTTAAAATAATATCTTTTTATGGCTATACACGATAAAACTTTTAAACGCTTTAAATGCCGTGAAAGTAAAATAAACTATGGATTATAGGGATTTAGGAAAATATTCTTTGTTTATATCGTATTAAAAAAGGTGTGAGAAAACTTGTATTTATATTTACGCCTAAAACCAAATGATTTTTAAATATTATTTATTTTCTGTAGAGCAACTGCTAATGTGAAGAATCTGAATTTGGTTTTGTTGGCAATGAAAAGAAAAATGAATGATTCCACACCCCTCTCCAAAGCAGACAATACCTATCTGTAACAACGTTGGCGGAAGTAATGACATGATTGCCAACCGCAAGCTATCAATCATGGAAACGATGTAAACGACAAAGCGGAATCCCGGTTGTACATAAAGTCAAAGCCCCATGAAAATGAAACAGTATAAAGCATACCGTTTCGAGAGATGTATCTTTAACATAATTAAATTTATATAATTTTCCGTTATTTTAAAAATCCGTAACCTTAATTCAGACCAAAAGAAATTTGGTTTACTTATCAAATTTCAAACGAATGAGTTTGCGCAACACATCCATACGACTTTTCTTGCTTTTCATTAAAAAAAAAACCTTCTATCAGCTTACATAATAATTATGTCTTTGCATCCAAATGCTCAATACAATATTTCAGTATAATTAAAAAATACTGCTACTTTACAGAGCACGATCGAAACAAGATATATTGAATCGGGATAAGAAGTCGATTCAAAAAAGTGTGAAGCACAGGTTGGCCCAAATTTGACACTTTTAATAGGAAACACCTGTTTTTAGAAGAACTGACCTGGGCTTCTTGAGCTCGATTTTTAAGACATTTCGATGTCTTGTACCGCTTAGGAACTACAGGGCGTTTTTCAAAATCCTATGATTTCTAGCATTTTCACTTTCTAAAAAAACTTTATAACTTTTTTGTTTCTTAAAAAAAATAGAGTTTCCAGAGAAAATTTCAATCACTTGAGTTTTTCTATTAAGATTCGAAGATTTTACAACATTTTTATGGTCCTTCGAGCCGAATCAGCTTCCTGCTGACTTTGCATGAATCCTTAATCTTCTTTGAGTGATCGTGATTGCGGTCGTCGGAAACAGCACATTGCGCCGATTTTAGAGGATGGAAGAAATTCCTTCAAACGCCTTCAAACTTTCCCCGGAAGAGCAGGTGTGTGAACAACATTTTTGTTCTACGTATCGCTGTATCGTTGGGCTTCAGTTACTAAAACGAAACTACAGATTCACTTTAGTTGAAGATGAAATTTAAATTTTGATATTAAGAATATATCCGAATTAATATTAATTATATTAATATGTATTTAGTTGTGTAATTCGCCAATAAATTAAATTATAGGTAGAATATTCAAGTAACTGGAATAAGCGAATTAATTTGAAATGATCAAATTGTAATCTAAATTACACGTGCCCTATATAAAGCTAACTAGTCATTTTCAAATGTAATATAATTCCCTCTGAATCGAGCCTGAATGCTGCAACGGCGGTGCAGATGTGCTGATAGGGTTACACCTGCTTTTAACGGAGATTAATCAACATAATTTAAATTGGATCGGAATTCGTAATACCTATAGGGAGTCATACGTTAACCTGCAGTAAATTAGTTTAATTAAGACTGCGTTTGCTGCTGCAAATACAGATGGACTGATACACGCCGTAATCACGCTAATGGCACTGCTGGTTTTCTGTTATTATTTATCCATACCTATCAATTTTTGTTATTGAAACAAAAACTTCGAAATATTGAAACAGAGCATATTTCAATAAAAGCCAAATTGATATCGATTTAAAATGAAATATACTAAGTGCTATTGATTGCTAAAACATTTTCTGATATCCATTGTATGAACTTGAACTCCCGTTTCCTTCTTGAACCTGCTCTGAGTGCCCATCAGTGACGAATCCCAAATGTCTCCGATTCTCTATTTTCTAATTAATAATCTCGCATAGATTTATTTTAAGAACGGTTGTGCATCTTTTAGTTTCTATATTCAAGTGAAATTACCTTTGAATACAGCAATTAAATTACCAGTTTGCTAGTCCATTAGTCACTTGCAGCTGTAAATGATAATACCTTAAGGCCCTATTAACTTCTGTGTAATCTCCTTGATCTTTCCCTTATTTTTCTCGATTCGATTTTCAGTTCTTCATTAGTACTACCTTTTATCTTTTCTCTATTCTTTTGTAATTATTTTTCCCAATATCCCAATTGCTCTATCGTATCCTTGTTTACTTTTCTTAGTAGCGTTTCGTCTTTTAGTTTCGTATGATTAAGTAGCATTGTGTCATTTTCTATATGATTACTGTTTGCTGTATACTTAACTTGACATTTTTTAACATGTTGACTATCAGTGCTGTTTTAAAGAAACCTCGCAATATCATATGAATTACCTGTACTGCTTACGTATTGGTTTACGTAGGAACCATATTTACTGCTGCTTTAAAGCCTGTCGATGCTACTTCTGAAGGAACTTTTAATTCCTTGAACTATTAATTTAGTTAAGGCATCTGCCAAAAGGTTGATCTTATATAGTCGGTCTTTTTTCGTTATCTGAAAGATGATTAGAATCTATTTCTAGACACAATGTGACGAAAGAAATAGTGACGATACAGGAACATTTTCGACTAATATAATCTGAATTTTTGGGATACCTTACCAATCCCATACACAGGGAATTCCAAAAGGCACTGGCGGCTTTTAGGATGGAATAACTTGTTAATAGTTGTACTTAAAAAAATTCCAAACACAACATCTCAATCTACAACTCTGGGAGTTTCTTTACTTAAAAATTGAACGGCGTAGATGATTTTCTTCTGTATGGACAGACAGGAATTATTGGCCTTCTTTGAAGAGCACGAGCATACCGTATCAGTAAGATCAGAAAGATATTGTCACATGGTTTTTCCAGCCAAGGTATGAACAACTTGATGGTATTTAATGGCATCAGCAGGATGGGGAACGACTAATCAATATTGTTGAATTTATTATTTATGTACAGCATGTGTAGCAGAAGAAGGAAGCCACCTACGCCTTTCGGTTTTCAAGTAAAGAAACTACCAGAGTTGTAGATTAAGATGTTGTGTTTGTAATTTTTTTAACTTCAACTATTAAAAAGTTATTCCATCTCAAAAACCGTCAGTGCATTTTGGAATTCCCTGTATTATGAAATATAATAAAATCGAAAAATTGTTCTCCATTTCTGGAGCAGAAGTGTATTCAGTTTTGCTTTTCCCTTCTCTCGTTTCTATCAGTTTCTACTACAATCAAATTCAAAATTGGAGAATTCAAAATTTGGTCACGCCATCTGCAAGCATGTTATGGAACTAACGTTTTACGTAAAAGTGCTGTAACATTTAAACGGTGTTTGAAAGAAATTATGAAATTTCTGAAAATTGAAATACGAAAATAACTTATTTAGGCCTAATTTTACAATCGTCGGATAAGGTGAGTATAGCGCTATTCTTGGAATAACGTGAAGTAGATATGGAGGAATGTTAAAGGATATTCGGCGAATAGTTATTCTGTCCTTATTCCATGATTATAAAACTGGGCCTAAGAGTGAGAAATGCAAGAATTATTTTTTTGTGTTAAGTTTTCAGATTTTCTTGGCAGTAATTTCAGTAATTCGTTTTCAGATTTTGCCAAAAGGATTCTATCACCATCATAACTTTAATAAAGCAACATTCATATTTGAGTCATTTTTCAAAAATGTATGTCTTCATAAGACCACGAGAGAACTTACTCTCCAAATAATGTACCACTCCCGTTTGAACTTTTGCTGCTACATCTTGAGTCAGTCGCTTTTTTAGCTTAAGCAAAAACATTCATAGAAAATATTTTAACTTAAACATTGTTTAGTTTAATTTAATAAATCTTGCCGTGATGAATAAAGAATTATTACCCTCGAAAATAAATTTTGTTCCATATGAATTCCAAATGAATTTCACGATAGCACGAAACCGGAAAAACGAGCTCCTAATTACAGTTATTTATTATGCCTAACAAGTCAGTGATTTCCTTCAGTATTTCAAGATTTTTAACAGATTCTGTTTTTTGCAGTTTGGGAAAGGTTAATGATAACATTCACCTTTATCGGATCCTCATTATTTGAAGAGATCCGGTTCGGTACTTATTGGCAAAAAATTTAGTTAAGTGCACATGATATTTAAAATTTAACAAAAAACTTCGTCATTACCTTAATTATTTGATTCAAATTCTACAGTAGATGGTAACAAGGAAAAGCTCAATTACTAAATCAATTTGTCACAAACATTGTTCCAATGTAGGCTGATAGCTCAGCAGGGCACTAAACACGCTATTAATTATAAAACCTGAGCATTAAAAACTTTTAACTGCATAATTAACAGAGCAGTATATCCCCCTTAACGGCAGCTATAAAATAAACCTCGGTCACCTCCGCGGCGTAAACGGAGCACGGCCGAATTTTACTGTGATATTTTCACCGAATTTCTGACGTAATGTAATATCTAATTTGCATGCAAATTAAGTGAAGGGAATTCGCAAATGATCGCACTTTTCATTCCGGATTTCGCGCGAGTTTTCAGCGCACGTAGTTTGCAGGTGATTTTCGTTTTCGAATAAATTCTGATCATCTCAAAACAGTAAGCGAAGACTGGTTTCATTTGGTAGCATAGTGAACTAATTTTATAAGATGCAAATATAAATTAAAAAGACATTGTAAAAACTTTCCTAAGAGGAAAAGCGTAAAGAAAATTGCAGTTTTTAAACCTAGTAATTACGAAAATTTATGGCAAAAGAAACAGTTTATAAAACTGCAGGTAATCCTATATCAAGTAATTTTCATAGGATGAATCGCCTGCATTTTCAACGACACAATCTCCCTCAACACCGTAATGGTAGTTCCACTAGATAGAAAGGGAGATTTATAAAGTGTTTAGCAAGTAAGGTGTAATAAAACAGTCTCTTCCGAAATTGTCTCTTCATTATTCATCAGACCTGCATTAACTTTAATGCATCTTTTATTAATTACACGAGCAACACATTATTGGGGAAAGATCTTGTTTAAACTCATCCTTCTGAATAATTTCTGCTTTTTAAAGCAAGAAAAAGACTTGCCATTCAAAACTCAATGTAAAAGGTCACTATTTTCTTTTTGCTTTTCACACTACTGAACTATATTGTTGACTACTTTGCAAAGAAACATATTTACAAATTAGACTACTTAAATTATACGTCATAACTAATTTATTTGATTTTAATTATTTGCACATCTGTTTAAGTACTATGTTGCAAACATAACACTGGAAAATATGTAAACCTTGCATTGAAATGAATCTATTCAAGTTACATACAATAAGCAGGTATAGTCCTCGCAAATTCAGAAGGCACCAAAACACTAAGGCCCAGTTTTACAATCGTGGAATAAGAACGGAATAACTGTTCGCCAAATATCTTTTAATGTTCCTCCATATCTACGTCACGTTATACCAATAATAATGCTTATCCCACGATTGTAAAATCGGGCCTAAGTTTACTTTAAATTAAGCTCTCCTCAATCATTTTCGCTCATACTATATACCATTTGTATTTCTTTTTAGATTTAAGTCGCTTTACTCGCTTTCTAGACAGTACTGTCACTATATATTTAGACCATCTTTTTCATTTTATTATTTCTCAAACATTGTGCATTTATACACAAACATATACATATAAAAAAATGCCTTCCAGGGGTCGTATTCATAGTTATGACTTAAGCAAATGCTTAAAACCGTCTTTCGTAAGTTCGTCTTAGGTATACGTATAAGTTTGTCTAAGTTGTTATGTATTCATAGAAGTGAACTTTGATAAGTCTTTCAATATTATGTCCTCAATATCTCGCATGTTCTGCAATCGAAATTAAAATTGTTCGTCGTTGTAAAGAATTCTAAGTTGTTCCACTCATTCGAGAACAGTTTGGAACACTTTCGAAAACAGTGAAATTTTTAAGTGACGACTATGGAACGTTTTTAAATAAGATTGCCTTACGTAAGTTAAGACTTCAAGCAAATGCTTAAGAGTTTATTATGAATCTACAAGACATTGCGTAGGATTTTCTTAAGTATAAGAACTAATTAGTTCTTTTCTTAAGTATAAGAACTAATTAGTTACTAACTAGAACTAATTAGTTAATTAGTTAATTAAGAAAATCCCATATTCATAGTTAACTATGAATATGGCCTAAGTATACTGGGTAGGTAACAGTTCTGTTTTTTTTTATCTAACTTTCTTATTTTGAGAGGTAGAGCAAACAATCTTTTAAAAAAGTTAGATTGAATGTTAAGGGCTATAAGCCATGGAAGTCCAATGACTTCGATCTTTAATTATTTCGAAGCAGCCACGTCTTTTAAATTTTGCTCAAGGCAATTTTTATATCATATACGCTTCCACAGAAGCATTCGAAAAGTTAATTTATTTAAACAAACATAAGAAAAGACATAATTTTAACCAAAATCGTGCACTTTTCAAGTTTATTATACGATCAATACAGAACCGCATCTCTACACACAAAAACACACGAAACAATTAGCATACCTAAAGCAAAACCAAACTAGCTATTGCTTTTGAAGTTCGTAAAGTCCCTGTATTATTTCACGTGTGCTGTATTATGGACATGAAACAATGACTGCGGGTGGTTTCCTGCACGTTCACGTATGACAAAAGTGTTTTAAAACAGAAAAAGATGTAAATGGGGCAAAGCAACGCAGAACCGGCTAGATTTCCAATTCTAATTTGAGGTCGCTGCTTGTAGAATTTTTGCAAGTCAAGCGCAAGACTTTAATAAATTATCCTATCATCCTAAGAAAAAGTATGCCAAGAAATTATCCCATTTATATGGAATTTAATGTTTTGTTTTTCTTCGGCCATTTAAATGATGCATTTTAAGTGTAATGGTGCATAAATAAAATGCTATTATGGTTTTTGACGATGTATTTATCACATCATTCTCTTGTTTCAGTAATACCAGACGACCGAACTTTTTTTTAATAATGCAATCTCTGAAATAATTTTGTTCTAATTGATATCAGGTTTAACCGGATTTCTTCAATATCACTGTTCCTGTTGAATGAAAATGAAAATGTTTTATACAGTTCAATCTTGCCGCATAATTTAAAATCAGTTTGATACATACAGGGTGTGTACGATGAGTAACTTCATTATTTTAAATAGAACATCCCATATTATACATGTAATTAATTTATGTTTATCAGGTGATTTTAAGGTAAATTTGATGAGAGTTTCCTATCTAAGTCCAATAGGTTTTAAGATATTAGGCTTTATTTGTAGTTTTCACAAAACACAGATGCAACTTTTGTATAATTATTATCTCAATAACGAAAAAGTTAGAAAGCTCATACTTATTGTGGGACTGTTATAAACTAAGTGCAGATATCTAGACCAGTGGCAATATTTATTTTTTGTTAAACAGGGATCTAGTAAAACTGTTGGATGGTTATTTGATGAAGAAAAAAAAATAATTGTTTCGAGAGATGTAAAATTCCCGAAAGAAAGAAAAACAGTAATAAAAGATGATGAATTGGAAGTAGAAGACAAAAACTAGAGGAGCCCAAGATATACAAGATATTAAAAAACAAAAAGAAAAAGATGATGTAGAAGAATCGATTCAGAAAAACACAAATGAAATTGAAGATAAGAAAGAAGAAATAGAAGATGACAAATCAAAGAAAAGAAGGAGAAAAACGCTAGCAAAATTTAAGAACTGTGTACATTGGACTTATCAAGAAACTATAGAAGGAGAAGACAACATAAAGTAGTTAAATGCTATTGCAGAAGGAAAACAAGTCCTAAACTGAACGAAATATTGATATTATTGGTAGATAAGAAATAAATAAAAAAATGGAAAGAAACTTTTGAATAACAAATGGGTATTCAAAATCAAAAGTTATGGATCGTACAAGGTTAGACTGGTAGTAAAAAGCTGTGAACAAAAATATGGAGAAATATTCATTCTGATGTTGAGTGGTAGTGCAATAGCAGTAGTTTACAATAGCAGCCACAAGAAATGGTATGATAGTAAAATTTGATATAAAAACTGCATTTGTGTATGAGATTTTAAACGAAGAAATGTACCTATATGGAAGTGGCAGAAGGATACAACATGAAGGGGAAAATATATAAGTTCCAAAAGCGTTGTATGGATTAAAATAGGCACCACAAAGATGGAACGAAAAATTTTGTGATTTCTTAAAGAAAATTGGACTTTCTTTTGAATCCCGCTTATGTTTTTGCTTATTTTCAAAGTTTTGTTTGCTTTTTATTGTTATTGTTTGTTGGTGTTGTTAATTTTTTTGAAATGCCGACATGTATCTTTTACTAGGTAAATGTAGAAGAAATGTTGCTGCATTAAAATTATACGCTGAACGAACATTAAAGTTGCTGGCTGGGTGTTACGTAAACAGTAGACATCCATCAAGAGTGTTGTTATTACTTTATTATTTTACGTTTATAAGAGAAAAAGAACAAGTTCATTAACAAGTATCATTAACTGATATCGATCAAACCTGACAAGCTTTGACTACCATGTCAGTTTTGCTTTTATAGTGACGATGTTACCTAAATAACAGCGTCGTCAATAAATCTCGTGTGAGAAGTGAATTACAAAAATGAAGGTACTAGCAGATCCAGATTTAAAATTATTAAATAGGTTCCTGTTCAAAGAAGAAGCAGCAGATAAGGTTTCTAAAATTAGCACCTTACACTTTTTGCTTCACATTTCATATAGACCCTGTATAAATCTATAAAAGTACATTTGTCAAGTTGTCTATCATTTTTACTATTAGAAGGTCGAAACGTATGGACGTTTATGCGCGTCTAGCTTTCCTTCTGTACTTTATAAATTGTTTCATTTTATTTTTAGTGTTTACGTTTTTTTGTCGTTCTTTTGGGCATATAATTGGTATTGTCCCCAGCAGCTGTGAAACCTTATTCTCATTGTCAAACTGTTACATGACTTTTGGAAAACGGTGAGATTTCACAGCTGCTATAAACTACGTTGAGAATTATCTAGATTCTAGATGATCATTTTGCCATGAAAAGATGAAGGAAATGTCGAATCAATCAGAGCTCGGACTCATCTGCTCAACGTATAGCAGAATCCAAAGGTGCAATTGAAGAAATAGAAGAAATTGCTGAAAGTCTACCGCATCTTGTGGAAAACGTCTATGGCCAATGAATTAAAATTGCTCACAATTTTCGAATTGTCAAATTAGTTCAATGGTGAAACAATCCCTAAAGAATGCCACAAAGTCACTATTTTCCAACCGAATGTCTGAAAAGTCTGAAAAGGAATCACCGCAAAGCGAGATCTCTTATCAATAAGAATTGAATCAACGGCTTATTCCCATTGTAACAATTATAAAAACAATTGTTCCTATGGCAATGAACTGAAGATTAAAATTAAACTACGACTGAAAAACTGGGTTCAAATCTATCAAAATTAACTTCTCAAGAAAATTGACCTTCCATGGAAATCACTTAACCCTAACACCATATTTCAATAGGACTCGGTGCCTGAGCCTGAAATCAAAACAACAATCGCGTCTCTCGAGTAAAATTTTCAAGGAAACTTTACCAAAAACCAATTGCTTTCTATCAGCCTGACCTTTTAAATGAAACATAAATAATGCACTTTATTTTCTACCTTAAATTCAATTAACTTTTACTTAAAACATTTCTTCTGTAAAGGCTTCCTTCGTGATATATTTCGCAGAGTAAAAAACCTAATGGATCCAGCTTGTTACTAAAATACGTTCTGTGTAAAGGGGTTCTGCATTTAAACCTCATTTATTCGGTTTTAATCCCAACTAAATAAATGGGATGATAACATTTGTGGTCATAATTCATTGCAAATAAACTCAAATAAGATTTTTAGGATTCCGAGAAATATTTTCGTTTTATTCGGGTCACGCCGCGGCAATTAACGTTTATATAAAGGATTTAAATTTTAAATTCTGTAGACACAGCTAACCGCCTTTTACATTTAAAAGGGTTTCTTTATTGACCCCGAATTAGCAATAAGCGATCATAATGTTGTTTGGCTCGTGTCTGGTCTTGACAAATATCAAATAATCATTTTGGACTGGAGGTGTAGAAAAATAAAATTCCGACATATCTCTGTGCATGCTGCGAAATTTTGTTGGTTTTTGCGGGTGAACGTCGGCAGCGCCTCCGGCAATTCAATATTGCTTCAATAATTCCATTTCCAGCACTTCCTTCTTGTCCGCTTTATATCTACAAACGATGACCACCGGATTATATTTTATTTCAAAGCGTACCATTGCTTTTGAAAAGTTACTTTTAAATATAAACCTTCCAGACCAATATATATACATATAAAGATATGTCTTTATATAAGTTTCTTTTTGCGACAAAAGCCACATTTTCGGATCTACCTCCACCGCACTTTCAAATTTCAAAGCGCTCCCTTTCTCTTTTTGAACGGCTTTCCAGCGAACTGAACCGCATAACGAGTTAATTCCGTTCCAGCATCAGATAGAAAAAGTTCAATAAAAAAATACGGATTATTTCCGCGACGGCATCGCACGTATAAATCGGAATTATTAGGTATTTCCGGTCTGGATGAACAAGTTGGCCAAGTTTGTTCAGAAATTTCATTAAAATTTTATCGTGTCTCATTACGTGCCATTAGCTGCAACTTTCAACGGACTCGCATGCTGCCTGTTGATTTAGGTTCGTATTATTAATAATGCAACCCGCGTACCGCAACTTTTAACGGGAGATATTAAAAGTTGAACGAAAATAAAATACATGGGCAGAAGCTTTTCGTTATAGTTAAAATCGTAGTTTTATGTTTAGATTAATAAAATTTTCCTACATGTGAAACCGCACGACCATTATTTATTTCTATTTACTTTGTAATTCTACAAAACCCGCATCATGGTGCAAATACTCTTATTTCAATCATTGGATTAATGGGTATTCAATTTCTTATGATTGGAAAATGCAATGTAGTTTGGAACATTTAATTGGATGCTCAGATTTCATACAGGGCCCATACACGTTACAGCTAAATACACAACGTGCTACATGACTGTATAATGAAATTTGCTTGATCAGTTACTTTTTGCATTTCAAGCATTAAACTTATCAAAATAGACCGAAACATAATTATTAATTATAAGTGAATAAAATTATAAAGAAGAAATTTATCTCAAAATGTGTTACGTGCTTACGTCGGGAAATTCAAGGATTATCTATCTAGGCATGAAGAAGAAGAGAGGGCTTCATTTATACAATTTTTTTTTCAGTGTATTCTCTATTTAAATCCACGCAGATTTGGCAGTTTTTTCCAGTTGTTTCAACCCACTTGAAAAAAATTCTTTTGGAAGCTCCGCAAGAAAGTGTCTACAGCATCTTTTAGATCCTGATCTGAAGAAAACCGCCTTCCTCGCAGGTTATTTTTAAGTTGTCGAAATACGTAATAGTCGGAGGATCCCAGATATGAAGTACTACATGGAGGATGGGATGGTCCAGTTCAATAAAGCTAGTGGCATCGATAAAGTCCTTAAGGCAGCTTTACAGTTCGCAATTATTTATTGCCGGCAATGAAAATTGCAGCGATTTGTATTGCACGCATGCGCGGTATTTGCATTTTGTATAAAAATACAACACTGTGCATGCGTGCAATACAAATCGCTGCAATTTTCATTGCCGGCAATAAATAATTACGAACTGTAAAGCAGCCTTTAACTTTTCTTGTTTCATGCACCTTGCAATTATCGTGCAAGAGAAAGATTTTTTTTATAGAGCTTATGAGGTCGTTCTTTTTAAGAACTTTTAAGTTTTGAAGTATACTTTGACAAACTTCTGCGTTCAATGTAAGCCTCTTGGGATATTTTCATTTAGAAGGATACCCTCACTATTCCAAAAAATTGTAGAACTTTGTGCCCTTGCCTCTTTAGGGGGTAGAGAACTTTTATGCATACCCAAGTTTTATCGCTAGTGATAATTTGTTAAAATGGGTCGCCACTAAAGAAGCGAAATTTTGCGCGGAAATTTTCTTGCTGCATGATTTTTGTTCTAGGTTCAACAGCGTGCAGACACTTTGCTAAAACCTAAATCTAAGTAGAATATTCTCGAAGCTTCAGATATTACAACTTATTATCAACAATTGGTGATACTTTTAGGCGTGGGTTCTTTTCACTATTTTTATTATTTTTGTATTTCAAACATCTCTTAGATGGTAATATGAATGGATTATATATCCCAATGAAACTGCTTTCACCAAAATTTGATTTGGAATTAAGATGGGCAATTCTGGTTATACACTTTCATCATTCTCTCATGAAATCACTCATTTTCCACTTTCAAAAGTTTAATACATAAGTGGTTTTTTTGATCAAATACTTTTTTTTATCAATAACTTTTAAGAATCAACAATTTTTGTTTCATGACTAGATAGATCTTTATTGAATTTCCCCTCTTATTACGAACAATTAAGGTTCAAACAGAATGCAACGCCGTTATGCGCCGTTACAACGACGCCAACATTTCAAAAGACATGCCCAGATAAGGCGATGTAAAACGTCGTCAACCTAACCAAAAAATAACTTGCGCCACAAAAGGATAAATTCCAAGTATTTATATTATTGTACTTGTATACTTTGCACCTGATGTATTATATTATGTTGCCTTATTTATACACAAGATGTTACCGGATGAAAATGCGATGGTGGGAGTTATATTTGGTTATGTAATATGCCGTTATCTGTCAAATAAATGTTAAATACAAAGGTTCAAATGTCATTGCACAGCGTGAATAGCAAGTTATCGCAACCATCACATTAACTTACCGTAAACGTTAAAATTACGTGGCCCCATTCATTTTCCATTGGATCTCATGATCTTAACGTTTACGGTAAGTTAACGTGATGGTTGCGATAACTCGCTAATGACGTCAAGCGGTGTTGTATGCAAAAAGTTGGTTACATAACCAAATATAATTATTTTTCGGTTAGGTTGACGACGTTTCACATCGCCTTATCTGGGCATGTCTTTTGAAATGACAGTTGGCGCCGTTGTAACGGCGCGTAACGGCGTTGCATTCTGTTTGATCCTTTAGCGTTGTGTGAATAAGGATTAATACAAAGAATCTAACAAAGAGAAGTTAATTGAGAAGCTAAACGGTTTCCATTATTTTTGTGTCACTGGCTGACACTTATGGTCGAGCCATGAATAAAACATACAATTTCTAGAACGATCATATAGTAGAAATGAATAAAAACAAAGAATGACTGGGTAAGGCCAGCCAATTAAAGCACAAATGAAACTAAAACAACTAGATGTTCAGCGAAAATAGAAGGAAATCGATAAGTGGTTACTAAAAGAAAAAAAAATCGGAGTGGACAAGCAGGTGAGGGACAAGCGGCTTCGGGTTTGCTCTGGAAAGTTATTATATGACTAAAGAAAGATATTAAGTTTGATGAAGAAATACAAAGAATGCTTTTAAGACGTCTTTCGAATAAAAAAAAATCAAGAAAGCGAATGTCTCATGTAACTTAAATTTAAGAAATAGCTTTATTAATATTTATTTATTTATTTATAGATATGGTATTAATAATAATAATAATAATCCTTTATTGCCCAACGGAATCCAAGTCCATGTAAAAGGTAACATGGAAAAGTGCCTGCAATTACTAACTATAAAAGCAGCGTAGAGCTAAAAGTAAGTACTAAACACTGATAAACATGAAATAACGACTAAAGCAAAGCTAAAACTATCTTACTAAGTACGAAAATAAAGAATCTTTTCTAAGGCAACCGAGTAATACGAGCCCCGTCAACTATAGGTTCGGACACTACGGTTTTAGTTATTTCTTGGGTAAAATGTATTATAACAACTGAAAGCAAATTTATTTATTATTAAATAAGAAATGTCATCGTATACCTTCATCTTTACATAATTTTATTCTTTTCTGGACTGATTGTAAAACATTCTTTGGTATCCTTGTTATCCTGACTATCCTTTGTTTAATTTAGTTACTTTGTTTACATAGTTGGTAATAGGCCAAAATAGTTTTTAAAAACCAATAATTATTACTCCAACGAGCTCCGTCAGCTGTAGGTTCGGACATTACGGTTTTACTTATTTCTTGTAAAATGTATTATAACGGAAAGGTTAACGCCAGGAAAATACAATAAGTAAAAGAAGTAAATAGCGGCTTAGCTGGCAAGGAAAAGTAATTGTCGACGTACGTTTCGGTCTTATTAGACCTCATCAGGACAGTATAACCAAAGTGTAAGGTGTTGACACTTGGAGATAGAAAACGACAAATGAAGCAACAGACCAGGAGACCGAATGCACATTTGCTGCAACCACTGAGAAGACCCGCATTTCGAGGGCAACATCACAGTATAGCAACGGAGGCAAACAAAGTCAACCCGCGTTAATAAGACCGAAACGTACGTCGACAGTTACTTTTCCTTGCCAGCTAAGCCGCTATTTACTTCTTTTAATTAAAATATATTATAGCTACTGAAAGCAAATTTAGTTTCCTTTTTAATAATTTTTCTGTTGTAACGTACTTATATGATGTATACTTCCAATAGCATGTTAATACATACTTTCATTTTATTAAGAACTTGGTCAGTTACGTGGCAAAAAGACAAAAAGTTAAAATGTCCGAACCTATAGTTGACGGGGCTCGTATACATAAAAGGGAGACCATATGCAGGTTTAGTATTCAAGCCTAGATTTAACGAACGAAAAATAAAGCGTTTTCAAAGCAGTTAACTTAGAGAAAGGCCTTCCATTTATCGCATTAAATGAAAGCTTCGTCTGCGATTCATAAGAATAAGACAAATAAAGGTATTTAATTGTATTTGTCTTCCAGCATACACAAGAAAAATAATTTCAACAGAATTAAGGGACTGTTTAGTTATTTCCCATCCAAATTTCAAATTTAAATATTTTCGTACTGTTCCAGTGATATGCTTGCCAAAGTAACTGATTCAGCAATTTTCCAGATCATATTGAAGAAAATTTATATAATTTTATCCGTCCCAACGATTATTGAAAAAGTAAAGATCCAATATTTTATTTCCTAACATTCCGCACCATACATTTAGGTACACTAGATTCTTTTTTAATTTTTTCAGAATTCATTTTTTATTGTAATCTAAAATAGTGCCCATAAGAAAAAAAGACAATTGACAGTCCTATCTGTGAAACTTTTAATCTTAACCTTATTTCTTCTGACTATATTTCTGAAAATATTTCAGAAATGAAGGAACACAGAAGATATATTTTTCCATATTTTTATAGACCCCAAAATAGCAAAAGTTTTTTACAATTTAATCTCTGCATCTTTTATAGTTTACGCGATAAGAATTTTGCGGAATTTCTTCATTTTTACTAATTTTACAGCAGAGCAAAAACACTATGTCATTTACACATAGTTCTTCAAAGTTCAAATTATGACTGAAACTGTACGAGGTAGTGTCAGCCCAACTAGAAAATACGAAAACCTAATTCTTGCACCGGACGATGAGGCATCATGTTATGGACTTGCTTGTATGCACTCAATTTTGAGAAAAAATGGAGATAGCCGGTTTTTGCATTGGACCCTTCAATTGAAAATGGGAATTTCTGTTGAGCGGAGTATAAGGAGTACTCGAATAAAGAATATGTTATAAGGAGCATATTGAAAAAGCTTAAAAGGAAAGGAACTAAAATTATATTGAAAAGATGGGAGCAACGAGGGTACAAAAAGGAACTAGCAGTAAAAATTAGAACCAGGAAGAAATGGCGAAAAAAAGCCAAAGACCTGCGCTGCAAAAAATCACATTGAATTCAAAATTAAACTTTTACACAATCTTTTATAATTTTTAAAAGTTGCTTTCTTCGTTGCTACTAAAAATTGTATTTTACGTAAAAAGTGGCAAATTAATTTAGTGTTAACGACTTTGTATTTTATTCACTTGTGAAAATCATATAGAACGAATTATTTTAAAAACTGAACGGTGCTATTGAAAAACCGAAAGTATATTTTATAAATCTTCGAGCCAGGAATAGATTGTTGATTCACATCAAACGCCAAAATGTAAATAAATTTAAGCTCACAATTCGCTCGACGTCTTGTTTTGACATTTAATTTTGAAGCATCTTACGATATATGACTAAACAAAATAAGTGAAATACAAAGAATGAAATTATTTTGTTTGTAAATTACAAAGATGACGACGGTTCACATTAAAACCTAATCTTTTAATAATGTGATATTATGCGTGCAAAATGTTGGTTGCGAGTCGGCAGGATCGCAATGGGGCCCCCGAACATGATATTATGCGCTTATGTATTTGTATGTATTTTAGTGGAATAACTAAATTATACACAGCAGTCAGATATTCGCAATTTATTTAATAAGGGAATTTTATGCGTACGCACACCGGAAACGAATTAATTTTCTGGTGAGTTAAAAATATCTATCATCCGCTTCATTCATGTTTGCACTGATTGTGAAAGTTTATTTGCAATCAGCATGTGCACATGTTCAATACTCTGCGGGAATATAAATAGTTTGGAAATCAAGTATACAACCAATATGAGATGTGATAGAGAAATCGATATTTTGATGCGATTTATCTCTTTTTTAAAGACATTGGGCCATTATCTGATCTTATGACATAAAGGTATATCGTTTCTTGTTTACTTTAATCACGACTTTAGTTAAACACGACTCTAATCATAAGATCAGAATTCGTTCTATAATCTTTTGAAATTAAAATATAAAACATTATTCACATATTCGTTGTAAAAGTAATAGAATCTATTTTTTAAAATGTTTAATTATTATACGATGTTAGGCATTTGAAAGTGTATAAACTTCGTTGACAATAACTCTCAATAGTATATTATACACGATGCTACAATGATAATCCTCGGTAATAATAGCCATTATAGCGAGTCGTATACTATACTTTGTCCACGACTACAAATATCTTATGTAATTGTTCAAATGTAAATATTAATGTTAATTTTAAAAATTTTGTTGCAAGTAGGTTTTGATTGCAGTGGATTCCTCGAGCATCGTCTGTACAGCTGTTTCGGCCTTATTTGGGGCCTCGTCAAAGTTTTAAAAAACTTTCAATATATTATACTTTGACAACACGCTTGGCCACTTTGTATGGGATGACTTATTACTTATTAAGTAGCGAACTAGCTGCAATTTGTCAATCCTAATACAATGTTAGGTCAAAAAGTAATCGCAAGATGTCGGGATTGAAACATTTCATTAATGTTAATGTAAATATATTTAAGTAATTGTATTAATTTTGAGATTTGAGGCGTTTGCACAAAGTTTTATTAATAAAAATGTTGGTTGTTCCGCACGTAAAATGTTATAAAACTGCAATTCTTGTTTAAATAACGTAATCGTAACCTATTTCCTTTATTATACACCATAAACAATGATGGTTACCATGACACGTGAATAATGATTCACTGCTGGTTGTGAATTATGGGTAGGATTATCCTTGACCAAACACGTGAATAATTGAAAGATTATTTAGTTGTCGCGAACAAATACAGTTATTTGAACATAGAAAAATAAATTCTCCAGAAACGTCTAAATAAAAACCTGGTCAAGTGGGTTGTGATCGAGAATTTATTCATGGCATTTACATAGCAGAATTACTAAATGTAGCCCACTTGACCAGGTTTTTATTTAGACACGAGTTATAAAAACATCTTTGCTAGAATTTATTCGACTGCAACGAATCACGAAACCTTTCACAAAATTTTTACTTTTTTCCATTTTCCAAAACGGAAAGCAAACTATGGGCATTTCGCATCGTGAATGTAAAAAAGTTTGCGAGTTCGCCTGATTGCGACGAAATTAATTATATTCGCTGTATTTTGATGCAAACGGCACAGTAGTATCGCAGCGCTAATTAAAAAAAGCGCAGAATTGATGCGCGACTCTGCGAGGATCGTTTTTGTATTGTCCGATCCGTTGAAATGAAAGCAGCTAGCAAACCGACTGAGTTGAATTAACTTTATTTTATTATTTGACAAAGAATGAAATTAGCCTCAGTCCGGCTATTAGCAATGCACGTCAGCGCGAAAACGACGTGGTCGTGGAGAAACGTTTTTTCGGGACACGATAAATCAAGTTTTAATGACGTCTGCTTTGGATGTAGGATGTAGGAATCTCCACGAAGGGGAATAAAACGTTGAAAATGTTATATTTATACGAAAAGTTGAAATATAACTTATACGAACGAATTTTATCAATAACATGACATATTTCTTTACAGAAGAAGAACGCATACAAACTGCATTGACTTACATCGAAAACACAATTTAAACTGTACAAGGTGTCCCAGAGTTCCGAGAAAATGGCATTTCACATTTTATCACTGGCAGCTCTCGTCTATTTCGAATTGTATCAGAAGAGATACTTCTCCTTGGAAATCTACCTACTGTACTGAAAATAAAATGTAAAGAATATGTGAAAATTCCTGCCTTGACTGATAAGATAATTTTGGCAAATTTTAAAACTGATAAAAACAAAAACTTTTAATCGCAACGTCCTGCGATCGCTTTTTGAGCTAGCATTGCATTAGGATTGACAAGTTGAAGCCAGTTTACTTTCCTACATACCTGAAACGTTGTAACCTATTCACCCGTTCACCATAAATTAGTCTCGATAGGAAATTTGGAAATAGAAAATATAGATATTCTGTTATAAACAATTTAAAGACCTAGCACTTTCTTATTTTGTCTTGTACCTGAAATTTGTGCGTTTATTAAAAAAAAATTCGGCCAATTTTCATCTCCTACCGAAAGATAACACGCGTTTCGAACGCGTGCGTTTTATGTTGTTTTGCCAACTTTGCCGGCAATTTATTTTAGTAATGTGAACTGAAAGAACATTAAGCACGTTCAAGTTTTCCCTTTCTTTTTTATGATTCTATAACTAGGTCTTTTGAACCCCAAACACGTACATATAGCAAAGAAAAAAGACAAGCCAATGAAACGCGTTACAATATTACGGTTGCCGTAACGCAGCGCTAAATTCTTTTCGAAATGGTAGTACGATATTCTACTAATGTTTCACTCACCGATATTTCAGTTGAATAATGTCAAAATTTTATATTTATTACACATTTGTTTTTTTAAAATAATAAATGACATTATAAAAACCATAATTGGAACCATAATTTTGTTCATTAGCACTCAATCGCGGGTATAATTTGGCCTTTATTCCCCAAGGGCTTTAAAGTAAACAAACCCGTAATAACGTGGACAAACCCAGAGTAATGCAAACAATTTATATAATTATTTTATGAAAGCAACGTGCACTTCATTCGCATATGATATAAAAATATTAAATCGATAAATTTTGGCCAAAATAAAATAAAACGTTGTATGTACCACGGGCTTCATCGTAGATAGTAGCCCTTCAGTATTTAAAAGCACTCCGCTTCGTGTTGTACTTTAAACATACAGACGGGCTTATAATCTCCTAATTATGCCCTTGATACATAAATAACTATTATAAAAAATGTACATTTCAAGGAAAAATTGTACTTCTAGTTAAGTATCTTAATAAAATAAAAATCGAGCAGTGTAAACAGCAATTAAAACGCTCTAAGTCGCAGAGCAAATGATGTATTGAGGTGATTTTGTTCGGGAGAAACACACGCTGGTTTCCCTTCAGCACTAATGCAGTTTCATTAATTCAAGCTTTAAACTGACGTTTTAAATGCCGTGCTTCCATAACAATGAACAAATGTACAAATCGTGGCCATTAATTCAGAACAGCTTCAAATTTTTGGTCGTAAAAAATGATAAATTACCACCGGCAACAGGTGACTTATATGCATGTACGAAAATGTATTCAGTCACATAAAGATTTCGACGTAGAGACATCAACAATTATGTCAAAGAAAAAATTATGAAGACATGGTATAATAAATGGATTTACTAGTACAAAATTTAATTTAATCCAATAACTCACCCTTTTTAGCTCATTGTAGTCTTAAATTTCACAATATGTTTTTATGTCTGAATTGATAACAATCGCTTTCTTTGCTCTAATAAAAAAAATTATTCGTAATTTTTATTGGCACTAATTCTCGTATTTCCTTTCCATTCAACATATAATGGAAATTAAGTTACTTTTTATGGTTATTTAGGTAAACAAAATATCTTCCACCAAATGACTTGGAATTTCTATAATAATAATAATAATAATAATAATAATAATAATAATAATAATAATAATAATAATAATAATAATAATAATAATAATAATATGTATATTTGTTTCATGTTACAATAAATGTATAAAACACGTCACAGTAAAACAAATTGACAAACAATTTCCTATAAAAAAAAATCCTAAAGTTCATTAACAGAGTCACTAAAGAAACTATCTACAGAATAGAGCGTTCTGTTTAAAAGAATACATTTCAATCGTTTTTTGAAAATGTTAGTTGGAAGAATCTTAAGATCAGTTGTTAAGGAATTGAAAATTTTGATACATTGACAAATCGTATTTCTTTGTATTCGAGTTAAATGAGTTTTCGGCGCTAGGAGATATGAATTTAATATCGCTCTTGTATTATGTGCATGTGATAGTTCGTATTGAAGAAAGAATTCAGCGTAATTGTTTTTTACAAACAAGCAACATTGCATAATATACATAGATGGTAAGGTAAGTATATTAAATTGTTTAAAGAAGTCTTTACAACTGTCTCTTGCTTTCAGGTTAAAAATAGCCCTAATACATTTTTTCTGGAGCTTAAAAAGACGCTCAACATCCACTGCATTGCCCCAGAAGATGATGCCGTAATTTAATCTGGAATACACATATGCATAGTAAGCACTCATCGCTGCTTCAACACCAACTGATCTTGAAACTACACGGAGAGCATACGCAAACTTTGATATTTTTCCAGCCACATCTTCTAATTGAGATTGCCAGGACAGGTGCGCATCAATTCTTAGCCCCAGGAATGAAGCTTCTTCACCACAGGTAAAGTTTCTTTGCTGTATTTCGAAATTTTCAGGAATCCTGCCATACGCCAGAAACTGTGTTTTTTCAAGGTTTAATTTTAGGTTATGATCTGTAAACCATTTATGCAGAGAGGAAAGATTAGTTTCAAGATTCTGAACTGCTTCTTTAGAGGTTTGCGCTTTCACCACTATGGATGTGTCATCAGCAAAGAGTATTGAGAATTCGTCGACCTTCCAAAATAGTGAAATGAGAAATTTTTTGACTTCAAAAACAAAAACAAAACAAAAGTCAATAGCGATAATAATTGTATATTTTTATTAATATAAATAATACAATATGACAATGTGCAAGGTCAAGTTACGGTTGAAAAATTCATTTAAGTTATTCATAATATTTTCCGAACGCCCTGTATTTGTGCCGGAATCAACAGCCAGCGAGGACCTACGTGCCGGTCGTCATATTTCTCAATGTTGTACAATATTACATCAGAAAAATCATACGTTGTTATTTAGTCCCACAGTATATCTCCATTTCACTCTGTCGTCCGGTTAAAAACTGATTTCATTCGTAACGACTTCCGTCGTAGCGATAGTGAAAGAGTGCGTCGCTCTCGTTCTCGCGGACAGTCTTGTAATAGCGCTTCTGGCGTGCGTACCGTTTATTTGTGTCTTCAATCTTTCGTTAAACAGCTTTTCGAAAGCTTGTCTTAGAAACAAGGAACAGGTATATCTTGTGGCCATTTTGAGCAATTGTTCTGTGAGTAACGCGTATGTCTCTCTTCTATTAAGCTTCTAGTAGTAGTTTTGCCTTGGTTGAGAATACCGTTATTCCTTGGATGGAAAGAACAGGCTGGTTTTTCGGCTTTTGAGACGATTTAAGCCCCGCAACACGGCCTTCCCCGCTTGTGAAAGTGGATTCGTCCTGCAAGGCGACGTTACTTAAGCCGGTTACACAATGGATTTACATAAAACATAAGACATAAGACATAAGCCGTAACAGTAATTCGACCTATGTAAAGAAGTGCGCTGTAACACAATAGCTCCGTAACGAGAACAAAGCTTATGTGTTTCTTACGGCTTATGTCTTATGTCTTATGTTTTATGCAAATCCATTATGTAACCGGCTTTAGCGATATAATTGCGTCACCGACTTACAGCGCTAACCACCTTGAGAAGGCGCTCCGACACTGTTGACAGCTGATTGTCATGAGGCTGGATGTTTGAATTACCAGGTCGGAATAATTTTAATTATTTCTTATTGACTTATTTGTGTTGACGCGTTCTTATTTTTCTTTTATTTGTGAATCGAGTGAACTTCTTTAATTACTTTAAACGTCAATTGTAAACGAAGAACAGATCTGTTGATCGAATAATATCTAACTTGTTGTTTACTTAATTACATTTCGTGTTCTTTTTTCTGGGTCGAACTCGATACTTGTATATTTATTTTTCTTATTCGTTATTTAATTTTGAGTATTTTAAATAAAAGCAAGTGTTCTCAGCTGGTGATTTTTTATTTTATTCACTTTGCCCACCTTTTGCTTTGGGGTCTCGTCGAACCCTTCCATCTCCAAGAGCTTAGCCGAGCGTTGCTGGAGAAACGTCAGTCACTCGCACAATTTGCTGGCCTTCAGGTAGGTAGCCAGTCAATATTTTGACTTTCTTCTTCAAAAAATAACTCGAATGCAAAAATCTGTAGCTTTCGATCATTTTTCGTAATAAAAGTGGTAAATTTAAGGCTCATTCAGAATTAGTGCAGAAAATTAGTGCAAATAGGTACTGCAGATTGGCTGTGCAAATGTTTGACAGATGTATTTTGATGTGTCTATTCACAATCAACAGACGTTTTGCACTAAGTTGATTGTGAATAGAGACATCAAAATACATTTGTCAAACATTTGCACAGCCAATCTGCAGTACCTATTTGCACTAATTTTCTGCACTAATTCAATTCTGAATTGTACTTTACTCCACTACGAAAAATATGAATTATTAAATGTTTTATGAAAACAATATCTAAAAAGAAACGTGAAGAACGTAGAAGAACTTCTCACTCAACATGTCCATTGTTCAGTATTTAGGGAAAATTCGAACCAATCTCCATTTAAACCCATTCCAAGGATTAAAGAAGAGTCTCTCATTTTAGGAATCGAATGTTATTATCGACAGTTCAGATCACATTCTAGTTTGTAGAATACCTTAAGGCTCGGTTTTTCGATTGCAGTTTAACTTTAATCTTCGGTTTATCCCTATAGCAGCAATGGCATATTTAAACTGAAGTTTAAAATTAAACTGAGATCGAAAAACCGGGCCTCAGTATTCATTCGATTTAATAGACTAGCGTTTATTTTTGCTTCTCTAAATCAAGGATCATTTCAAAAATAAAACTAAAAACATAATTTAGTTGTAAGCATTACACACAATAACGTTTTGTATTGTATTGTTTGTAATTTGTACTCTAAACTAGGAATACATATTATACGCGGATTTTGCAGATTGTTTCAATTATTTCATTTACTGTTAAGTTTTTGTACACGTATTTATTATTACCTTTTTTATCATGTTGGAAGCAGATACTTCATAAATTGGGATATAAAGTGCAAATCCTTGGATTTAAAATGAAAGCGAATAAGGGCTGCGACAAACGATAAAAAAAAGCAAAGCAAACACCCGCTAAGGTTAATCCACGAGTAATAAGTCGATAATAATCTATAGATTTACGGTAGTTGCAATTTCGAACACGCTCACCTCGAGGATTTCGGACGGGTTAAAGTTAAGAAGAATTTTATTTGTTGCGCAGAATCATAGAGAGAATACTAAAGAGAAGTGGAGAAGTTGTAGCGGAGAAAAAGTCGTGTTATGAAAAAAGATAAGAGAAGCATCGCATCTTCCGCATACTGATATTCATTTTATTCCCAGATTTTATTTCTTTATTGTTATTTGCTGCGCACGCACGGATGAAGAATGTAACTTTTCTAAAGTGTTATGAATAATAAATGTTCATCTCAAGTATTATATTGTTTATCTCTTCGTATCGCCATTAAAAAGACTAACAGTTATCGCAGTACATATACATAAAATATATTTTATATCCAAAATTTATTGCTATCAAATGTTATGCTATTTTTAGTATTATTACCACACAGATCGCTTAATAAATTTATAAGTAGTACCTTTTAAGTTTCTTAAAGTTTCTAAATTTAGAGCATCACTGAACTTTACAATGCTGTGAAAATAACTTTTTTGTATTTAACCAACTTTGTATCTCTCACAGTTTATGAGGTCCCTATGGTGGGCCTTTAATTAGTTATAACTCTGTATTTAAAATACAAAAGTCATTACTTAATTTTTAGTATGAATTTTAATAATAATTTTTAAACTTATATACCTACTTTTACATACTGCAATTTTACGTTTAAGTCACATGTTATTCTACGCTAACAATTTTTAACTTTCACAAGAAGATAAAATTCGAAAAGATTAGGTGCGTTCAGATTTTTCATAGCAGCATAAATTCGCCGATTTTTATTAAACCATTACGGCAACTAGTTCGAAGTTTCTCTATAAAGTTCTCCGATCGATATGATACGGTGAAAAGCGCACTACATTACCGCCGGACATGTTTATGCTTTCATAAATCGTGTTTTGCATGCGGGCGTTATATCCGAGGTGACGAAAACTTCGCATAAATTACCTAAACTCAATATATATTGATGCCTTGCAAAATAGGCCGATTTTGAGCGATTTACTTTCGATTATTTCAAATGCACTACCCCTTGGATTTGCAAGCGTACGGTAGCATCTAGTGTAAATAGCAAGGCGTACACTATTTACAGTGTTTAGCATAATTTGACAACGTTGAAAGATTTCAAATTGGAGGAGAAAATCTATGTATAAATAGTTGCGGACAGACAATTTCGGATACCATTGTCATGTCTGATACATCGACATTAAGAAAGTTTAAACATAGTGAATTTAAAAATAAAACTGAAAAATTTGTTGCATTAGGAGGTGATTATGTAGAATAATTTTTATGACGCCAAAACTCTAAAGTAATAACTCATAAGAAAGTCCTTTTTGGAAGGATCACAGAATTTTATGACATTCGATTAATTAATTAATTCCGCTAAAACTTAATAGTGGACAATGTTAGACCACATAAAAAACCACACAATTCTAATGGTTAGCTCATGGCTTTCTAAATCAAAAGCGAGTTCTAACTGGCCTGGGCGTTTTGAAAAATTTACATTGAATTTTTGTGCTCGAGAAAACGCCAAAAGTCGACACTTTGGCGCTGGTTATGTGGCACTGACGGCAATGAGTGAACTGCACTGTCATTAGTGTCAATCAAAGCGAGTTCAGGCAAAATTAATTAATATTGTAATTACCGTAATACAAGATAATTTATGTGGTATTTTATAGATTCATGCACAAACCATTTGATCTCATCGGAGTGAAGTACGCTTGCGCAATAAGGAAAGACTGGCACTTTAAAAAGCTTTCGTGTTATGAATAGGTAATTACAACAAGCTATATAAAAGAGTTTCGACTTTTGATAATGTAAAACGTGTTAAAAAAGGCGTTGATAATTACGCACAATGAGAAAAAAAGCTTTATTATACATGTTGTAACTTACCAGAGAAATTCTGAGTATATGTAGGTAAGATTTTCATCTAAAACCGTAATAGTTTAATGCTAAATTAAGTTGTCGAAATTGGACATAAATATTCCACCTTATTCCAACGTAAATAATATCCAGTATGCTCAAATTTTTACAGCAATAACATTAACTTTCTTACACGAACTCATCCACCATTCACATGTGACAGAACTGTCAAGATTTTAGGTTAAGAAAGCGCCCTGTAAGCAGTGCTTGGCGGAGCACGCCTGAACTGCACTTTTGCGCAGGCCAGATAGAACTCGCTTTTCATTTAGAAGGCCATGGGTTAGCTTCACTTGTGACACAGAATTCAGTAACTGAGAAACACTTTTGTGCTATTTAAGAATAAATACCTTGGCTTGCGTATTGTGTTGAAAGAAAATTTGATGCAACTTCCTTTTGGAGCGGGTTTGTCTAAATTAGCACATCCACTGCCTCACTTGTCCAAAAGATCTAAAGTCCATCCTCAAATAATCTGAAAACTTTACTTTTAATCATTTACGATGCAGACTCTCTCTCTCTCTCCCTCTCCCTTAAACCTTTATCTTTTTTACCTCTTTGTTTTAATTTTTTATTCATTGGTGTCCTCCTTTCGATTCGAGTACGTCGAATGGGCATTTTGTTGAGGTAGTTTGACACCACATAATAGGACTCCATTATTCGCTCTTCAACGGATAACGTAATGGACAAAACACAAAGGTGTCCGCGGACTCAAGATGCGATGTTTCAATAATCTTATAAAGGGCATATCTTGAATTTGTTTTGCCATTTGAAAGGCAGGCATGTCGGTTTAAATTGATTTTTACTTATTGACAAAAAGCTGCCAATTCAAAAAAAAAAACGAAACGTTGAATCGATAAATGTTAACTTTCAAGACAACATTTTACTTTTGTTTCACACACTGTTTTGTATTAGTCCACCACAGAATGTGTTTGTTAACTTAATTCTCTAATTTTTTAGTTTTGTTTTTGTGCTTTTATCTCTATACAATTGTAGTGATGAAGCGGCAAAATTGGCTATGAGACGTTTACACATAAATTACAATAAAGGCATCGTTATATCATCTCACAGGGAAAAACAAACCAATTGATTTTATGCTGCTCCTGTTTGGCTAAGAGCATGTCTCGGGCAGGGAGATACAAAGAGCGGACTATTGAGATGTCAACGAATAGCTCTAAGAATATTTAGGGTCTACTGCCGCAACCATGGTGTTGACTGGGACGATTCCGATCGACCTTCTTGTCCTGGAGAGGACATAAACTCAGAAGAAACTAGGAAAAAAGAGAAACACCATCAAGGAGTGGCAGACAGATGGACTCATCGTCTAATACCGGATATAATCACATGGGTAAATAGACAGTATAGGTAGTTAAACTATTATACAGAATGTCCCAACAGTGTGTTCTCGGGCAATATCTCGATAACTACTGAAGATACAAAAAAAGTTTTAACGCAATTCTTTTTAATTTTAGAGGTTTACAACATAAAATTATTATCATCTATACAGAGTGAGTCAAAACAGTGGTGCCGGTTGCAACTTTTTTATTTCAAATGGCAGCCCCATATTACGCCTAATATGGATTCCTCTTGGAATTTTACAATTTTCTGTATACCATTGTTTATACTTATACCTATCCGTTTTTGAGGTACCTATCTAACATGTTATTTAAAAACTGCTCTTTGCAGCCACTATTTTATTTCCTATTTTTAACTGTAAAAAAATTGGTGCGGATGTAGTTGATAGTTAAGCCATTATTAAATACTACAGGGTGGTTATGGTAATAAACAAATATCAGAAAACTCAAAATGACATATCTCAATTTTCTTAAATAGCATGACCTGTGTTTTTCTATTCCAAATTCTCGTTTAGTAAAATATTTTTATTTTTGTTAAGTATGTCTTATATCTATTTGCGATATTTTTTGAGATTTTTAGATCGAGTTGAATTATCTTCAATTATAGTTATTGAGATATTGCCCGAGAATACAATGCTCTGTATAATACAATTGCATGGGTGATTTTTTGGACCAGAGAGATTGTCGGTGGAAAAAGGGATCGGGCACTACTTAACTCCGGAAAATATTATTAGATGTATGTTAATAGGAAAAGAAAAAATGGATAACATAGCTGGCGTAGGAAAGGCAATTTTGAAGACTAAGGAGAAGAGTGTTACGGTTGAAAATTCATTTAAGTTATCCACAGTAATTGGCAGTCACCCTGTATTTTTACGGGAAGCCAAACTTCAGTATGCGTACGTGACTTTTGCCATGTTTCTCTATATTTCGCCTCTAGACCTTAAGCTTTTATTTAGTCCTACAGTATCTCTCCATTTCACGGCTAAAAACTGATCTCAATTGTAACAACCCCTGTCTCAACTTATGGTTGGGGAAAATGCGGCGTTCCGCTCGCATTCAGTTTGCCTCCAGAGCTCTTAGCGGACGTCTCATTTATTTGTGTCTACGATTTTTGTGTGCTACCTTTCACGTGCTTCTGTGAAGGAAGACGGAAACGGAATTACTCCGAGATTTGTGCAAACGTACGTTGAGAGAATTTCAAGCTCGTTAAAGAGTGTTTTCGAAAGCATATCTTTGAAATAAGGAACAGGTATATCTTGTTGGCCATTTTGTGCGAATGTTCTGTGAGTAATGCGTATCTCTCTCTTCTATTAGGCTTCCAGTGGTAGTTTTACCCAGCAGAAAACCTTAGTCAAACCTTTCTGGGTGGAAGAAAAGGCCGGAATCGGTGTTTGAAACTAGTTGAACCCCCGGTAACACGGACCGTGAAAGTGGACCTGACCCGTTGGCCACTTGGTAACGTAACATCTGCGTCGAAGTACGTGATTGACTGCACTTACCTCCGGTGGAGGGCGCTCCCTCACTGTTGACAGCTGTTTGTCATTACGCCGGATTCTGATTACAAGGTCGGGATTACTCTAATTATTTTTAATTACTCTATTGTGTTGACTCACCTTTCCGCGACGTTGTTATTTTTATTCTCATTTAGTTGTTAATCAAGTGAACTTCTTTAGTCACCTTAAGCGTTAGTTGTAAACGAAGAGCAAATCTGCTGATCGGATAAAATCTAACTTGTTAGTTTACTTAATTACATTTCGTGTTCTTTTCATTGGGACCCCTTTTGGGTCACACTCGATACTTGTAAATTATTTTCCTTTTCGTTTACTACTTTTAAGCGTTTTTAAATAAAAACAAGTGTGCTCAGCTGGTGATTTTTATTTTATTCACTTTGCCCACCTTTTGCTTTGAGGTTTCGTGGAACCCTCCCATCTCCAAGAGCTTAGCCGAGAGGTACTGGAGAAGGTAGGTAGGTAGCAAGGGAGAGCAGGAGGAGTAAGAGGAGCAGACCAAGATTACTATACCAATAAAGGATCAGGAAGACGGATAGGCAGAGCAGAACAGAATTAACAAAAGGGAGCAGATGGCTAAGGCCACTAAATAGAACACGACTACTACTTTGCGAAGTAATATAGTTTAGTTGTTCCGCAGTAGATGGAGGTCAAAGGGAAGGGTCGCTATGAATCCAACAGCCCTTTGGCATTGCACTACAGCCTTGGGAGGTTTTTTCAAAGTTCTGTTTAAATAATATCTTTTTCTTATAATTGTGATATGGACATTGTAATACCTAAATACTGATAGAAGGCATCTCTGTATATTCATAGTTGATGTTTGACGACTTAAATATTTCAAAATTTCAGTTTTTTAAAAAATGGAAAAACTAAGAAGGTAGATGTGAAGTATAGTTAGGGTAAATCAATGTAAAGCTTTATCCTTAATTCGCTCTTAACCAAAACCTAAGAAGAAGATTACAACAGTTTAAATTTCTTATAAATTTACTGTCATTTATTGACTAATACTGCAATAAATAATGAAGAATTAGAAATAATATGACGTTTTCAAGGAAACAACTTGAAAGTTTAATTTTGAAGAATGCACTTGTAATGAAATTTATTAAACATTAGTAAGCTTAAGAAGAAGAAAGAAATGTTTATTCCAATTTAAACTTATTGACGCAAAATATATCAAATCTGTAAAACTCAATCAGAAGTGAAAATGTTAAGTGACTTTTTTTTCAGTATAAGAAGGAATAAAGAAAATTTAAAAATCATCAAATATGTGGCTTTTCAGAAACTTAGACAGAAGCCTAAATTTTCAGAGAATAGACAGAAGTCTAAATTTTCAGACAATAACTTAATTTGTAAGTAAACAAACAAAAATATCAATTAATGATAGAATAATAATAGCACCTATGTATAAAATATTTACAGAAATTTGATAGATAAAACAGCAGAAAAAGCACTGAAACCTTAGAAAATGGACAAACATGTCCAAAAATTGAAAAATAAAAAAAATTTGACAAACTGATTTCGTAGTAAAAGTCAAATAAAATTGAGAAAAACAAAGGGTGAAGCGCTTCATCACCAAGTCATCAAAGCAGAACCCAAAATAAATATTTTAACCGTGTTTGATTAAATTTCTAGCTTTTATTCATTAAAAAAAATTAACGAAATTTAATAAATTTTGTAGCACTTTTTAAAAATGGTAGATGCATCTTTGGTTCATTAAATTTTATTAATGTATTAACCCTTTTCATTATATTTGATTTATTTTCTAGGTGTAATCATCAATTAACATCTGATAGAACCTTAATTTCCGTTTTCGTCTCACCTAACCGTTGAAGTTTAAATATATTAATCCTATTTGTTCACATTATAAAATATCGTTTGTCTTTGTCTTCATTATTCTTAAAATCCAATTTCTTAGCTGTTCATTGACTTGAAAACCTCATTTCTTTAGTATTTTTTCATGGATTCATTAAATTGATTTGATGCTTTGTGTTTGCTCGCACATTTGAAAGTGCTTGGAAATCTTATTCTGGAACTGTGGTTGAGACTGAGTCCTACTTTTCACGTTTTTACTTTCGATTTAATAAAATTATTTCAATGTTGAACCGACGTGTTATCAACCAATTATTTACTTTTGATAAACTAAGAAACTCTTGTTATTTGAAAAGACATCCCAACTGTATAACAATTTGTGAATTTAAAATATATGTAAGTAAAAGAAAAATTGAACGTTTTCTATTTGACGCAGTTCTTCCTCATAGAAAATGTACGGCGTTCCTGTCATGTTATAACCAGTTGATCATTTTGACGGGGACAGTACAAGATTAGCCTCAGGAAACTCAACTAACAACGTCCGAAATAAATGTGCCGGCAAATTTCAGTCATAACTTGAAACTTCCAGGTTCACATCCGCCGGCACACATTAGAAACTTGCGAAAGTATGTGCGTTTACTCAAGTCAAGCCTAAAGTTATGGTTACGCAAGAAGTGTCGGATATAATACGCGCAAAACTTTCCAGCCCTTTCACCCTCACCTTACCAAAGCACCCAAATACATATATTTCTTCGTCTTATTGAACAAAATTTAACATAAACACTTCACAAAGTAGAAATTGCGGACTGTACAGTATTTCGGAAAATTCGGAATTAATTCCGGTATTTCGAGTTTTAAGCCGTCAAAATAATTTTGTCCCTCTATTCATATCTTCGAAATAGTTAACGTTAAAATCACAACGCAGACATCCCTATATCAACAGTCGACAGATGGCATAGCAGCGCAAGCTTTCATCATTGCACAATATAGTTTCATAAACTGTTGGTGTTTGTTAATTGCTGTCAACCGCAGACTCGACAGCAGACGTATACATAACTGGTACGTGCTTCTCTTTGTCAGAATTGTCTCTTAATTGGAGTGCCAAATGAATTGTTACAATGTTTATATTTATATTGCAGATTTAGAAACCTTTTGGTTCTTAACACATTGAACTAACAACCACATTTAATAACAAATTGGACAAAAAGCAGTAACCGATGTCTTTAGATTATCAGAAATCAACATCTAAAATATATTTTGAATTGAATGGTATGAAAGAAACGTTGACAATTTCAACGTTTCCAAAAAGTAAAAAAAAAGGAGGAAGTCAAATAATATACAGCTATTTTACAATCCTAATTTCATACACTGCTGAAAAAACTGGTTTAAATTGCAGTCCATGTCGACTTTTGTGTGAAAATTAACACAATTTTATTGTTAGTGACATTTTGCACAAACGTGTATGAGATTTGACACAGATTAAGTTTAAATTTAACATTAAGTGTAAAATTTTCACACAGGATAAAAAGTTATTTTTAGTCACCTACTGTGTCTCTGAAAATATATTAAGAAATTATTGTATAAATTGTGAATAAATAAACTGTAATTGCAATATTCAAAAAAGGAGAACAAGGAAACAAAAATATATGTCCTCATATCAACAGATTCATAAAAAAATATATTTATAATAAAATTCAACAAATATAATAATAAAACAAAAATGCTTTATAAATTTTGTAATACGAATACTTCCTGAATTTTATTTTTTTGGCTATGCTTGGCAAGGCGCAAGAAAAATAGAGCTGAGATAAACAAATAACTGAGATGGCTTACACCCTCGAAAACGGCATCGCCATCATAATGCTACGTCACAGAAAAGACCATCTACATCTCTGTTCCAGTTTGTCCAAACTCAAACGTATAAATACTTAAATGCTCTTAATCAAAAATTGCCGTAACATTTTTGGTGAAGGCGCCGGGCAATGATCCAGTACCCTCTAGTAGTTAAGAGAATTATTGCCATTTTATTAAAATTATAACTTACTTTTTACATTTGCATTTACTTTTTTGCTATTTAAGAGAGTTACTTGTATTATTATTAAGCAATTTCACCTGCTACCTATAATCGTAGATATTATTTATTTTTATTTTTTATTTTAATGTACCTACTGAAAATAAATTTTAATTTGATAAGTGCGTAGACAATATGTACAGAGTTTCCTTTATATTTTTATCCTATCTTTATTTTAGAAGCATCTCTCTCAGTTGACCAATTGCTCCTAAAATAAGTGCTCAGTTGCGATTTCGTGTTATCCAAATAAGTGGTACAAGACAAAGTCAATGTGCTGTACCAAAAGATAATTTCAATGTTTCAATTAAAAAACCTAAAAAAGAATGTTGAAGGTATTCAGTGATAATAATAGAGCAGTTACGTTAAAGAAGGATGTTCAAAAATCGGTATTGATTCAGCTTTAATACTCAATAAAAAAATGCTTTCCTTGAATATACACATGGTATACAATTATTCCAGAAACCCATGTGATCACTCAAATTAGATAACCAAAACCACATTTATGGTAATACATACTTAAAATAAAATATCCCAATTACAAAAACAGGATAATCTTCGCGTGACAAAATTTAATTTGTCAGAAAATGTAAGAGAAATTACATATGAACTAGTTTAATATTAGAATTAAACTGGAACGTCGTAATTATAAAGTAAATACACAAATTATGCACGCCTGTGTTCACTCTAGTCACTTTTTTTTAGTCGAATGCAAATATCTTACAGCATTGCCAATCTGCGCGAAATAAGTTTTCTAAGAAAGGTAACTAACTAGGTTGCGTGAGAATTATTGTAAACGCGATGCTAAATTTTTGTTATACTCGTAAATATCAACTTTGCAATTGTGCGGTTATGGCGAATGACAACAGGGCTAATCCGAACATACCTGTTTCAGACAGAAATCTGTGTTGACAATATAGCCACTGAAAATTTAATTTGCTAACAAATTTCCCCATTTAACTCCCGTCACAGAACATTATTTTACGTTTTTTAATAAAAACAAGAGCAGGGGAAGTTATCAGTTGTGATAAATACATCGATATACAATGTGTTTCACTTTACATGAAGAGGCCTAAGTAAGTATTTCATTAATAACGTAATTATATAGTATAAAACTTATACCAGATATAAAAGGCCATGAACTAGCGTTTCAAGTAAAGTCACATAGCGATTAAGACAGAGCAAAAAAGCATTTAAAAAAGTTGTTGCTAATTCACAAAAATACTCCAAATATGAAATTCTTTTTTTTTTTAATTTAAACAACGATAAATTTCTACGAACTCCGAATTCGTAACGTATATAGATTTTTTAATTTTTTTGTAAGTTATTCAAAAGGAGACACTCCCTGACGGCACTTTGATCTTTGCCGAGTAGTTTCAATGGCCTCAAACTTGTTGTCCCTTTAAATTGGCGTAGGAGAAACATGGAGGAAACCAACAGCAAATGACGTTGACATGACACAAGATGTGGCCTACAGTTTTCACCAATCAGATTATCGCAGACACATTTTTTTCCGGAAACACTCGTTAGCATACGAAAGGACATTTAAATTGGCGTAAATGTTTTCTCTTTTCTAATTTGCATTTCCTTGTTCAAGTGTCCCCTCTTGTATAAGTGTATAAGTGGCCTACTCTTTGGTTTTACAGTAAAACTAAGACATTCCATCTAAATTCCATTGCAAGAGATGATAAAAATTTAAAAAACACTTGGTATAATTAAGAAAAATCTATAATTAAAACAATATCTTAGTTTTAATAATAATAATAATAATAATATTTATTTCAAAACAAACTGCACATACATACATATGTTCACAGGTCTGAAAAGCGTCAAAAACAAAAAGAGGTAATCTAATTATGTATATAATCTAAAACTAAGGGTACAATTTAACAAAAGAAAAAAAAAAGTACAATATTCTAGGAATTATAATAATCAGAGAGATTGTATGGTTCAAGTTCAACTAAAAACTTGAAAATTTGAAAACGGAAAATTTTACCATTATTATCAATAACTTGACATTTAAAAAATTATTTCTGGTATCCATAGCAACCATTCATTAGCATGCATTCTCGCCATAATGGTAAAATTTTCCGTTTTTTGGAAATAACTCTAAAACGGTTTGATTTAGGTATAGGAACATGTAATACCACTTTGTGCCAAATTTTATCACCAATTTAATTACGCAACGAAAAATCTGGCATTCCATTTGGAAAAATCGATCTTTTTACATTTTTAACTCTTGATGAAAAGTATAAATTTAAGAATTATTCTCAGGCAAAGATGTTTATTTTAAAGAATACCTACGATAAAGGGATCTTTAAACTACAAACTTAATTAGATTTCAATTTTCTATCTCGTTTCAAATAAGAGTTACAGCCCATTTTGAAAACGTCAACCACCTGCCATGATTTCGGAAAATAATTTTTATCTCAAAAACTGTAATAGATAGACATGGTATGGTTTCAATAAAAAAGATTCAAAATTATGATTCCCATCTAAAAGTGAAAAAATAAATAGGGTGTTCCATTTAAAAATAACAAAGTAGATGACGACTTCCGGTATAACCGGAAGTGCTAGACATCTGAAAATATTTTAGTTGAAGAGAACGCAATCACTTGTATCTAATTCTAAATGTTCAAGTTTCTATTTTGGCCAGAATCCCATAAACTTCTAATGAAAGGTCTCGCTGGGACATCCTGTATATAGCATAGACAGTTAACAGACCATGGGCCTTAAAAACACCTTTACAAGATTCACGACTAGACATTTTAAAAATAATTCGTACAGCTCGTTTTTGTATAATAAATAAAAAAATTTACATTAGAACTGCCTCCCCAAAGTATGATCCCATATTGGAGATGGGAGTAAAAGTTCGCGTAATATACAGTTTTTAGAATTTCAGAACTCGTGCCTTGACTAAGCATTCGAAGGCCAAAACATACCGAACTTAATCTTTTACATAATCTATCCAACTGAACTTTTCATGTTAATGATTCATCAAGGCATAAACCTAGGTATTGAACACAATTATCCAAGGAGTATTTTTACCATTCAGGCATATAATACATCTGGTTTTAGTTTCATTTAAAAGTAAATTATTATTTGAGAACCACTTATCAGCATCTTTTAAGCAGTAATGTCCATGATCAGTAAGATTCATAAAATCATTACCTTTGACCAATATACAAGTGTCATCGGCATAGTTTAATGTCTTATAAAATAAATTTCTTGTGGATGACGAAAGATCATTCATAAATAGAACGAAAAGTAGTGGTCCTAAGACACTCCCTTGAGGTACTCCACATACGAGCCCCGGCTCATAATAGTTCGGACAGTAAAGCAATTTCGTGTTATTTGCTTAAATAAGTAGAAAAAGCCTATAACATATAACGCTTAACACAGGTATCGCTCTGGGTATCGCCTAATTTTACCTAATATTGTGTAACGCCACCTTTATTTTTAATTACAGCGCTTATACGATTAGGCATTGTACCAACAAGTTCTTTACAATATTCTGGTTGTATAGATTCCCAAATATTCTGCAGTTTGACCTTAAGGTCCTGCATTGTCCGCGGTGGATCTTTACGCAACTGTTTCTTCATTTTATTCCATATAGTCTCGATCGGCGAAAGATCTGGACTGCTAGAGGGCCAAGGTATTGTTGGTATGTGGTGATCTTCAAGCCAGACTTTTATTGTTTTTGCGGAATGACAGGGAGCTCCGTCCTGTTGAAAGATAAACTCACCTTCAGCAGATTTACATAAAGGTATTGATGGTAGCAAACTATCTTGCAAAATCTCTTTATATCGGGCCGCATTTATGATTCCATCCACGAAATGTAACTTTCCCATTCCTCTTCCCGACATACATCCCCATACCATAACTGATTTGGGGAATTTAACTTTCTTAACTAAACAGTCATTGTGGTATGCCTCTTTTAATGTTCGCAAAACACGTTTCCGGATATCACCTACACAAACATCAAATTTCGCTTCATCGCTCCAGATAATTGAACACCATTGGTCTTGAGTCCAAAATCTATTGTTTCTTGCCCATTTCAATCGGTTTTTTGTTTGCAATTTAGTTAGTAAAGGTTTTTCTTTAGCCTATTTAGAAAAATATTAGCAATTAAACTAATTACGAAAATACCTTATAGAACTTGTAACCAATTTTTTTAATTTGCTTTTTAGTTGTTGCCACAGATATTTGTTTTTGAATAGCATCTCTCCACAAAACAGTGATTTCCCGGGTATTTGAACGTCGATTAAGTTTTACAATTCTTCTTAGACTTCTTCTATCAGCATTAGAAATGGTAGGCGGACGACCAGTTTTTTTTCTTTCAGCGACACTGCCCGTTTTTTTATACAATTTAATAATATCGTGAATTGTCGATCGTGGAATACTATGAGAGTTAGCTATTTGTCGCACAGAAGTGCCTTTATTATGCGATTTAATGACAGATAAGCGTAAATCTTCACTCAAAGATTTACCACGAGCCATTTTTGTAAAAACGTCGAACAAAGTTGACGTTTAGGATTTATTTTGTTTCTGACTGATTAGATTTTGTTGTACCAAGGGCATGATGTCATAGCTCGCTAACTATGATTTTATTTTTTTTATATCTGTTCAGTGTCCGAACTATTTTGAGCGGTTTTTTAAGTGTCCGAACTTTTATAAACTAATAGTAATTTCACGTTCTGTAATAATATCTTTTTATTATATTCAACATCGTATGTTGCTTAGCATTAATAAACTACTAAAGATAGACAGCTTTCTATAATAAACGTAATTATTTGACAATTGAAGCTAAAATGCCGTAATCTTTAATTCTGTGCTAAATAGAAGTATACTTTTTAGCTTGTCCGAACTATTATGAGCTGGGGCTCGTATAATCTCCATCAAAGCAGATTCATTTGTTTCCATATTTTGATTAAGAACAACCTTCTGGTACCTCCTAGATAGGTAAGACTTAATCCAGTCCAGCCCAAGACCACGAATACCATAGTGTTCTAATTTAGTATATAAAATATGGTGGTCCAGAGTATCAAATGCCTTAGTTAAGTCAAGAAATAATCCACAAGTCAAATCTCTATCTTCCCAGTTATACAAGATGTTTGTAGTAAAGTCGAAAAGAGCTGTTTCGACACTTTTGCCTTTGAGAAAACCATGTTGATTAGCGTTCCACAGATTGCACGATGACATAAAGTCATAGAGTCTAGTATGAATTACATATTCAAAAATTTTGGAAAAATTTGACAGAAGACTAATTGGTCTGTAGTTAGCTGCAGATGAGGGATCTCCTTTTTTTAGTATACGCTTTATAAGGGCAATCTTGAGACTTTCGGGAAAGACTCCAGTTTCTAAGGATAAATTAATGTTTGTTAAAGGTGTGTTAAACTGTGGATGCATTTTTTGAGTAAAAACGCTGGAAAATTATCAAAACCCGCGCTTTTTTTATTTTTAAAATTATTAACAATTTTCAGAATTTCATCTTCTGTGACAGGGTAGAGAAACATTGTCCTATCATTGCGAGGTATTAAGCACTCATACATATTTTTATTGGATTTGCTGTTTTGTATTGAGTTTTGAACACACGAAATGAAATACTCATTGAAATCGTCTGCAGAGACATCAGAAGTAGTATCATTACCGGTTTATTTTTTTCCTAAACATCTTGAGATTATGCTCCTCATAGTTTTCGATTTATTATCAGATTGAGCAATTAAACGATCATATTGTTTAGTGCGTTCAAATTTCAGAAGAGCATTATAAAGTTTTTTGGTATTATTATACTCAAGAAGAGCTTCCGAATCAAAATTTTTTAGAACATATAAAATATCTAATTCAGTTTTACAATTTAAAAATCAGGGGTCATTAAGACTTTATCAGATTTAGTATTAATACTTCTCAGAACAAGAGGAAAATGATAATTAAAATGTTCTGCTATTAATTTTGCAAAATTCTCCCATTTATCTTTAACGTTCATACATGAATCCAGAATGCACCTGTCAGTCGTATTTAGGTCCTTAAAATTACGCCTCCATGTTTTAAGTTTGTTACAATATTATCGATGCATGTTTTGCTGGTGAGAGTTACTCTTGTAGGAGTATGTATCGCAAGCTGTAGATTGTATGAGTCTAATAAAAGAGTGAACTCCTTTAAGGCGTACGATTCCATTAATGCATTGATGTTAAAGTCACCGGAGGTGATGAAAGGAGATTGTGAAGACAATAAAATTTCCAACAAATTATCAAACGTTTTAAAAAAAATTTTCAAATTGCCACTGGGTGGTCTGTAAATGGCAACAACAGTAATTTTACTTTTAAGTATCACATCAGCCCCATATATTTCAATTTCATGAGCTAAAGAAATGTTATTGATCTCGGAATTTTGTTTGGATTTTAAACTATTATGAACGTAAATGGCAGTACCACCATGATTACCCTCACTTCTACAAAACGCTGATATTAACCGAAAATTTTGAATAGTGACCATCGGAAGTTGATCTACCAATAATCGGTGTTCACTTAAACACAGAATTTTCACAGGTTTTAACAAATTAACTAAAACGTTTAATTGATTAATGCTCGTTGTTAAGCACTGGATATTTTGATGTAATAACTGGACGGATTCAGTGACAGAATGTTATTTCGTCGGACGCCCTTTTGGTTGAAGTCGGAATAAAAAACGATTGTATTTAACGCCAATTGGCCACAATGTTGGAGATTTTAGTATTTCAGCTTGTGATTCAGGCACAGAAATCTTGAATGAAGAGTATTCATGAGGTCTTTTTGAAGTAACTTGTTCGCATTTTACACTTTGCACATTTTTACTGGAAAGATAAGATTCTAACTCTTCGACCGTAGTAGAAGCATCAAAACCAAAGAAATGAAAATGCTCAAATCGAAGAGCACCACGAATAGCAATATTTTTTGCAGTACCCGCAACAGCCAAATTGACGTTCTTATTATTCGCAATTTTTACATTTTCTCCTGTTCCAGCAAGCGCTTTATTTACTTTTAAACAATAGAAGTAATATGAAAATATTGTGCTTTGAGACTATGTATTGATACTTATACTGAAAAGCTGCAACACATTATAACACTTCTAGTTGCCAGAGACACTTGTTTCTTGTTCATTTCAGTTTAGAGAAGAACTAATTCCCATAGTGTAGAACTACTGCCTGGAAAATTAAACTGAAATGCACACATACAAACAATCTCTGATACACCGTAGGAAGCCCCAAGCCAACTTTCTCAATATGAAACTCCATTTGAAATATTTACTCCGAATCAGTACAATTAATTTGAGCTCTCGAGATACCACACAAGTTTACAAACTTTCGTCGCTCGAGATAAAACTTGTACTGTGCTTGTGCACACAACGCCGAAACTCCTACTTGTACAGTATTATTAATCCTGCACTGAAATAAAGCAAATCAAAGCAGGATGTTACATGTAACTAATGGCGCGTGACAATTCCGGTTCCATCGTCTTTTATTTCGAATAGTTAATAGCTCGACCTCATTAATAGCTTAGGTAGAAACATGAGACAAGTCGAATTTCCAGCTTTAAGATCTGGGTAAGATTTTGCAGACGTAATAATCATGTCTTCAAATTCATGTAACAGGCGTGTAGTGAAATTAAAGTGAAGAAAGTGATTCATTAATTCTTTATTTCTTATTTTTAGCGAAAGACGAAGAGTAAGTATACACTTCTAACAACAGAAAGCGTATTCAACGAAATTAATTCAGGTTCATAGAAACAGATCGAGGAAACGAAGTTACCTCTTCTAATCTGTATTTTCCTAAATAAAACGAATTTTTAATTTCCATCTTTCAGTCGAAGTTTAATTAACCGAAGTAAATTACTCGATGACTAATCCAGTAAATTTTCCGGGCTCGAGTGCGCTTGAAATTTCGCGACGATTTGTGTTATTCTTTCATTAGCCGGAATGAAATAAAGTGCTCTCAGTCCGTTGCAGATGTTGCGGTGTTTATGCAGTCTAATTAAATGATTGTAATTGTCTGGCGGTAAGTCACACGTGAAAACAAGAGTGGAACTAGATTTGTACATACAGAACGGCGTAAATTTGCATTTCCGCTTGAACTTCTGAAGTTTCGTCGGGAGAGCTTATTTAAAATCTAGAAAGACATGCGCGGAATGCCGAGAATGTTTGTTCAAGTATCTCTTTCAGCAACATGTAAACATCAACCGGAATGCCTGTAGAAAACTCGGTTTTAACTAACGGAAGTTTTCTAGTTATTTCGGCCAACAAAGTTGCGGATCTTTAAAATTTCTTGGCAAAGCGCACTGTAGCCTTGAGCATGTATCTCGTCAGACGGAACGAACCGTGTTGATATCCACTTGCAATGTTAATTGTAAAAAGGTTCGAAAATGCTGCGCAAACAGAATAAAGTATACAAGAAAGCGATGGGGTTTTCCAGTACTTCACGATTTTAGCAAATATTTGCCCACTTCCAAACCAACTATTAATAAAGTTATTGCAAGACAAATAATTTAATTATTCGCAAATTACAATCAAACCATGTTGTTACGAATTCAGGTTCCAAAATAATCAGTTCCAACTTACTTAAAATAATTCATATTTTGACACTCCCCAAGTTATATACAATTTTTTCTCTCCTGTCAGAATTAAAAATAATATCTCCTTAATAAAGTAAAAAAAAGATAAATTTACTTTTTTAGTTTCCATTGACAACCTTGTTTATTTTGACAATTTGTTTATATTTTTTCACTTCTGACGAAACGTTAGTGTTAGTGCGCATATTCAGTGTCCATTTCAAAGAATTTGTGATAAAATTTTCATCGGACAAGAACCTGCTTGAATAATAAAATATTAAATATTAAGTCCTTCTGATCTTCTGAAGTTTACATTGTCCCAAAATAAATTCTGTATTTATAATCGTTTTCTTCTATTGCTTCCCTTCATAATAAATATTATAAAAGAAATACGGGGTGACTGACAATTATTCTGCCAAATAGAAACCACAATAAAAAGCGACGTCCGAGAGTATGAGAAACATGTTAAAAAATTCTATGTATTTTAGTTTTCGAAAGTAATTAATCCAAAATTTTCCCCAAAACGACGAAAAGTTAAGAAAGAGGAGCAGATGAACGAAATAAATGCAATCATAAAAATGTTTTTATACTTACGTTACAGTAAACACGTTCGTAATCTGTTTAGATTGTAAATTATTAAAATTTCATTTCGTGTGTGGCGTTTAATGAGAAACAGATTTTATTATTATAAAAGACAAATTATTAACACAAATCTATTAAAAGTCTAACAAATTCAAGATGCATTTCAACTCGCACTCGAAAGTACAATAATTGATTACCAAAATATTTATAAAAAAATGAATACAATAACATGTGATTTTAGCGCACCAGTTGTAAACCGTTCCTCGTGACTTTGAATAATTTGTTCGACTTTAAATAACATACGCTATCTTAATTAATTCATATTACGAGGGCCACACTGCTATTTGATCAGTTGTTTAACAGTCTCGTGTCAGTGTCAAGATTTACAAGCTTTAGACCCGGTATTTCAGTCTGTAATCTTCAGTTTAACTTCAATCTTCAGTTTATTCCCATAGTAACAATTATCATAACAATTATTTGTATGGGAAATAAACTGGAGGTTACATAAGCTGTAACTGAAATACCGAGCCTAGATCTCTAAGTAAATATTATCATAAAACGTTGATGACACACGTACAGCTGTGAATTTGATGTTTTAGTCTAAACCTACCTACCTTTTTAGGTACATTTATAATTAATTAAATACAAATTGTTTCACAAAATTTCTTATACAGTTTCTCGTAATTGTGACATTTCGTTCACGTACGCCGTTTTTTCTTATGGAAGTGATCAAAAATTGTACGCATAGCACTAGCAACGTTTAAAATTTATGTATTCTACAGCTGTATCTAATAAAGTTTTATCATTTTATGTCTCCATATGATATCGACGCGAAAGCTTTTATAATTAGCTGCCCGATTGTCAGATTGGTTAAATACATACTAATTACACCAACAAATAACGTTACTGGCCTGTGCTTAGCCCCAGACTATCCTTGTGATTTTTGTTTGGGGAGGTGGATGAAGTAGTTGGTATATTCTGCTCCAGTAAATACTCCGCAAGAGTTAACAAACAAAGTTCACAATGCCACTGTTTTGATTCGAAACAGTGCGCATGTTTTTGAACGAGAAAACATTATAAGATGGACTACAGCTACATAGAGGCCTCCATTTTGAACATCTGCTTCAGTAAATAAGTATAATTGGTTTCGTTTCTTCGCTTTACACAGTTATTTGCGAATCGTTACTCTTTAGCCTTTAGGAATTGCGTATGAAGCAATTCTAATTATTTTAGAAATTACCAATAATTATATCACGTAAAAGATACATAACTCAAAGTACGTTCCCAGATATTAGATATGTAATAAAACCAATAAAATAATAAACATAAAACTTTATATTTCAATTTACTACTACATTTATAAAACGTGGCGTTGTATTTCGTACACAGCAGGATGCTTTTTAGGTACATTTTTATATAACTATAAACCGTGATCTATATTCATTTTCTTACTATTTTTTTTGCTGAATAATTGTCAGTCACCTGTATAATGCATATCTTTAGTAAACAATAATAGTTTCCTTGAATGCGCCTTAAAAATAAATTGATAAGGTTTCAGTTTTAAACTTAAATTAATTTAATCAGCAATCCTTTGAATTTGTATTGATAAAGTTACTGATTAAAATATGTAACGGAGCTGATTCTCTCCGGTGATGTCCTTTGACTGGCTCAGCGACGTACGGTACGGTGTCCAGGTGTAAGCTCGCCGGTGTCCAGGTTCGTAAAGAAAAACAGGATTCCACAACAGAAACTTTATTTACAAATGTTCAATAACAACTTTAACTTGTAAGATGTCACTTATACTAGTCATATTTATAAAGAAAGTCTTGTAAGCGATAAAACATAACTATTCATGAAATAAACAATCGGTATATGAATTTGTGACGGCCCTTGTAGCACAAGACGCTTGCGGGACGGCGGAGTGAACAAGACGCTTGTTCTCAGGTGGGTAGCATAAGACGCTTATGCGGGGTGCGGAGTGAACAAGACGCTTGTTCTCAGGTAGGTAGCATAAGAGGCTTATGCGGGGTGCGGAGTGAACAAGACGCTTGTTCGGGGACGGAGACCGTTGCGGCGGAAATTTATTTGCACTGATGTTACTTACTCTGCTTGAAGCACCCGTAGATCTATCGCGTTACCCGAGACCGAGCTGACTGCCGTTCCAAGCGGACTCCTCCACTACTTATACGGTCGGGCGAAAGGAGAGGGAAACCCCACAACAAAAATCCCCTTCCTATACTCAACATATAAAAAGTGAGCAAATAAAAATCAGATTAGAGTAGGCGGTGCAAAGAAAATGTATGTCTGTGATTAACTGAATTAATTAATGTAATACATTCGTGCGCTGTCAAATTTATTGACTTCTCATTTAATCACAGACATACATTTTCTTTGCACCGCCTGCTCTAATCTGATTTTTAGTTGCTCACAGGTTATTTCACATTAAAACAGAAAATAAACGCGGAAAATTCCTATTAAACTATTTACATTATATACAATATATACAATAAATTCTTTAGTAACAGACTACTCTGTTACAAATATATAAAATAGTAAAATTTACTCAGAGCTGCCGTAAACGGGGGGTGCTATATTGCCGACCGACAATTTATCTCATATTAAATTATTTCACATTATCATTTTGGTTTGCTAAGTATATGAGTCTTTGTTAAGGCAAATGGAACACCTGATAAGTAAGAGTAATTAATATAATAACTCTAGTACACTCTAGGAGGATCCCCAAATGTTGACGTTAAAACAAGATGACAATACTTTAAGAGTATTCGTACAACTAATTGAAAACGCCATAATACACCATGGCCTATATTCTAATCTTAAAACGTCGTGTTTATCTAAAGTCGTGATTAAAGTTAACAAGTAAGAGACTGACGCATAAGCAACGCCTTGGGAATTAAACACGTTATTAAATTAATCATAAGATGAGGATACGGTTAATAATAAAATACACGTTTGCGGTTGAATTTTTGCCGACTTTTACAAATAGGTACTAGCTTCGATTACTAGATAACGGTTACAAGAAAAAAATGACTAATGCAGACCAGTGGAAGTGATGCTTCCAATCAATCGAAATATACGTAACATATTGCAGTGAGATTGTTTTAAACCTCAACGCAAGAAAGAAATGAGTTCTCAGCAGATTTCATGAGCGTCACACGCGGAAATATTAAATCGGTTTGCATTTTAAGATAAATTAATTAATTAGTATATTATGGCATCTTTTGTAATAAAAGGGAGCTATTATGGGAAAGCAATAATATTAATATGTATGCGTATGTATGTGTATGCGTTAAACATAAAATAATATTGCAATGTACCAGTTACAAAATTCATAAATAAAGCCCGGATTTTTAGGCACTTAAAAAGACTGAATTAGGCAGGCAAATAAGCAGATAATGTCTAAGAAATAGGCGCGCTTTTAGGCCTAAATTTTTTAGGCTTTTCATAATTTCTCCTCTTTCGTCATTTTATAATAAAAAAATTATATTAACGCTTATTCTAGTTACCTGGTCATTTATTAAGAAATCGGAGAGAGGCTCTTAGGGGCTTATGGAACTGCACAAGTGAATCAAACACATGATTCGCCGAAAGGATGTTTGCGATGTTTTTGCGAGTTAAATGAAATTTGTTTGTTAAATTTTTGGATTAGAAATTAATTAACTCAAATGACAAAGTCACGCATAAGACTCTTTTCGTTATTAAATTGTTTATTGATATAATATCTCAGGTACCAAATTGTATTGCAAAACAAATTTGTTTGAACTGGGTTCTGAAGTATATATATAAGTATATATACATAAGTAAAATTGGTTCAATGTAATGGTTAGTACATTTAGAGGTTTAGTGTAAATGCACATCAATTTATGTTTGGCATAAATTGAGTTGTCATCCACTTCGTCGTAGGTACATGGGAATTTTATTCAAAAATTTTAATTAAAAATGCGATTATAATCTCCTTTATCAAGGGTTCCCTAAGTTTGAAATATGCTTACACCTGTTGGTAAGTATTTACAAATTATTTTGAACAAGCATTTTAATAAATAAATAAAATTCTTACATGTCCTGGTCACTACTTTCGATTACAAATATGTTGCTCTGAAGGAGCTCAAGATTGATTACAAACTGTTAATTGTTAAAACTAGACTGTTCAATGCAGAGTTTGCTGTTCACTGCTAAATGCAGAGTGTGAATGAATGTTCAACTGCTCAAGGCCTAAGTTGAATTTGTAACCTTAAATATAAGAAAAATTTAAAATCCTTAAATTGTAAACAAATCAAAATTCTCGTACACAAATAATAACTATCTTGTTTTGTAGGTTGCAAAAATGAAGTTATCTTGAAGAGGCCCAGTCGAACTGCATCTAACTTCGAAAGACAGATTCTGTCTTGGTTCTTGAGTTTTACAAGAATACGACGTCTTCCTCCGTTCTTCTTGTAGAAGTAGGCTCGAGGTTTGCTTCGGATTTCCTCTTCTAGCGTGTTGGATGAACTTGGCACGCCTGGATAAGCTTGAAACGTCTTAGATAATCTTGAAACTTCTTTCACGATGACATGATCGGCTCGTCCAGGAGTTTCGACTTCGGAGGACAGCACTTCATCCTTGGATGTCTTGGAACTCGACTCATGTTGTGTGAGATTGTCGTCCCAATGTTCCTGATCATCCTGGAGTACTTCGTGGAATCTCTAGTTGAACCAGCTTTTTGTTGTTGGCGAAAGCGTAACGTCAAGTATGTCAATTGACATTTTCTAAATCGGACAGAAAAGTGTTTTAATTATTTGTGTAAAATAAAAATTTTACAAGTGTTCTGAAAACACTAAGGTAAAGTACAGTTATTTAACATTTCACATAAATTACAATTTCAAAAATAATAAACCTAAACTAAATATATACATGGTGAAAATTTTAAAATATCAAAATAACATAGCAATATGTCCAAATAAATTTCTGATAAAGGTCATGGAAGATAAATTATTACATTATTTACATACATTAAAATATTGTCCAGTTCTTGAGTAGTTAAGTAAAATTGAAGTTTAATTAGCCATATCTTACAGCTCCGCCACTTTGCGTGGGTGAGGTTCTCACTCACTGTAGGTCTTTATTGCATAGCTTATTTATTTTAACGTATCGTAATGGCCACTTATCGTAAAAAGAGTCAAAATTTTGGCTAAAGTTTGTCGGTTGGGCCCCTTATCGCCTAAGATTGTTTATACTAACAATTAATTTGATTGATTTAATTGATTAATTTGATTTTGACAATTAAATTGATTTTCAATTTTCGGCTGTTTAGCTGAACACGTACAGTATCTTTAAAATGTTTTAGCAAGCCAATACGTATTTCCACACACAAAGAAAACAATTCATAATTCGTTGGGAATCACCACAGATTTTAAAAAAAAATTATACAGTGATTGCCAATTTTAGGCATAAAATAGGCAACAAAAAAATTTGTAGGCGCTTAAGCTATAAAGCTAGGCAAATACTTCAAATAGTGTAAAAATAGGGACTTAGGCACGAAAAAATATACATCTCATTCTAATTAAAACTGTAATCTAAACGTTTAAAACCTAATTGCCTATGTTTTTTGTTAAATAAAATTTTAGGCAATTGCCTAAAAATCCGAGCTTTATTCATAAATCATAGGACGCCCATAGCGACTTTTATTGATAACAGTAGGCCATGAAAACAAAGCAGTTGTGTGAAGCTACAGCATTTTGTTTGACAAATTGTGATTTTGGCTTAACCTTATGTTTGCAATACTGTAAAGCTGAGAAAGTAAATGGCCAATAGGTGTTGTGTTGTACGAAAGAATTTCGAACCAAATTTCTTCACCGCGATTCAAAAAAGTTGTAAATTACGACAGCTTTATTTGGAAAGAAACAAATTTTTCGAATAACTTTTTTTTAATTATAAACAGATAAAAAATCTAATTTCCGCCCTCTTGATGTAGCCGTCCCAAAATTTATGTCTATGAGGAATATACCCTATATCTCAACCTTTGGTATAAATATGAGACGAATACATAATTTCAAATTCTGTAAGAAACGAATAAGATTTAAAAAAAACAGCAAACACGATTATGAAATACAAAAATTTGATTGCACAAGAAAATATAAGTAAATCTGGTCCGATAAAACAATGTAAATAAATCTAGCACGATTTTGTCTCACTCCACTCATTCAGATGAACTAAGAACGATTTCGAAGACGACTGATGAAAAATTCGTTTATTTTTACTCTTTAGACAGGACCATATTGCATATTGAATTAGTGATTTAATCCTTTGATTTTCTCGTATTTTTCTTATAATGCCTTCCATTAAAAGTTGCACAGATTTCTTTTTTATTCCAAAGAAATTTAATTTATTTTATTAACAGTTTAGTTTATTCTCAGGACACAGGCGTACTTCTTAATGAGGATATACAATTTCAGTTACTTCGTTCTTGTGTCTGGTACACTGCTGAAAAAATGTTAGTTAGGGTCCATTATGAAAATTAACAAGGGTTTTTATATAAACATTTTAAACATGTAATACGTATTGCATATAGACGTCGTATTTCTCAAAGTATTTATAATGTGCTTTTGATATACTTATAACTAAAGAGCGGGAGATATATATTTTCTATGGTTATCGATGAGCGAAATGCTTACAAAGTGCAATATATTGAGTCGGTCAGCGGCGTCGTAAAAAATAGTCGTTAGCACGTAAGTAAAAAGCAACTAATTTGTAGATAATGGAAATGGTATGCGCTTTTCCCTCCGCGCGCAATTCAATACGTTTCTGATCTATAACTTTGGAAAATATAGTCCTACCGCCCATTACTTATAACTGCTTAAAATGTGTTTCATAACTAATATTTGATATTTTTTCAGATTATGATCTTCAACTCGAGGAAATTAATTAACTGCCCTTTTTAGCTTAGGCTGCCTTTTGGTAAAATTTTCAGTTCTATTTACGTTAACTTTGATATAATATGAGAGATTAATAAAATTATTTCAACTTTAATATTATTTTTCTCTTTGAAAAACATTTATTTTAGTTGGCATTTCTGTCAAATAGCATGCTTTTTGTAACAATAAATGCAGTGTACTTGTCATATAAAGATTTCCCTTGAAACCAGAAAACAGTTACGTTCGAGGAGCTTTTGTTGTCATATGCACACATATCTTAGACAAATGGATGTCTCTTTATAAAACACACAAATATCCAATACACAATCAAAATCACTTGTAAAATTCTGAAGCTTAAAGAAAACGAAACCTCCAATGCCAATATAAATACTTAGTCTGTTTTCGACGACCATTTTGTTATCTTAAAAAAAGATTAGGAAACATTTTCTTCTTTTAAGAAAAAAATATAATTTTAATCGTCCCTTTTCAATATAAAAATTCTGTGTATTGCAATTTAAAATTGACTTGTAAATGTGATTCTAAATTTAAGTTTAGTAGCACACGTTTCGATCTATCGAACGCAGCAAGAAAAGTAAGGAAAAGGTAGCGGCTCCTCCTCTTAATTATTTACTCCGAACGAAAATAAAATACAGAAAAGACCCTAGTCATGTAGATGTGCCAAATCCGCAGTTTCGTTTTAACTCCTGCTGAATAAACAAGCGCCGTGCCGTTCGAAACAGAATGCGGGAATTAAAAGTCGTTGCTGGGTTGAATTTAAAATTTGGATTCGACGTTAAAGACCCTTACTGTTAATTAGTTAATTTTCTGGATTCTAAGGAAATGTTTCTGTAATGAAAAACGTTACAACTTGACTGTGGAAATGCAACCGTGGAACAAACCGATAGAACCGTGAATTGTAACAAAAAAATATAATATTTAAAAACTGAACTTTTACGTGTGAATTTTATATTAATTAATAAATTACTATTGTATTAATAAATGTTACAATAAATAACTTTCACAGCGGGCAACAATATCAGAGTCTCATATAACAATAAAGAAATGCTTTTTAATAATAAATCAAAAGCCTTACGAAAAACGCATTTCAAAAATCACTTAATATTGATTCATAAATGCAAAAAAGAATATCATTTTTAATTAAAATTCCTACACAGTAATTTTTATTCATATTCAGAGCCTACTACGTAATAAATTGCGATATTTACATTGACTTTCATAACAAATGAGCAACTGAATTTTATCTCTAGTAGGTAAAACTTATTGTCTGTGATTAGTGCTGCTGTTTTTCAGAATCAATATCTTACCATGGTTACCAAACTTTCATGTTAAAATAAATACACAACACGTTTTTGCCAAATTGTATATAAAATCTTTAAAGTGTACATAATATTCACAAAGTGTGCGAAATATGACCACCATCTGCTTCTAAACATTTTCTAATTCTTCTTTTAACTAAACGGAATATGTTTGTGAGAAGATTCGGTGAGTTATTGATGTTGTTTATTATGTTCAATACTTTTTGCTGAAGTTCAGCTAAATTTTCCACTGGTGTTGCATAAATTGACTTTTTTATGTGGGGCCATAAGAAAAAGTCAGATGGAGTCATTTTGCAAGATCTCGGCGGCTAAATGGTGGTGTGTTTCGACTAATCATACTATAGTCGAGAAACTCTCTCAGGAAATTTATATTTTCGTGAGTAACATCCACAGCTGCGCCACCTTCAATCAGTTTTCTGGGAGTATTTATTAACTGACAAGTAGGGTCAAAACCGATCGTCAAAAAATAACTTTGCGACCTCCATTTTAACTTTACGTCTCGTATCAGTAGCGGTTGCCGCAATTTGTTTCTGAGTTCAAAATTTTCCAACAAAGACTTCTTTTATGAATCTCTGTAGGTACATCATTTAGTTTCGCAAGGCAACTGGATCCAGTGACCTACCATTTCTAAAACATTTTTTTCAGAATAGCAATTTTTGAATTCTTTTAGTACCAATGCCACATCTTTTGCTATCAGAGTCAGTGTTATTAATAAATTGATGTACTTATACATTTGCTTTGCAATACTGGTCGATTCTGTAATTATTTCAGCCAATTTCTCGCCAGCCTCCGAAGTTCCAGAAAGATCCCAAGCATTTAAAAATGCCTTTCTGACATGCATTATGTAAAAGACAAACAATCATCTTTATATTACCATGAATGTTCTTCTATCCATTAATAAGACATACTGATTCAGGCTTTAGTGGATTTCTCACATCTTTTATTACATTATATTGTCTTTTACAGGTTGTGTATCCAAAAAATAATTGATATCTCCTTGGAATCATAGAAAATATCCGGGTCGTAATATTTTTATTAATTCTTTAAAATGTATGGACTCAATAGCTGCAAAGAGAAAGTTGCGTGCTGTAACTGCTTTGACCTTGTGGCACAAGTAAACTTGTAGCACAGCTCGGAAACCAAGAAAACAGGGATAACGGCCGCGAAAGCCTTCAACAAAAGTTTAAGCATTGGGATCACTTATAGACCGACGACATGTAATATCATAAAAGATTGAGTACAAATTGAAAATAATTCGACAGATTTTCTTTCGAAAACTTATTGCCTGCGCCGGGTAAGAGACACGAGAGCCCATAACGTAGGCCCGTAGGCCCGTAGGGCTCGAGTGGCTATTGCCAAACGGCAACAAGTTTGAGAAAGAATCTGGAGAATTATTTTCTAATTTAGCGAAATCTCGAATGGTATTCGGAAGATTATTCTTTAATGTTTTCATTTTTATATTAATTTCATCCATTTACGCGGAACTAATTCCTTTTTTAAAATTTATTTAATTCGAGATGACATTTGTTTCGTTCATAATAAACACATAAATACTATTCTCGCGAGAATAACGTAAGTAGATTATTCCCAGTATAACAATAATACTATTGGTCAGAATTAAACACGTGATAAAAATTGCTAAGCGATTGGAACATGAAAACATGAAAAAATAATCGATAAAAATTGAGAGCTACCAAAGATCTATATTGCCAAAAGGTGAGAACCACGAAATTTTGTAATACTCCACGAAACACGAATGCACATAAAACGTGAATCCTATCTCCCTTTGCACTTTGCAGACGCGTAGATCATGTGTACAAAAAAAAATATATTGTCGTTGGTGCTGAAGACACCTATGTGTGTGTATGAGCGGTTTGAGGAAAAATATGGCTTGTTTGTGATTTTCCAACAATTAATTCGTTACTTTAGTAGAAAGTTTTGTTAAATTAATTCACATATTTCTCATAAGTTCGTTATGAAATATATAACCAAATTTAATTAATTATCTAAACTGAAATCGCGGATACGCGGCGTAGTTTAGATCCGGGAGCATAAGCTAAACGCTGAATAAAATCTCGTTAATCAAGCTCAAAGAGGTATCTGAAACCGTATATAGCTCCGTTCATTGGATTGAAATCATCGGTATTCTAGACGCAGTAAACTAGCTCTTCTAATTAAATTTACATATACGCAACCTAATACAAATACTGAAATTAACCGTGTGTCATATTTAGCATTCAGATTACATGTTTCGTTAAGGGCAAGGGATGAAAATATCTGCGCTCCCCTGAGTGGCAAGGCCTCGTATAAAATTTTAGCAATTTGCTGCTTGTCAGCTTTGATACGTCAGGCGCACTTTGTCGAATGGATGAGAGGTATGAAAAAGAGCGAACCTCTTCACGACTGTTGACTTTCAATGTAGACTTTGTCGAGGAGGGCCTTAATCCATTAGCGGTGTTGGCATTAGAAGAACGGGAACGAAGTTAGAGAAACTCGCTCTGCGCTTACTTAATTAGCCAACGATAAATTCTGGCTCACTATGCTGAAGATGCACTTTGGCAATAAGTTCATTTCGGATTTAAACTGGGAAATTTAAAACTTCCTTCACGAAATTCTGATTAACACGAAACGGGCTCGTACGATCCTGTGATTTTACTCATCACGATCTACAGATTTCCTGCAAAAAGTTTCAGAATTAAACCGATATTAAATTACTAATTGCACTTCCGAATTGCTTTAAAGACAGTGCAGTTTCCATTTAAGTTTATACTTTTAAGTAAGTACACATTGAGAGCCATCATTTAGTTCAATTGGTGGATGGGATTGCTTTCGCGACGTAATTGGGTTTAATTGATGTTTCTAAACTATATTTTAGTATGTATTAACTTTAAATTAAAGGAATTAAATTCAATAAGAAGATACTGTTACGATTTTGGTTTACAAAATAGACTATTCCAATTAGATTACGTTAATTTAATTGTAACTTGGTTAAAATTTTGTAACAGTTTACTACGTATCTGAAGGGCAGCAAATTGCGGGAGTATAATTTAAGATCTTTAGCACACTCGACTAACTCATAGAGGTGGGGTGGGTTGCACAGAACCCAAAAAATACAAGGACAAATAACTACCAAAATAAAATTCCCCAATACGGCAACATTGTCTTTATTTATAGTAATAAATAACAGGCTAATATAAATGAATTGAACAGGAAAAAACAAGAAACGCAAACTAAACGCAACGAGGTTGTCAAATATCAAGCCCGAAAATTCGGTACAGACTTTCCGTTACAAAGTCAACGTAAAATTATTTAACCTCGGCAACAGACGGTTGCTTAATTTATAAATGAATTAAAAGCGTGCATTACCACAATGTCAAATAAAAATATTCCGACCTTCATTACATCATCCACGCCTCCCACGGCAGCTGTCGATGTCCAGAAAATATCGAATTCGACGGAGGGCCGCTGAAGCCAAGAAGGTGTATCGCTATTCCCAGCGACCTCTCACGAAGAAAGTCACCAACAGCGGTTGGGTGAGTTCAAGAATGAAAGAAAATTCAATAGTTTTTACGATTATGGAGGCCCACAGTCAAATCACAAAGAACAAGAGGGAAATGGAAAGAGTGATTGACGAAAACACGAATACGAAAAGAGAACTAAAAAAAACTAGCGGCAAAACTAAAGAGAAATGTAGAATTCATTAGCAGAGAATCGATTAAAAAGTGGCTCATAACACACAAGTGGGAGGAGGAACAAAAGCTCCTGTATGATGCGGATTGCCAACCATACATAGAAATAAAGGCAAACAGGAAAATGAGAAAAAGAGTGCGGAGAGGAAGTTCTACACCCTGGTGGTCAACAATGCAGCAGGCAAAAATTATACAGATACTGAGTATCGTGAAGAACGCGATCAAGGGCAATCCCGCAGCAAAGTCCGTGAAGGGTCTCAGGAGTACCCGTGAAGGCAATCTGCTTATAACCGTACAAAAGGACCAGGCGACTTTAGAGAATCTAAAAGCGAAACTTGGGAAAAAGTAGAGACCAATGCAATTAGAAAGATCGGAGATGCTGGGAGGACCCAAACCATCCACGTTAGAGGCATAGATTTCCTAACAAGTAAAGAGGAACTAGAGACTGCAGTCCAAGGTGCAATTGGGAGGCCACCGGATAGCTCTAATAAAATTGGCGAATTAAGGCCAAATATAGGAAACACCCAAGCCGTAACCATACTCTGGCACAGAAGGGTGTCGAGGAACTGATTCAACAAAGGGAGATACTCGTAGGTGTCGTCGTGTGCAGGATGGAGAAATTACTACGTCGCGGAAGTTGAATCAACCTAGTAGTGTAATTAAAAAAAGAATAATTAGTAATTAATAAGTAAATCCGACCTTGTAATCAGGATCCGGCGGAATGACAATCAGCTGTCAACAGTATGTGCAGCAGCGTCACCAAAGTAGCATCGTCTTGCAGGACGAGTCCACTTTCACAGGTGGGGGAAGGCCAGGTTGCGAGGCTTAAATAGTTTCAAATAAATGAACCGCATGGCTCGAGCGCTGATGCAAGTCTGCCTGCCAAGGCGTGCGTGGCATTCTCTCCCCTATGCGCTGAGACAGAAGTCGTTACGGATTAAATGAGTTTTGGCCGGGCGACAGAGTGAAATGGAGATATACAGTAAGACTAAATAACAACGTATGATTTGGTTATGAAACATTGTGAAATATGAGGACCGGCACGTAAGCCAAGCATGGCCGTTAGATTCTCACGCTAATACAGGGCGTTCGGAAAATACTATGAAGTAACTTAAATGAATTTTTAGCCGTAACAATTGACCGATCGTCTTTTACATTTTCCTTTTTCTTCCAAAAACAAAAGGCGATCCATTTAACTATGAATTTCTATTTTTCTTTGTTAAAAGAGAAAAAGAGAAAAAAACTGGAGGTTTTACTTGCCAAAACAAAAAACAAAAGACGATCGATTTCACCACGAATTTCTATTATTTTCTTCGTCAAAAGAGAAAGAGAGAAAAGAACTGGAGGTCAACGAAATTGCCATAAATTTCGTGCGCATCGATTTTTGATTTTTCTTTGAAGAAAAACAAAATTCTTGACATTGACTGACCGTATTTTTTTTGTTTTTTCTTTTTCTTCACCATATAAATATCATCGTTTTTGAGAAAAGAACATGATAGTCTGGATCTGATTTATCCGAATGAACGCGTAATATTCTCGTCGAATTAAACAAATAATAATCAAATATTATTTTTAAACAAATTAATCTCGAACATAAATTTGAAAGTAAGCCAAAAATAATAACAACAAAAGTTTTGGACGCGAAAGGAATTTTTGGGACTTACCGGTGGTGGAAGATAACTTCAGTGCCCCCCCCCTAACAGGGGTAACTGCCTCATCCTCGGCACCAATTTTAAGTACGATAAAACTTGAAGTACCAGGCGATTATCAGGGTCGTAATCGCAATCACCAAGAACGAGAGCAAGCACGGTATCATCTCGACGGCCACCAGCAACATGACTGAAGCAAAACTCTATGGCCAGCAAGTAAACAAAACGATATCATCACGAAATTTTAGAAATTTAGAAAACCGATTTGCGTGCTGTAAACACCTGTAGAATATGTCCAGTAAAACAACTAATTAAGAGAAAAAAATTTTTGATAGTAGCTGATTATTTAAAAGCCCTTGGAAAGGCCTGGTGACATAATAAAAGAAAGCCAAAGAAGTTGGTACAAAACAGAAGGAGATGGAAAGGTTCTGTGGTATCTATCCCACAAATACATATGGGACACCCCTAAATTGTAAATTGCAAAAACTCTCCTCATGGAAATCCCTAAGGGAGGCCAGACGATAGAACAATAAACTTAAGCCAGAAAGGAAAAGGGGTCTCATGAGAATGGTATATATCTAGACGGGGTACCTCGAAATTGCTAACTGCAGTACCGTACCCAGAGGAAAGCCAGATGATAGTCTCACATGGGCTAAGACAAGAAGATATAGAGCAGATGGGGGAACCTCGAGATTGTTAATTGTAGTGCAGTCCTGGTGAGAAACCCAGATGATAAAATAATAAACTTAACTCTGAAAGGAAAGAAGGTACAGACCCTGAGGGGGTACCACGAAATTACGCTGTCCTAATGAGAATCCCTAAGGGAGGCCAAGACAGAATGAATGAATGAATCCAAGGCTTTAAACAAAATTCAAATCAACCCCATTCACGAAACGGGAACCTCAAAAACAAAAACATAAAGGAAATTGGATGAACTTAACACAGAACAGGAGGAGGTAGAACGAAATCGTCTAAAGTTTGAACCAGATACAATCTCTATCTTAAACCCAACTCCTAGATAGGCGTAGATCGATGATATGGGGTTGCACCAATTTCTAGAAGGATTATGGAACTTGATTCACAGCAGTAACTTAACTCTAAAGGACGAACAAAGATAGACCAAATAGGTTTAAGATCACTTGGAAAAAGGTAGTACAATCAATACGTAGATGGAAACCCTAATCATGTAAGGGATTCCTAATTCAAAATCACTTAAAAAATGGCGCATATGAGGTAATCCCAACTCCTTATGAGACGTAACTCAGACAATAACGAACGAAGATAGACCAGAGATCTCATAGACTTAATATCACCTGAAGAAGGCATGTGTCGAAGAGGGGCATTACGAAATCCTAATCAAGTGACTTACCTGAAAGAGAGAAGAGCAAACGGGATCTCTGATTTAAAGTCACTTGAAATAGAGTGCAGATCGAAGAGAGCTAGATGGCAACCCCTAATGATAACGAGAGACACGAATTAGGTTTAAAATAGAAAGACTCGAAGACGCGTCTCCAAAGTATATCAACTACTAATTGAATATGTTGTTCGCTGCTTTTGTTTTATTCGTTTACCTTTTCTTATAAACTCATACAAATCGACTTGGCCCGTTCTGCTCATGACCTTGAGCACTTCGGCATTGACTTAGGAAAAATGTTGTTTTACTTTCGCCTGGTCCCAAAATGGCGCTGTCTTTTACTTTTGTAAATTCGTCCGAGGATCGAAACAGTTGAAGCAAATAAGTGTAAATGAATAACTTAGATATTATTTTATATTATTATATTATTTATTATTAAAACTAGTAAAGCAAGTTTGAAAGACTAATAATATCCTATATATGTACATATTGCGTGTACAGGGTACAAGGTATTAACTAAACTGAAGGAGTCGTTTACTAAAAATTCAAAGGCGCAATGAGGTATGTATATCCAACCCCCAAACTATAGCTGCGGTATTTTTGGCTGAAACCAAGAGTACGCTACCATTTCCTCTCTTTCAATTTAATCCGGGCTCCGTTTTTCGATTTTAAAATAGATTCAAGTGACAGCTCCAAGTCGTGCTTAACGGGCAACAGCTCGAAGTGCCTGATCACCTTCGAGACCGTAGACTTCATGGCATACATGGCGAATTTTTGACCTGAACAAAAAGGGCTGAGTGTTCCCTAAATCGAAATAACCTTGACGCATTGCAGACCTATGCAGTTTCTCGGTCCGGCGCTGAACGGGATGTAATCGAAGGCGTTCCTGGAGGCTTCCGCGTCGGACAAAAACCTTTCCGGCTTAAAAGCGCCCGGTTCGGGGTAAATAGCGGGGTCTCTGTGCAGCAAGTATATCGTGATTAAAACAGTGAGGCCTTTGGGCATGACGAAACCACCTGCAACGCCGATGGTTGAACCCGTTCCAAATTTTGCGTTCAGATCTTACCGTATTTCAAGTCTTCTGTTAACTTCCTCGCGATTATGGGAACCGGCGGGAGCAACCGCATGCTTTCCTTGATCACCAGTTCCAAGTATTTCATTTCTTGAAGATTCCTGAAAGTCGCAGGTCTGTTCTTATCGTCTTCGAAAATACTGCGTATTTCATCAAATACTTTTCCCTAAAAATGATTTATGATGATTGATCTTCATCGAGATGTTGGAGAGGTGATGGTAAACCAAGTACCTGTTCCGCTGGATGGTTAGCCAAAAGGTACAGGGTGAAAGTCACGCCAGAAGACGAAGTATCATGACCATGCAGAAAAGCTTCGGGTAATTTGGGGCAACTTTTCAGCGCTTTTGGGCTTACCTCAAACATGAATGTGTCGACTTCCTCGCGTATATCCCGGTCGGACAAGCCGACCTCTTCGAGGGAGTAAGTCAGAAGCAAATCCAAGAACGTGAGCCGCTTCTTCATTCCGAACTCGTTCGTTTTGGGGGCGGCTGTAAGTGACACCGCCTTTCGCCTTTGTTGTATCACCGAATTCGTAAAGCCGTGTAATATCTTGAGGCACCTGCGTTCCGTCCAGTAGTTCTCCGTGAAGAAATAGGTGGCGTCGAACTTCTCGATGGGCCGGATCATTCGCTCCGTGACTATTTTGCCCATTTCTCTGACGCTGCTCACGTAGCTGTTGTTGGACTGTAACTGGGCCTTCACATTGATCCCCATTGCGGCCTCTGCAAATTTAGGGCATCAATTTTGGGTTTTGGCAATTCTTGGGGTTGACCTACCACAGATTATGTCCAGCGAGGCTAGAGTGACGTAGTGATCGATGTTTACGTCGGGATTCTCAACTTCATCCGACAGTTTCTTGACCAGGATATCACTGGCGGTGTTGAAGGTGTCGCTCTGTTCTTCCAAGATTTTGAAGTGGAACGCTGGAGTTAGTATTTTTCGGCGAGATCTCCATTTTTCTCCTGTTCAGGAGAATAATTCACACGATTGCTACCGACCGTTTTGAAAGATTTGATTTTCATTTCGCTGAGTACTTTTGAGTGGCACAGCTGGGGGAAACTTCTTTTGCCAGCTAAGGTAAATTTGTTTTGCCCGCCCTTACCAATTACAAAAGGCAGTTAAAAGCGCCCCCAGTAATCTTTTAATGTCCCCAATCTATCAGCCTGAGCTGGGGGGTCCAAAATAATTTAATTTAAAATGTTCCAAAAACCTACCAGGACTCGTCAGCAATCCAAGCCCGAGCCAGTTGTGGAAGTAGTCGTACGCGAGGCTCTTCTGGAGGAGTTTGTTTGACGACAAAATCACTTTCAGCAGGCCCGGGTCGCTCGTGATGAAAACGGGCTCCGCCCCGAGCATGGTCCAGAAATTATTGCCCAATTCCTTCTGCAATTCTAACAGCCTCTTATATGTAACTGTAACAAAGTAATTTTTTTTTCTGAAAATTGCAGTGATGGCCAAGTAGTATAGACCAACGCAAGAGTGGGCAACCTCCTGCCCTCGAAAACTTTTTATCCTGCCTGCGAGGCCTAAATCTGTGTTTTTTTTTTAATAATAATAATGATAGTCCTGCTTAAAAAGGCAATATCATATTTACTATCCGATTCTAATTTGACGTTCGAATTTCGGGTTGCGATAACTTAATTAAAAAGCAATGGGCATGTAACCAGAAGACTCGAGTTCGAATCTAGATGGAAATATTTTTCTGCCAATATTTGCTAGTGTTGTTTACTTTAATTTATTTTCTATTAATTATAATATTGACGGCAAATATTAATAAAAACAAAAATTTGAAACAATAAGAAGGCGTATCCGTCCGTCTATAATTAGTCTGTTAAGTAATAAAAAATTATTAAATAAATACTAACAAAAGAGACGATTACTGATGTGCCCCACGGACGCAACATGGAATTCATTCTGGCCCCTTATTTGCAAAAGGTTGCCCACCCCTGGTATAGACAGTGCGAGGCGCAACTGATATGGAACGAGTTCCCTCTTCTCCCTGATGGATTTTTTTTTGTTTTTAGAATATTAAAAAAATATATAAAAATTGAGAATAAAAATAAGAGAAAAGCGAAAGGAATATTTATAAAAGTTGGCTGAGAAGTGATAAGAATAAAATGGCCTTGTCACAAATAGACCGGGAAGCAAAGTCGATCTTTAAAGGCCATGAGCTTGCCTAATGCAAGCGTGAACTTCACGAACACATTCGTGAAGCAGATTTCGTAAGTAATCAAACACAATCAAAATTATGGATGAAAGAAATTTGACGTCCCTCAATTACGACCAGAACGATCGGGATTCGCATTAATAGAAGTTGTCATCAATTCATTTCGAAGGCCAACTGTTAAATAAATAATGAACGCATTTTGCAATTAAAGAAGAATATTCTAGCGTCGGGGATCAAATACTTAAAGCTAAGAAAATGAAAAGGTATAATGAAAAAAAGCCAGAGTTTCTTCGAAAAAATTTGCGGTGCGGTTGATCGGGAACAACTGCCGCCAGAAAAACCTGCAATATTAAAAAATATAAAAGATAAAAACGAAAAAAAGGATTAAAATAATGAAAAGTAAACCCTGAAATAACAATACAACAAGACGAAGAAGGGAGAACTGGAGGACGCGATAGCAAAGATAACTCATAAGGATTAAGTTCGCTCAACTTTCTTCATTTACTAACATTCCTAAATTCTTGATGACGATGATGATGATTGTACACTTTGAAGCTGAAGTAATTTTTGAATTGCAGGGAAAAACGTCGGATAACAATGAAGCGAGAAACAAGAAAAAAATAGAACAAAAATAGAACGAATCTTAAAGACTAAGGCTGGGTTGCACAAAACATTTAAGCCAGGATTAAATTTAAGCCTTTGTTAAAATGTGACTATGCTGTATATTATACGTGTGTCACATTCTAAGTTAGGCTTAAATTTAAATCTGCTTAAATGGTTTGTGCAACCCAGCCTTATTAAGTCAATAATAAAACTATTGCGTTTCCTGTACTCAACGATATTCAAATATTCAAGTATTATGTCTTTTTGATCACAGCTAAGTCAGAAATGAATACTTTATAAATCAAGCAACGTAAGTTGTCTTTGTTTTCATTGTGGCACTGACAAGTATGTACAGTTGCGGAATCAAAAAGCGGGACAGTATAATGTCGTTAGTTTAATTGTTACTTCTTAATTCTGGCAACTATATACTAACTTAGCAAACTTCGTAGTTCATAATGTACAGTCATTCTGTTTGTATTTAAAATTCATATCGTATAAATAAAAATAAATTAAACAGTGAAACAAAATTAGTTGAATGCCACAAGACCTGTCCCGCTTTATGATTCCGCAGCTGTACCATATTATTTTCAAGGAAAAAGCGTGGTCGTCTAGGACTGCTATATCAAATTGAATGCGCAATATTTAAATAATCTCAACATAATTTTGAAAATAAAAAAAACAAATACAATATTGAATAAAAAAATTTGGATGCGAAAGAAATTTTTGGAACTTACTTGTCGTGGATGATAACTCCAGTGCGCCCCCTAACAGGGGTACCTGCCTCATCCTCGGAACCGATTTTAAATACCGATAAAACTTGAAGTACCAAAGGTACCAGGCGATTAACAGGGTCTTAATCGCGATCGCGAAGAACGAGAGCAAGTACGGTAACATCTCGAGGGCCTCCAGCGACATGACTGTGCCCAATTAAATACCAAGAAGTAAGCAAAACGACTTTATCATAACGTGCAGTTATTAATTATTCAGAAAACTCGTATGCGTGTAAACAAATATTTAAAAAAATACCCAGTAATGCAATTCCAAGATAATTACAAAGAGTGAAAAAATTAGCTTTATAATTGCCCGACAAAAACACTAAAGGCTTTTTTAAATCAGAGAAGTGAAGGCCGAGGGAAAAAAAGTGATTCTATGTTGCTTTGAATTTATTTAACCCGTAGAAAGCGGATAGTCGGGCAATTGTTTAATATCTCTACATGTTCCCATAAAATTCACTTAACCTGTAGAAAGCCGATGATCAGGCAAATGACTAACATCTTTCCTGTAGATTTGTATCGATTTGTTGATACTCTACAATATTTGTTGAAATTCTATATTGTTCTCGTGTTCTTACACAATATTTTATTAACATCAGCGATATCTATGATCGTGAAAGTCACATTCCACGACGTTGGAATTGGTCAACAAATATAAAGTTCCACAACAACGTGTGACTCACAATCTAAGGCTGCGTTGTATAAAAGGTTTAAGCCAGGATTAACTGTAATCCTAAGTTAGAATGTGACACTTCTTACAACGTACAGCATTTGTGTGTCACATTCTAACTTAGGATTACCTTTAATCCTGGCTTAAACCTTTTATACAGGCTGTTTGTAAAATAAGTGCAAAAATTTTAACCACCAACCTCGCTGATCGTAGGCAATAACCATCGCAGCCGTGACTAATATGCAAAGGCGCACTCACTCACCGAATAATATCTGTGTGGAAGAACAGATTCAAACGTTCACTACAGTAATTTACGAATGTTTATAACAACTGTTTAAAATAGCATCCATCATTAGCGACACACACACGAGACGTTTCATAATCGCGTAAATGCTGTAAATGTTCTTGCATGGATTTGGAAATGTGTTTCCATAAATCCGCCGTGCTTCTTCAGTATTTCCTGGAGCTTTGCCGTAGATGAAGAGCATCTATTCTCTCGCCGTTCGTGAATTGCGGCATTTTAATAAGTAATACTAAGCACAAAAAATAGTAATCCTAGCTAGCTTTAACTCGTTCAACCGCTTTTCACAAACTAAACTGTTGATTCCAAAGGATACGGAGCAATAAATTGTGTGTCATGCAAATTCCTTGGCTACGATACGACTTACTGCGACGTGAAAAAAATTCATTAGCCGCCCGAACTCGGCAAAAGTCACTGGGTCACTGCTCGATTGCAGTTCTGTTTCTTGTTCCAATAGATGCTTTCTGCATAGACGTGCGATTAATTCTTGCTCGATTTTCAACTGCGATTTTCTCAAAATGTGAAAACTTTTGTTAAGGACATATGAGTTCAATCGTTGCCAATTATGGTGATGTCTTACAGGTTTAAATATTTGCATACAGTAAAAGAACACCCGGTAAAACGCAGCCTAAGTGACGCTTGCTTAAAGTTAAGCTGAGTTCATTTGTTCGGTGCACATAGCCATAAATTTTGAATTAATTTAATCCGTAAAGAGCGGTTAGTCAGTCAGTCAGTCGGATATTGGTTGAAGTTAACAATACCGCGCTTTTTAAAGAGCTACGATTGGAGGTTAACACAGCCCCTCTTCACCAATACAAAGTACAAAAAAAATCGATGCGAACTCCTGCAAGATCTCTTTTTAATTATTGTTTACTATTGGTTGCAATTAGCAGTCACCGCACTAGTTGAGAGCAACGATTGGAGGTTAAAACAGAAGCTCCGCCCCTCTCCGTCAATACATAGTTAAAAAAAAGTCGATGCGAACTCTAAAAAGATGCTCTTTTTAATTACTATTTATTATTGTTCGTAATTAACAGTCACCGCGCTGTTTAAGAGCCACGGTTGGAGGTTAACACAGAAGCTCTGCTCCCTCTCCACCAATACAAACTTTAAAAAGGCGATGCGTACTCCAGAAAGGCGCTCTTTTTAATTATTGTTTATTATTCGTCGTAATTAATAGTCGCCGCGCTATTTAACAGCTATGATTGGAGATTCACATAGATGCTCCGCCCCTGTCAGCCAATACAAGGTCATAAAAATCAAGCAGGTTTCGGCAGTATCAGTTTTCTTGATCTTTGGGATTGAGCCAAAAATACAAATACATAAGTGAACTTTTGCTTCTGAAAGAGAAGGTAGAGGAAGGAAAGAATGAATGAGTTTGAATTAATGTAATCTGCGGAGTGCGGATAGTCAGGTAAGTGTCGCCATCTAATTTTTGTCTATTTGTGGAAAGCAGGCGTTCTTGTTGATGAGTAGTATAACTGACTCCTCTGGGACACTTCGATGGTCTGTCCATCCGAAGTAACCATCGTTGAAGGTCATCCCCATGTTTAGTGGTTGTCTTTCTCCCGACCTCTTGCTTGACGCCTTCCGATTACGCCAATGTTTTCGCTTAGGTCTCGCTTGCGTTTTCTGTTCCCCTGTTACCATGCACAATTCAATCCTCCCGTTTAAACAGGTAAGTAATTTTTTCCTCGGCCAAAAGTAGCCAAAGTAGCCAAAAAATTTTCAAAGACCACCTCTGGTCATTGTCGAGACATCTTGTGTAAGCGCCTGCAAGTTTGACGGCACTGACGTCATTGCAAGAACTAACTGCAGAAAAGAATTCTTCTGCAACCACCTCTGATCATTGTCGACGCCTCAGCCCAAGAACTAGCAAAAAAATTCTTCTGCGATCTCCTCTGGTAAAATTACGACATTACGTCGAGATACAAGAACCAAAGGGGCTACTTCGTCTGCACGAAAAACCACCCCTAAATTACTTCTTTAGCTCAAAAGACAACCCCTAAACATGGGGATGACCTTCAACGGTGGTCACTTTGGATGGATAGGCCATCGAAGTGTCCCAGGATCCCGCCAGTTATACTACTTTGATGTTCTAAACCAGTGGTTCCCAAAGTGTGGGTCGCGAGAGAAACAATATAAAAGAGATACATATCCATTAGAAAAAAAAAACTTGCCATCGTTTGACATGACGGTTGGCACTAAAACGAAGTGGAACTCTTAACTATTAAAGCTGTTTTATATGATTTTTCGCTTATTCAAATCGGAGTATAAATAACAGGGTTATGTCTTGAAGCATTTCTCTATCTCACACCTGATATAAAGCTAGATCGAAATTTCTAGAAGACTCCATTGTCATCTAGAACCCTCTCGTATACGGTGAAAGTTTCGGAAACACGAAGAACAAAGCAGGAAATTGCGCTACTTGATTACTTGGTGATAGATGGCGCTAATAACAAAGAAAAAATTGAGTTACTTGGTGATAGATGGCCCCAGCGACAAAGAATCAAATTGGTAACAGAATTCCCAGCCCTGCTGTTTTATAATGAATGAAATTGAGCACGGTAATAACGGCGGGGGGCAGGGTGGATCACTAACGAAATTCTTTCCAAAAGGGGAGTCTGCTATAAAAGAAAATTTGCGAAGCAAATATTGTACTTATACACAGGACGCGACGATCGAAATCAATTGTCAATACAGGGAATCGCTTAAACGTATCGATGTCTTTCGAAACTGTAAAACGTTTCATTTTACCTGCAATCCACCGCTAAGATACTTTTTAGTTTAATTAATTTTTATATGTGTATTTATTTATTTTATTTATTAGATACATCTGTGGAATGCATGAGTATCCATTCAACGTAAGAGTTGCAAATTTGTTGCAGCTTTTCTGATGATAATTTTTATATGTAGGTACCTACATCAGGAAAGTCATTTGTTGCTATAATATTAATTTGTGACGTTAGCGTTTGGAAGTAGAAATAATTTAATTTTTGAAATATGACATTTGACGCTTTCCACCGATACCAGTTCAAATTATTAATACACAGATACATAAAAGTCCTTGATAGTAATTTCTGCAGAAGTCGACATTTTTATACACTTTATAAATATCTCCGTGACCCGCGGGTCATGAATTGTTACCTATCTATCCGCGCACATAGGGGTATAGAGAAAAGTTGGCCAAAATTCTTATATTGTGCCGAATGCTTTGAAATACACATAGAAACTCTAATAGGCGGTTAAACGTATAGGTTTTACAATAAACACTTAAATTAATAAAAATAATAAGTCACATAAAAATAAAATAAAATTTCGCACGAATCAGTTCTCTATTATTATTATTAAGGCCACAATAGTACATATTGATAACATCTTTTTTTGTTTATGAGGAGTCGCTTTATTAATTTGATTCTAATTCTTCTTCCAATTCTAAAGCTTCATCTTCTGTCGGTTCTTCTACTTCAGTTTCCGTTAATGAACTTTTAGGAGGTAATAAAAGAGGCAATGTTTCCTTACAGAAAGGTTTCGTTTTCTTCTTTGATAAGGATCTTAAACTGGTTATCAATGGATCTGAATTCAGTAGTAGTCTGTCATGTATGCTATGAAATAATAATTGAATACATGTATTGTCAATCTTGTTATTATATTATGTATAAACAATACTAATATATGTTAAAGTACTTCTAAAAATAAAGAAATATATTACATGGTGCCGAAACCCAGTGCTAATTAATTGAGAAGATAATTCACAACAAGGAGATGGAGAACGGACAACACAGTGATGGTGCAAGCGTACGTCCACCCAAGCCTTTAGTTATCAGCAATGAAATTAATATGTCAGTCGAATGGAAATTATGTCTACAGCAATTCGATTGGTATGCGGTTGCAATAAATTTAGACTCCAAAAAACCAGAAGTGCAGGTACCAATTTTCATGTCTGTCATAGGGACAGATGCGGCTACAATTTTTAATACGATTAGTTTATCTGAAAGTGATGTTATAAACTTGACAATCATAAAATATAAATTTTCAAGTCACTTCGTACCTAAGATTAACGTAACATATGAACGATACGTCTTCAATAAATCAAAACAAGGTCCGGAAGAGACATTTGACGAGTTTCTCACATCTGTGCGTAACAAATGTAAAAACTGTGCGTTTGGTGATCTTGAAGATAGCTTAATATGCGATAAAATTGTCATTGGTATAAGAGATGATCTTATTAGAGAAAGATTGCTCTCAGAAGAGAATGTAACTCTTAAAAAAGTTATTGACATCTGTCGCGCAAACGAACTTGCTAAAAAGCAGTTAAATACGATAAAAGGTTCAGATTTAAATGCCAAAAACGTTGACGCGTTAAAAGGTTACAAGAATAAAGAATTAAAAAACGGAAACTTCAATCATAATAAAAATTTAAACTTGAATCACAATAAATCAGAAATTTTTGAATGTAAAAGATGCAATACAACTCACGAACGAAAAGCATGTCCTGCATTTGGCAAAAGTTGTAAAGGTTGCAAACGAAAGAATCATTTTACACATTGCTGTAAAGCTAAAAACGTCAATACTGTTGACGTTTCCAAAAATGAAATTGACACACATAATTTATATGTATCGGTAATTGAAAAACAAAACGATTGGCTTGAAAAAGATTGGTTTGAGCAATAAACCCTACCTAGAAACAATATCCTAAATTTCAAATTAGATAGCGGTAGCCAATGTAACGTAATTACTAGAGAAATTGCAGAAACCTCTGAACTAAAAATTATGCAGTCTGAAGTAAAAAATCTTCTGACATTTTCGAATCATAAGTTGCCAGTTATTGGGGAGACCATAGCAAAAATTAAAGTTAAAAACAAATTTGATATGATTAAATTTCTAATAAGAAATTTAATCATATCAAATTTGGTAAAGATACTTGCGTTAAATTTGGCTTGATTAAAAGAGTAGAAGCAGTTAATGTACCAAATGATTTATTTGATGGAATTGGTTGTTTCAAAGGTTACAAATGTAATATTGATATAATAAAAAATCCAGTTCTGCCTACGTGTACTGCAAGAAGAATTCCTTATGCATTACGTGACCAAGTAAAAAAAGAATTAAATAGTATGGTAGAATTAGGAATTATTAAACCGATAAATGAGCCCACTTCAGCAGTATCGTCGATGGTTGAGTACACCGCAATGGAAAACTACGTTTATGTATTGACACTTCTGCGATTAACAAAAATTTAAGACGTCGACATTAATCACTGAATACCAAAGAAGAAATTGCAACAAGGATTAAAGGATCTCAATGGTTTACACTATTAGATTGTACGAAAGGATTTTGGCAGTTGCCAGTAACTGAACGAACGTCAAAGTACCTGACTTTTGCTACGCCGTTCGGAAGATTTTCCTGTTTACGTATGCCTTTTGGCTTAGCGTCAGCTCCAGAAGTTTTTCAACAGATTATGTGTTCGATTCTACAAAACATAGAAGGCGTTGAAGTGCCTATGGACGACATATTTATTCATGCACCTAGGAAAGATGAATTGATCAATATTATACAAACAGTTGTAAAAAGACTTCAAGGTGCTGGTGTTAAACTAAATTCCGAAAAATGTGTTTTTGAAAAGCAGCGAATAAAATTTCTTGGTCATATAGTTACTCCTGAAGGACTACTTCCTGACCCTGAAAAGGTTTCGACCATAAAGAAAATTAAACAACCTACTTGCGTCAAGGAACTACAAAGGTTTTTAGGACTTGTAACATACCTGTCAAAATTTATAAAAAAGTTGTCAGATTTGATAGCGCCTCTACGAGTTCTTCTAGAAAAGGATTCGGAATGATGTTGGGAACAAGCATTCCAAAAACTGAAGAAAATTTTAAAAACTCCACCTGTTCTAGGTTTCTATGATGCAAAGTTACCTGTTGTTTTATCTGTCGATGCTAGTAGTACTGCTTGTTGCGCAGTTCTACTTCAGAATAATAAACCTATTGCTTATAGTACTAAATCGTTAAATAAAACACAAAAAGCATATAGCCAAATTGAAAAAGAGGCTTATGCTGTATTAGCTGCTCTAAGAAAATTTCACTGTTATGTATGGGGTAACAAGGATATTACAATTGAATCTGATCACAAACCGTTAGAAACTATTTTTAAGAAATCAATTTTCAGGAACAATGTCGATTGGACAGGATTTATTTGAAAATGAGTTGGTTCATGGAGAGTGAAAAATCATAAATAAATAAAGGGTTTCTCCGAACCCAACTATTTTATATCGTTTAAAAAAAAACTTATTTGTATATGTTACAATGACAACTTTTTTCATGAACAAAACTAACTAGACTTAGTTTAGGTTAAGGGGAGTTGGTATAAAAACAGTGCAGAATCGAAGATAAAAAAAATTTTGTACTGCAATGCCAAACTTCTTTTGTTTTGGTATGATGGCGAAATAATTTTTGTTTTCATCGACAATGTCAACTGGACACGGTTCATTTGAAAATGAGTTGATTTATGAAGAGTGAAAAATGATAAATAGAGAAACCATTATACAGGGTTTCACCAAACCAAACCCTTTTGTATAGTATCAACTTTTTTTCATCACAAGGCTGACCAGACAGGGTTTATTTTAAGACTGATTGGTTTAAAAAGAAAGTAATAAAATATATAGTGTTTTTCAAAAACCAACTTTTTTTTATCGCAATGAGGAACTTCTCTTGTTTTGGTTTGATAGCGGAATAACCTTTTTTTTTCATGGCTTACTTGTATTTGTTAGGATGACTATTTTTTTCAGACAAACTAAATGGAACAGGGTTTATTTTAAAACGAATGATTTATGAAGAGTGAACGAAAGAAAGTATTATACAGGGTTTCCCCAAACTCAAGCCTTTTTGTATGGCGATAAAAAATTTATTTGTATATGACGTGGTTTATTTTAAAACGAGTTGGTTTAAAGACAGTGGAAAATCGGACGTCATAAAATATACAGGATTTTTCAAAACTCAAGTTTTTGTGCCGCAATGCGGAACGTCTTTTGTCTTGGTATGATGGCGAAATATTTTGTTTCCGTGGACGGTGTCGACTGGACAGAGTTTATTTTAAAACGAGTGAAAAATAAAGAGAGCATTGTACAGGGTTTCCACAAACAGAACCCTTTTTATATCAGGATAAAAAACTTATTTGCATTTGTTTTACGTCGACAAAATAATTTCTGATCATGGTTGACCGGATAGGATTTATTTTTAACGAGTTGACTTCAACAAAATGAAAAATCAGACGTATTAGACAGGGTTCTCCAAAACCCGATACTTTTAGAGCTCGCGCACACTGCAGATTTTCTATCGGCCGATAGTTTATTCTGAATCAAGCCACGAGAAATGTGATATGTGGCCTATAATAATTTAATGTACAGCCACGTATCACATTTCTCGTAGCTTGACTTTTTGCTTTGCGGAAATTAAATCTGAGGGTTTCTCAAACGCTTTTAACTACGTGTGTAGTCCTAGCGGTGCCACATTTTTTCACCATACTACTTGGAACTTATAACGCTAGATGGCGCCATTATCTTTTAGATCCAGGTATCGAGCTACCGACAATCCTATTGTAGCCCACCCCGTCTCCACTGAGCTGGCCATAATTTCAGGTAGGTTTCCGTCAACATCGACGAGTTTCCCCAGCAATCGCAACTTATGCGAGGTCAATTAGGTAGATATTGAAAGGTAGGTAGCAAGATCCGGGAAACAAAGATATACGACGAGGGACACACGGTGAAAGCCTTAGCCAGGAAAGAGCTGTTCGCCGCTTGGGCAACATAGATGGGAAAAATACGAAGGATGGGCTAAGGTCTTCATAAAGTACGTAGAAGCCTGGTGTTCCAGAAACAAGGGAGAATTGGAATTACGCAGGCGCACACCGGCCACGGCGTCTTCGGAAGGTATCTGGCAGAAATCAGAAAATTTTGTTCCGCCAGATGTTGGTATTGACAAGAAACAACCGATACGGCCGAACATACCATTTTTATATGCCCTGAATAGGATGATCTGAGACGCCAAGCGGAAGAAAAAGTAGGCACTCGAATAAACAAAAATAATGTCGCCACGATATTAATAGAAAGTGAAAATGCATTGAATCCCGTAACACATATGTTGCGAGCAATTATGATGCAGAAAACAAAAGATGAAATGAGATTAACGAATGAGGACAGAAGAGAATAGAATACGATGATAGAGGACTGAAGAGGACAGGGCAAGCGATGACACGCGTGAGACAACAGGCATGGAAGAAGAAATGCTGAAAGGCGATACCTTCCATGCGGTGTGCAAAAAGACGAAAGGAGTTTACTTGGTAGACGACCGTTGAGAAGTGGCTGAATCCAACACGCCACGGGCGTTTGATTTAGCCCGGGGTGTCTTTACAAGATTCTCTAAACTTGTATAAAAAAAAAGATGGTGGAGTTGTTACGGTTGAAAAATCCAATTAAATTATTCATAATATTTTCCGAACGTCCTGTATTAGCGAGAGAATCTAACGGCCAGGCTGGCTTACCATATTTCTCAATATTACGCCATTAGACCGTTATTTAGTACTACAGTATATCTCCATTTCACTCTGTCGTCCGGTTAAAAACTGCTTTCAGTCGCAACAACATCCGTCTCAACTTATGGTTGGGAAGAACGCGGCTTTCCGCTCGCATTCAGTTTGTCTCCAGAGCTCTTAGCGTACGCCCCGTTTATTTGTGTCTACGATATTTTGTGCTCCCTTTCACGTGTGACTCGAAAAACTGAGAAGAATTTTAACGGAATTTTCACGCGTAACAACTTCTTTCCTACATAGGTCTTAGACGTCATGTTTCTCATGTGTTTTTTTGTTTTTAGTTTAATGAAAACTGATTATCCATGTTTGTAATGAATTGATGACCGTATCTCTTTGTTTTTAATAGAAATCAGATAATCAGAATCAAATTTTTCGAAAGAAAAACAAATACTTTGTGTATTGAAGTTACGCATTTTCGTAATTCTATCCTTGTTGTAATGAAGCACCTAAACAAATCCGAAAAGTAATGTACAACTACAATTACCAAAGAAATCCTTCCACTTCAAGTAATTGGTTTGTCAAAGAACTTTCAAAAAACTATAAACATGTAATTAATTAATGTCAACACATTGTGTTACTGATGTTATTTTTTTATGTCTTAATTATACAATTATTATTAACTCGCAATATCTTTTTTAATGCGGTCTACAGAGTACACATAATTCAATTTAGCTTTATTGCATCGTTTTGAAATAATTGCTTTATTAGTATAATGGGGTTCGTTGTCTTAATTTATTTGAAGGTGTTGCATTATAAGTAGAAGTTAAATTAGAAGCCACATATAGTACATACAAATTAAAACTACAATCTGTCGAAGGAGACAAGTTCGTTGAACGCCAGCGTTAAATTAACGAAATAAAAATTCAGAGAGCGTCAACCATAATGGCGTCGAGAGGTGTAAAAGCACTAATAGTCCAATGAATTATGAATTTTCCGCCGTGGTGGAAAATTAAAAATTTTACGCGTCCCTAAAAACGCTGTCGTAAAACTCTAACTGCTAAATGAATTAAAACTAACACGCCGCCATTATTTCTCTCGTGCGCCCTTTCGATGGAACCGAAATGCGCTAACGGTGTTAGGACTGATTAAAAACGTTTTTAAGCAAAGCAATTTTTCAGAGATTGGGAGATTGCGCAAAGAGAAACGCATAATTCGAAACTCGGGGACATAATTTTGTATTTGAATTTCAAACAGATTCGCTTTATATACGTTTCCAGTTTCGAATTAGTTTTCTGAGGAGTGATTTTGCATTCATGAAACTTGGCATGCAAAAATTATTTTGAATTCTGAATCTGTAAGAATGAAGAACTTCCACACGACAAAGTCATTTCTGTTTCAAACTGTTTATTTAAATGGATACTTCGAATTAACATTAGTAAAAACATGCCTCTTGAAATCTTCATTTTCAACTAGACTGAAAATGAACTCTAGGTAATTCATCCGAAATTACTTCTTAAGTCTTCTAATGAAGTTCTTCCAAAAGTATGTAACGCATTGTAAATTAATTTCAAGTACGTAATAGTAATTTAATTCTAATGTGACTTCTTAAAGAATTCTAATTTAAACGTATTGGCAATTTTCTATTTTCATCTCTCAAGAAGACCAATCTATTCCTAGACTTTTAAAAATCACGTAAAAGAATAACTCACTGTGCTCTATATTTCCAGTTCAACGAAAAACGTATTGACTTTTTCGTAATATTTCATCTAAAATCCCTTCCCGTTGCAGATGTTCACGTGGACTCCTTATTTGCCAGGAACTACACTCAAGAAATTGACTATTGATTGAATAAACATCCCTGAGCAACCTTGATTCTAAATAGGCTTGAAAAGCGGGTTACAGGTTCAATTCCTCTTATTAGATTTGCAAGCAGCAGCTCATCGCTGAAAACGTAGTCGCACGGGATTGTACCGGTTTAAATCGAAAAGGACGAAGGTACAGGAAAGAGCAAATTTTTTGGCATTTAAAGTGCGGGTCGCTAGGTTTGCTTAAATTTCTAACAAATTAACGTAATGGGAACATCAAATATAAGAACATAATGCAAACAAAATTTGAGTTAATTAATGATGACGAGAGTATGTGCTGAGCGCAATTCAAACTTTACTGAAATATTAGTAACTATTCACGTTCCGGAATAAGGGAAAATATTTGTTTCAATTTAATTAAGAAAACTGAGAAATGTAAAGTTTTCGTTATTTAAATACAGAGAAGTGAATATGGTTCAAGTATTCTGTTTTAAGTCGTAAACATATATGAGGAGAGTTCACGAATTATTGTCCCCGACGCTAAAGGAAACAACTGGGTCATTTCAAACAATTTCATTTTTCCACATAATCTCCTAAAAGGTTAATACCACATAATCTCCTAAGAGGTTAATAATACAGAGCTTCGTTGCTTTAAAAAGAATCCCTTACCCTATCAGCCACTCATTCGCAGCAGCTTTACAATTTCGTCGTCAGAAAAATGTAAAGATTTCTTCAGCTTAGGGAATACGACATAATCATTGGTTGTCAGATCTGGAGAATCTGGCCGTTGAAAAATTTCAAAACCAACGTTTTGGATGGTAGCCATTGAAAGGCAAGTCTGGAGGCGCAAGCTGTGGCGTAATTCCGGTGAGCCGATGGGCCCAATTTTTATCCATCCTCATAAATCTTTTCAAAAATTTTTCGGGAGCTGTGTTCATTATCGCCAAATTTGCATCGGTGGTAATTTGTCCGATAGGTTATTGATCAACCGCAATATTCTAGGCACTCATCGAGAAGAGACTTTTTTAAAACCCAATTTATTCGTATTTTCAATACTGCCTACTGTCACAAATTTTACAGTAGTCCTTCGATCACTGAGTATAATGTCTTGAAACGAATAAACATTTTCTTTGGTCACAACTGTTTGCGGTGCTCCCGCACCTGGTCCAGTTCACAAAACTCTCTTAAGAATTTAAAATCCTGAGACCAGTTTTTAATTACTTGATATGAAAGGGGCAAAATCACCTAATACAACGGTTACATCATTAGAATTTCTTGCGGCGATAAAAACTTCTTGCACAGACACTTTACGACAACTCTCATTTCAATTTTATCCATTTTTGAATAAACGCAAGCACCACTACAGATTAAAATTAATAAACCCTGAACGAAACAAGACAAACACTAAGGCCCAGTTTTACATTCGTGGAATAAGGATGGAATAACTGCTCGCCGAATATCCTTTAATGTTCCTCCATATCTACGTCACACCTACGTCACGTTATTCTAAGAATAATGCTTATCCGACGATTGTAAAATCGGACCTTAAAGTTTTTTGTGCAGAATGTCAATAATTGGCAACTCCACACAATTTTTTTTTATTGGCTAAAGGCTACTATGTTAGGGACAGTCATTCTTGGACTCACCTCGTATAATACAGAAATACACGAGTATCCATCAAACAATATAAGTAAAGGATAGGGGGAAGGACATTCTAAATGAAGAGCGAGTTCTAACTAGCCTGGCCGTTTTGAAAAATTTAATTTAATTTAATTTTTGTGCTTGAGAAAACTCTAAAAGTCGATACTTTGGCGCTTGTTACTGGGCACCGAGTGGCGGACACTGGCTTCGTTCAGATGAAGAAAATATCGTAAACAGTTTATGATTGATCATAAACAGTTTACGCTGCCTATACAGTTTTCAGTTGAACGATCGGTAGCGTAGACCGTTTTATTAAACATAAATATTCTAGTGCCTAGTGTGCAAGTCTTGTCTAAGAAGCATTTCGAGCTAAATTAAATAAAAATGAATCCAACAATAATTATTTTGGACGCAATAAACCTCTGGCAACCCATGCAAAATTTGCGGAGCAGAAATCAACGACCTCGAAATGAGAATTAATAAACTGCTTAAACATTCATAAACTTCTCTGTCACCAAACATTTCATATTGCACTCCGTTTATTGTATAAATCATATCAGACTTTGTAGACGCCATGTATTTAAACACGTTTTTGCTAGGGTAGCGTAAAATCGAATCGCTCCAAAAAATGGCGTCCGCTACTTAAACATGTTTCATCCCGATCCTTGGAGCGTAAACGTTCAGATGAAAAATCGTAAACCGTTTATGATATTTTCCGTCATCTGAACGAAGCCATTGTCAATCAGAGTGAATTCATTTAAAATAAAACTTATTCCATCGTAAATAATATTCATTATGTTAAAATTATTACAACAATAACATTAGTTGTTCTTATACGAACTCATTCATCATTCACATGTGACAAAACTGACAAAATTTTAGGTTAAGAAAGGTTAGGTAATCAGTACTTAGCGGAGTACTTTTACCCAGGCCAGATAGAACTCATTATTCATTTAGAAGTCTATGCATTTAATAATTAAAATTTTTAATAAAAAATTTAAAAAGAATTTTTAAATATCTGCCACATACTACTAAATCTAAGGGAACAATCTCAAGTATACGTAAAACAAATTGCTACGTTGTAAGACAAACTAATAAAAAATTAATCAAAACCAACGGCTTTCCCTTACAAATACAAAAGTACCTTAATTAATAAGGATTAAAACAAGCGGTCCTAACTGGGGAAGATAAATTTTCAACGGCGTAATATCATTCATTTATATCTTTATCCTCGGGGGCTTAAGGCAAGAAAGTTTTTATCTTGAAGGTAAATGCTAGCGCCGGCGGTATCCTCCCAGATTCTCATAAAGCAAACAGGTTTGCAAAGTATTCGATAAGAATATGCGCGCCGCCAAATGCATGCTGCGGCCATGCGAAGTTCCCACTCGAAATCCCTTTAGGAATGCCAGAAATGGAAAAATAATGTTATGTTTACAATTTAGGAGAGGAAGAAGATTTCTGTAGAAATCTGTGCCTTAAAAATGTTTCGGCGTGATATAACACGACCATATGTTATTTGTTTCTGAGAATGCTTTTTGTAGCACTTTTTATCCTATGTTACCGTATTTAAATTCAAACAAACTTATGGAACTCAATTTTTCAGAAGAACAAGAGTAAAGCAGTCTACAGACACTACGATCTATTGTATATTCTGTTATACAATCTATCATCCAATCTGTCGTACGATCTATCGTCCAGTCTGTTGTACGATTTATCATACGATTTGTTATACTACGAGTCGGAAATAAAACTGTTTCGACATGTAGTTCGATATTTTCCTTCAAGAAACTGTATACAACTGACCGTTTAACATCAATAATCTTGTATACAGATGTACACTTTTATTAGTATTACAATATCAAGGAAGAAGAAAACGACAATTCTGTTGTGTGATATAATTATATGTAAAGTTCATTTTTTATTTATATGCCAATCGTATAGATCGGAGTTAAGAAAATATACGACGAAATGACATGACAAAAGGTACAAGGCCGTTTCACGAAAGTTAGAATTATTTAGCTATACATATAAAAATTCTTTGACTTATCGATCGATCAATCGGCAAATAGTAAAAAAGTGACCTGTATTATGTATTATAACGCGTGATCAATATCTTTTCTAATCAAGTGACCTACGGGAAAAAATTATATCTTTGTTTGGTTCATTATTTCAAACGCCATTTGAACTATTTTTATTGCATTCCTATCGTTTTGTATAGGAATGCAATATAAATATGTAATTCAAGTGGCATTTGATAGGTACTACTCGATGTCCGAGTCGCTCCATAAGGCCGTTGCAGTGCCTGTTGTACTACAGATTTAATGGATGTTTCGTACTACCATCCGATACGATCGCGTAGTACACCGTAGTTGCACAACACACCTTGCAACTGTGGTTCCAACCTTCAAAACAACCTAGTTGTACAACGGATTGTAAAACTGATTGTTCCGTCTGTAGGCCGTTTTAACAAAGAAAATTTTAAAACAGTTCATATGATTCATATAAAACATTCAGAGATAAATAAAATGTTTGGCGATAATTGATATTTGAACCAAATTTATACTTTTATATACAAACCTTCCGATATTTAAAGTTCGCGCCCGGCATTGGCTAACGAAAAATCTATTATTTTAATTTCACGAAGTAATAAATTACGTCGTTAAATAATGAAACTCACAAATTTGACAAATATTGAGGTAAAAACGTTCAGCTTTTCGAGAAGAACTTGTCAAAAAGATAACGAGATTGGAAAGTTCTATCCAAGTTTCCAAAATTCCACCTGAGTCTCCCTTTCGAATCTTGGTCTTCAAATCCAAAAGTCTTAACAAAATATTTCTCCTTGCCTATCATTTAATATCTTCCAATTTCTTAGGAACAAAGTCTGAATATGAAAAGAGAAAGTTAAAAACATTTTTCAATTAAAATTGCCAAAATTTTCTTTTTAGGTATCTCATCTAGATCCCAATTTCTCAAATGGGCCTCAAATGGAACTTTCAATTTTTAAGATAAACTTTGGAAGCTGATTTGGAATAATTAAAGATCGAACAAAGTTAATTACAGATTTGTGCGGAATGGACAAAAGAAAGAAGCTTATACTTATATCTACAGAGGAGGATGATAACTCGAAACCAATTACGTCGAATAAAAACATTTCCAAACTCATCGAAAATCGCAAAATGTGCGATAAGTCAAATAAAATACATTTTCACGATTTAGTAACTTTTACTTCTTGAATAGTTGGAAAAGAAAGTACAAACATGTTTAAATTCTTAAATGGAAATGATTTTCAATGTTTTGTACACAAAAATGCGATCTAAAAAGTGCTTTTAATATTAATTTTCACTGATGTATCACAAGTAAAAAGAATGCTATTTAAAATTTTCAAGTTGGGATGATTGTGTCTTGAAGGGTAGATGGATAGGTGTCATTTATTATGTCATTTAGGTTCCGCTTCCGAGTCACCCAAACGACTTAAAGTGATTGTTAATTTTTTTTAAAGATATAAATGAAAAAAGAATCACTTTAAGTCGTTTGGGTGGCTAGAAGTGGGTGGCCACATTACGTAATGAATGACGCCTACCCATCAACCCTTCAAGACACAACCACCGCAACTTGTGAATTTTAAATAGCATTCCTCTACTCATGATACATCAATGAAAAACTTAATAAAAGCATATTTTAGATAGCATTTGTGTTTAGAAAACATCGGAAACCATTTCCAACATTTAATATTAAATTTACTAAAAATTGAAAGTTTTCAGAATTTAAGATACATTTTTGTATTTTCTTTTTCAACAATTCAATAACCATTCAACCAAATTATTCTTTTTTAGTATGCATGTTACAAGTGTACAAAAAGTTTTCCCATCTAGTGTGTTGCTCTAATTTTTTCGCATGTTCACCTATGTTCCTTACTTGACATAACGTCAACAGAAAATCATAACCAATAATTACGATTTATTACGTATTTGAAACCAAACAAAATAAAACATTAAAGGTAACGTTGAACGTGAATTCACAACAGATGTTGAAAATGGCCTCCCTCTTCTTCGAGGCATTTTCTAACTCTTCTGCGACATCCATTAATAACATTTTGCAAAATGTGGGGAGAATTGTTTATTTCATCACACGTTTCGACGATTCTTTGGGTAAGTTCCTGTAAATCATTACCGGACGTTTTAAAAATGAAAATTTTCGAGTAGGGCCAAACAAAGAAATCCAAAGGAGTTAGATCGCAAGATCGCGGAGGCCATATGTTTGCCATATTTCTGCTAATTATCCGATCTCCAATAAATTCTCGAAGGAAATTTAAAGTATCTCCAGCAGCATGGGCCGTTGCGCCATCCTGCTGGAAATATCCAAATTGCAACTCGTCATCATGCAGTTGACTAATAAATGAATGCAAAATTTCTTCCCGATATCTAAGTACTGTTAGTGTGCCATTAAAAATATTGGACCTATCAGTCTTCTTCGACTTAAACCTATCCAAATACCAATTTTTTGTGGATGGAGTGGAGTTTCAATGAAAATATGAAGGTTTTCTGTACTCCAGATCCTCATATTTTGGGAATTAATATATCCTGTTAAATGGAACCAGGCCTCATCGGAAAAGAAAGTTTTGTCCAACAAATCGTCATTGTCAATATTGGTTAAAAACCAATGACAAAATCTACTGGTAGCAATTCATGCACGTCAGTCAAACGATAAGGGAACATTTTTGCAAGTCCTTTCTTACAATAGTTTTGCAGGTCCCGACAGAAAGATCAACTTGTTGTGTAAGGTGACGGATGGAAGTGTGAGGAGCATCAGTCATAATTTGTCTCATATTTTCAACTACCTCATCAGTTCTTACTTTAGGCCTACCTGATACCTGTTTTCTAGTCACACTACCAGTTTCTCTGAATAGTCCTACAGAGTACTGAAGTTGATTAACAATTTTGTGGTACAGAAATACAGTTCTTCAAACCTTTGACCTATTAAATATGTAAGAGATGGAAGACTGAATAATTTGTAACTCCATCTTTGGAAACCACATAGCACTCGTGTCTATATGGGGCATGGAATAAAAGTATGTCCTCCCAGGACTTAAATCTTTTTTTCATGAACCATGTCCAGACAATTGTGTAACATAGGATGTTGTGATGCTAAAGATATCGTAGCGCTAAAAGTCGATGCCCTTCTATAATTTTAATGATATTCTTTTTGTGTTTCGTATCGTAGACCTGATTACGACTCATTAGCTTAAAACGATATTTATTTTATTATATTTTATATTCTTATTTTATATATTTTATATTCTTTTTATCGATGTAAACAAATCTATAGAGAGCAACAGTTAACGATGATATTTGTCAAACCTCTTGTTATGTACGTATGTTTTAAGATAGTAGGCATAGTATAAAACAATGGTGTGTCAAAATAATTATAAACGTGTACCTACTGATGTACAAAGATTAATAAATTATCTCAAATATAAAGTATTTGGATATCAAATATGGTGTCAAGTATGATCAATAGTGTATAATGAACACATAGTAGTTGATATTACAAGAAAATCAGCTCGAATACTCTAAAGAAGATAAGAATTTTTATAAACCAAGATGGAGATGAAGGTTTGCATATCTATAATTCCTTTGAAGAAGATCAAAAGAATACGTCAACAAAAGTTATACCTACAAGCATATGATGAATATTTCTTACCAAAGAAAGGTATTCCAATGGAGACATTTAAATTTAATAATTTAACACAAGCCGAAGATCAAAATAATGAGCAATATTATGTGATATTGAAAACTCAAGCAAAATTATGTGATTTCCAGTGCACTAATCTGGACTGCAAACAAAGTTACGAAGAACGTATAATTAGAGACCGATTAATTGTAGGAATTTTTGATAAACAAATACAATCAAGATTAATAAGAGAACCAGATATAACTACTGAACCAGAAGTGAAAATTAAGCATGATAAAGACAAGGAGATGTTTTAAGAGTTTTAAACAGTTATACATGCGGAAGTTTATTGGTAAATTTGAAAACAAACACTTGCGTGATATACCAGGCACTAGACGTAAAAAATATAAAGTATTTGGATATCAAACATAAGAAACAAAAAATGACAAAGTTTTATCAAAAATCAAATACTATTGGAACGATTTTAAGGGTTCGATTAATTTTTATTTTAAAACAAAACACGAAATAGTTAATAAACTAATTTATTTAAAAGCAAACTAATTAACACTAAATTAAACACTAATTTATTTACAAGTTTTTACCTCATTTATTTTAACAGCCGAGCGAAAGTCTAACGCGAACTTTAATGCCGAACTGTCCAACGCCGAATTCCCCTTTCCCGATCGGCTTGCTTCCTTATAAACCGGACTCTTTCTTCGAGAATCGCCTGGAACACGACGGAGAGTCTCGGATTGATTCCACTGCTGACGTGATCTCGAAGCGCCCGAAGTTTCTCGTCTGATGCGTCGGCGGTGACGCATGAGACGGGCTGGCACCGGAATCGTCATACTATTGTGAGACGAGTTGGCCTAATAGCAAAAGAAATTTAATTGACGATGTAAAATTCTACTATAATTTAAAGGATAAGCTATATTTGTCAAATAACCTACTATTTCTAAACTATTTCCTTCAAATCTAAGAAATGAAATGTTAAAACTAATTCACGAGCCACATTTAGGTATAGTAAAAACAAAATTAAGAGCTCGCCAAATATTCTACTGGCTAAAATAAAGTAAGGACATTGAAAATTTTATTTCAAAATGTGAAACATTTCAACTTCATCAAAAAGCAAACTCTAAAGAAACGCTAATAAATCATTCAATTCCCATATGACAGTGGCAATTTGTCTACTCAGATGTTTTTTGAATATAATGAATTGAAAGAAGCACTAACATAAATTTTTTGGCGGAGAAATTTTTCCGCCGCAACCGAGAATCGAACTCGAGACCTGCTTTCGCGGCAGATATTCTGACCACAGAGCTATTGCGACACCGAGTTCAAATGTTCAGAAATCTTAAATTCCATTAACCAACATATTAAACCTTCTAAAAATTTATCGATTTTGAAATCAATCAAATTTAAACTGAAAGAAAATAACTTTATTCTTAGTAAGGTAGATAAAGGCTCCTCCATGGTCATTATGGGGAGGGCTGACTATGTTCAAAAAGTTGATGAATTTTTGAATAATAGTAATTTCACTCTGCTTAATGGCGATCCAGGTCCGAAATTCAAGAAATCTCTTAGATATTTGATTTTCAGTTTTAGGGATAGCTCTTTAATCAAAAACAGACAACTTCTCTCTATGAATCCGTTAACTCCACGACTTTATGGGTTACCCAAGATACATAAAAATAATGTTCCTATTAGGCCTGCAGTCAGTTACATCAATTCATCTGCCCATAAGTAGGCTTGCTTTTTAGATGATATCTTAAGAAATTACTTAACTTTGACTCATTCTTATACGCTACAAAATTCGGCAAAATTAGTTTCCAAATTAAATCTTTGTGAAATTTCCAAAACTTGCATTCTTATATCTTTAGATGTTAATAATCTCTTTACGTCTATACCTGTTACAGAATGTCTGAGTTTGGTGGAAGAGCTGCTTATGAATTCTGATTTATCTGATGAAGATGTTCATTGCGTTGCTGAACTTTTAAAATTACTCTGAAACAAAACTTTTTTCAATTTAATAACAAATTTTATCCACAATTAGATGGTCTGTTCATGGGTTGTAATTTAAGTCCCCTTTTGGCTGATATCACTGGACAACAACAAAAAAATTTCCTGTATACTATTGGGTGCGTTTTATTTGCGTGTTCATAATATTTCTAAAAGCGTTATTACAATTTTCTCATCACGTCACATTTTTGAGAAAATTTTAATAAACTTGATTATCAAATATTCCCTAAAGATTGACATATTTTAGTATGTTTTATTACCCTGCGAATTATTGCACGATATTTATAAAAAAAAGTGATAATTCCTACATGTTCTTACAGGTCGAGACCTGTCTGTGAACCGCAACTCGCAATCTCCTCCCCTTTTTCTTTGAGAACCAATCAGATTTAGCAAACTCTCAATCGGCCCTCTGTGCAGGTATACACAGTGATTTTTGGAAAACGATCCACCTGAAATATTTTAAAAAGGAAAAGGAAAATCAAAATTTTCCAAAAATACGAATGCTTTTATTCTAGGGGGAGGGGGAGTTGTTTATTCTGTAATGAAATATCTCTAAAATACTGTTATTTCCAATGCCTATCGAGATGTTTAAAGATTTAGTACCAATATCGTAATGTAGAACAAAGTATAAATTTTTTAGTTTGTAATTAAACCTTTTCTAAGAGACAGGTACACTGGCGCATTCTTTGGAGGATCAGCTTTCATTTGAGGTCCACATGATGGGTCATTTCATTAACAATTTTTGAGGGGGTGTTCGTGGGGGCACAGAAGTAAACGTCAAAAGTGTGATTCATAGGTCTAAACATGCCCCCCTTGGAGTAAAAGCAGTTGTATTTTTGGAAAATTTTATTTTCCTTATCATTTTTAAAATATATGTATGTATTTCAGATGGATCGTGGATTCAAAAAATCACCCTGTATAACAAGTCGAATTAAGTAAAATAAATTATAATATAACACAATAAGTTTTATCAAAATGTCTCGGGCCTGTGTAAATTACCCAAACAATTTCTGCTGTGTGTTTAGTGAATATACAATTCGTCAACACAGGAAGAAAATTATACCATTTATAGAAAAAGCGTCCTATAGCTTATTTTGGTTTCGAAATTTGTCATCAGAACGAATCTTGGGCCCCCATATATGTTGTGCACGTTGTTAATACCTTTCATATTAAAATTTAATTTGAATATTTAATAAAGAACTGTATATTTAAAAGGTATTTATTTATTCTGAACCAGACGTGATAGAAACAAACTCTTTGCTTTGTGGTTATCAGTATTCATAGACTAATAGAAATATACCATTATGAGTTAGGAAAAAAACAAAAAGTTAAAATTTGTTGTTCAGTGATATTTTTATGAATAATCTAAAATCTAAATTTTTTAACTCTGGCCATTACCTGGCCCACAAAATTAAATTTTTTGCTCGGTACGTTGCGTTGGTGACATTTTGATCATTCTGGAGGGTGACATTAATACAGCTAATAAGCTACTCACTCATTTTAATACTTTTCATAATAATATTAAGCTTACCTTAGAATTAGAAAAAGACAATAGAATAAACTTTCTGGATGTATCAATTAAAAGGTTCAATTCTTCTTTGTCTTTTAGTATTTACAGAAAACCTACCAGTACGGATGCCACTGTCAACGATAGAGGACTTCAGTAGGGAGATCAAGATTATCTGCCAAATAGCTTATAATAATGGTTTCCCTCTCGGCTATTCTATAAAATTCGCAATCATCTAATAAATAAAGCTGTTTTCCCTACTCTGGCAGATGATGTTTCAGAACGTAACTTCAGATACGCTTCTTTACCTTATGCTTATTATATAGGTCTTGTTTCCGAGAAATTAAAGAAAACTCTCAATAAATTGGAAGGTGTGCAAATAACTTTTTCTAATGATTATAACCTTATCTCTATTCTGATGAATTCAAAAGACGAGATATAACGTATGAACAAAAGTGGAGTTTACTCCATCACTTGCACTCAATCCAATTGTAATTCAACATATATTAGGCAAACTGGCCGGAATTTAGCCACCCGGGTCAAAGAACACATCTCGTCTGCCAGACTGGGTAAAACAGACCCTAATTTTGCTCTTCATTTGATTGATTCAGGACATTATCCAGACCCTAAATTTATTGTGGGTAAAGGTTTAAAACTTAATATTACTGAAGCTTTAGAAATTTTCTTGTCTAAAAAAGATAATAGTGTCAACCTCTCGAATGATCAAATCATTTTCTCACATTTCAACTTCTTTGAATCTATAAATTGGAAACATCCATAGTCTTTGTACTTTATTGTTGTTAAATTGCTCTCGATTTTTTCAAAATTGTATTTATACTTATATTTAAACTCAAATTTAATTTCCCTGCCATCTGCTGTAAAATTAATTTTTACCCATAAGTGGTACTTATTTATCTTGCCTTCAGGTTTCAAATTTGTTATAATCTCGCCTTCAGCTTTCAAATTGTTATATAAATTTGTATTGTTACCCATAAATAGGTATTTAAAATTTACGCGCCATCAGCTTTTATTGTTATTGTTACCCGTAACTTGATACTAGTTAGGGATATTTGTTCGCCATATTTTAAGTTCTTGCAGTTTGTGTCATTCATTTTAAGTAAAAATGGCCACATGCTAATGTGATTTACGAGACAGGTTTGTTTTCAATTTTTCTGTATTTAATTAATTATTATATAATTAATTTTTCTCTTTTTAGCGCAAATTCATTAATTCTAGATTTGAGAATGGTTAGTCTTAAACCGAAACATGTCATCTGATTCAGGGTTCTTGTACCAACAAGTATAATATAACATCTTTTTCGACGTAGTAGTTTTTGTGACCTTCTGGCATCTTGGAAAGCAGGAAATTAGCTCTTATAATTTCCCTAGAGTCAAAACAAAGGAAATTTTAGCTTCTAACTAATTTTTGCGTATTTAGAGACGCTTAACAGTTTTATTACTTTCGTGAATCCAGTTACGTGTGTTTCAAATGAAGAGTTACGATTATGACCGAACCGATCAATCAATAACTACCCGTCGGCAAATAGCACGACAGTGAGATGTGTTCGCAAAGCACGCGAATGCGAATGCGGACATCTGAACGTCTCATGTAACGAGATTAGCGATTAGTTTAAGCAGGCGGGCGATTTTTCCCCCGTCGAACGAAAGAAAGACCGAACTGTCAATAAGTTGAAAGGATCGCCATCCATCATGCTTTTAAGCGACGGATCTAAATAAAAAACGTTCACGAACCCGCTCATCCGGCAGCAGCGGCAGCGCACGGATTAAAGCCGTAAAAAAGATCGCCAATCGGGACGTTACACGTCCTGGCTTTTAGTGGACGCTCGATTTCAAACGGAAAATTAATTGAATCAAGCGTTGAAGTGAATTTGTTAAAAGGAAAAGAGGATAACTATTTAACTATTTTTAAAGGTGATTTATTTCAATGCGGAAACCGTACGTAAAGAAAAGCGGAAACTGCAAAAGTCCAAAGAAGTCCTGAAACCTTAAGTCACTTACCGTAATAGACGCAATTTACTTCAGTCAATGATACAAATAAAATACGGTCATAAAAAGTTTTGGTAAAGGATGACTGAAAAATAAAGAGACCGTCTACGTTCGTATCGTCATAATTATTTTCAAGTGAAATGTTAATGTGAAGTAGGACATATTTCTTGAAAAACAGTAGAAAATTGATTATTAAAATTATGACAGTTTTAGGATTTAAAAAGACTAAGGACTATTAAATTTATTCATGACAGTTCTTGAGGAATGTACCCGGTAAAAAGGAATTCTGTAATATTCTAAGTGAATTCGAGAGACCACTCTTAATACAAAAACATTGGGAACTATTTGTAGACTGTTGCCGAAAATTGTATCGCGCTTCTTTGATCGAACATACAGTAGATAGTTTTGCTCTCCTATTACCTCATTTGGGCAAATGCCTTGATTAGCACCCTTTTAGAAGGATACCATTGTTGGTTACGTATCAATCTAGTATTTAGTTCCAGCTTGAGCGTCATGTAGTTATTTAATCTTCATATAAGTTGTGAAAAAAATTGAATACGATCTATATGTATTTAGCTGAAAATAACGTGTCTTCCAAATGTTCTAGAAATCTTTCTCAGAGAAGATTCGGATCCAAACTTGAAAAATCGCCGAATTTGCAGATGTAATAAATATCGGAGATGAATCTAAAAAAAAAGAGACGGAGATAGAATATTAAAAAAGAAACCGTTACGAAATTTATAGGCAATCTTCAAGGACAGGAAAGTTACTGGAAGTGGGCAGAATCACAGAGAATTTCTTTGAGCTTTTATAAATTGCGTAAAATATATGTGTAACGCGAAATGTGACGCATTATCTATTTTAACCATAAAATCTAGATTGACCAGGTTTCCAAAAATTTTTGGAAAACAGTCTAATGTTGACTTTTCTTCATCTACAATAAAATATAATTATTTTTTTGTATGGGAGCAACACACGCCTTTTTTCTCTCTCTTTGACTGAAATTCTACAAGTTGAAACCACGAAAACATCCATCCTAGTTGTTTGCCATACATATTCTTTAATCATAAAGAAAAAAAGAAAAGAAGGAAATATGTTCTTTCTTTTTCTATCATTTTAGGCTCGATTTTTCAAACGTCTTATAATCTGAGTAGAACGGTTTTCTTGAAATAACGGTGACGTAGATGTAAATAGTTGTAAATTGTAGTTGTAGATGTAAATTTTTTCCTTATTCTATGTTTGTAAAATTGGGCCTTAATCGATTTTTCAAAATCCAATTGTAATGACATGATATGAGATAATACGCCGACGTATGTTTTTAATTCACTAATTCTAATTCTAATTAAACTATTGTCACAGACCCATTTTGCGTGGTAATCTAATCTATATAATCATCCAGTACGAAGTTACGTAACTGTATATTTACCCATCTATTAATTATCAATTAATTTTAATTGATTATAAGTAACACCGTAAATTTAACTTTTTTTTTTCAGGTGCAAGACCATTCGGTTGTTGTTCTCGCCATAAAATAATAGATTTGGTCTGACCTGTGTCGCTCATTTATTCCATCGAAAGTGATGGCTAATTTCCGATACCTAATCGAACCACATGATTTCCCGGACTAAGTTTCACTGAGGCGTCTAATTTTCTCCTATATACATTATTTTGTCAGCTAATCCAGAACATACCAAGAGTAACTACCATCGAGCAGGGTGTCAGAACAAAAGATATAGAAAAAGCCTGAAGGGGAAATATAATAACATTTATTTATACAGTCAGAATCTTGTAACGCTGCACATAGACGAAAATTACGTGAGCAGATAAAATATTTCCGAGTTTTATAAAATTACACATAGGCGTTTTAACATTACGCTGCTATGGTTACTACTCAATTTTCAATGCTGAATCATTTCAAAACTGCACATAGAAAGTATTAAGGAAGGTTTATTTCATTGCATGTATTTAGCTGGAAATTTGTTTATCCGGAAATTTGGCGGCAAATAATGCAGAGACCTCTCTCAACAAAGCTTCATTTGAGAATAATGTGTACATTTCTACTTTTTCGGCGGTTGCATACATTATTTTACAATAAATCAAAAGAACTGTAAGGACCCGAAAAATGCGTAGGGAAATTTCAAAATTATTATTATAAATTCTTTCTTAAAACTCCACTTGATCTCACGAAATCAGAACGCAGGAAAAGCATACCATTTTCAGTAGTCTAGAATGTGCTCTCAAACTAGAGACAATATTAAGTTGCGGAGATAAGATTGTTTTCAATTCTCAAGGAATCAGCAAAAGCCGTGCGACCAGCTTCTCTGGCAACTGACCGCGCGACACGTGGCTAAAAATGGTAAAAGCAACACGCGTACGCCATCTAGTGGAACGCGGCTCGCCGCTAAAAGCCAGAATCAACCACGGATGTTTTCAAAAACTTGCTGAATTTGAAAAAGTCCCACATCGTAGTTCGAGAGTGGTGGCGAGGGCTTAAGTACACGGGCCGCGCGCAAAAACGATAGTTCCCGGTTCCCGTAGTTTGGTGCGCGTTAAATTCTCGTCGAAATTGTAGTTTAATTTTTTTGTTCTAAGTTCGGTTTTATTTTTGATTTAAATTTTTCAGAGTTTGATATCGGTTTCGGTTTTCGTGTAGTTTTTTTTTGTGTGTCAGTTATTTTAAAATAAATTCGCTCGATAACGAATCAAAACTCGTAAATCTAAATCGTTAGTGTTTTTCCTGAGTTACGGTTACGAGAAAAAAATCATTTAAGTCGTCCCCGGTAAGCTTCATGTCTTTATGGCTTAAAAGTTTGATAATTACTAACAAAACGCATTTTTCTAAATGTACCGCACCGTCTTCCCTCCTGGACGAGTTTCGGGTTATTTTGTAATTTTGTTTTTATTATTATTATTATCTGTTATTATAAAGTCATTTTCTTTCTGTTTGTTTGTTGTGTTATGATACAAATTTTCTTTCAATATAATTTTATTTGTTAAACTTTCCGAATTTCATTTATTATTCACAGTGGTGTTTAGAGAACCTTTTTATTAAATAAGTATACCGAACCAGGAGACGAGAAAAATTCAACAATTCCAAAGTAGTAAGTCCGAGGATCGAAAGGGCCAAAACTCATATCGAGTCCGAAGAGAGCGGCGGAATGACTCCTGGCTATTTTTCAGCTAATTCCAGGAACGCTACTAACAAAGGAGTCGCCTTTTGCGTCTCGATTCGGTTTGTAAAAGTTTTGGGTAACAAAGGGTGATAAAAGTCTGAGAGGGATAAATTTATGAAAATTTGGTTCTTTGTTGAAACGCCATTTTCATCAAAATATAAACAACCCTTTCCCGTATCGCGGATCTTACAGAACAATTTAATTCAATCTGACAATTCAAAATCAGTAGTGTCATTACTAACAACGCACGGTAACCATGGCGAATGAAATAAATTTGGAAATAATAATGTAATTAAGCTTCCATTGATAATTACTATGTGTAGTCTTATAAGGTTCTCAGTGTATAATAATTTTAAAGATATGCAGCGAAAATTTAGAATTGGAGTATGTGAATTTTAGAAATAAAAGAAAATCAAAAAAATGTACCTCGGTAAAAATAAAAAGAATTCACTCAAAAGAAACCAAGCTGTTGCCGCGATTACGTAATCCAACAAATATAAGGCTTCCAATTTACCAAAAATTTAGCTTAAATTTAAAAGACGACAAAAATGAATTGTTTTACAATCAACGGACGAAGCTAAACACACTCGTTTCAAAACTCCTACGTACCACGGAAAAAGCTTGCCACAAATATCCAGGCAAGTGTGCAAATAACGTAAGAAATGATTGAAAGAGAATATACCGAGTGAATCAATAAGTAAAGTTATAATTATATCGAGAAATGAAAACTAACTGTAATAAAACGGTAATAAATTGTTATTAGAAGAAATGACGTTCAATAATCCGATTCCCCAGAAGACAAAAGTAATCCTTGAATCCTTTGCTGGAGGAGCAATTTGGTTCAGAATGGATGCAGGATCTATTGTTGGTTCAGTGATGTAAGTCCAAAACCGAAACTGCTGATCAAGCAGAAAATGAATACTTCTTTTCAAATTTTTATTTAAAAAAGCGTACTTACTAGTTACTCGTACAGACAAAAAAAAAGTCCAATTATAAATCAATCAAACCATTATATGTGTATCAACCTGGGTCTAGGAAAGGAAACTGCATTCTTGAGTATTTCAGTATAAACAGTAAAATTATTAAATACATAAGAAATATACTTATGACGCTTACCTTTAACTAAGTTGCTAAATCGAACTATTAGAGAAAAAATCTTTCCAAAAATGTTCAAAATCTCTCGTGTAGTTCCAATCTAAAAAAACGTACCTCCATCGGCACCTCTAACTATAGACCCATCTGTATTATCCCAGTTCTGGGCAACATCTTTGAAGTAATTCTGAATATTAAATTACTAACACATTTTGAATTTAATAACTTATTATGTAATTCACAATTTGGCTTCAGACATGGCAGATCCACAGAAACTGCACTACTCGATTTAACATCATACTTAAACAGCAATATAGAGGATGGATTTTATGTTAGCTACGTCTTCTGTGATCTTAGTCGTGCTTTCGACTGTATAGACCATCAAATCTGTTACGGTTCGAATTCGTGTTCACGTTTTTGGTAGTATTCCAAGCATTATTATACGTTTCCTCCTACTTATTCTAGAACTATTTTAGCACGACTTTACTACCGTATGAATGCTTATGTAAGCTTACGACGCCGACTCCCCGTGACTGGCAGATAAAGTCCTCATCACCTTTGCGACACTCAGATTGTAACCGCTGTGTTTATCTTCTATAGCGTTTATTTCGCTTTTCCTCATCTCATTGGACGAGTTATTCACAGTTGCCTAAAATCATGGTAAAGTCAAAAATTTGTATTGTTTTATTTTACATATCCTTTCAGTCAATGTTTGATGCCTTTTGTTTGGTTCTGCTGAACTTGATTTTAGTTTATCTTGTTGAATACTCGAAGAACCTTAATAAAACAAAAAGAACTTGACTTCGGAAATTCCAAAAAAAATGGCGGAGGAAGTTGTGTCGAACAGTCAATTTATGCAAAGTTGAATTGGTGACTTTCTGTTTCGAAAGTGAGTTGACATTTATTTTTCTTTCAATTATCGATTTTTCTTCGTTGTTTACATTCCAGTTTTCCTGTCTTTCGACACTATTTTTAGGACACCCATTTATTTTAAGATAAAAGTTGTTTTGATGACGAACGGGGTTTCATACTCGAGAGATGTAAAATCTTCTTCGAAATGCAACCGGCGTGAACATGTGTAATCAAACTGTTAGGAGTCGATTGAAAGAAGCTAACTTAGCACCACATAGACTTAGATGTGAATTCCTCGTTTAACCGAGGATGATAAAATTGCCGGTCTAGCTGTTGCTGGTCAGCATGTGCAAAAGGAACTTCGACATTGGAGGCCCTTGCTCTTTACTGATGAGTCGCGGATGAGCCTAAAGGCTGTCGCACATACGAGCGCCGCTGTACGCCGCGCTATGTCTATTTCAGTCTTTACTCGTCGCGATGGTCGGATACGAGCAGACGTCCTGGTGAGCGTTACAGTGAATCCACCATACGAGAAGTCGACAGATTCGTACGCGTTTCAGTAATGGTTTGGGATGGCATGTGTATAGATGGTCGCACCGTGGTTCGTTTGGTCGTGGTTCCCCAACGTCTAAACGCACGAATTTATAAAATACTATCCTGCAATAGTACGTTTTACCGTTTGGCAACAATTTTGAGGATGGAGTTATTCTCCAGCAAGAGAATTGTAGAATCTACAAGACAAATCATACACTAAACTTCCTTCAGGAACACGAGATTCACGTCTGGGATATACTTGACAAATGTTTTAGTTGCACCTCACACCCTACAATACCTGAAGCTCTTATTGAAGAATGGCAAAAGCTTTCACAAGATACACTAAGACATTTTGTTTGAAGCATGCCTCGACGATGTCAGGCTGTAATTGGTGTTCGTGAAGGTCATACATCATACACGTTATTAGAGTTCAATATTGCCCAGCGCTAACTGAATTTTCTTAACGCTCGAAATGATTAGCGTAATTTAATTTTGGTACTGTTCTCGATCAGTTGATTTATTTAGTTTAAAACTAAATTATTTCATTTTACTGCTTCATTTTCTTGGGTTCACTCTACATGCCCCTCATTTTTCTTTAATTTTCATGAATTTATACATTTGAAATTTACAGAATAGCGTCATTTACAAAACTGTTCTGTAACAACATCACGTATGAATATAAAATATACAAATTGTGAAACCGTCGTAAGTCTGTATTTTACACTTTTTGTTTTAGGTTTGCAGCGCAATGAAATGCGAATTTTACGGTTGATTGGGGCCGCTCTACCTGTAATACAGGAAGCACTTCCAGCCTCAGACGTCGTTTCAGGTTTCTCCCAAACAAGGTCGTGGCAGCTCACACGTGTGCAGAATCTTGCCAAACTAATGGCTCGTATAAAATGCACTCGTTAAATTCGCTACGTATTTGCTTAGCCGTTTTTCACGGAAAATTTTCACAGAAACTAACGCAATTTTCTCGAGAATATCACATTTTAATGTCAGGACACGCATTATGCACTCTCAGAGAAAGATAAATCGCGGCGACGTGATGCAATTATCTCTTAAGCTTTCCCCGGAAAGTTTATATCTACATATTTTTAAATAAGCATCTCATTTTATATTTTACTTTACTTTATTAATAATATCTTGCATTCTAATATAATAAACCCGTCATGTCAGGTGAGAATAAAAAGAAAGAGGGTGAGGAGGAAAAGGCAGCTAGAAATCAATCTTGTTGCTTTGTTGTGCGCTCTGAAATTTATCGAATGCATTCTAACATACTTCATTCCACTTGATTGCATTCCATTGGTATTCTTCCTTTTAATGAGACCTCATTTTTATAGAAATACGTATACGAAGCGATTCTAAACTTCAAAAAGTTAAATTAATAATTCGTTCAAATTTAACCATCAAGTAAGACGGCAGACGAAAAAATTTTAGAAGAGTTTCTCAAAAATAAATGACATTTTAAATTAGGAAAATATACTGGTAATTTTGCAATTTGCAGATATTTTTTCAACCCAAAATATAAAAGTGAAAGTTAAGTTTTAAATAAGAGATTACTTATATTTCTAAGGGTCGAGATATCCATCTCCTATTAAAGTTATTCGACGAATAACTTGATTTTTTGGAATTGTTGATTAATTTTTTATGAATTGTTTCCATCGTAGTTATTCGTTTAATAACTATTAGCCACTTTATTAAGAGTGGGATATCTCGGCCCTAACTAGACTCTTTTGACAAAATAACATCATTTCGTAATTGCCTAGCCCTAGAGCATCGTTTCGTTGAAAGTTGACAATTCGGAAATGCCTCAAAATTCAAGGTCGCATCTACTTTGTAATAGCATTTTAAAAACCGTTCCAGTAGGTATCAACCCCTTAAGAAAAACAATATCAAGTTACTATTATATTAAATAACATTATTAAAAAAAGATAAAGTAAAAGAAAGTATTCTAAAGATTTATGTTGAATAATTATTACTCATCTAACTTCAACATGGTAATATAGTATCAAACCTTTGATATTCAAGCACGTACTGAATAACAGTAAGTATGTAATTGAATGAAACAAATGACGATCATTTGAAACAATGTCTAGATACCACGTCAGATATCGCTGCTCTATATTTCCTACAGTTTAACCTGAATCAATCTTGCTCGGTGCGCTAGAGCCGTAGTACAAGTAGAACGCGCTTTCTATTCAACAAATTTGTAAACATGTTATAATTTGGCATGATCATTTCAATGTTCAATACAACGAAAAGTTTAAATTGCGACATCCTGCGATCCCTTTTTGACCTAAAATTGCATTAGAATTGACAAATAGCAGCCAGTTTGCTACTTAATAAGTCATCTCAAACATTGCGGGCAAGCGTGGTGTCAAAACGTATTGAAAGTTTTGAAAATTTTGTTACAAATCGGTTTTGACTGCAGTGGATTTCTAGAGCATCCTCTGTACAGCTGTTTCGACCCTATTTGGGGCCTCGTCAGCAGAATAGTAGCTCAAGAATTCAAATCAAACTGACCTGTCTTAGCAATTGCGAATAACCGAGGACAGGTCGGTTTGGTTCGCAGTGGGATTCTCGAACTACGCTTCTACTGACGAGGACCAAATAGGGCCGAAGCAGCTGGACAGAGGATGCTCGAGGAATCCACTGCAATCAGAACCGATTTGCACCAACATTTTTAAAAGTTCAATACAACGTTCAAAGTAATCATTTTCATACCAGCTGCAAACATACGGTGGAAATTTTTTAACTTAATTGTTTTATTTGTATTTTTCAAAAAAACAACCCTCTCGGTGCAACATTCTGCTATTAATGTCATTTTAAAATATGTTTCAGCCATGAATTCTAATTTAATTTGTCTGTTTATCAACATATTGCGGTGTTAACATAAACAAAAACAAAAGAAAAACAAATACACACATATACAAAATACACTCATGAAAGGGAGACGACCAACTTTAAAAGTTGTCTTCACGCCATTGCAAATATAAAAAGTGAGCAAATAAAAATCAGATTAGAGTAGGCGGTGCAAAGAAAATGTATGTCTGTGATTAACTGAATTAATTAATGTAATACATTCATGGACTGTCAAATTTATTGACTTTTTATTTAATCACAGACATACATTTTCTTTGCACCGCCTGCTCTAATCTGATTTTTATTTGCTCACAGGTTACTAAACTTATCATTATGCTAAGGCGAGAAATGGAAACACTAGAAATCAATGTAGCGGGAGACGAGAGAAGATGGGTAGAGAGCAGCTTGGCGAAAATTAGTTGAGAGGGACTGGAAAAATATTTAAGCAAATATTATAATAAACCAATAAAACCATGTACGGCGCACTTTTGGCCTATAGAAAAAGATATTGCGAAAAAAAGAAAGCGAAGGCTTATTTATTTAGATGACGGCCGAAGAGTCGGGGTAAAGGCAACGATGGCCCAAGATGTGGGGGTAAATTATGAGGAACTCCTAGAAAAAAATTTAAAAATAAAAATTTAAGTGTGTGTATTCAACGTATCTTACGGAATTTGTTTGCGAAATTATTTAATTCAAGTGTGTTTTTCGAATATTTTAATTTTATGTAAATATTTTTAGAACAATTTAAAATTTAAATTAGACAATTTAAAATTAAATGCCATAAATAAATTATTTTAGAATTTTTTAAATGTAAATACGTAGGAATTAAGCCTAGAATTGTAAGTATTAGGATACTTAGGAAACTAGATAGGTAATAGTAAGGAGTTCGAAAAATAAACAAGTGAGGGTGCTGTGTTAGCTACCGCGTTAGGCAGTCACTATGACTGCGACGCGCGAAACATAAAGCAATTAATCAACCGTTATGGGAGCATTAAATACGTAGGTAATAAGGGCGGGTTTTGCGAAAAACCCGACCTATTATAATTTTTTTTTTAACTCCGAACGTCCGAAGTTCTTCATGCGAAATAATAAATTTGTTTGTGAAAGTTTTAAATTGATACAATAAACTTGTTGTTTTATGTTTTTCGTCAGCGGTATTTTTTTAATTATTATTCACACACACACACCCACATTAGATAATTTTGAATGTGAAGGCTCGCAAGTTCCATCTACATCCAAAATTTATCACACAATAAATACACTCTACAAGCAAGAAATTGGTCTACGAGATACACTGCAAAATCGATCATCAAAGCAGGAACCTACGCGAGAAAAACAACAAAGTAAGAAAGCAAGAAAAAAAATAAATACCCTGAGAGAACAGAGCAGTAAAATTGACAACTAAAGTGACGATTTTAAAACATTAAATTAACACAAAAATAGAAAATAAAATTGGCTCATCAACGTGGGGCCATTTCACAGCAATATGTAATATTGAAAATTGAATACCGTTCCAGTGAATGGATTCAGTGAACGAGTACCAGTTTTATTGACATTATTTACAATGCTGTACATGTTTGGGATATGGAGAAGATGATCGTTCTTACTGCTCCTTCACTGTGGCAGTCACAGATAACTTGTGATGAACAACACGTTGAAATTAATTCCTTTACCACAATTACGAACTAATCTACTATAATTTATGTCAGTTCAGTCGATTTATTTAGTTGTATAGGATGGTTATTTTTTTTTCTACAATTGCTCATAAAATGGGTGTTTACGAATTAATTTCAGTGCGCAAAACACGCGTTTTTTTCACCGCTAATAAAATTTTTAGCGCACTGTGAAAAAAAGAACTTCTGACATTTCTAAAATTGTTATTTCTAAAATTCTAAATATTGCGGTTTGACTTCTTCGGCAAAATACTCGCAATCGCTTCGTTAGCTACAACTTCTACATCATATTCAGAATCACCGAAATTTTCCATGAATCTGCTGGCGTCCATCTTCAGAAAATTTATAGAATATACTAGGAAAGCGACACCAGACCACAGAATTTATTTTCAATTTTTATTTACATTAGTAACCACTTAGTAACCATGGAAACCCGTGCAAAGGTAACTTAAAAAAAATAATTCTGCCGTTTTTTATGAATTCGATATTTTTTAATAACAAACTTGCTCTTTAAAGCCGTGCAATTGCAGAAAAAAAGTTGTTTATATTACGTACGCAAAGCCAGTTTTTTGAGCTTTCGAATGTATTTTTTGTCCCGACCTAACGGTCTCGACATTCTCAAGCTCCAAAAAACCTTTGCTTTGCGCACTTAATATAAAAATAACTATTTTATGTTTTCTTAGTTAATTTTGGGCGTTTTGGTGATTAATAATAACGGAAGCTTTAGTTGGGAATGCGTTTTACTGATGTTGTTATCTAATAGCGCGGAATATTGTAATGCGCTGTTTGACCAGCAAAAATAACTGCAGGCGCGCTCGGATAATGTTACGTATAAAAGTGAATCACTATTTTTAAGACAAAAAGTTAGGTAATCGAATAAGGGGATTATTTTAGGAGTATCCTGGCATTCTTGTTGCAACAGTGCTAGGTGAAAGTGCGTTCGAGGTTCCTCGCCAGCTGCAGGAGGTTACAGGTGAATTGTTTTGCAATTGTGAACATAGGGTGCATGTGTGGAAATACGTATTTCTGTTGAGTGTTTTACCGATTAATTAAAAGCGGTCAATGTTGTTCGAATCTTAGTGTGTGATGGGCCTAAGATGTGAAGGGTCTGGTATTCCTGAAAGTTACGGTGTGCGTTTTCCCGCCGTAGACTGTGAGGCGAGAACATCGTGCGTGTTCCCTTAGTTCTCATTGCACAGTTTACAGCAGTATAGTTACATAGTTGGCACACTTCTGAAAACTACGGTGTGCGTCTTCCTGCTGTAGACTATGAGACTATGGGTGGTATGAATAAAAACGAAGTAAATACTACTGCTACACTTTGAAGTATCTTCTTCGTAGTATTTACTTCAGTTTTGGAGTAGATACTACGTTGTGAAGTAAGTACTTCTTATTTTCCGGAAGATGCTTCAATAAGTAGCATTCACGTGGAAACTATCGAAGTACTTACTTCGCTCTGAAGTATTTGCTTCGGCCACTAAATGCTTCAGTTTTAACATAAAACTGTAGTATTTACTTCAAGTTAGCGAAGCTGCTCTCATCGCAGCTTCACCTTGCATACTTCCATTCGTAACATTTGCGAAAAATGGCACAAATGCGTAATAGAAAAGTTTATTACAATAGACGAAATTACGAAAATGATGTGCTATATCATAAAATATTTAGGTAAGCATAAATGTATAAAAGAATTACCAAACATCTATTTATACAATTGCCAGAACTCGTTATTTTTATAGGTTTAACAGAGATAACGTTGTTTAGTTGACTAACGAATTTCTGGAGCCAATCAATGAAACATATTAAACGAATGGAGATTTTTTTACGGAGTTTAGGTAAGGAAGATGTGAGATTTGAAAAAAAAAACAGCAAGTTAAAGATGTTTTTTTAATTAAGGTGACCCTGGAATGCAACTGGGAGCTGGCATTGATTTAGGAGTTCATCAGACTACCGTTTCTAAAATTTTGTTGCCACTCATTCAGTTTGATTTTCTTATTTCCCGTTTTTTTAATATCTATAATTTTTTAAATTTTCATTAAAGTAGGTTCTTGTCCGATGAAAATTGTATCACAAATTCTTTGAGACTGAATATGCGCACTAACATTTAACGTTTCGCCGTCGTTCGACAGCTTCGTCAGAAGTGAAAAATATATTTTTCACTGCGTGTCTTGTGCCATTTCCTCGTCTGAAGGCATATTAAACGAGAACTTTTATAATGTTTAAGGAAATCACAAAACTTTGATATAATTTTGACGTGTTTTAAAAAAGAAGTGGGAGAAAATGCTACACATCGGAGAAAATACTACACCGCAGAAGCATCTTTTACACCTGGTGAAGTACTTACTTCGCTATGAAGTATCTTCTTTATAAAACGAAGTAAGTTCTTCCGGAAGTTAGTAAATACTACGTAGAAGATGCTAATGCTTGAAGCAGTAGCATTTACTTCGTTTTTATTCATACCACCCTATGAGGCGAGAACTTCGTGCGTGTTCCTTTAGCTCTCATTGCACCACTTACAGCAATATAGTTACATAGTTGGCACATTCCTGAAAGCTACGGTGTGCGTTTGCCCGTCGTAGACTGTGAGGTGAGAACTTCGTGCGTGTTCCCTTAGTTCTCATTGCACCACCTACAGCAGTGTAGTTACATAGTTGACACATTCCAGAAAGCTACTGTGTGCGGTTTTCCGCAGAAGACTGTGCGGTTTCCCTTGGTTCTCATTGCACAATCTACAGCAGGCCTTAGTGCCGGGGAATGACGTTAAAGTTGCAAGAGCCTTTGTATGGAGTTGCGTGCGTTTGACGGTCGACGCCCTGAAACATTGAAGTTGACAGAACTGTAGTTGAATCATTTTGATCAATGACCGTTCACACACTTGTCGCTCTGACGGATTTACTGATAAACCATAAAGTTAAGTACAGTTCTTCGGCGGAATTTCTATATTTGAAATTTGTAGTTGAAGTTTACGGAATAGTGTAATTTATAAAACTGTAGCAACATCACGTATGATTATTATAACAGGAAAGATGTATCACGAAAAATTTCGCCTAATGTAAACAAAGATGCAGCGCAAGGACGACCTTGAGTTTCAATGAACACGAGCATTTAAACAGGTACATCGCGAAACCTAACTTGTCATAATTTGTTTTATCTAGATCCAGTGATACATCTTTTCCTCGCTAATAATCGAAATTATTCGATTCTCAAACTATAAAACTCGCCATTTCCAAATTATAGAAAAAATCCAGTTGTTATGAAAGTATGTAAGTTCTCTTTTGTTAAAGTGCAAGTGTGAGGCTGCCCAACCATATAAGATTAACTTTATTTAACCATGTCATTGTTTGATCTGTCTACGTCCCTTATTGAAAATGTACCGTAACAATATAAATTATAGAAATTGTGAAACCATTGTAAGTCTGTATTTCTTGTTTTATCTGCTTTTCTTGTTTGATAAATTATAAATACATTTTGTGATAAAGAAATGTTATCTCTAGCTAACGAAGGAAAAGAAATTCGTATTAAAGGAAAAGGAATGATTTGTTGTAATATCAGAATTTCGAAAGTAGGGTTCCGATATGTATCGAATGAAAGCTAATTGTGCCAGCTATGATATTTTGAAATGATATTGGTGGCTTTAATATAGCAGGCAATATTATTGAGTTAACTCTAAATGAGGAACTGTTCCTAGAGAATCGTAGGTCTACTACGCTAACGTAACGTGGCTAGAGGCAGTGTGCTTAGTAGCCTTTGAAGTATTACAGGATTTCTCAAGAAATCTGGTAAAACAGCCCACGCCACCGTCATCGAACGGAGACAATTTATAATGTACTGTAAATACATTGCAAATAAAAGTAAAAAAAAAAGGTCGCCGAAAAAATTGACTGGCTACCCATAGGAAGAAACAAAAGAGTAAGACATGTGAATGAAACAAATCATTTGAGTTGATTTTAACAACCGAAAATAATGTGAATACACCACTTACGGTTATTTTGCTGGTTACGTGTAACCACCGGTTTGTTCTAAAATTCGCTTTTACCACCTCTGGTTACACCGAGTCTTGACAAACCGCTGATAATTTCTCATGTTAACCGACACCGCTGGATGTCGGTTAATCCAGTTAAATGCTAAACCGAAGGTTTATATATATTCGAATGCTTTCATTGGCTTGTAAAATCACGTAGTCCAAAGTGCTTTAACTGCAGGTTAAGGCCTAACCGTTGGTTGCCAAACGGGGACTGTTAACCGTAGGTGGTAAAAGTGGCCCTAAGAAGAAGAGAAGAAATATTATTTTCCTCATTTAACATCTGCTTGCTACTTATTCAAAACACTTCCTTTTTCCTTTGGAATCTCCAAACGCATGTCTTAAATAAATTTCCATATGACAAATAATATCCAGATTTGTCAAAAAAAAATGATTTAAAAATCATGTTTTAGCTAAAATTACAGTTAATGTCAAAATACTGGGATCTCAAATTCCCCGAATCTAGCTAAGATTAATTTCATGGCCTCCTGAAGGTGACTTTAAATTGGATTACTTGATCTTAACAGGAATAAAAAAAACCTACATTCAACTACATATTTCTAACTTCTAAACCAATGGCGATCAAAATATTCAATTAAAATTTTATTTAATTTGGAGGAGGTTAACGAGGGTTCCTAGTCCACTTGGTACGGAATGACTGTGAAACAACTAATCTAGAATAAATTGCATTAAGACGCAAAGAATAAAAAAGACAGAAAAGTTTTAAGTACCTATCCTATGTAAATTTTCTTTTTGTCTAAATGATGCCATTTTCATAAACGAACTTTTGTTTTCAAGTTGATATAAGATTGAATCTGTCTAGTAAATAGAATTTTCGATTTCAGGAAATGTTCCTTTTTGCTTTTGTTTCAATAGACATTAATAAAACAATGTGCGAATGGAAATATTCTAAACGAGTCGTTCCATTATCTCTACGAAAGACGAGAAGTATTCATGAGAGAACTGAAAAGGTATCAGCGGGCTCGACGGTGTAATTTTAGATAACTTTCATATTACATACTTGGCGAAACATTCTGAAGGAAGTTGCAGAAATAACGATTTTCTCTCGACGTTTTAACAGAAAGTATTTTTTAAGCGCCGGTCTCGGAGCAATAACACGCAAAGTAAGAGGCGCATTTGTTTAGAAATCCGGAATTTTAAGGATTCCCGTAGGGTGCGACTGTGCGTGTGTGCGACTCTGCTCCTGTTGGAATATCTTTGCCCTTCTTCGGGGTATATTGTACCCAAATGTGATCTAATAAAAGAAAAATTATCATATAAGATGTTCTCTGTTGAAACAGGTCTGGCCGTTAGTGTTTCGTGTAAAAGTGTGTGCCGACCGCGCGTTTCTGCGGAAATCGCATGAATATTTGTTAATGGAAAACGTAACGCAAATTTGGCGATAAAATGCAGTTTGTACATTTGCGGAATTTCAGGTATGTCGTCCACGCAGTTGATGAATGTTTCGGTATTTTGTTTAGACAGAAAAAAGGTTTACGATGTAATAATACAAAATATTTTCAGAACAAAAATGTTTTTCTGGTTGTGTTTTCCCCACAGTAAAACGGTTTTAATAAACTGCAAGTGAAATAAATCCTTTTATTTCATCAATGTAATGTGGACTACCTAATACCGCCCTAACATTAAACTGCTTCAAAAATTAATGAAACGTAGAAAATATTAATTCATGTGATAATATGTAATAAATCGACTAAAATTAATTCTTCTTTTTATTCATCTATTTATGTTCAGCTTTTACATGCTCTTTTAATCGTTTACTCTAATCTGAAGTATTATATTTAAGCACATGATAATTGTTTCTCTTTAAATTGCCTTAAGTCAACTTTAGAATGTAATTAATTTTTCTTTACTTAGGGAGGAGTATCTTTTAGTTGAGCATCGTTGTACATTTAACATTGTAAGAAACCGAAATCTGTATAAGCAAAAATTTAGGAGGGAAATTCAACAATCCTGAAGTTATACAACAATGGTGTGGTACAAAAAGGCCAAAATTTACATTCCATAGATAAAATACGTTAAGAGCAATTTTGGCTGCCTAATAACTCGACCCCGAGACGCTAAAATAAAAGAATTGTGATTTGGGTCTCTTTTGGTTTGTTAAAAAAAATTGTAAAAGAGTGAGAAATTTAGATTTAGGTAATTGTCATCAGAGTTTTGTTCGAAGTCAGTAATTTAGAATTTCTACTTCTATCTTTTTTAAATCTTTTCTGCCTTAACACCATACGGTTATTACAATATTGTTATTTAAAGTTGGTTTATTATTATTAAAAATTTTATTGTAGGTCGGTTTTGATTGCAGTGGAATTCTCGAGCTACGGTTCTGCTGACGATGCCCCAAATAGGGCCAAAACAGCTATACAGAGGATGCTCGAGAAATCCACTGCAATCTAAACCGACTTGCAAATTAAAACTTTCATTATTTATGCCACAGAATAATAAACGACCAAAAGGTTAACTAAGGCATGGTTTTGTCCGAATTTTTTTACTGCGCATGCGTGTGTTGGTCAGCAGGTTTCAAAATTACGGTTAGGGTATGTTCACAAGCACACTTTTTGAGACGTCTTAAATAAAATTTATCAGTTATAACATATTGCTGTGATCTCTGGACCCTTCCAGATTTTAGCATTTGTTGCAAATTTTCTGTTTCTGGCCCCACGTTTTGGGAGTCAATTAAATGCTGCGTTATGGCCTGCACGTTGGTGAAGACAATTTTATTGCAGTGTTGTGTTTCTCAGGGTACTTTGTCAATTCTTTCCTAAATTTCGTTTCTTATTATTCTTATTGTTTTCTTACTTCGTTGTTATTGCGACGTCTGTTGCTCCGATGATGTATTTTGCAGTGTATCTCGTGTTAATTCTTGCAGTGTTAATTCTTGCTCGTAGTGTATTTGTCGTGTGATAAATTTTGGATGTAGATGGCACTCGCGAGCCTTCACATTCAAAATTATCAGCCTCAGTGTACGTGTGTAGGTGAATAAATAAGGAAGAATGCTCGTAGAATAAGATAGAAAACAACAGTTTATTAATTTAATTTCGGAAGAATCGCACAAATAAATACAGCTCGTAGAAAAGTTCGGAGGTTTATAAAGTCGAAGTTTATTTACTTGGTCGGTTTCTCGCGAAACCGCCAAAATTACATTAAATTCCGCATCGCTTCCGTGACTGATCTCCTTAAGGTTCGGCCAGACCTACGCTACGCCTAATGTGCTGCCTAACGTCATTTTTAACGTCTAATTTGACATTAATCACTGCCAACACTTACAATTAATGGCAAGTTAGACGTGAAAAATCACGTTAGGCAGCACATTAGACGCAGATGTGACTCCGACAACGATAGTGTAGAGTGTAGCCACGAATTATTGGCATATATGACACTAATTTTGTAACGGCACAAATAATGACGTTAACCACCAATGTAAAACTTAGCGCATTAATTTTTCTCGCGTTAATTGTCGCGGTTCTTGTCCGTTAGAATGCCGTTAGACGTTAACGCAGATCTGGCCGAAGCATAACGCGTACGCTTGCAGTTTTGCAGGCGCACCGGGGACTTAGTTTACAATAGCTAAATGCGGCGCCGTCACTGATTGATTCAATTTCCGAACTCCTCACTACCACTTACAGCTCTCTTCTAACCTCCATATTATCATAACATTAAATCAATTTTACTAAATACTACAATTCTAAGCTTGAATCTCACGTATTTACATTTCAAAAATTCTAAATATTTTATTTATAAGAAACATGTAATTTTAAATCGCCTATTTCTAAAAATATTTACATAAACTTAATGTATTTGAAAAACACACTTGAATTTAACAATTTCGCGAACAAATTCCTGTAAAACACAAATAATACATTACTCTGAATTTTACTCTTATTATTTACAAAATTATTTCTTTATGAAAATTTAAAAAACATTTCGCAATATGTATTCGCTTAACAGGATTTTTTAACGACCGTTGCAGAAATAATGCAACTAGAAAAGTTGGCCATTAAACTTGCCGGAAAATAAATTACTAAAAAAGTCGGCCATTTTAGTGCAAAAACGTGGTTTCCTTGTCTTACACATTAAGCATATGGATTGCACTACTGTATTTATTTAGTGACTGTACGCCATGCACGAAAACAATGCCATCCTGTAACTCTACGATGAACTATAATATAACGGAAATTCTGTCCATTTACATTTTAAATAACAAAGTTTTATGTTATTTATGATTTAATAAATTCAAACTTATTCGAACAGCACAATATTGTGAATAACATGCGAAAAGTCAATGGTTTATTTTTTTTCTAAATTGTCATTTTTGAATTCGTGCGGACCAGACACCACTCTCCCACCACAATTCAATCCTAAACAGCGGACAACAATATCAAAGGCGCCGACAGCCAGTTGTTCTTCTGGTCGCTTATTATTCTGTGGTTATGCTTTGACAGCACGCATGGCCACCTCGTATGTAATGACTTATTATGTAGCAAAGAGGCTTCAATTTGACAATTTCATTATTATTAACTAAAATTTTCGAAAGTTTCTTTGAAGATTGTCCATTGCAAAGTTGTGGAATTTGTATTTTTTTTTCTTGTAGTTTGCTTATTAACATTTTAGTGTATAGTGTTGCTTTTTGATATTTCGTTTTGTTACTGAATGTTTTAATATAAACAAGATGCAATTTTAGTTTTTACTCACCAAGAATAGGAATTGATTTGAAGCCTGCATTTTTTTCTGTTGCTGTCTGTTTTTAACAATATTTCAAAATTTTATATTACGATTGAAGGCAGAATAAGACAATAAGTTTATTTAATCTTAATTGTTACCTGTATCACAAAATCTTTTAATCGGACACTAAATAGTAGAGAAGACATACCCGTATGTTTGAGCTACCCGGGTACCCGAATAAACTACCCGGATACCCGAATAAACTACCCGGATACTACCCGGGTACCCGTATCGTGCTCGGATACTTATGAGCTCGGGTACCCGTATAAATTCGGATACCCGTGTAAAACTAAGGTCCGGATCTGACACGGGTACCTGTATAAATTCAGGTACCCGGGTAAGTTCGGGTATAAGTTTGGATATTTTAACATAAACGGATTCACGAATTTTACATGAGTGTCCGAATGTTAAAAATAATCAAGTTTTCATCAACGGGTATTATTCGGGTACCAGATGTACCCGGGTAATAACGGGTACCCGGATAAAAAAATGATGCCCGGGTAACAATTATACGGGTAGTATACAAGTACCCGGGTACCCTATGTCTTCCCTACTAAATAGCGCACAAATACTTAACGTTTCGTTTAATATAAACAAGTTGTCAAAATAACAAGGTTGTCAACGGAAACTGAAAAGATAAAATGATCTTTTTTTTAAACATAATAAATATTTTATTTTAATAAATGTTAAAAATTGACAGATCTATATTCTTTTTAAAGAATCGAGAAAACTAGAAAATGTATCGTTTAAACTTGCAAAATCTGTACGTTTGTTAACGTACAGATTTTACGTTAACAAACGTACAGATTTTGCAAGTTTAAACGATACATTTTCTAGTTTTCTCGATTCTTTAAAAAGAATATAGATCTGTCAATTTTTAACATTTATTAAAATAAAATATTTATTATGTTTAAAAAAAAAATCAATTTACCTTTTCAGGTTCCGTTGACAACCTTGTTTATTTTGACAACTTGTTTATATTTTTCACTTCTGACGAAGCTGTCGAATGACGGCGGAACGTTACATGTTTGTGCGTTATTTAATGTCCGGTTAAAAGATTTTGTGATACAATTTTCATCGGACAAAACTAACTTTAAATATTAATTATTACCAGTAAGATGTGGGTAGAAAACGTTACTGCTAAAATAAATGATGGTGCTGAAATGGAGGTCGAATTAGAAATAGCGTATAAAGGAATGTTTATTCATTATATGTATAGATCCTGGACAATCCTCGATCTATTATGCGACACTAGATTCCGTCCTATTAGACGAAGACCAGATTGATATAGGCAATTTGATGGTTCGGGGAGAAATAACAGTTCAATTACGGTTTGGTAGTGAGGAAAGGAAACTTGGATTTCTTGAGTCAGCTTTTCACAGCAGACAAGAAGATTCTGGTAACTCCAGTCTCTCAACCACACCATCACCTCCTCATAACGAATAGATATATAATATGTATTTATATTGATATACTATATTTGAAATATAAATGCACTTAATTTGCAATGTGAAAATTTAAATATACCCACTTCTGAAAATACGAAGAGTGCTCAAGTATAAACGAATTTATGCTTTTTAATAGAAAAGTAAAGATATTACTTTCTAAGTTGCTGTCTAAGGTTAAGTTTTCTATTTCTACGCAACGTGTGGGCCATCACAACACCAGTGTTCCGATGCATAACGAAGGAACTGTTCTTTGTTTGGAGAATACTTAAATTATTCGATGTTGATTTAATTTTTATATTTAATTTTTTTTATGTAATATTATCTTCGTTGATTTACATAAATTACATAAGAAATATTAAACTGTATTTTTTAAATGAACCTCGATTGTTTTTCTTCAACAGAATTATTAAATTGTACGTATTTTAATTTTATTCTTTTAGTTTTATTTTGTTAATTTTAATTTTTATTCGACATTTCAAAATTTTATTTCTTTAATTTGTTTTTATATTTAAACTTGTTGTAAATTGTATCATTTTTTATAAATAATTATAAAATTAATTTGTCCTTAATATATCTCGTTCATATACAGGCTGTTTCAAATTGAATGTGCACTAAAGGAATCTCCTAAACTAGATTCGATTGATTGGTGTAAAAATTGCATTGTTACGAATGTACTTATTTTATTTTTATTTTTTTCTTGTTAAGCTTGGAAATAAAGTAACTATTGGAATATCAAATAAGTTGACTTCCTTGTCATACATTATTAGATATACAATTTATAAACTTTTAATAGAGTGACGCTTCATCTTACTATCAATAAGTACCTACGAACATTCAGAGGAGAACATTTATTGAAACTGCTTATACTTTGAAGGGAAGGTTCTCGTGAATTCCACTGTACATGTTAACTAATCCTTAAATTGCAACTGCGATTATAAATAAGGAAACCAAATGTTTGTGGTCAGTAAAAATTCACAATAACATATTATTTAAAAATATCGAAGCAAGGCGATAAGAAAACCTAATCGAGAGTTAAGCCTAGTCCCCAATTGCCCGGGAACGAAAACGAGAACCGGAACGGGAACGTTAAGAAAGTTAAATCATTTCATAATCGTACGAGTGTCCACAACCGTATTTACCGATGCATTGTGGACACTTGCACGATTATGAAATGATTTAACTTTCTTAACGTTCCCGTTCCGGTTCTCGTTCTCGTTCCCGGGCAATTGTGGACTAGGCTTTAAACAAAAATTTTACACATCCGGGCACATGCTTTATAAATAAGAAGAGCCTCTCGATATATTTGATTTTCCTTCAATATGTGGACCATCACGGTCCTATCCGCTTTATTTCTTTGTGTTCATTGTGTTATAACAAAAAATGGTGCGTATACAAAAATACATTCTTAATTTATTTTATAAATTGAGACAACATTAAAATTGTAAAACACGAGCATCTACGTTAAACAAGTTTGTCCACACGCTTTTTAGTCGTCGTGTAGAGAGGAGTGTTTATATACCTACAATCAGTGGCGGCTCGTACTCTATTTTACAGGAGGGCACATATTTAATGTTTCTTGTATATATCATTATTATCAAACAAATGCAGTGAATTTACTAAATTGTGAAAACAAAGTGTGTAAAATATTCTCCTCTTGATGGAACTCTATAAAATATTTAGTGAGGGTCCATCTTTTGCAGAGAAAACGACAAGAATAAAATTAAAACGAAGTCCAAACTGCGATGATTTATTAATATTCCACCAAAACATATGAAAATAATATGCACGGTGCGGTGGCTTGCAAAAAAAATTGCGTACACCTAGTTTCTGTTATATTTTAGTCGGTCTTAATTTATAATCTGTCGGTGTCAAACAATAAAAATGCCGAACCTTAAATTTCCTTTATTCATAAATTCTGCACCTCTGTTATGTTTGTTTCCTGATACCTACTTTAATAACAAATTTATGTTTATATAAATCGTTGCTTAAAAGACAAATGAAGCAAAATAATTTTTTCTTCTCCACACACCGCACATTCACGAAAACTTATCATAGGCATTTTCCTTTTTAAAATATCGGTTAAACTCCCTAGTTTTTACCTACCGTTGTTTTCTTAGTATTTAATTTTGGGGTGGGTCTGCCAAGTTTTTTTATGTAGAGCTTGTCTTTACAATTGAGAGGCCTTTATAATAATATGTACGTCACCGCATTCATTTTTGCAGCACTGCAACACAGTACACAGTGAATATTCGAGTAGGTACACAAAGTAAATTGTGCTCCTCTGTGGGCGTTCCTAGGCTCCGTTGTCATGACAACCTGATAAACACACCATCTAATTGTAACGGCAATGACGTGTTCTCGGGACACGTGAACTTGTAGAAGTAAATATTGGTCAGATATTGCGAAATAAGTATTGAGACTTAACAAGCTAATTTGTTACAGTTTGGTCTTATTATTTATTATTAAAAGAAATAAAATAGTGATAAACGAATAAATATATGAAAGCTTGATTGACTTGGGGGTATGTGCTCCTGTGCCTCCTTGAATCAGCCGCCACTGCCTACAATGTATAAAAAAAATACTTATATGAGAGGAGTATAGATTTGACCTGGACTTCTTAACTTACTGATTGATAACAGTGAACAATGTCCAAATTTACTTCATAATAATCAAGACACTTATACAGTTGATAAATACCAAAGACCTCATTTTGTTTCCATAAACGTTGACAATTGTATCAAACATGTTTGTCGGTGATGTTTGGTGAACCTCGTTCTGTTACATGGGAATTATTAAATTTTTACATGCTGATATTGAGACACCTGGAACAAATTATTGCCGTCGATAAATCTTGAGAGCACAATTAAATTCCAGAAAGCAAACAGGGTGGTATGAAATGGCGTCACTCAAATTGATCGCCACCAAAGAAATTTTTTAAAGCTGTACCGTCAGTAAGCGACGTGATACGATATTTTAGGATATTCACGGTTCAATTTTAACATATTTCTTAATTGACCAAAAGACTATACATAAATTCAGAGTTTAAGCTTCTTAGCAGGTACTTGGGTCGCAAGAACTTTATATTGCATGAGTAGGTAATTGAAGCGGTGCTAAATTGACTTCGCTGACAACCAGAAGAATTTTTCTCTGTCGGTATTTGCCTGATCGTTGAGATAAGTTTATATTAAAGAAAGGAGATTATTTTAAAAAATAAAATTTGTTTCTGTATAAGAAAGTCCAAAATCTATCTCGTACCCACGTATGTTTATCAATATACATATATTTAATTATTTTTTCGTGTAGTTGACAGAAAAGTGACACAATGTTTAATCATAAATCGTGAAGAAAAGTAGGGACTTGTCTTGTTAACAACACTTTTCTTCACGTTTCCGTTAACATCACTTTTTTTCGTTCATTTTGACGTATCAGAGGTCGAAGATTGATTGATTGATGTCACAGGTTGATGTTTTGTTACTATGTCAACAAATGCTTGACATAACTTGATGTATTATTATTCGTTGACACTCTCATAATTTTAGTGTTATTTTCGTCAACTACACGAAAAAATAGCATAATCTACACGTTAGAAAAGTGAATTTCCATGATCGTGTAAATTTGATCCACTCGTGAGCTAACGCTCACTCGTCAGTTCAAACATTTACACTCATTGGAAAACTGTCACTTTTCTAAACTTGTAAATCAATATACTATGGTTCGTATCCGCCCGCCCTCCCCCCATGTACGTAAGATATAAAAATGTTGATTTGTTCCAGACTGTGTTTATCCAGAGAAAATAGGATATCAAGCAGGTTTGCTTTAAGTTATTTCAAACTCGGCGCTTAAAGTTACAATAATTTTTTTTTGTACAGATTACTATTGGAGAGAATATTTGGGGATCATACCCAAAGACGCAGTGCCAGGAGGGTACAACAAAAATGGAAACTCTACATATATTGCACAATTGCTTTCTTCAAAACTTGTTGGACCATTAGCTGGAAATATATACCCGGGACAGAAGGAAGCTGTAGCGTGTCCAGTCTCAAGGCTCGTCGATGGGAAATACGTAAAAGTAAGCAAGCAAAAGACATAAACTTTGCAATCATGTAGATATACAACACAAATTCTTCAACTTCGTTATTTTTAATGGATCCATGAATCATCTTGGATAATATGATAAAAAATCCATATTTATGTCTTTCAGATTCTCTGCAGTAATCCTCGGAACAAGTTCGAATGGATTGTAACTACTGCAGATGATAGTCACTTACTTACTGACTACCACTGGGTGATAGGGGGCGCGGAGGCAGAAATCACTTATATTGGTCGAGCTAACTTTGAGGGCGAGGTTCAAGTTGGCAGAGTCTTCAACAGTAAGTCACAACACAAGGGCCTATGGATTTGCAACACAGCCGGAACTCAAGTTAACTTCCAATCTTTTGAGTTGTTGGTTTTACCCAGATAAGTTTTAATTATTACTCCTGTAAATGTAATAAACGTTTTAACAAAAAGAAATTTTCGTGCAAAGTAAAGTAAATTCGATTACTTTTATACTAACTGAACCATATTTTATTAACAATTTATTTGCCAATTAATTCGAAAAAAATTTTTTATTACCCATACGTGAACTCCAAGGAAGACGCCAATTTTTTAATTCGACCAGTCTTTGATATTATGTCTTTCATACAGCGTGTCTTGAAAATAATTATTTCTAGTTACCTTTGAAATTCGTTCATATTTAAACTTTTCAAGTAGATATCACAGCAATATGTTGTGTATAATTTTTGTGTCTTAGCGAATTCTTGTTCCTAATGCGTGTAATAGATTACAATACAATTTTTGGCACTTTACTTCTTTATCGAGTGTCCCATTCGGCATTCATTGCCGATTTTAACTTCTCCTATGCACATAATAATGAACACCGATAACTGCTTAAAAAAGGAACAGATGTCAATTCAGTAATAAATTATACGTATACAAGGATTATGGAAGGAGTTACGGATGATTACTATCGGTAATGAACGCGCTACTGTTACGGAAATTTACGGGGACATAAATTTACATTACGCAGAATGCTTTACATCCAGCCATCGTGAGAACAAACTGAAACAGCGAACGGCAAGCACAATATATTACCATTTTTGCGTAAAAAGTGAACTATGTGTGTTTAATAATTCTAGCAATCCATCATTTTTGCTACGACAGTCTGAAAATTAAGTACAACATTTACTTAAGTGTCGCCTAAGGAATTAAATTTCGCCTGTGCTTTAATATTAAACAGGTAATTTTATTTCGGCACACACGCCGGAAATAATAACAATATGACTCGCTTAATTAAAACGTATCAGAAATATTCCGGAGTAATTAAAGTTTCAACGACTGGGATATTAAACGAAATTTCCCATTCCGTGTGTGATTGCCTTTTTTAAGATTTTAATTAACAAAAACATGCACCTTCGATGCCGGAAATTGGAATATCACAAATTCATACGCAGTTTTACAAAGTAGTAAAATGTTTCATAAACGTAGCCGCTGCGATTGTTAAGACGTTCTTTTTAATACTCGCTTTTTACGAACTATAAACCCGGCTTTTAGACCGTAAAAGCAAGATGAAGGGAATAGAAATAATTAAGGAATATAAAAATTGTAATAATGAATCCTGTGCTCTTCCACAAAAATGCGAATGATAATTTACGTGACGTTATGGTATTAAAATTGGATAGTATTAACCACATATGCAAACGTTGTATACGCTATTTGTTAATAATTACGTTGCTCCAGATCCTATTTCCGTTCTCCTATTGCATTTGCTGAATAATACAGGGTATCGTTTGGCAAAATGAAAACTTCAAATTCCATTGTATTAGGGTAAATTGTTGAAACAGCATCAACAAAATTAACTGAAACCAAATGCTATCAGATATCATTTCGAAACAGCCGTGGCCTCAGTGCTTTGTTTCAAACAAAAATTACGCGAAACAATGCTGTGAGAACTTTTACCGCTTTGATACTTTTCGTAAGTAAGTATCCAAAAACTATGATTAATTAATATTCTAGTCATTGTATAATCTGGCCTAGAAAATGATAGCTGCAGATTACGATACGTGAAAAGTTTACATTTCTTGTGAGTGAATCAATTTAGTTAATAATTCTATCTATGTCCGTATTGAAGTCCTCGATCTGTATTGAAAAGTACACCTCTGTGATAAGCAGGGGAGATTTTCAATTATGAGCATCATCCGAAATTGAAACACATCACTGTCAGAATTAGAGGTTTCGAGGATCATACTCGTAGGTCAATTAGAAAGTGAAAGAACACGGCAAGGTGTAGCTGAGGACCTTAGAGGGAGCCAACCGAACTTCAAACTAAGCTTTCTGCTGCCACAGGAAGACTTCTATCAATAAGAAATTGTTTCCATAGCTCTGGCTTATGTGCCTGAAAACCGTTGGTTTGTATTCTTCTTACTACAGAACATAATATTAAATATTGTGTAAAAAACGCCTGATAATAATTATCAGGCGTGGTATGGTATTTCCAAAGAGTCTAAATGCCAAAAACGTAATTCTTAAAAAATTAAGGAAAATGATGCTTGTTGTTGAAGGCGTACGATGGAGAAAGTCATCTATGTATAATTACATATCGAGGGCGTCATATCAGAAGGGCGTAAGCGCCATTATAATCCTATGCTGATGCGCCCTTCTGATATGACGCCCTCGATATGTAAAATATTTCCACATCAGATAGACACTTAGAATTTTTTTAAAGTGTGCAGCAAGTCGTATTGGGTAATATACTTTATTTTTGGATCTGAGAAACATATACATATACTTTAAAAAAATGTATATCTTAAACATATACTGTATACTTGATCTAAAATGTATATGTATATACATGTACAATATACGCCATTTTATTTGTACCTCTATACATATACAATATATTTGATATGTATATATATACAAATACACTGAGTTTTTTTTTCCATCTGTGCAGTGTGCGTATACCATGAGTTTTTTTTACTTTCAATATACAAGATTTCCATGTTCAATTTTAAAAAGAAGGAGTCAATGCATTGCAATGTATTCCAGCTATTTATGATGAAATAAAACGAGAAAAAATTATAATAAATATTTGAAATGTCCTTCACATCTTAAGCAATGTGCTAAGCGATTATCATATACTTGCGATGTATTTATTAAAGAAATTTAATGTTTAGAGATTTAAAAAAAATCGATTCCGCTTTGGCGTTATAATTTGTCCTCTAATACTAAATAGGCGCTCGACTGGTGTTGACGATGGCAGTACAGTGTTATATTTAACAAAAATATTTTTAACAGCAGGAATTAGGATACTTTAATAATGAAATTAATTCATTATCTTCATCTAAAAGACAGGATTTACATTCTTTGTTTAATGTGTTAAAATCATCATTTTCTGGAGCATCAGTTAAAAAATCGCACGTTATGTTTATGTCAACTAGCAACAGAGATTGTTGAAACCAAGTTTAAATGAAAGTATATTTATATATGATATACAATATGTATATAATGTACAAATTGTACATTATATACAATTTGTATATAATATACTAAATATTATATTTCCCAAGTGCGGAAAAGGATATTTACTCATAATATCCTAGAATTTGTATAAATATTCAATATACAATATACTTTTTTATCGTAGTATATTATGTACAGACACAATATACCTGCAAAGTAGATTGTGTACAGTATATAATATACATTGTATACTATATACCCCCAACACTGGCAGTAAGGCACATAGAACCATTTTATAGAAAAGTAGTAGTTTAGCAAAATTTGGCACTTAGACTCTTTGGGAATACCACGCTTATGCACCATAGTAATACAAGAGCCCGTAGAATGTAGGCAAATCAGCATATCAATTGGAGTCATGAGTGGGGTCGTGTATTATCACAGATAATAGATCTCTCCAGGTAGCCAACGAAATAGGAACGAATGGACGCTCTAAAAATAATGTGTCAAATACTCAATACTCACTTGTATGCATAAATTCAAAAACTGAACATTTGTTACAAACCATTTGCTAATTCCGAAGCTCAATTGGATCATCAAGTCCGAGAGCATGGGGAAAATGTTCCCTTTAACGGGCAAATTATTTTTTTCTTCTTTATTTACATTTTAATATGAAAATATGTTTATAAGTTGACAATGAACGAAGTGCAATAAGATTTTTTGTATAATTTTTCACCAACCTTTTTTTTTTTGAGGTGGCTTCCATATATGCCACTAACCGTTCCGGTAAATCAAAAAGTTCGTTAATGAAAACAAACTTTTAATACAAGAGAACTAATGAAAAATAAAACATCCAAATTTAAAATTATAACTCTGTATTGGCAAAAAATAATTTTTTGTTGGAAAAAAAAGAAGAAATAATTCTTAAAAACCAATCATTCCTATGATATAGGAAAGTTCTTCCATTTCAAAAATATCTATTTTGACTTTATTTTTAGTCATTTTCTGTAAAAAAAAGGAGAAAATCCATAAATATAAGTTTCTCTTCTTCAAAATTCAGGTGACATTCTTCAAAAAAATGCTATATCTCCTAAGCGCATACATTTGGAGTAATGAATTACATCAGTTTAACAACAAACATTCATAGTAATGCATACTTTACTTACTTTTGCCTGAACGCAAAATACTTCACCAAAAAATACAATCATATAGTTAGACATCAGCTGCTTTGAAAATAAGTTATTGGACGGGGACGGTTAGTAGCATCTACAGGGTGAGTTTTTTTCGATGTTTAGCATTGGGATCTCGGAAACTAGCAGAGCTAGAGAGACGGTTAAATGGGGAAAGATTTGTAGTTTTAGGAGCCCAGTTTAATGCAGCTTTTGTTTTTTTCTTAAAGTTCATGGCTAGATATTTTGAAAAAACTGATTTTTTATAAATTCGTTAAATGCATATAGCTCGGTTATTCTTGATTTTAGAGAAAAGTTGCAAGACAAAAGTTGTACAGGATTATGTTCTTAATTAAACAGTCGAACTAAATTTTCCATATAAGCTCTTATTTTTCAGTTATGACATAAACATCAGTTTTTTTAAATGGAAACCATAGTAGGCCATGAGTGAAAAAGAAACGCCTTTTTTACCTTTTCAACGATGTAACATTCGATATGGTTATTTAAAAAAACGACGGAGATACGGCAGTTTTTCTCTTTCAAAATTGTTAATATGGTTGGCCATGGAAACAAAAGTTTATTGACAAATGCAAGTTATAAATGGTGAGCAAATAAAAATCAGATTAGAGTGTAATCCCTGTATAGAAGCCACTTTAATTCTAAGTTGGCGGGGATAAATATATGGTTTGCATAGAAACCACTAAACGTTCCAAACATCTCTAAAGCTTGTAGAGTTGAAAATCGCAAACAAGAACGTTTAAATATAGCCTTTATAGGAAGTGGTTTCTATAGTAGCCACTAACCGTTAAAGGGTTAAAAAAATTATTTCTACTTTAGTTTTCGATAAATCAAAAATTAACCCCAAAACGACGATGCGCCCCTGATTAAAAAGTCGAGGAGCAGATGAACGAAATAAATACTCTCATAAAAGTTTGTTTATAGTTTTATGAAACGGCACGCGGCCTACCTGCGTGAACCTGACCTTTCAGTAGAATTTGATAATTCGGTTTTTAGGTCAACGCCCGCACCCCTCGTGGAATAAATTCGAAAATATTTACTTGCCAAATTACCTGAAATAGATTATTCCAGGCAAAGGATAACAAGGGTCACATACACTTTGAACCGCTTTGACGAGACAGCAGTAAGCATAATTGATTTCGTTTCTTTTCTTCTTCCGTTTCCAGCTAATAAGCGAGTAAATAAAAAAAGTAAACTAAAAAGATGCGTGTCAAGATCATTTTCGATTATTTCCTATAATTTCCCTTTGTGTATGTGACAAAGTACGCATCTTAACACGTTTATTAATAATAATAATGATAATAATAATAATTTATTTCATGTTTGTCCAAATGTGGTTACACAAGTCATAGAATTACATAAATTGTATTTAGTCAGTTTCAAAAGAGAGCTTATTAACTAATACATTGTGATGTATGAGACAATTTCACAAAACACTTAACACTAACAAAGCAACTAGTCAGAACAATTACGCAAGGTCAAGTTTTTACAAGCTTTACAATGAGCGAATATCATAAAACGTTTATGACACATCTACGCTGTTAATTTGGCGTTTTAATCTAAATGTACCTACTTTTTTGGGTAAATTTATATTTATGTAATATTTTTAATTAATTACAAACTGTTCCGCAGAATTTTTCTACATTTTCTCGCGATTTGATCAAAAATAACACCAACGTTTGAAATAGCTTCTTTGTCTACGTGGAATACCGATCGGCGCGAATGCAATCAGCTTGCCCGATTGTCAGATTGGTTAAATACTGGATAAAATTCTGGGGCCCATTGTTCTTCCGTATGCAGCAGCAGTGGGAAAACAATTAATTTTTATGGACGATAGCACTATCCAAGTCTTTAGTTAATACCAAATTTCATGTCTTGAAAAAAAAAGACTGATTCAAATTTACTTCTTATCTTTACCTCTGTACTTTTTAGAAATTTATTCTCTAACAATAATATAATAGGAACAGAAGTAATACTTTTTTAGTAACGATGAGAATGCCAATATGAATTCATCTTTTACCACTTTGTTGACAGATACTAAATTGTCAAACCTGACCCTCAAAAAATGAACGCTTTATGAATATTCACATTAACATTTAATTATCCATCTTGAAATGCAAAATAAAATTTGTATTTGAAACTCAAACGGGAAAAAGAAATATAATGAAAGAGAATACCTCCGTTTAGAAAGGGCGTTTTAAAGAAAATCGCGAAGAGTTTTTTTTTATATAAATTGACTCACGATTATACTGTAAAAAGTTAATTTAGATGTCATGTCAGTTCGCTTTGCTCTGAAGTTAAGGAAGCCAATCATAAACCAATTACAAATTATAACTTTCATCCCCAGCAGCTTTTAATTTACAGTAATTTTTCAATTCTTTGAACGCCTGTGCAAGTAATTATATTTTCTAATTAGATTTATATTATTGTCGCTGCTGCAGCTACGCTTAATTTAATAATTACATACTCTGGAATTTCAGAATCTTCAAATTTCTCCTACCATATGTCCAATTAAATTTTTGATAAAGGTAGGTCATAGAAGTGTAAATATCTAATCCACAACACCAAGCAGTTTTTGAAGTTAGTGACACATCAAGCAGTAAAATGTGGCAAATTAAACTTCCAATTTGCTTAACTAAAGAACTAGACAATATTTTAATGTAAATAATGTAATAATTTATCTTCCATGGCCTACCCTTTATCAAAAAATTATTTGGACATATGGTATTTTTTAATATGAATTACTTCAGACTTAATTATATTCGATATATTCAAGCATAGACAAACTTTCTTGTAATTTTATTCGATTTGCCTTAAGCAGTAATTATTAATGCACATTAATGCCGATTCCAAAAGTGTGTAAAAGATTTCAGGTAAAAGGAAATACGGGAATGTTTTGTGAATAAATTTAAACGAATTAAACGAAACTAATTAATTACTCTTCTAATTTTAATTATCCAATACGTTATTTATCAGAATTTTACGTGTACTATTTATAAACCATGAGCAAATAAAAATCAGATTAGAGTAGGCAATGCAAAGAAAATGTATGTCTGTGATTAAATAAAATGTCAATGAATTTGACAGTCCATGAATGTTTTACACTAATTAATTCAGTTAATCACAAACACTGATTTTTATTTGCTCACTTTTTACATAAAGATATATCTTTTAATTTCTATTTTTTCGTTTAAAGCAATAGAGCTTTCTCAGCTTCTGGATCATCAATATTTAAACTAATGTACATCAAAGTTGTATCTAATAGGATGGTAATTCTACGATACGTTTTTGAATAAGTATTTTAGAATATAATTAATATACATATTCAATTAAATTTTTAATAATTTATTTGTAGTACTAATTACAGGGATACAATATAAAATAGTATACATACATATCCGCACTGTTTCTGAGCAAAACCAAGAAAGGAAATGGAATTTATACCGGAAATCAATGTCAGTGTAGATGATTTATAACGTGCCACGTCAAATAATGAGCAAAATATAACTTGCTCACAGCAACTTATAAAAATAGTGGTTGTGATCGTTCGCTATATGAGAGAGTAAATTGTACAGGAGAATTTACGATGTAACTGTATTCATAATTGAATATAGGAAAATATGTTTTATTTAATATTTTTAGAAAAGAGAATATTTAATCCAATAATGACACTCAAACATTAATAGCTTTTAATTTAGTTATAAACATTCTTTGACATGTGTCAAGGACTCGACAAACGTTCTTAAAAACGTAAATTTTGAAAAAAACCATTTTCCAATTCACGATAAATGTCTCGCTAACATTTGAGGCTCGATAAAAATCGAAACATTTTTTTTATGTTGAGACATTTCCAATAATTAGGTATTATATTAACGTAGTGGTTGAAATAAATACTTCCTAATTTTTCTTATTTATTATTTATTCTAGTGGCTATCGGTTTCGGTCTGAGACCATCATCAGGCCTACCTACCTACAGAATGACAGACGGACATCCCATGGGCGCACCAGACGCTTTTTTAATAGCAAACTTATACAGGGTTGCTTTTATGTATGGAAACGGTCGATTAATTCTTAAAGTAAGATAGCTAGCGAAAAATGTTAAATACCAAAGTTTTAGGGCTTTAAAAAATCTATTTCACTAAAGAAGAATTAAGTATGCAAGATAAGTCAAAAAGTCGTAGAAAAACAAAGTTACTTTTTTTTAATGGAACATCCTGTATATTATGCGATATTTCAGTTCTTCTCAAAATTCTAAAAAGAAATTGTATAGCACACCATATACCTAAACTTAACCTTTCTCGAGATATCGAGTTACCTTAGAAATTTTCTAACTCGATAACAACACCCCACATGTTTTAAAATAATTATCACACAAATACAAAACTTTTTTGTTAGGATAAATTCTCAATTTTTGTAATTACACATATTTATTATTATTAGGTACATACTAAGTTAGTTAGGAGTTTTTTCTATTTAATGAAAGTAGGTCATTTAAATGTCAGATCTTTATTTTCCTGCGGTGCAGCTTTTGCAGATTTTCTTTTGAATTCTGATTTTGATGCATTTTGTGTAACTGAAACATGGTTAACCGATGATAATTATATTGATATTAAAGTTGAAGGAAACAATTTAGTCAAATTTCTAGAAATTCAAGAGGCGGCGGTGTAGGCATTTTTGTTAAATCTTGTCTGAAAGTTAATACTGTTTATTCTCATATCAGTGAACATGTTGAACAAATATGGATTACCGTAGCGTATTCACAAAGATCTGTATTAGTGGGTTGTATGTATAGTCCCCCTAAAGGAAATTTTACTTATTTCTGTAAAGAGTTTGATGAAATTTTGTCGGAATTGCAACCTGCTTATGACGAATGTGTGCTTTTAGGGGACTTTAATATTAATATGATGGATAATTGCAATACAAAAGTTTGCTATTTTGTTGAGTTGTATGCGTCTTTAGGACTTGCTCAGCGGAAGGATGAACCCACCAGAGTTACTATCAATAGTTCGTCTCTTATTGATTTAATATTTACATGTGATACTTGTCAAGTTAACGAAGTTGGTACAGTAAATATGCATGAATTATCAGATCATCTTATGATTGTATACTAAATTTAAAAGTTGAAAGATTTGTTGGACGTACCATTGTGTTTCGTGATTTCAAATACTTTAATTTTGAAGAGTTTTCTCAAGACGCTACTAATTTACCGTGGTTAACTTTAATTTATTTAAATGATGTAAATGACAAAGTTAATTTCTTAAATAACTTAATACTGAATTTGTTTCAAGTTCATGCGCCTATAAGAACTCTCAAAAACATAAAACCCAAGTTACCTTATATTACAGACACTATTAAAGTAATGATGAAATTACAGGAAAAAGCTTTAAAGAAAGCTAAGGAAACTAAGAATTTAGTCGATTGGCAACATTATAAGGAAATAAGGTAATTATACTAATTATACTACGGGTGCCGTAAGAAGAGAGAAAAAAGCCTATATTGATTATGCTAGCAAAAACAACAATCCGCGAGAACTTTGGAACAAATTAAAATTTATAAAAGGTAAAAGTGTGAATACTATACCTGATGATTTAAAAAACGTTTCTGAGATTAATAAGTTTTTTTATATCATATGTAAATGAATTATGCATGTCTATGCCGTTAATTGATGATCAATTAGAAAATTTTTATTCTGCAAATAAAATACGCACAGTTTGTAAGTTTGCTTTTGCCTGCGTCACAGAAAACGAAGTATGTAAAATTATAAACAAAATCAAAACTAAAGCGACTGCAGCGGATGATATTAATATAAATATGATTAAATTGTGTTCACCTATATTATACTACCCATAGTGAATATTATAAATACTTGCTTAATTGATTCTGTGTTTCCTTCTGCATGGAAGTTAGCACATATAATTTCATTACCTAAAATTAAAAATTCGAACAATTTCAGTGATTTAAGACCGGTGAGTATTTTACCCTGCTTATCTAAAGTTTTAGAAAGTGTAATAGCACAGCAACTTCGTAAACATCTTTCCATAAATAATATATTACCAGAAAATCAATTTGGATTCAGATCTGGTTATAGCTGTGTGACTGCTCTTCTCAATCTTTCTGATGATATATTCAGAGCTCTGGATGAAGGTAATGTTGTTGTTGTCGTGGCATTGGATTTTTCCAAAGCCTTTGATACACTAAATCACAAACTATTATTATTGATTTTGGGTTACGTTGGTTTATCAGAAAATGCGGTAAGATTAATAGCAGAATTTTTACATAATAGAAGGCAAAAAGTGGTAGTGGATAACGAGAAATCTTGTGAAGAAATTATTAAGTCTGGTGTACCCCAAGGGTCAATTTTAGGCCCTTTACTATACAGTGTGTCCCAGATTGAGTAGGCTACCATGGGTAACTTTCTTATTAGTGAAGATAGAGATTTGGTTAAATGGGCAATATTTTGCAGTTTTACGTGCTGATTCAGATTCCGTTGAGAAAATTTTAAAATTCCGAATAGCTCAGATATTATCGCAGAAAAACTGAAAATCGCTATTTTCTTTAATGTCCAATGTTTCATATAAAAGTTACTATGTTTGATAAAATACAGCTGAAAATACAGTCAAAATAAAATTCAAGATGGCGGCTGTCAAGATATTGATAGCAACTTTCTTATTTTAAATGGACGCCATATTGAATTTTTGTACGATTAAATAGCATTTTTTTTCTCGTTTCAACCGTTTATCACAACCCATATCTAAAAAAAAAATTATTTAAAAAATTTAATATTTTTTTTTTAATCAAGTAAGCGGATTGCCTTTACTTATTACTAATCAAGTAAAGGCAACCCGCTTACTTGATTAGCAATAAGTAAAGGCAACCCGCTTACTTGATTTTAAAAAAAAAATATTAAATTTTTTAAATAATTTTTTTTTTAGATATGGGTTGTGATACACGGTTGAAACGAGAAAAAAAAATGCTATTTAATCGTACAAAAATTCAATATGGCGTCCATTTAAAATAAGAAAGTTGCTATCAATATCTTGACAGCCGCCATCTTGAATTTTATTTTGACTGTATTTTGAGCTGTATTTTATCAAACATAGTAACTTTTATATGAAAAATTTTTTCATATTTTTATAATTGCGAAGTTATTGGACATTAAAGAAAATAGCGATTTTCAGTTTTTCTGCGATAATATCTGAACTATTCGGAATTTTCAAATTTTCTCAACGGAATCTGAATCAGCACATAAAACTGCAAAATATTGCCCATTTAACCAAATCTCTATCTTCACTAATAAGAAAGTTACCCATGGTAGCCTACTCAATCTGGGACACACTGTATTTAATTTATACATCTTACTTCAATACGAATTTGGAATATTGCAAGTCACAATATTATGCTGATGACACACTAATTTATTTTTCGTTAAGCCTACTAATATAGAAAGAGCTAACGATTGTATAAATTCAGATTTAGAAAGATTGGTCGATTTTGCTGAAAAGCATCATTTAAAAATTAATACTTCTAAGTCCTATGTCATTTGTTTTGCGGGTAGACGTCCGGAATTGGTTAATGCTCTAAAAATACAAATTCGTAATGTAACTCTAAGTGTTACTCAGGAAATTAAAAATTTAGGTATTTATGTATATTGACACTAATTTACGTTTCAGAAATCATATTGCTCATTTAATAAGAACATCTTATGGTAATTTGAAGCTGTTGTGTAGTAATAGGCATTTGTTGAATCCGGAGTTGAGAAGAATGCTCTGCGAATCATTAATACTGTCTCGTTTTAATTATTGCGATGTACTATATGGACCCTGTCTGGATGTCAGTACTCAGAAACGCGTGCAACGTGTGCAAAATTCATGCCTTCGTTTCATACATGGTAAACAGAAGAAAGAGCATATTTCTTATACTCTGGAGTTATCTAATTGGCTGAATATGGGTAATAGACGGAAATTACATATGGCTTACACCTTTCACAAAATAATAACTGATCGCTCACCGCCCTACCTTCTAAATAGAATTACATTTAGAACTGATATTCATAACTTAAATATTCGTCCTAGGTTTTGTTTGACAATTCCCAAGTTCAATTGTGAATTTTTTAGGAGGTCGTATACATATAACATAGCTGTACTATATAATTCGATACCAACTAAACTTAAATTATTACCTACAGCACTATTCAAAAAAACATATAAGAAATATCTGTTTCAGCTGCAGTTACATTCTTAAATTTACTAATGTTTTCTTTTCCTGTTACAATTGGAAATATGTCAATTGTGTTAATTCGTACTCTGCACCATTTTTTAATTTGAATTAATTATATTAAGTATTAAATACGCCAAATGTTATCAGTGTGTATAAAAACACAACTGCTCTTTGGTGTAATTAATCCCTTAAACAGAACGTATGTATTCTACATTTTTCTTTTTCTACAAATGTAATGTATGGGAATTAATAAACATCATTATTATTATTATTATTAAGTATATTATTATTATTATTATTCCGGCCGTGTCTGTCGGCTAGAGCAGACGTGTATAATGTTGTCTCTGTATTGCAAAGGTGAAATAGTTCCAAACAATTGCAGAAAATTGTAAATTTGAAACAATTTTTATGTAGTTAGTTGAAGAATGTGTTGTGTGCCAACGTGTTAAATTCTGTGTTTTTCCCTATTGGATTCCACAAAATCTGGGTCGAGCGCGGCTGCAAAACCTAGCGACTGGAGTTCTTGCTGGTGAGAGCCGGTTTACTCGTCTCGGAATCGGACTATGTGTATTACTTTTTTTGGTAGAAAATTAATCAAACAATAACATTTCTAAATTTAATTAACTTTAATTTAAAATTAATTCAGGAATGAGCAAAGTAAATTGCGGTAAATGTTTGAACGCCTTGCCCTCGGACGGGGATTATGTGGATTGCGGTGGTTGCTCCAGAGCATACCACTATGAGTGCTCCATCAGAAGTTCCACGTATGGTGCTATGAGTAGAAGTAAAAAGAAAGATTGGCGCTGTGAATATTGTAGGGGTAATAAAAGAGAGGAGGAACAAAAACACGCAGATTTAAAGAGCAATGAGGAACATGCCAACATTGAAACACGAGTATTACTTACCGAACTAAAAAATGTTAAAGAAATGTTAGGAAATTTACAAAAACAGATAGAGGAAAGCACGAAAAATAATGATTACATTAAGACCCAAATTGACGTAGTTATTAGTGGACAGGAATGTTTAAGAGAAAAAATAAACAGTCTTGAAAACAGAATCTGCAAAATTGTTGCTGAGTCCGCAGAAAAAGATAAAAAAATTAGAGAATTAGAAGTAAGGGTTATGGAACTAGAACAGTCTGTTTTCGATAAAGGAATTGAGTTACATGGTGTTAAGGAATTAGAGAACGAAAACGTTGATGAAATAGCTTGCAAAATAATAGAAAAAATTGATATAGATATTGATAACGTAGTAGTAGATGAAGTTTATAGACTGTCAAAGAAAGAATCCAGAAAGGATCGTCCGATCGTTGTTAAATTTGGAACTAGAAGAATGAAGGAGAACGTTTTGAAAATGAGGAAGAACCTGGTTCTCAACAGTGACATTTCAAGATCTGATGCTATTGGTAAAATTCTCATGTTTGAGCAACTGTCCCCATACATCAAGCAGCTTCTGTGGTTAACAAAAAATAAAGCAAGAGAAATAGAATATAAGTACGTCTGGATACAACAAGGAAAAATTCTGGTAAGAAAGGAGGAAGGATCAAGAATATTAAACATCAGAGACCAGGAAGAATTAGAAAAATTGAAGTAGTTTGTCTTTTAATTTTTGGTATCAAACTGTAAATATGGATTGGACGTTGATAGACCGTGGCTTTGACGAGGAGACAAAATGTTTCGAATTTGGAAATTTTAAGGAATTGTTTCAAAATGACACGTATGATGTACATAAAAATTTAATTATTCTCCATCTTAATATTAGGTAATTTTGAAGAATTACTTGTAACATGTTTGGATTATTTATATAACTTTAGTATTATTATTTTAAGTGAAATATCTATTAAAAAATATGACTTTATAAAATCGAAGCAAATTTTTAACATTTCCGGATATAATATGTTTTATAAATGTAGAGAAGATAGAAAAGGGGGAGGACTGTTAATTTACATTAAAGACACTATAATGGTGATGGATGAAGAAATTGATTTTAATTACTGCGAATATATTTATTTAAAATTAACTACAAGCTCTGAGATATTCGATCTATTAGCGGTTTACAGACCTCCGCAATTTAGTGTAATCTCCTTCTTGGATGAATTAGAAACTTTCCTCAATAAATCTAAGAATAAAAAAATGATACTGATTGGAGATGTAAACATTAACATTAAAGAAATATCAGACAATACCTTACAATTTGAGACCTTATTAATGAGTGCTGGCTTTACCAGAAAAATTGACAATTATACTAGGGAAGAATTCCTTAATAACCAAATAGTTTCTTCATGTATTGATCACGTGTACATAAAAGGGCTCCCCTTGAGATCTTCAGGTGCTGTTTGTAAATATAAGATATCAGATCATTACATAATCACATGTTCGATCCCTGACGCCAAATCTTCGGAGGAAGAAGTAACTGTATCCATGACTACGACTAAAACAGATAAAAAATTATTTAATGAAATTATAAAAAGGGGTTTCCTAGACTTACAGAATAAAATTATAAATTCAGCTGATGTATTGTACGGTGAAATTAGAAATATTTTTAATCTAGCGAATAAAGAATCACAATATGACACGACAAATAGAATTAGAAGGACGGCACCGAAAAAACCGTGGATTAAACAGGTAATTATTGATAAGATGAGAGAGAGAGATAGAGTTTTTCACAAGTGGAAAAGGGTTCAGACGTTGGAGGAAAAATTGAGACTAAGAGAAAGATATAGAGTTTTAAGAAATGAAATAAAGACATAACAACCGAAAAAAAGCTATATTACAATCAAATTTTCAGTAGTGTGAAGGGCAACATGAAGCTTACATGGAAGTACATAAACGAAATTTTGGGACAGCAAAAGAAATGTAATATGGATACTACTATTTTTAAAATGATGAGAGAACCTGAAAACGAAATTGTAGACAATTTTGGAAATAGTTTCATTAAAGAAATAGAGAGTTTGGTACATGACTGCAATATGAAACTTTTTCATGATGAGAGAGCACCACGTATGTGCCAATCCGTGTTTATACCTGAAATATCTGATATACAGTCTTTAACTAGCCTGCTTGATATAAATAGGTCGCCTGGGATAGATTACATATCTCTGCAGGACATTATTCGCAACTATGATGCTATTAAGGAACAACTAAAAAAATTTCTGAATCTATCATTATTGGATGCATCCATTCCTAAGAGTTTAAAAACGGCAATTGTACGACCTATTTATAAAGAGGGAGAGCATAACAAATACACAAATTACAGACCAATTTCTATACTGCCCACGTTGGACAAAATTTTAGAAAGACACGTTTCAAATCATCTATTAGATTAGATTAGATGGAGTTAGAGGGCACATTTATAAGTGGTTTGTGGAATATTTAAAAGACAGGCGTTTCACGGTAAAGATTGGTGACTCTTACAGTAAATTTTTTCGAAACGAAAAAGGCGTACCTCAGGGTAGCATTCTAGGCCCACTATTATACTTATATCATGTGAATGATATAGGTGCTTGTTTGAAAAATTGTCAGTATTTCCTATATGCTGACGATACAACAATAGTAGCGGCACATAAAAACTTAGATGTGGCTCTCCAATACCTCGAGGATGATTTTTTTAAGATTCCAGAGATGGGCTCATGACAAGAGATTAATAATAAATGTAGCTAAAACGAAAATAATGCATATAACCTCTTCACATTTGGAAAGACCTTCCCTACGGAGAATTATAGCTCACAACATGGTATGCCTACATCAGAACCAAAATCTGCTAATTTACAACTGCAATTGCTCTGAAAAAATAGAAATTGTAGATAAATATACTTACTTGGGTGTAATTATCGACAAAAATTTCCTCTGGGATGAGCATATCAACATGCTTTGTGTGAGACTAAACTATTTTGCCTCCAAATTTTATTATTTAGCAAAAATTCTACCTGTGCATACATTAAAAGTTGTGTACTGCTCACTGGTTGAATCAGTATGCAGGTACGGAATTCTTGCTTGGGGAACTGCATCAAATTGGTACCTCCTAAAAATTCAAAGAATTATAAATAAAATTGTGCGGAACTTAGTGACAGACTCTGATACAAACGAATGTGTTCTTAAAAGGTGTAATCTAATGACAATTAAAAACTTGTTTAAGTATACTTACATCGTAAAAAATTACTTCAGTGCTAACTTCAAAATAACAGTGGATCATCCCCACGGTACAAGACTGAAATGTGCGAGTAGATTCGTAGTGCCTGTGTCAAACAATAAATTTGGTGATAGAATGTGGGAAGTACAGACTCCTAACATTTTCAATCAAATTCCGGACAATCTCTTGAACTTTTCTTCTATAAACAAGGTTAAAAGGGAAATAAAGAAATGGCTGACAGTAAATCAGTGATTTATACTTTTTTTACATATTTTTAAATTTGGTTTCAATTTTTCATTTCCGTGGTTTACTTACCTGTTATGTTCTACATTTTTTCCATTATTACATTTAATTATTGTTGGTTTCTTCTTTTACTGTTCAGATGGAACAGTCTTTAATTTTTTCAATATGTATTGGCTCTCATTTATTGTTCAGGTTTAGTTTTTTGTTTTGTTATTTACTTACCTACGTTATTTCTGTTAAAAATATGTTTTTGTTTTTTTCTTTTTTTCTGCGTACAGTTTTTGATTTTTTTTTTTATTTTGCTTTTGTATACTTATATTTTGTTCTCCTAAAGTTTGTTTTATATCTGTGAAGTGTTATGTTAAGTTTTCGAATTCGGCTGGAATGTTTCACTGACAAGTCTCCCCATAGACTTAGTGATTGCTTTTTTGCCTTAAGTTGCGATGTAAACTGTTTTAGTTTTTCTTTATTGTTATTGCAAATTGTGGTTTAATAATAAAGGTTATTGGTTATTATTGGTTATTAAAATTAAGTATATTATTATTATTATTATTATTTTTCTTTATTCACTAAAAAAACGTACAACTTATACTATACATCAGATGGTACAAATATATATTTACAAAGTGGGTGTACATTATTTTTAGGTCCATACTTGGGGTCCCAGGTTTGCTTCCGCAGTCCTCAGGGAACCTGTGTGTTACAGTTGTTGCTTCCATTTACCACAATAATTCGGTTTTTCTTCAACTTTCCTCTTACTTTCTGAGTTCATTTCTGGCTATTCTACTAACATTATTCTTGCTAGTTTTCTTTTTTTTACACACGTTGGTTTGTGCATGTTCATATCACTTTCCTAATTATTCCAGCTGTCTTCAAAATTGCTGTTTTTTGAAGGGATTGCACAGAATGTTGTCCAGGTAGATTCTCTAGCGAAGTTAGCAAATTATGATTGACTACTCCAGTGGCACCAATAACTATGGGTATTACTACAGTTTTTGTATTCCACATTCTCGCTATTTCTATTTCTAAATCTTTGTATTTCAATTTCTTCTCCGCTTCTTTCTCTTTTGTATTGTAGTTGTAACGAAGTGACCACTCCGTTACTATTTTTGTACATAGTTAGTTAAGTTTTGTATATATTAATTTAGTCTGTAAATTTAGGATGCCTTGCGCAGATTCATAAAGGCATAATTTAGGTGGGAGTTCTCAGGGAGTGGGACTCCCCACCACGCGCAAGCCTTTATAAGCGCGCTCGGAGCGTGCTTGAGTTAGTCGCTCACCGGCTCATCCAGCCGATGGTCGTGGCTCCGCCGCGCTATCAAGCCACCCGACGTGGCTTGAAGTTAGTGACGTCCCGGGCATTCCGAGTCACCGGAAGTGGCTCGAATGCAGTAGTTCGCGGAGTCATTCATCCGACGATGTTTTGGCTCAAACGCGTTTAACAATCTGTGCTACGTTCGCGTTACCTGCAACCGCTCCGGTTTTTATCCTGACCTTCCTCTTACCGATTGCGGGTGTCTCGCACTTCCTTACCAGAGAACGGGAGTCTCGTTCTCTCTTTCCCTTACCTAAGTGTGGGAGTCTCACACATCCTGATCTCTGAGTGGGAGTCTCACTCTCTCTTACCGATTGCGGGTGTCTCGCACTTCCTTACCATAGAACGGGAGTCTCGTTCTCTCTCTCTCTCTTACCGAGTGTGGGCGTCTCACACATCCTGATCCCAGAGTGGGTGTCTCACTCTCTCTTATCCCAATGCGGGTGTCTCGCATATCCCGACCCTGAGTAGGAACGTATGCACAGTGAGTTACCGGTCCGTGAGTGTCCGTAATACATACCGTTTCCGGAATCACCGTCCTGCGATTAGTGTCCGTAAGACACCCCGTTCCCGGAACCACCGTCCTGCGATTAGTGTCCGTAAGACACACCGTTTCCGGAATCACCGTCCTGCGATTAGTGTCCGTAAGACACACCGTTTCCAGAACCACCGTCCTGCGATTAGTGTCCGTAAGACACCCCGTTTCCGGAACCACCGTCCTGCGATTAGTGTCCGTAAGACACACCGTTTCCGGAACCACCGTCCTGCGATTAGTGTCCGTAAGACACAATGTTTCCGGAACCACCGTCCTGCGATTAGTGTCCGTAAGACACACCGTTTCCGGAATCACCGTCCTGCGATTAGTGTCCGTAAGACACACCGTTTCCGGAACCACCGTCCTGCGATTAGTGTCCGTAAGACACACCGTAGTTTACCGTTGTCCTCGAGACACACCGTATATAACCGCTACCGAAAATACCGTCCGAGAGGTTAACATTTCGTTTACCTGTACGTGAGTGTTACCGCTGTAAAATATCCCAATTTGTGGATACGTGTATTTATGAACTGTTTGTAAATAAAACTGTATTTGCTAAGTGATCGACGCTTTTATTTCTGAACCTGGACTCCGACGAGCAAACCCGAACCGCCGTCAAGCAGAGCAACGATCAGCAACTACAGACCAGAACCGAAGAATGACGGACCGTTACATGGCGCCCGAGCAGGGACCGTTTAAAAAAAAAACCGACTCCAGTGACCAGAGTGTACATCTATACCAGTGACCGATGACACACCGATTCCAGTACTCCAGTGACCAGAGTGTACATCTATCCCAGTGACCGATGACACACCGATTCCAGTACTCCAGTGACCAGAGTGTACATCAATCCCAATAACCGATGACACACCGATTCCAGTACTCCAGTGACCAGAGTGTACATCAATCCCAGTGAACGATGACACACCGATTCCAGAGACCGATGATACATCGACTCCAGTGACCAGTTTGCGAACTAAGTGACCGTGATAGTGAACTATGAGACGCTGATGCGGAAATCCGGAAGTTTTACGACTGAAGAACAGGTTAACTGTACATATGTGCACCGAAGGGAAAGGACTTCGACAAATAAGTTAACCAATCGGACCAGTGAATGCGAAGACATTTCAAAACTGACCCCGACGCGAGTTCTTCTGTAAAATTAGAGCGTAAAGTCAAAAGTGCAATTGATTCAACAATTGCAACATATGGCCGCAGGTCTCTTTGTTGGCATGCAAACAAAAGAGGCCTAAACACCGGTAACCCGCCCACGGCCACAACCGCCAGCACCCCCGTCCCGAGAGGTACGTTTCCCCTGACCGCAATTGCTGATGCGATCCCACCGACGCAACCGGACAACCGTCCGACCTATCTCCAGTGCCGCAGGAGGAATGCAAGCCGGAAGAAAGAACTGTTCGGATGCAGCTGTCAACCCGCCGACTTAGAGGGATGCTCCATTCCTACCGGCATTTCGCTGTACCGAAGGAAGGAGGGGATGTAACGAAGTGACCACTCCGTTACTATTTTTGTACATAGTTAGTTAAGTTTTGTATATATTAATTTAGTCTGTAAATTTAGGATGCCTTGCGCAGATTCATAAAGGCATAATTTAGGTGGGAGTTCTCAGGGAGTGGGACTCCCCACCACGCGCAAGCCTTTATAAGCGCGCTCGGAGCGTGCTTGAGTTAGTCGCTCACCGGCTCATCCAGCCGATGGTCGTGGCTCCGCCGCGCTATCAAGCCACCCGACGTGGCTTGAAGTTAGTGACGTCCCGGGCATTCCGAGTCACCGGAAGTGGCTCGAATGCAGTAGTTCGCGGAGTCATTCATCCGACGATGTTTTGGCTCAAACGCGTTTAACAATCTGTGCTACGTTCGCGTTACCTGCAACCGCTCCGGTTTTTATCCTGACCTTCCTCTTACCGATTGCGGGTGTCTCGCACTTCCTTACCAGAGAACGGGAGTCTCGTTCTCTCTTTCCCTTACCTAAGTGTGGGAGTCTCACACATCCTGATCTCTGAGTGGGAGTCTCACTCTCTCTTACCGATTGCGGGTGTCTCGCACTTCCTTACCATAGAACGGGAGTCTCGTTCTCTCTCTCTCTCTTACCGAGTGTGGGCGTCTCACACATCCTGATCCCAGAGTGGGTGTCTCACTCTCTCTTATCCCAATGCGGGTGTCTCGCATATCCCGACCCTGAGTAGGAACGTATGCACAGTGAGTTACCGGTCCGTGAGTGTCCGTAATACATACCGTTTCCGGAATCACCGTCCTGCGATTAGTGTCCGTAAGACACCCCGTTCCCGGAACCACCGTCCTGCGATTAGTGTCCGTAAGACACACCGTTTCCGGAATCACCGTCCTGCGATTAGTGTCCGTAAGACACACCGTTTCCAGAACCACCGTCCTGCGATTAGTGTCCGTAAGACACCCCGTTTCCGGAACCACCGTCCTGCGATTAGTGTCCGTAAGACACACCGTTTCCGGAACCACCGTCCTGCGATTAGTGTCCGTAAGACACAATGTTTCCGGAACCACCGTCCTGCGATTAGTGTCCGTAAGACACACCGTTTCCGGAATCACCGTCCTGCGATTAGTGTCCGTAAGACACACCGTTTCCGGAACCACCGTCCTGCGATTAGTGTCCGTAAGACACACCGTAGTTTACCGTTGTCCTCGAGACACACCGTATATAACCGCTACCGAAAATACCGTCCGAGAGGTTAACATTTCGTTTACCTGTACGTGAGTGTTACCGCTGTAAAATATCCCAATTTGTGGATACGTGTATTTATGAACTGTTTGTAAATAAAACTGTATTTGCTAAGTGATCGACGCTTTTATTTCTGAACCTGGACTCCGACGAGCAAACCCGAACCGCCGTCAAGCAGAGCAACGATCAGCAACTACAGACCAGAACCGAAGAATGACGGACCGTTACATAGTCATCAGGAATGGCGACGTCAATTATCTTTGTTGTCTTGTGGCGTTTATCTGTTACTATTATGTCCGGCTTATTTGCTTTTATGTTTCTGTCTGTATGTATTTGCATGTTCCAAATTATCTTTGCATTTTCATTTTCTATTATTGTTTTCGGTTGATGTTGATACCACCTCTCATTTACACTGATATTGTAAGCTTTGCATATATTGTAGTGAATATGTGACGCTACAGCGTCGTGTCTTTCTATATATTCTTTTTTTGCGAGAAAACTACAGCCTGCAATGATATGAAAGATGGTTTCGTTCTTTTCACCACAAAGTCTGCATTTTGGATCCACATTTTGCTTCATTATGTTTCTTTTGTAATAATTGGTAGCAATTGCTTGGTCTTGTGCAGCTATTATAAGTGCTTCCGTTTCTCCCTTCAGATCTCCTTTCTTTAGCCAGCAGCATGTTTGTGCCGTATGTATATGTGGTTTGTTTATTTCTTTCGCATACTGTCCATGCATAGGTTTTTCAGACCATGTCATTTCATTGCGTCTTTTTTCTAAGGACTTGGCTCGTGTTTTTAGCTCTCTCGCTACATCTATTGGACATACGTTGCTTGTGCTTTCTATGTTTGACAGTTTTATGTCTTGCATGTATTTGGTTGCTTTTTTTGTTATTGATTTTAGGATTGGTTTACTGTTTTCATGTTCTTTTAATTGTCTTACTATTTCTTCTCTGAGGTTGTTTATATAATGCGCTAGCCCCATGATTTCTATTCTGTATTGCTCTTCTAAGTTTATTAGACCTCTCCCTCCTTTGGTTCTATGCACGTAAAGCCGGTGGACGTTGGCTTTAGGATGATGTGAGTGTCCTATCGTGAGGAGTTTTCTAATTTTACTATCCATTTTTCTGATTTCACTCACTAACCAATCTAGGATTCCAAAACTGTACGTAATTACCGGTAGGGCATAAACATTTATTGCTGTTATTTTGTTTCTTGAGTTCAATTGTGTTCCCAGGATTTTCCGTATCCTTCTGTATGCTTCTTTGGAAACCTTCACCTTCATTTCCTCGTTTTGTATACCTTCTCGTTCTTCTACTCCTAAGTATTTGTATACTTCATTGTTGTCTAGGTTTTTTATAGTTGTATCCATGTCAAGTTTTATGTTTTCAGATGTTGTTACTTTTCCTCGGGTGTAGGTGACTTTAGCGCACTTTTCTGTTCCAAGTTGTAATTTAATATCGTCGCTAAATTTTTTTACAACTCGTATCATTTTATTTAGATCATTGTCACATCTTGCAAATATTTTTAAATCGTCTACATATATGGTTTTTCATGCTTTGAGACTTGGTACCCCCCTGTTGTTTTTTCAAGTTCTTCTGACAAAGGGAAGAGGGTTATGCAAAAAAGTAGGGGTGATAGTGTGTCGCCCTGAAAGATACCTGATTTTATAGTGATGTCTCTTGTTTTTATGCTTTGATCATTGAGATGTAATTCTACATTCGTTTTCCACTGCCTCATACTGCTTTCAATAAATCTAAGCATTTGACTATCTACTTTCAGAAGTCTTAACATTTCTGAGATCCATGAATGCGGAATGCTGTCGAAAGCCTTGCGGTAATCAATCCAGCTCATACTTAGATTTTTGCTCTTTTTTTTTGCTGTCGTTCATGATCATTTTGCTTACCAATAACTGATCTTTGCAGCCGTAACATTTTTTGATGCATCCTTTTTGTTGTTCGGGGATGCACTTATTTTTCAAAAGGTGTTCGTAAAGGCGTTGAGACAATATTGCTGTTAAGATTTTGTCGTTAAACAAGTTATTGGTCGGTAGTTTTTCGGGTCGTTTAGATCTCCTGATTTCGGTAGTAGATATGTTTTACCATTAGTTATCCATTCAGGGATTCCCGTTTCTTCACTGATCAGCTTATTATAAAAGACAACTAGGTATTTATGCACGGCTGTTAAGTGTTTCAGCCAGTAGTTTTGTACTCCGTCCACGCCTGGCGCTTTCCAGTTAGATGTCTTTTTAACTGCTGATCTTACTTCTTCTTCTGTGATATTTTCCCATTTCATTTCGTTTAACGTCTCGCTTTTTTTGTTATATCTTTCTGTCCAATCTGATGCGTCATGTATCACTTCTCTCTCCCAGATCGAACTCCAGTATTCTTCTATTTTTTCTTTATTAGGGGGAGTATCTACCTTACATTCACTTTGTGTTAGTTTTCTGTAAAATTTTTTGCTATTTTCTTGGAAAAGTTTGTTATCCTTATATTGCTGTATTCTTTTGTTGTACCTTCTGATTCTTGCTGCTTTAGCCTGGATTTTTTGCTTTAAGATTTCTATTGTTTCTTCTTCGTCATTAACATTTCTGATATTGTAAATAGATATTAATCTTTTTCTTTTGATGGCAACTTTTTGACTGGGGTTATTATTTTTCGCTTCCATAAGGATTGCTAGATCTTTCTTAAAGCTTTGTATTTGTTTTTCTAGTCTTCTTTTCCAAGGCGGTTGTTGGGTTTTTGTTTTTGGCTCTTGACTTACTTCTTGTTCTGTTTTTGACACTAGTTTTCCCGCTGCATATATTAGTCTGTTTAGTTCAGTTATGGTAGTATTAGGTCTACTTTGTAATATTTTTCCGAGTGCTATGTTTACTTGGTGTACTATTTCTACATTAATTTTGTTTTCTCTAATTTTTTTTAAAGGTGGTCTTTGTATTTCCGTTTCCTTTTCAAGTTCCTGTTCTTTTTCTTGTATTTTTGCTTTCATTTTTTCTATGTCATTGTTGCTATCTTCCACGATTAACTGATTATCATGATTATCTGCTTCTATTTGATCTTGTTTTGATGAAAAAGGGAGATCTTGAGGCTCCACTTCTGCGTCTGTGTCTTCTTCAATCGACGCGTTATTGATATTTTGCTGTTGACTTGTAGCTAAGTTTTATGTTACCTCATTTTTTATTTGATCTAGTTCAGTTTGTGGTAGTTTTTGTTTATTTATAATGAATCTTCTTTGATTTGCCAGAGTATTTGCGTTCATATTAGGTCTTACTTGAGGATTTCGCTCTCTCCATAATTTGTACACATGTTCAGTGTGTGCTGTTCCGGTGGTTTGCAGTATATGGTAGTAACAATATATTAATTCCTTGGATTCTTTTTCAGACCATCGTTTATTCCTTTTTTTATTTTCTGAATTTTCAGCGTCGTTGGATGTAGGTACAGGGTCATTTTGAGTTAACTCTGTTTGATTACCTGTACGCTGTTTTTGCGTTTTTTGGGCTTGTCCTAAATTATTACGTGATTGAATACGAGGGATGTTTCGAGTTTCCCTCTGTTCTACCGCAGGCGAATTCGACATACTGTATATGAGGAATGTAAGTAGTAGAAGAGGGTAAATTTTTGCACATCGGCTTTAATCTGTATTTCAGGAAAAATTACTACAAGCGTGTGAAATCTCAAGGACAACGAGTCTTTTTCGCTGGCTTTTCTTTGCGCTTCACGGGTCTACGCTCGATACCGCGCTCTAATGAATATCCGAAAGCATGGTATTAATTGATTGCACTATAGTTTTTAATCTTTCCTTCTGAATATTGAAAACTTTTTCTTGCGAATATTCACATAGTTCTATGATGCACTTATGTCTGTTATTTTGATATCGTCCCGAAATTATTTGAACACTAACCTTGGTTTGTAGACAATCCCCGAGGAGCCGACGTTATTATTATTATTATTATTAAAAACGTATGGACGTGAGGGAACACCAGACGCGAGGGAACTCCATATTTTTATGTGTGTAAAAAGACAAGGCAAGAATTTATAGAACTTCAATAAGGCCAGTGATAACATACGCTGCAGGAGGCAAATGTTGTAACGCAGAAAGATGAGGAAATGCCAAGGATATTTCAGGGTATTTGATTGGTACTAAGAACCATATTCAGACCCAGGAATATGGCGGAGGGGGAATATAGAAGCCTGATGAATCACGAAATTACAAAAGAAATAGGTGGTGAGGATATTGTGAGATACATTAAGGCACGAAGATTAAGATGGTTTGGGCATATACACTGCGGTGATGCAAGTACTCCAGCAAAAGCAATGACCTGGTGGAGACCAATAGAGTGCAAACCTAAGACCGAAGATAAAGTGACCCGAGCTAGTGGAAAATAATAGAGATGATGATAAAGAGCTGTAGGAACATAATTGATGACAGAAAAGCATGGAGGGAAGTGGTGACGAAACCTAAAAAGCACGGAGCTATGATCTAGACGAATATGTGGATTAATCCAAGAGAGCGGCTAAAAGTCCTGCATGACCTTACACATACATACAAAATAGCTGCTTCTCGGACAAGTAACTAAATTTCTTGGATTAATTGTGGGCGAAAACTATTTGGAAACATAAAAGTTTCAGACATGGTATTCATAAAAAAATATATAGTTATTTATTGTAACGTGTGTACAGTTGAAAAAAAACTCTAGCCTGCTTTGAAATGAAAATGAAGGTATGTCTTAGTACTCTTATTTTACTTACAAATGTCACTTGACAGAAAATAACCTCAATTTTATTTTATATCATTGAAAAAATGCAATGTTACTAATTAAAAATTTATTTTTAATTTATAAAAAGGGTTGAAAATGCCCTCCACCCTGTTCAATACATTTTAAAACTCTACGTTTTAAACCATTCATGACTTTCTGTAACATGACTGGGTTTGCATTTATTTCATTACAATCAAGTTAAGACACACGTTAATTTTCCATGGATTGCTGCGAGTTTTTTTTTCAACTGTACATACGTTATAAGTGTTTTAGATAGCATTTTCTTAAGTAGATAAAATGCATCTAAAACGCATGCAATACAACGTTTTATCCACAATCACCACATTTATGGAATCAGAATGAGCGAAATTTAATTAAAAAATATTCGTATTCGTAAAATGAAACGTGACAGGCTTTGTCATACCTACTGGTTGCTATGGTACGTTGTTTATTATTATCCACTCTAGTGGAATAAAGTTACTTTATTCCACTAGTGGATAATAGATCACTTTAAATTTAAATTTAAATGCTTCATAAGTGTGGCTAAAAGTCCAATTATAATGTGATAGTGGATAAACACTTTTTTTAAGCACATATTAAAACAAAAAAGAAATTTTATCACCTTTTTCGTGATAAATTTCCCGGTCGTCAGCAGTTCATTTTAAACGCAGGTCAATATGAAGACCCACACGCTTTAATGCAAAGCAACCAGGTGATTCTGTCATGATAAATTGCATCTTCAACGTTAAGCGTATCTAAATGTGTCCACGCAACTTATTGCTATAAATTTCGGGTTAACTCTGCTTTCTAAGCTACGAAAGGCCTCAAAAAATTCTTGTTAAAACCGTTACAACTATTATAGTCTGGGCATCAGTTTAAGAAATAATTTCCAGTTCGCGCTTTACACAGTATCTCAGTTATTTACTAATTTGCTCATTTTAAAGCCTGAAATATATAAATATCGAGATAGATACTATGTAATTTTAGCTATTTAAAAACTTTGATTAAAAGTTATTTCAAATTCACTGAGATATTTTACTGTTTTCATGGTAGTCTTAAAGTTCAAACACAGTTCAAATAACAAAAGTTCAAAAAACAAAGTTCAAATATGCGCAGTGGCACTTTAGAGTTGCTAAAGTGTCACTGCGCATATTCAGTACAATTTCTAATAGTGAAGTTATGTACTGCTGCTAGAACAGACCTTATATTAACATGTATCTACATAATGTATTAATATCCAATTCTCATCGCCATATATGTGCATGTGTGTATAAATTAGAATTGCAATCTGTTTTCCCCAGAGAGAATCATGTTCATGCCATGTCTTGTATTTCTATGTATAATAGGTAAGTACGTATGCCTGTATTTTTCTTCGCAATGAAAATTAAACTGTCTTTATTAAATTGTATTGTGTTGTCAACAGTGAAAACAACATAATTAGGTCTTGCGAGTAAAGTTATTACATGTATAATATTTTCTTGTTGCGGTATTGTTTTTTAGCCATAAATATGTGTACAAATTTGCTAGTTTCTATTGGGAAGTATCTACATCTCTTTGTTTGTAGTTGAAATAATTATACATATTCCACATGTATTATTATAATAGGAAATTGGGGAAGCAGTCAGTAAAGTCAATAAAGCCTTTCTGCCTACGTATCAGTTGACATTATCTTCATTCGTATTATACGAAGGAGTATAGATTTAACCTGAACTTTCTTAAAGAAACGGTCCAAATGGAACATTATTGGTTACTCGACCATTTTTCAAAAACTTTAAATTTTGCTTGCTGTTAGCCTTATATGTTGACAGTTCGAAATTATTTCCAAAAATACGTCCATTTTATATATCTCGACGCATGCTATTTTCACTACTTGTTAGAGTTAGCGGCAACTTCTTTATTTCAATTCTATTAAATCCTATAGGGTAAATTTTCAAAAACTATTATGTTAAGCACATTTTAAGGTACTATTTTGTCAAAGGCAGGTACTTTTGCCATTAAGATATTGCGACACCAAGTTCGATTAGCGTCTATTAGCGCAAGTAGTTTTAGCGTGTGTGGTGGCATTAGACTGTAGATAGCCAAGAACCACCCTCAGCACCCTTTACACATGGTATGAATTTTAGCCGCTTACCAAACCATTACTTTGTAACTTCGGGATTGTTAAAACTTCTTCCTGTTCTCTCTCTCTCTCCCTCTCTCGTACTTTTTTTAACAAAATATTTACAAAAAAAAATTCAACAGTAAACGATAGTAAGAAAATGGTAAAAAATAAAATGTTATAGGCAATAATGTAAAGTAAATGGTAATTACTATTAGAATGAATAGAAAATAATATCAAATAGAAAGATATTGAACAAATTTATAATAATTTATTTAATTTAATTTATGTATTTATAAGATATAATATAAAATGACATGAACTCAATAATGGTAATTACCATTAGTTTAATCAATAAAAATAATTTGATGAGAGAAGGACGGAATTCTATGTATATTCGGATATGCTTTTTTGTTAATTATTGAATTAAAGCAAAAATGTTATTTTGGGCTTATCAACATCGAGTCTAATTACTCTTCCCGTGATTCGAAAATTAAGTGTACTTGAATTTAAAAAAATACATTATGGACTTCGCTTGCGATTGACCATAAATTTATTAATATTTATTATTTATTAGTTATTTTTAGATTGTCATTCTTTGCGACGGTGTGATCGTTGTAATTTCTTCCTTTCGTTTAATAATAAATATTTTTAATGTTTATACTATTGTTTATACAGGGTGTATTGCTTGGACAAATTAAAACTGTGGTTTAAGGGTGTCAAATGGGATCAGAAAGTCCTAGATATGATGAATTTTCGGGACATTTTGAAAAAATGCGAAAAGAGCGAACTATTGAGAACCGCTGATAGTACTTACGGAGCGAGCGCCTATTAAAACAGATGTATCTTGCAGTGTCTCTTGCCCGTTGCACAATTGCAATAATTATTTGACGATTCGGTGTACGACGCTGGTGATACTTACGCTCTGCAGCACGTGCATTGCACCTACATTCTCCGTACGTTAGAATAATGTCAACAATTTCGTTATTTGTGTATTTGTGCTGACTCTGACCTGACACTGACCTGCACACTCCGAAATCTGTTGAGACACTTAACGTGCGTTATTTGCTTGTCGTAAAACAATAAACCATCTGGAAATTTATGGCAAAGGATCGCCTGCCCGGATGGCGTTCGGCATGTAGGTGTAAACAGTAGATAAGAAAATCAGTGGTTTCGGAACAATTTTTATCGATTTTTGTTTGAAAACCAAAACCGCAGCACCCTCTAATGTGTAAAGGCTTTTTTACTGTACAGTGTGTACTCAATACGTGGTTTGAAGGTGTCCAGTCAATTACCTAACACCCTGTATACATAGTAGATAAAGAGAGATAATACATAAATCATACTTCAACAATGGAGATTGCTTATATCTGATCTCAACAATATTCATTGCACGTAAACAATGTACATTATTGACACGCCAATCTCTGGTTCCAATTGCAGACTTCGCATTGCTCATGCCCAAGTGCCGAATTATCGGTTTCTTTATGGCGTCGGGTTGAGATAAGAGCGAATTTTTTTCTCTAAAATTGTAAGTCGTAAAGGAGGTTCACAATTTTGTCTTTACAATATAAGATTTCCGTCTCGTTTTGAAATACAAAAATGTTATGTTACGTTTCGTTTTTGCATTACCCACCAATTTCCTAATCTTTTGTTTCTATTTTGGCTTCAGTGATCGCTCTGTCGACTCACAAACTCTTAAATTGATTTTATTTCGTTTGTAAGTTGTTTCTAGTCGATTTCCATGACAATTGGGGACACTGAAGATTTTTTTAGAATCCATAGCGGAAGCTGCGTGTCTTCCATTTTCGGCTTGCTCGAGTTCGGCGTAGTTCATCTTGTTCTAATTTATATTAGACGATAATCGAACTCGGTGTCGTAATAGCTTAAGAGGCATTTTACAAAGCGCTAATTTTTAAAAAAGTTTTTCTGAGTAACCGTTGTAAATTATAAGCTCAAATTTTCAGTACTCATTCATGAGACAATTTTCTAAATCTCACGTAGACGTTTTTATAAAAAAAAATTATTTTGCAAAAATCTAATCGATATCTCAAAAACTATACAAAATTTTGAGAAAAACGAACACGTGAGACCTAGATGCAGCATATTAAAAAAAAAATCAGTTCTGTGAATTTAATAATAGCTGAGAAAAACAGCTTCAAAATTTTCGGAAAATATCGTTGTTGTAAAACAACGCCTCTAACGAAGAGTTGTCTAAACTACAAATTTTGTAGCTAATGTGCCCCGAATACGAAATTTGTAGTTTAGACAGCTCTCCGTTAGAGGCGCTGTATTACAACGACGATATTTCTCAAAAATTTTGAAGCCGTTTTTCTCAGCTATTATTATATTCACAGAACTGATTTTTTTTTAAGTATGCTGTAGAACATTATATCTAGGTGTCACGTTATCGTTTTTCTCAAAATTAGAGATGTGTTCGACCGAGGCTAGAAAACGCACCGTGCTCCTGCTGATGTCACAAGCATACGAGTGTTCGCGAACAAAGCCCGATATACTCTTAACGTCCAATTGATTGAGAATTTTAAGAACTTACATATGACTTTTTCCTTTTAACTTTCGTGAAACAGTTTTTCCTCTCGCAGTCGGTCACGTTGCATTCTTAACTCAGATTGATGAGATCGCCATATAAAAAATGCCATTTACTTACAATATATTGTAGCTAATTTTTCACATACAGCACATCAGCTTTTAAATACATGTTTCACATTAAAATGTCTGAGGCCTGGTTTATCTATCACAAGTTAACTTTAAGTTAAAGTTAACCTTCAATTAATTGCCGTAACAACAATTGTCTTCGTAGTAGTGACTATGGGAACAAACTCATAACAAACTGAAAGTTAGAGTTAACTTGTGATTGAAACCGGGCCAATGGTGCTTTGTCCCCCAATGCACAAGTGCAAGTAAAAAAATACCTAACAATACACACCGACTAGAAGAAAGTTCCGCTGTCAAGTTTTGACAAGCGTTGATTGTGTACATACGAAATCAAAAGCGCGCCTAACCACCCATCCACCCATAATTTGTGACGTTGTGCGTTTTACGATTCAAATATAATTTAGAACTTTGAGCGCTGAATTTGAAAAAACGCGTTTCAAAAAATTATTTCACCCAAATGAGTTTTAAATGCTTTTGTACAATTTTTACATAAAAATACACATATTGCGATGTTTTTGCAAGTTAAATGTAATTATATGTAGTAAAATAATACTTCCCAACTTTCTCTCGATATATATAATTTTGACGACTAGTTTCGGTTAATAAACCATCATCAGGTCTACAACAATTGGATAAGAGAAATATTAACAATAAATCTTATACGTAATGAAATTTATACATTTGTAAATTGCAAAAAAAATGTTTGCAATTTATTTATATATTTTTGCAACAATAAATCTTATACGTAATGAAATTTATACATTTGTAAGTATATTTGTAAATATAAATTTGTAAATTTGTAAATTGCAATTTACAAATGTATAAATTTCATTACGTATAAGATTTATTGTTATTATTTCTCTTATCCAATTGTTGTAGACCTGATGATGGTTTATTAACCGAAACCGGTCGTCAAAATTATACCTATGATTATACAGCATGATTCAAAAGGGTCGCACCATCGCTTTGGTGTAAATACAGACCATTAACAGGAGCACAAATATGTTTTTAGAATTTTTTTGCCATGAATAGTTTTTAATGGACATTAAAGTAGCAACATCTTTCGATTGCTTATTGACCTAATATTGCAATAGGATTGACAAATTGAAGCCAGTTCGCCACATAATAAGTCATCCCAATGCAAGGCGGCCATGTGCTGACAAAGCATATGAGAATTTTGAAAATTTTTGTGCAAATCGGTTTTGATTGCAGCGGATTCCCCGAGCAGGCTCTGTACAGCTGTTTCAGGTCTAGTTGGGCCTTCATCAAACAGGCTTCAATTTGTCAATCCTACTGCAATATCAGGTCAATAAGCGATCGAAAGATGTCGCTACTTTAATGTCCATTACTTTCACATCGCATTGGCGAATAACCATAGGACATATCGGTTTGAGTGGAGTTCTCGGGCTACGGTTCTGCTGACGAAGGCCCAACTAGGCCTGAAACAGCTGTACAGAGCCTGCTCGGGGAATCCGCTGCAATCAAAACCGATTTGCACAAAAATTTTCAATAGTTTTTAAGATATGAATGTTTAAAAATAACGCAAATAGGCAACGCTGCACCTTGTAGGTGCACATATAAATTTGAAATTATAGATCATAGGTACCCTTTTTTTGTTGACAACTGCATATGCGCTGGTTTGTCAAAACCTTTGGAAATAAAATTTGACATAATAATAAATGTCAATTCTTAACTGTGGTTCTTAATATCCTACTTTCTTCAGCTATTCTAAAGTTCTTAAGTAAAAAAAATAATGAAAGAGTTGGTTGAGGCGTGCTTTCAAAAAGAAAAAACACGGTAAACTTAGAATTTAGAAAAATCAGAAATTAAAAGAAACAAACATGCAGACTGCAAGAGCAAGGACAATAAGGTTCACTTCAAAATGTAACGTTTTAATAAATTATTTAAATATTATGTAAAACTAACTGAAGATCAAACAAAAACAATCTAAATTCTAAATTAAATAGCTACAATAAATGTTGGAAATTTTGACCATTTGCCTCAATACATTTTTCTAACCTTCTTCTGATGCTCTCTTGAATATTTCTTAACATTTGAGGCGTTATTGTATGTGAAGCATCTAGAATTCTCTGACGAAGTTCTTACTCAGTGTTGGGGACAGTGCGTTAAACAATCTGTTTAATATGTCCCCATAAAAAAAATCTAGCGGAGTAGTATCACAAGACTGCGGAGGCCAAGCGATATTACCTCCGCGTCCGATCCACCTTCCTGGATAGTTTACATTTAACCACTCCTTACAGGTCTAGCAAAATGCGCAGGTGCACCGTCTAATTGCAACCATATTGGGTTGACTAAAACCGCCAAGGGAATATTTTCTAGCAGTTCTTGAAAATCGCCTCTCAAGAAATTCAAAAAATTATGCCCATTGAGGCGATTTGGTAAATCAATGTGTCGAATGTGTCGTTGATAATGCTCGTCGATGTATTACATGAGGGTTTTCTATTGCTCAATAATGATGATTGTGCATGTTAAACACACCGTCACGAGTGAAGGTACATTCATCCGTCCACAAAATCAGATTTTTAAAATTTGGATTCAAATTGATTTGATCCAGCATCCAATGGCAAAAGTTAATACGAAGAGGAAAATTAGCTTCACACAGAGCTTGCACTTTTGTATAGTGGAAAGAATGGTAACCTTCTGTTTTTAATACACGCTGAACAACATTGTAATTTACGTTTATATTTTGTCCAATATCTCGAATGCTGACGTTAGGATTGTCTTCAACGACTTGCTTCGTCGACTTGGGGAGTTCTGGCAGAGCGTGGCCTACTTATCACTTCATGGATTACATCCAATCGACCTGTTTCCCTCACACGCTGATCAAGCCGTTGAAAAACATTTTTGTCTGGATGTCTCCGTTCACCGTATCATTCAGCATAAGCTGCTGCAGCGCGTCGAAAGTTTCCTCCACTCTCTCCCAGGAGAAGATACATATCACAATATTCATTTAAAGTAAACATTTTGAATTTGAATAATTTCTTCAAATCGATCAAAAAATTTGAAATCAAAATGTGAATATCATTGATAAATTTTATTTGTCAGGTCACACCAGGTAACCATAGTAAAACCGAATTTTCGGTGCACTGTTGCCGGCTTTACTTCTAAAATAATGTTAACATTTCCAAAGACTCTTCCTGCTTTATTACTTAATAAATATTATGTTTTATTAGCAAGGATAATTTTACAGGCGTTTATCTACACCTTTCATTAATAAAAACATAAAGTTATATTATCTAATTACTATAAAATCAACATCAGTTTCGTAACTTTGAAAGCCTATATCTTCGTAAAAAAATCATCTAGAAAATGTTTATTTACACTTTTGAGAACAAATAAGTGGGTCTAAAAACCACCTAAGTGATGGTGCGGTACTTTTGAATCACGGTGTATATCGAGAGAAGTGTTATTTTACTACATATCATCATATTACCCAATTTTTGAAGATGACACATTAAGGGTGGGTTTACAGAAAGCAAATCAAATATTTAATTTCGAATTAAACTAATCAGGATTAAGTTGCCATAAAAGTTACATTGCGAACTGTCAAATTAACAACGTCATTAAAATTTGATTGCAATTAAATTTTCTGTAAACTGGAACTAAATTTAATTGTTTATAAATTGTTTGTAAATGAAAATTAATTAACTCAAATGACAAAGTCACGCATAAAAATGTTAACATGAAAAATCTTGTCATAATAAATTGTTTATAAATTGGTATCTCAGGTAGCCAATTGTATTACTAACAAATTAGTTTAACTGGGTTCTATCGAGTGTTTGTTCTTAAAATGAATTTGAAATGTTTGCAAATTTTGTCACGCTACGTGAAATGTTTGGAGGTAAGTAAAAGTGAATTTTTAAAGTTCACACAAAATTATTTATTGAAAGTATTTCAATAATAATAACATTTTAATACACATTATAGAGTTGCTACAAATGCTACAAATGCTACAAATGCACATTAATTTATGTTGGCATCACGAATTAAGCTGACACTTGTTTTCTTTGTTTGGAAGACAGACATGGAAAAATTTTACGTTTTTAATCAAAAATGCACTCATAGCCTCCTTTAAGCAAGAGAAAAAACTATGTTTGAATTTAATTCTTACATACGGTAAGTTTTTGATTTGAATGGCAATCATTAATTAAATTTATTTATGAGAATTGTATCATTCACGGTAGATGGGAGAATTTAACCTCTTCGTCCAAGTGAATGATAAAATTTGTATTGCTGTTTATTGAAATTCGTCAAGTCAAGTACATCTGATTTGTCCTAGCGATGTAGCCAAAATCTAAAATTCTTAAGGTCCTATCCTTGCTCCTCAGCACGCGTCTAAAATACGCTTCAGAAGAATTCATTTTAAGTATATTAAGAAACATAAAATAATTCGAAATTCATACTACGTATAGTTCATAGAGTACCCTACACGGGAGCGTATTTAAAAATTTCAAAATTATTATTCGAAACTGAAAAATTTATTGTGAAAAATACGGATTTCGAATGAAGCACAGCAAGATTAATTTTATTTTTTTCCGAATAAAGATGACTTTTCTATTTAAAAATTAATTCGCTCCCGTCTTGTATGATTCTTTTACAATAGATCTGTATTGTGTATGAAGGAAATAGTTTAACATATTTTAAATAAAATGTAAATATTATTCTCTAGTACTGTTTTGGACACATATGATTCTAAAACCTGAATACAGATGTCTCTTCAATCGGTAAACCAGCACGTCCGTAAGAAGCGCACCTGATTGGTTGTTTCAAATGAAGCCACTCCTCCTTAAGGAAGAGTTTAATATTTTCGATGCATTATAAAAGTTACAATTGATAATATGAAAATGGCGAAAGGAAATAGAGACAAAAGTCGTTATCCTAATCTATGGAAAATACGAAAAAGACTCGTAAAAGCGCGAATGCGAAAAAGACATAGGAAGAAAAATTCAAAGGAAAATATGCAGCAAGTGAAAGTTCTATAAAGCACACGAATACAAATTCAGCAGCATTTAGGTAAGTATTATTGTAAATTAAAAATACCGGATGTCTAAATTTTGTAAGACTTTCCTGATAATATCTGAAAGTATAGTTTGTTAAATGGATCTTTTTACGCACGTCATTGTTTTTTCCGTATAAAACACATCATTACTTTATTTTTTGGACACCGCTTGGAATGCTTGTTGAAAAGGTAAATATGCAGTCACATGGAATATACAAGGTGATTCCAAAATGGCGAATAAGCTCTCCAGTACGCTATTCTAGACACTAAGAGTCGAGATATAATCCATCTCCTATTACAGTTATTCGACGAATAATTTGATTTTTCTGAATTGTTTCCATGGTAGTTATTCGTCTAATAACTATTAGCCAATTTATTAAAAGGTGGATATCTCCGCCCTTAATAGAGTACCAGAAAAATGTTAAGAAATTCCAAATTCAAAATTTAAGAAGTCAAATTTTTATTTTAACTTCTTAGAATTCACAATAAAGTGATAAACGTAAAGTTTATTGCATTTATTGTTTGTTCCATATAAAATTGAAGAAGAAATTTCTTAAATTATAAACTTAAATAAAAATTAACATTTTAAAAAATTACGTCGTTACAAGATTTTTCAAAATGGATTATTATTCAGCATTAAAAAATGCAACTCTGCCCAAGCTTAACCGATTTCGTATCTCTTACCGTTTTCTAGATCCCAATGGTGAGCATCGAATTTGTAACAACCTGTATAATACAATATATGTATATTTATATTTTTTACTAACTGATTTTACGCTCAAGATTTTGTTGGTCTAGGTATTGGTATTTGCATCAATATGGTGTGGATACAAACACCAATACCAGATATTTTGTGTTGATTTGAAATATAAAACTTCCTTTTCCATACTTTCCCATAAAAAGTGAAGCAATAATTTTAAAAATTTTCTGCCACTTTCTGCCTTTGTGACACAATATACTATTTTCGCCTAGCATATGCGAAAGTAACTCATATTAACCCTAAAAATGCGACGGAAAGTAATGTGTATCTGCCCTAGGGCTGCTAAACTCATAACAACACGATTTATAGTTCGTAACCTAGCGACACATTGACTTTCACTTGCGCGCTATGACATTTCACAGAATTTTTCATTAAACGTCACTTTTAAACAAAGTTTGAATTTGATTTAGGGCTAGGCGAAAAACAGTTGTGTGTCACACATGTCACACATGCAGAAACGCATTAGCAGCCCTTAGCTATGAGCTGCCCTCGCGTCGCTTCGCTCGCTCGTGCAGTTCATAGCCGCTCACTTTCTGCCCTTGTGACACAATATACTATTTCGTAAAACTTGAATGTTATTTCATTATAACTGCATTACTTCCGTAGTTGTTATGCTATCCACAACGACGGTGGCCGTTATAAGTTAACAGCCACGGCCGTTATTACTATTTGCTCTGTATCTCACACGTTGCTGTAGTTACAACTAAATCACACTCATAATTTGCTATAGTTACAACTAAATCACACTCATAATTCTGCCTACTTATCGAAGTTTATAGAACTTATCCTCATTCGTTATCTCTCATTCGATATCAAGCACATCGGCCTAATACCGTTATATACTATAACAACTAACACATACGATAAGTCTATTTTAAGTAGAAAATATAATTACGAGATAATATAAAGTGCAGTAATGAAATAAAGTATAAGGATCACATTAAACTGTAGGGGCCTAATGTAGACGCACCTCAAAACGCAAAAAATAATTCCTTTCGTCATTTTATTCAACTGAAACGTTTTGCTGGAAGCTGCAAGTCACAATTGATTTATTTCCGAGTGTCTACGAAATAAAAGAAGGGAGAGCTCGCATGTTAGGACCGGTCCTCAAGTCGAAAACAAATTTAGGAGTAATTCGCAATAAAGCCTAAAACAATTGAACTAAAGCCTACTTTAATTTGAGCATTCGAGGAATTTCGAGGCAGACAGGCAGCGAAATGTTTACGACGAACGAAAGGAAGCGGTTTAAAGTGAATTAATTATGGTGTTGCCGTTTTCGTGTCTGTTGTTCGAGTCATGCCTTGCCGATACCTGAAAATAACCGAGGCCTAAAAACGACCCGCTTCCGTATCTTCTACAACATTTCACTGCTCTTTTTTTAAAATTCGCTTGTTCCAAAGTAATGATTCGTGAGATCAGAAACATACGGTAATCATTTTTTTATATGCACAAATATAAAGCGCTCTTATTTCTTATGGTGCTTTACACTTCAAGAATTTTAATGTTTAAAAACTACCCTAGACGCCGTTTATTTTTTAGCTGAATGTGCTAGATCGTTTTCTAGAACTGCTTCTTCGATTGGATTTTAGTAGTATGCAAATTTTCCTGATTGTATTATTGCGTCATCTTACCACTACTCACCGAAGGGTCGTACTGCTTATTTCTCTAATCCCTAGTGTCCAACCCTTTCGATTTCCACTCTCAATCAGCATCTCAACACTCCCCGCGCGTTTAATCAAAACGAACAACCTAGCAGCTTTGCATTTAGATATTGATTTTAATTACACTACACTTGCTTGCTGTTGTATTAAACGAATTTCAATCGTGTATTACTCATACAGGATGGAGGTGGAAATTACTGGGGTTTGAAATTTCATTTCGACCTTACTCAGATAATACAATTTTCTTTGTAAGTACTTTGAATACGTATACATAAAAGCTGACTTTATAAATTTGATTATGATTCACATTTATTAATTATTTAATTAATTTGTTATAACATTTACAATAAAAGTTTAATGTGAATTTGTGTAAGTGTTCACAGGGTATTCGCATCTTGTGTTTACCTCATACATTAATACGAAATTAAGTTACTCTGAATGCGCATTGAAGCGGGATACACACTGAAGCGAGACACACACTGAGGCGGTTGCGGTAGCGTTTGCGATGACGGTGGCGGTCACAAACGTTCACATGCGAGCGATCACAGTAAAATTACGTAAATTCATTGGCAGATCTATCTTGTCACATGTATATGTTTTCATCGCCACCGCTATTGCAACCGCCTCAGTGTGTGTCCCGCTTTAGGCGGTTCCGATAGTGGTGGCGATGAAAACCATTCATATACATGCGACAAGATAGATCTGCCAAAGAATTTACGTAACTTTACTGTGATCGCTCGCATGTGAACGTTTGTGACTGCCACCGTCATCGCTAACGCTACCGCAACCGCCTGAGTGTGTGTCGCTTAAAGCGAGAACGCTAACTAACAAATAAGTCACGTTAGGTTATAAGCAAAACACTACAACTGTTTGATAACTGTCATCCGTTAAACGTCAATTGATTTTTTCTTCTTTCAACAAAAAAAAATCAAAACCAACTTGATGACCTTTTCAATTAAACACTCATTATTTGAAAGAGTCAAGAAATGCTGATCTTAATTCACATTGTCCATTTACAAAATGAATTTGTAATTATCATTAATGATAGTTGTCCATCTGTCCAGTTGTAATACACACTGGAATTGCGATGGCTAAATCTTTTTGTAACTATTTCTACTATATTGCAATATGCTCCGACTGGATCTTGGATACTCGACTTTATAACTATAATATTCCATACAACATCTTTTATTTACCTAAGACGGTTGCCACTGACTAGCGCAGTAACACATCTTGAACAATGTTTATGTAATTATAATTAGTATAATAATTTAGTTATCGCTCAGCAAAAAAACATTATTTTGTTGGAGAAGTTACAATTTTTTGAATTCGATAATTTCCAGATGTCAGAAAATAGCACGTGTTACGCTTTTCGATCAATCAATGAAACAGGAATAATAGTTTTCAATATTTATTGTTTTTGGTATTATTATTTGTTTGATTGTTAGTAAACTTTGCGATCTGAAAGTTATTTTCACAATGAAATTTTCACGGCCTTCTCTGTTAAATTAAAAAAAATATATAACAAGTGATCAATTAAATTTCAGTTGTAGCTATCCATGAAAACTTTAGTCATGTCTTTGATCAATCCACATAAACAATATTATTTTGGAACTATAACCTTGTATATTGGTCTTCGATAAGGGTTTTTACAAAAATGGGGCAGAGTATGAAACTCTGGAACTGGTACGGGCGTATTTTGATAAGCGGCTCATTAGCGCAAAAATACAAATCCCTCCACATTCTTGTGCCTCAACGGCTTTAGACTTCGCTGCGCTGTGTCTGAAAAGTAATATATTTAGAACACCGGTAAGCACAATTAAAGAACTTATACAGTAAGAAATTAGTTTTTACATTAAATCCTATGCTATGTAGCTCCAATTATTTTAGTGTAAACTATTCACACTGCAAAATTGGTAAATTGTAGTATTCAAGTTACACGAGAACGTTTGCAAATTGAGTACTAACTTCAATAGAAATTTATAAACTACGTAATAAATATCCTGGTAAAAACACATCACTGGATTAAACCTGCAATCGAAATTCATGGGATAAATAATAAATTTTGTCTTCAATACATATACTGTATGCAAAGTAAAACACCAATCGAAATTTATAAAGGAAATAATATACTCGTAGTTAGTCTACAAAGTTATTAGCAAAGTTCGGATTGTCCGTCTGTTCCCGGAGTAACCACCGACAAAATTGTATGTATTGGAGGTAATCTGCGGGCATCAGAGCTTGCACCCTTTGAAAATGGAACGGGTAATTGTTCCTCACGATTAATTTGCCAAACAACAAACTGCACAACTGACACAAAGGATCTGCTATTTGACAAAGGGCGATCTCGGTAACGCTGAACATACCAACGTCTTGCAGCCAACGCATTTTGGCCACATTCGCCGTAAATTAAAATCATGTCTACAATAACACTCTTGGAAAATTCGGCCATGTTTTAACACTGTTATCTACGACGACTGACGTGCACGTGAGAACTGAGTAACTGACCCACTTTAACAGCCGATGCTGACACACCAGCATACTTCTCCGATTACGTAATTACGTAATAAAAATAAACCAGGGACTTTCAAACTGTTTCATCGTTCGCCGAAGACATTTATTATCTCTACTACTTATTAATCAATTGTTATACAAAAGCTTAAGCATTCTAGCGCCTTTAATGTCAACTTTCACTGGTTTCATTTTTGCATGAAGTTAAAAAACAGCCTGTATGCTTTAATAACGTACATATTTATCTAATTATATGAGATTCTTTAGGTTCAGGGCGTAACCTTTTTCTTTTGTGTTAAATTAATATAAGTCTATGAACACTTTTGGGTCCTTTGCACGTTCGTAGATAATTACTTACGCTTATAAATAAATCAAAATAGGGTCTTATGATGGCCATTTGTTTAATTACGGATATCACAAAACAGTTAGAAGACATAATTATTGTTATTGTTTTTTTAAGCAAGTTCTAAAATTGTTTATTTACAAAATGAAATCAATAATCTGTTCAAATTCTTATTCACCTTACTGTCACTTCACCTTATATAATTTAAATTAATTCGCCATCAGTGCACGTTAATATTTCATGTCGTAAACTCCGATACGTTCAAGCTCGAATGTTTTACTAAACTCTTCCCAATTTAACGTTGCTCGTATTTATAAGCTGTCTTTAAAAAAAAAGTGAAACGCGTCATACAACGATGAATGTGGTAAAACATTTTTTGGTGAAAACGTCAATTTAACTCTAGTATAAAAAATAACTTTGTAATCCTTTGTCTCACACGTTCGTGCTTAGTCTTAAATGAATCCCCATGTAATTCTGATTTTACGCCCTTACACCAAATGTTCACTCTAAATACTTTACTAGACACACTATTAAGGAGTAGTGCGCATTTTCAGTGTCCTTTTTAAAGAATTTGTAATACAATTTTCATCGGACAAGAACCTGCTTTAATATCATTTTTAAGTAGAAAATGACGCACAATTCAAACTTTAAATTATAGATTAATGAAGATCACGCTTTCAATTTTCAAAGTCTACTATAATCTGAAATTTAGTTGAACACGCACTATATATCCGTTATAAATTAACTTTGGTCTACGACGTTGAGCTTGTTCTTGTTAATATCAAACCACAATTTATAAAACTTAGATCGATTCAGGACATGAACTTGTTTAGCCTTCATGAACAAATGTTGCAAAAACCGTCAGGCTCGTTTCAAACACAGCCGCAGGAGATGAATTAACGGCGATAAACATTTTCCCGTCGCGTTAAAATATAAGCCCCGGGTTTAAAGTGGGACGAAATTTTGGAAGCAGGCAACATTAGCTGACAGTTATTACTTCCGCAAATATAAAGTACACTCGATTAATTATCCCCGTTTCATCGTCAAACTCGGCGCAAAAACAATAAGGTACAAACATTCTGCAAATGTTTACCGTTGTAAGTTTGTTCCTATGTGGCCGCGATAATTAATTTTAAGCGTGCATCCATACTGTTTCTTTTCGAAATAGCGAACGATGTAATTTTATGAGTTTTCTGTCGTAGGTAGTGCTTCAATACTTAAGTAACTGCAAAGTTTGAGATATTTTTGGCGGACACTGCTGAAACATGTCTATTTTTGTACTTTCGCACACTGGTTGTCACCAAAATCGATTGGCGTTTACAATGGGTATCGTGACACGAATTGTATCAAATTGTTCATTGTTGTCTGATGGAAAAAAATGAAACGCCAGCGAATTTCGATTGCCCTCAAAGCTTACCACCTGCTTTGATAAGATCTCACATGTTTGCTGTGTACACAAAGCTGTTTTAATTATTGCGTAATTGCATTAGACTAATTGAATAATTACCAATTGAAGAACAGAGATAGATAGATTGGGCGAGACCGATTACACAAACAGATATTATCAGTTACTGACTGATATTCATTGCCCAGAAGTAATTTTATTTATAGTATCCACATACAGTCAATTAATTCGAAATTAGTACCTAGTAGGTTTTTAAATTAAATAAAGAGTCAATATTAAACAATAAAACGTACCAAATAATATGCATATAATAAATAGAAGATCTAAGTTATTTTTGATTAATGTTGCCGTCCCAGCTACACTCTCAAGTGAAACTTTGGCTGCAATCGATTCGGATTAAATTCTGTTCACCGAAGTGAGTAATTAACAGCGAATTGCTGGCAATCACTTTTAATTTATGGTCATTCAAATTTGAAACTTAAAATTTGTTAAACCGCTTTTATGTGATTAGTGACTACTAAGCCAAAGGCATACAAGATAACAGATCAGTAGAATATCCATAGAAATTTTAGGAATTGTGATTTAAAGTTGAACTTAAAAGTACTAGATTTAATGTAGACACCTAATATTTGAAATGTATTAAAAGGAGCAGTTCATATACTTGGTTTGACAAACAGTATAAATAAGAAATGACTTGTTCCTGGCTTGCTTTAACTAATTCCATATAATGTCCCAACGGTTTTAATAAAAACAAAAGCAGCTATATCCGACATTATGATGGATTTTTCCAAGAGATTGTGTAACAAATGTAGCTTTATATCTTGAGAGCTATTTGCAGTTTCAATCCATGATTCAACTTCATATACATCCTGTAAATATACAAATGTATTGTGCTTGAATCTTTTTGAGAAATCCTATTCAGAAGAGAACGTAATATTTATTTTGTTAAATTTAGGCTATTGCTGTTAGTTACTGAAAATTATTGTTAGTTTAATGGCTAATATTCTGGAACATTAATCCTATAATTCTGGGAGGAGGTTTCTTAACGTTAAAACTGAATTTGGTGTAGTTCTTATTCGTGATATAATATGAAAAAGAAAACAAATTTGTATCCACTAAAAAACTATATTTAAAGTACCATTGCGAGATAAATATTTGGTACGGCAGGTTTTCCCTATTTAAATAGGACTTCCAGGTTTATGCGATTTCGTACTAATAATATAAAGTTATTATAAAATTTAAAATTGTTACTGTCAAAAATCAGTGTAAGTTATTAATATGCGTTACAAGAGTCTTTCGGAGGATGAAAAACTAACCGCCATTGCTAATTCTAGAATTTAAGAGCATTTCAATATGCCAAAATTTTTAAAATTCAGCCTACTTTACAAAACAACCGTACCAATTATTTATCTCGCAATAGTACCTACCTACTTACCGTATCAGCCTCAGCAAAATATTTTAAATAAAAAATGTATAATAAATTTAAATATTCAGCTGTTGTCTTATCTGTGATATAGATGAGTGAAAATTCTTCGAATTTCGTATTTGGTAAAACCGAATTGTCACAACTTGAATAACCTAGTAACGAGCGTCTAAATAAAAACCTGGTCAAGTGGGTTGTGATCGAGAATTTATCCATTGCATTTACATAGCAGAATTACTAAATGTAGCCTACTTGACCAGGTTTTTATTTAGACACGAGTTACTTTAGATCAATGCACTATTTAAGAACTAATGAGCGGATGAAATGTAATTGACCAATTACTGTTAAATATAGAGGCAGAGCAAGAGGCCTTCATACGTTGGTGGAATTTTGATGCTTTGCACATAAAGGTCCGTTTTCACGCTCAAGCAATTTGCGCAAATGTGCTTGTGCACACAAGGAAGTCGTTGCATGAAAACGTACCTATTTTTTTTCTTGCACAAGCTAAAAAGGTTGGCAAACTACATGCATGCAAACTACATTACAGTAGCATAGTATAAGTAATACCCCGTAGCGTCACTTAAACGTCAGTGTCAAAAGAAAGCGGCCATACTGTTTGATACCCTTATGGAAATGTAATGTAATTTGCAAGTCAGTAGGTATCAAACAAAATGGCAAAAGTTATACTCGAGTGACGCTACTGTGTGATTCTTATGCTGTGATGTGGCACTTATATCAAGGACGTTTAACATTATTTGTAAATGATGGCTCGATCCCTATGCTGCAATGTGGGACCAGTCTCCCCCACTCTGTGACGTCATTTACGGACCTGATGCGATTATTCATATGAATTGCATGTTAAATACATGAAAAATATTTAATTTTAACATCAGAATTGTGAATTTTATGTGCAATCTAATGCATTATAATACTTAGGACGTTAAATAGTATAAATATCAAGTCAAAGGTGTGCATTTCTTTAATAAAATTTCAACAAAGGCAAAAGGAGAAAACATTATACATTACTACGAAAATAATTTCAAAATACGTGTGTTAACCTTACCTGGAAATTTTTAGATGTTATTTCGTACATATTTAAAACAATATGTATGTCAATTATATTATATTAACGGGCAAAAATTAAATTTACTATTATGCGAACTCGTACTTAAAAAATTTAAATTCGGTAACAAATGCGTAGTATGTTTTAAATAAATGCGATTTCAAAAGTCATAATCAAACGCAAAAAATCTTTTGAAATACTTAATTACTTAATTAGATTATACAGTGACCGCCAAAAAGTCGACATCAAACGGAAAAAACTTATTTTTGATCTGTCCGAGTGACTTTTATCTGTTTAGAAAATAAAATTTTTCGAAATAGCCAAAATACTAAAATTGCTAGTTTTCGGAAATTAATCAAGATTTCAACGAGATTTTTTTTATCCTATGTTAGTCTCATTTTACTGAACAATCTTTGGGACAGAAAATAAGGTTTTTTTCTTTAATTTTTGAGATTTTTTAAAAACTTCACATACCAAAACTTAATTTCAAAATTCAACATTTTTTGGGTGAAAACTTCAAAGATTTATAATTGAAAAAGGTAATAGATTAGTTAGATTAATTATTTCTTCAGAAATTTCATTATTTACCAAAAAGTAATATTTTTGCATAATTTTTACGTTTTTGATGCAAGGTGCGTTTCAGGAAGGAAATGCTTAATTTAGGAGATTACACTTACAAAACTAAATGTGACTAGTTAACATCTTCCATCCTGGCTTCAGCAGTTATCGTATGGTGGGCTTATAAAGCCAACAAATTTTTGGCTTTGCAAAATGAAAGAGTTGAACAGATATTTTGAAAATTTTCATGGCAATGACTTCCGCAACGGTCCCAATATAGTCAGTCAGCAAGGGTGCATTAAGGGTACAATAAGGTGCATCAAAAAAAATTTTTAAATTTTCACTGGGGGGCTAGCTGATTTTCTATTATTTTTTTTTCTCAGCTATTTGAGCGGTGCAAAAGTTAAAAAAGGTGGTGCATAGGTTGCATTAGGGGTGCAATAAGATGCACTAAAGAAACTTCGAAAATTTTCACTCTCCCAGAGAAAATTTGCTTGCAGTTTCTCTCATAAAAGGGTGCCAAAATTTATTTTGGTGGTGCATAAGGGTGCATTAAGGGTGCAATCATTTGGTGTAAGAAAACTTTGAAAAACGTTACGGGGGGGGGCAAGTTAACTGATCCCAAAAAATACCTATTGCTATTTGAAAAACAAAAATTAAATGCATTTCCGTGTAAACTGGAAGAGAAAAAAAAATTGAAAATGCTATTGAATGATCGGGTGTGCTGAATTCACCTTCTGAGTGAATGTTTAACAGGTTTGGGGATGATAAAAATAAAACACGTGTGACCCCGTCTGCTGCATTACATACACTGCTTTTATTCGCTACTGTCGCACTAGATGGCGCATGCATGCATTTTTCTTAATATACAGAACGATCGTACATAATGCCGCCGGCCTTGAATACCGGAGGTTTTCAAAATGAAAAATTAAATAAATAATACAAGACAATAAAACACAATTTAGTATGTTTCTCTTTCTTCCAATGGTAGTTCGCAGACCTTGGTAACTGCCCGTTTGATCAGACCGTTCTTACAACGCAGAGTGACGACTCGAACGACTCCGTCGTTTCCGGAGTGGACATCATGCACTCGTCCTAAGTTCCAGTAACATGGTGGACAATTATCGTTGCGAATCAAGACCAATGATCCAACCTTGATAGATTTGGTGGCTTGTCGCCATTTCTGACGTTGTTGTAAAGTTGTAACGTATTCCACGGACCATCGTTTCCAAAATGCTTGAGTTAAACGTTGTAGATATTGAAAGCGGTCTAGTCTGGTTACAGCAATGTCTTTAACGTCCGGATCTGCTATTATCGCTACTGGTCTTCCAATTAGAAAATGTCCAGGCGTTAACGGTTGCAAGTCTTCAGGATCGGTAGACAGAGGGGATAGAGGACGTGAGTTTAATATTGCCTCAATTTGCGTGAGCACAGTCATCAAATCCTCAAAAATAAGAGATGTTTCAAATAAAATTTTTTTAAGATGAAATTTTACGCTTTTAACTCCCGCCTCCCAAATTCCGCCCATATGTGGCGAATTTGCTGGAATAAAGTTCCATTTAATGCCAATGGCATGAGCTGTTTGACCAATCTCAACATAGTTATTTCGGAACAATTGGTATAAATTATGTAATTCATTATTTGCGCCTTGAAAATTTGTACCGTTATCGCTAAAGATATTGGAGGGTTTTCCCCTTCTAGATACAAAACGTCTCAATGCAGCTATCAGAGCTGAAGTACTCAAATCGCTTACTGCTTCTAAGTGAATTGCACGGGTCGAAAAACACACAAAAACTGCAATATATGCCTTAATAGATTTACTGCCGCGCCCTCGTTTGTCACGAATTGTTATGGGTCCAGCAAAATCCAGTCCCGCATTATGAAATGGGTACATGATGCTAAAGCGTTCCTTCGGGAGATTTCCCATAAGAGGAAAATTAGTTTTGGGGTTGAATCTAAAGCATCGAATACAATTTCGTACTATCTTTTTAGCTAGATTTTTCCCTGACAAAGGCCAGTATGTTTGTCTGATATTACCAAGCAAAGTATTTGCACCAGCATGTAGTAAGACACGGTGGTAGTATTCAAAAATTAACTTTGTAATGTAAGCCTGATGTGGAAGTAAAATTGGATGTTTTTTATCAAAAGGAAATTCTGAATTTTTTAATCTACCTCCAACCCTTAAGAGCCCCGAATCATCCAAAAACGGGTTGAGACTTACAAGCTGACCCTTTGTAATAGGTTTATTTTTTGACAATATTAAAATTTCTAAGGAAAAATATTGTAATTGAGACAATTTAATAATTTGAATTAATGCTTCGTTGCATTCACTTATGCTGAGTAATTCCGTAATTCGGTTGTCTCTACTTAGAAAACAATTTCTTTTGAATCTCGATATGTAATCCATAGTGTGTACTAATTTAGTTAACGTAGAAAACCTTTCAAACCACTTTGTATCTAAATTTCCATTTTCGGTTACTACCAGAGCGATTTTTGATTTTTTCTCATCGGGTAAATTTCCAGTCTTAATCCTTTGAACTTTAAATTTATCTTCAGGCCATAGATGCCTATCTAACTTTAAAAAATAAGGTCCTGACCACCAAAGGGTATCTTTTGCTAGTTTCGTAGATGATCTTCCTCTAGAAAGGACGTCGGCTGGATTGAGATTCGTTTGAATGTAATGCCAATTATTAACATTAGAGAATTCTTGTATGAAAGAAACTCGGTTTGCAACAAACGTAACCCATCTATTCGGTTGAGATTGTAACCAACTAAGGACAATCGAAGAGTCAGTCCAATAATAAACTTTAAATATTTTTAGAGTTAGAATTTTGATGAATTTTTCGGTTAATTGAACAGCTAAAACTGCGGCAAGTAATTCTAATCTTGGAAGAGTTAATTTTTTCAGAGGTGCAATTCGGGATTTTGCAGCTAAAAGAGTCACAAAATTTTCCTCTGGTGTTATTGATCGTAGGTAAATACAGGTTCCATATGCCTTTTCTGATGAGTCTGCAAAGGCATGAATTTCATAAATGGCATCTGGTAAGATAACGCATCGAGGAACAGTTATTTTGTTAATATCCTTCATTTTATCTTGAAACTGAAGCCATGTAGTGTGTAAATTATGGGGTAATGCTTCGTCCCATCCCAACTTTATCTGCCACAATTCTTGGATTATCAACTTAGGAATGACGAAAATAGGAGAAAGTAGTCCAATTGGGTCAAAAAGTTGAGAAGAGATTGACAAAATACTTCGTTTAGTTATCTTTTCAGAGAATCTTACATTGTTGACTGAAAATGAAAATGTGTCTGTACAAGTGTTCCAAGAAATACCCAAAATTTTCGAATTATTATTTGGAATGTCAATACATGATTGTTTTTGAGAATTAAGTTCGTCTGAGTTACTTTTCCATTTCTGAAGAGTAAATCCTGCTTGACCAAGTATCTCAATTAGATTCTGTTGAATTTCCTTTAATTCTGTAATAGAATTGGAACCAGTGAGAACATCGTCCATGTAAAAATCGTGAAGAATAATCTTAGATTCAATAGGACACCTTTCCTGATTTAATTGAGCTAATTCAACTAAACACCTAACTGCTAAATAAGGGGCTGATGTCATGCCAAATGTCACTGTATTCAGTTCATAGATCTTAAGAGGATCGTCTAAATTTTCTCTCCAATATATTTTCTGAAATTGTCTGTCAGAAGAGTTAATCCAAATTTGCCTATACATTTGTACAATGTCGGCAGTTAAGACAAATTTATGTGTTCTGAAACGAGTAACTATTGAGAATAGATCGTCTTGCAACGTGGATCCTACATACTGAATATCATTGATAGATTTACCTTCTGGTAACTTACAGGAAGCGTCAAATACCACACGTAGTTTCGTAGTTTCGCTACTTTCCTTAAATACCGCGTGATGTGGTAAGAAAAACTCGGTTTGTTTTGAGGAATTATCATCACATTCAGAGAGATGATTTTGAGATTTGTAATTATTTATGCAATCAACGTACATTTTTTTGAGAACTGGATTAAATTCGAAATTTTTCTCTAATCGAAGAAATCGATTCTTAGCAATTTCACTGGAATCTCCTAGAGTCAGAATGTCACCTTTGATAGGAATTTTCACAATGAATCGTCCTGTCGCGTCTCGTGTTGTTGTTTCAGTAAAAAGTTGTTGACATTTTTCCTCATCAGGAGTCAAAGTTTTTCGGTTATTCACAAACTCGTCAACCTTCCAAAAGTTTTGCAATTCACCGTGTAAAGTGTTCAAAGTTAAAAGAGATACTGAATGATTGGAAACTGTTCCTGGAATAAATCCTGAGATTACCCATCCTAGTTTCGTTTTTTGGAAAACTGTGCCGTTCGAATTGGTAAACTGACCAATCGATAGTAAGTTGTAGAAAAGTGTGACACCTATTAATACGTCAATTTCTTGAGATTTATTAAAATTAGTATCCGCTAATTTCGTGATTGTCGGAGGAATGTCCAAAGTAGATATGTCAATTGTGGCAACTGGTAAATGAGTTGTAATTTTTGGTAGGACAAAACATTGTATTTCGGCGTTAAAATTGTTATGTTTTGAACAAATCCTTAATTTTGTTTGATTTGTAATTTTGGTAAAACCTTGGTTAATCCCGCTGACTGTTAAACTGGCTGGTGAAACTTGTAAATTCAATAAATTGCAAGCTTTTTCCGTTATAAAGTTTGATTGACTGGCTGAATCTAACAAAACTCGTAAAGTAAAACATTTTCCTTCCGCATTTGTAGTATAAACTTCAGCTGTGGATAACAAGATTTGACTTAAACGTGGTTCAGGTTTACAACTTATGGATGAAAAATTGGTAGTGTTTGTGCCCAGTTTAGGCAAAATTTGATTGGTTTGTACATTGATGTCTGTGTTTTCATTTGTCAAAAGTGTTTTAATTTCAGTTCCTGGGTTTTCAGGTTTGGCTGATTCTAATTTAACATGTAAAATTGTATGATGCCGTTTTTCGCAAATTTTGCAACTTGAACTTTGACATTCTGGTATAAAATGCCCTTTACGTAAACAATTTAAGCATATTTTTAACGATTTTGCTCTATCAATTCTTTGATTTACAGTCATTTTTAAGAAGGTTTCGCAATTTTGTATGTAATGATTTTTACCGCAATTAACGCATGACAGATTAACTGAAGTAAAGGTTTTCGATAAATGCTGATTTGGGTTTTTCTCAAATTTCGTGTTAGTAATTTGTTTTTGTTTAGGTTCGTTTACCTGCAAATTTTTTCTTGCTGAAATTGATTCTAGAGTCCTTTGTCGAGTGTTTAAAAATTCAATGAAATCTTTGAATGTGGGGATTTCGTCATTAGTGTATGAATCATTGATTTTGTTCTCCCATTCGCGTACAGTTTTGAAATCTAATTTGTTTAATAAGAGTGGTAAAATAATTGCGTCCCAGAATTCGGTTGGTTGCCCAAATGATTTGAGGCATTGAATGTGGTTTTGAACATGATCGATGAATTCACGTAGTAGAATGTGCGATTCTTTAGTTACAGGTTCTATGTTTATTAAAGATTTTACGTGGTTATCAATAATACGTCTTTTATTATTGTATCGTTGACACAAAGTGTCCCAAGCAATTGCGTAATTTTCATCAACAATCTGCAGAGAGCGTATCATAGTAGAAGGTTCGCCCTTCAAAGATGCTTTTAAGTAACAAAGTTTTTGGCAGTTAGATAAATCGTCGTTCATGTGTACCATTGCTTTAAAAGAGTCAGAAAACTCACGCCAATGGGTGAATGTACCGTCAAAGGTCGGTAGATCAATGCGAGGTAATCTCACATTGATAGATTTTCGAGTAACTTGTGAGTTGGGAGCAATGCTAATATTTTGCGAAACGCTGTGTGAACCCTGAAACTTGGAAATGATCTGGTTAGCTTTGCTTAAACATTCAAAGTATTTGGTTGAAAATTGCTCGTGTTCAGAAAAATCTACGATTAAAGATTCATCAGAGTCTTGGGGATGATAAAAATAAAACACGTGTGACCCCGTCTGCTGCATTACATACACTGCTTTTATTCGCTACTGTCGCACTAGATGGCGCATGCATGCATTTTTCTTAATATACAGAACGATCGTACAGCTATCAAATTAAAAAAAAAAGTGTTTTCACTTTCGTTGAAGGTACTGTATTTAAACATCCGCTCGTAATCAGCTAGAATGTGCATTTTACATATTTTGTTAAATGGAGACAACAAACGAAATTAACAATTTAGTTGGAATTGAAAGTTCATTAATTATTCTCCCAGAATTATTTCCAAAATGTTTCTTCTTCCGTGTAATGTAATTTAGCATGTATGAAACAAAATATTCGTAGTTTCATACATTTAAATATAATAATGGATGTCCAATTTATCAATTAAGTAACACAATATTAACATTCAGCATTTTAAGTTGGGTAAAATAATTATTTTCGTGAAATTATTCATGCAGTCCATTACGTTACGATGAGCGAGGTCCGTGAACGGCGTCACAGGGTCACGTGGTACTGGCACACGAATCTCTCGCATCGAGCACTCCTATAGATAAGTTTAGTCTCCTTGCACTCATACCGTATGATTTTTAAAATTTTAGATAAAGGGAGGCCGTGAAGAGGAAAACATACAGCTTAAATTAACTCATACGTACGTTTTGGTTAACATCACTGCGAAAATATGGTTCAATGATGAATGCCTTTTGAAGTTTTGTAAATATTATTTTGAATAAATTGTTGTATTTGCTAATTTTACGCCATACGTTTTGCTTTCACGGCCTCCCTTTATCTAAAATTTTAAAAATCATACGGTATAAGTATGTAACTAAATTTTGACAATTAATGTCATGTCCACAAACCACTAAGTTACTATAGACGTTTAAGTTAAATGACAGACTCAGGGACCAAGAAATTACTACGCTTCCAAACACGAGATGTCAGTGTGATAGTTTTTGCCACAATTCACAATTACTGATGTAAAGTTGGTAGTACGGTATACGATCTTGTTTTATTCCGTTTCCATGGAAAATTTCAAATAAAATTTGTGAATCATGTGTCAAAGTTTTGAGTCAAAGTTATTATACACCAAATAAGACGCAATTATTTAGCTAAATATAAAGGTAAATGTGTTCTCGGTATTTTCTTTGTTTCCGTGTTATTACGTTTTAGTTATTTGATTAGTCTTCTGCTTTTAATAACTCATAAAGGTCGCAAAGGGCAATCATAAAATAGATGTAATTTACATGTATTTTTTGACAAAACGTAAATTGAAACGTACATATATTTTTATGATAAGAAAGCACATGAAGAGTTTCTACGTGTAAAATTTAATGAAATTCTTATACAACAAGAAAAACGATCAAATTTACGTTTTGTCAAAGAATACATATAAATTACATACATCTAATTTATGATCGTCTATTGCGGCTTTTAGTAATGCCAAAACATGACACAAAAATTCATCAAAGACAATAATTTTTAACAAACCATCAAGTTATTTGACAAAATGACTTACTTTTCTGTTAACGAATGATTATTTTTATGAATGTTTGAACAATTAAATTAAATACAAAGAAAGCTGAAATTTAAATTTCGCGCGCCAAGTCCATACTTTCGCTTCCAACCACCAGAGTAACAAATCCAGCCGCCTACTATGTGAATATAACTTGAATATAACTGTCACATTTGCCATTTTGTTTGATATCTTCCGATTTGCAAATTGCATTGTACATATTTCCATAAGGGTATCAATCAGTATGGCCGCTTTTTTGACACTGACGTTTAAGTGACGCTACTGGGTAATTACCTATACTGTGGTGGCGTTACCTAAGTTTCAATTTTGTGTCGGTAAAAGATAACATGTGTCCAAAAATTGAATCGGTCATTTCAAAAACTATATAAGTCATTTCAAAAAGTATTTTCAGGAATCGATTAAAACTGTGCTACACACAAATATCTGATTTTTTGAGAACTTTTTTGTGCCCGTTTAATTTTAGATATTGATGTTTGTAAGTTACTTAACATTTATTCATGTTATGATCATTAAAATTAAAAAGAAACTTAAGAAACAAACTCTTTTTGACTTATGTAGTTTCTGAAATGACCGATTCACTTATTGTAGTCCTTGGTGACCGTGGAATCAAACATAAATGTCGATTTTTACTTCGTATCGTTGAATTGACGTCTCAAACATTTACTGTTAAACAACAAATAAATGTTTCTTTACGTTTTTAATGCTTTATTGCCATTTGAAAGAATAATTAGATAAACATATTTGACTCCACAGCCACCCAGGACTACAATAATTATTGGACACATGTTAGTTTCAATTTAACGATTTCTTTAAAATTTCATTTTCCTTTTCTGTTACTTTATCGTCTATGTTTTCTTTAGTTTTAAAGATAAACGTTGTTTCCAAAGTATTTAAATTCCAGAATATTTTAAACTTGAAAAGAAAATTTGTAAAAACAAAATTCAAACTCTACGCCTACATCAAACGTTCAAATCAAACAGGATCAGCCAGCATCAAATTTGATCAAATCTAACAAATATGACATCGTGCTTCCAAACTCTATTACTCAACTTAAATATCAATCAAATCTAGGGACCCTACCTTGATCTAAAGCTGAATTAATTTTTGACTGACTGTTTAATAAGAGAAATTTCCGTTGACCCACTGGTCTGATCTCTTGTTAACTGGATATTATATAACACTTCTATGATAATTAAAAGAAAACTCTTTTCTAGAAATAATCAAGTTGCACTAGGACAGAGTTTTGACATGATTTGTAACTATACTCCGCCTAGAAAGTATCCGGAAAAAAGAAAATAACACTGCAACTTCTAGTTTTTGAATTTATGAACGAGACAGTTACAATAGAGGAAAACAACTCTAGTTATTTGTTTATGTAATTTCAGTTTAATCCTGAAAGTTATATTAAACATTCAGGGAACCCGAAAGCAAATTAACTACATCCTAAATAGATTTGGTGCTTCATGCATGTAAAATTTATGTTGTTGTTTTATATTTTTCTTACATTTTTTAGTAGAAACAGTTTTACAAATTCTTTTTCTTTAATTATGCACCCCTTTATTGAAAATATGTTCGATCAGTTTTCGCTTTTCTCAAATTTGACACAATTACTCAAATATTTCTGTTTGTTTAAAAGTGTTAACATTCAACATCTGTAGTCACTTTTTTGGTAAAATTCCTTGAAAAATATGTTTTTGACAAAATTCTGCGCTCCTAAAACTATCATAAATATAATATAATATTTATAATAAGCAGAAATATCAATATTCCGGATACTTTCTAGACGGTGTATATAATACATAGACGTTTCAACTTCGAAAAAAAATCTAAGTTTTACCTCAAACTATAATGAAAATGAAAGTGGTGGGTTTTGCAATCACAATTCTTTAATTAATAGGAAACTTAATACCGTTAACTATTTCTTTTATTTAAAGTTTCATTTCTTATTGTAATATCGGATATTCATTTAGTTTTTTCTTACCGAAATTGTATTCAAAATGCGATAATGAAAAGGCGAATTTTAGCACGGCATAGCCATAGCTCATTAATATCCTTCTCATTGCATAGATAACATTTACACATACTGGTGTATCATTACAAATGCAAATTGCTGTATCACTCTATACAATTACGAGTGTATTACATATACCTATGAAACGATGAGCTTACCGATGCACCGTATTACATTACAAAAATTGTGCTTTGATAATAATTGATAATTCACTTGAATAAGAATAACATTTGCATTTAAGGATTACAAAGAAAGTAGCGCACTGATAAATGAAAATTATTGATTTAGTATTCATTTATTTACTCTCCTCGTGGAGGGAAAGCATCCAAAAAAAGTTTTGAGTTTCGAAGTTCTTCAACTTTTTTTCACATTTCTTGAAATTTGTTGCTGCTATTGTGGTTTTATTACATATTTATTATTGTTAAGTACGTTATACATTGTGATTCATGACATTAGGTATTGTTTTGTGTCCATTTCATTTTTGATGTTTTATTTCACGTACACTCAGAATCAAAAGTAATGTCTTTCCTGTAAATGTTAAATTGTGGCCTAATCCCTTCTGATCACTATAATATGTAGACGGACAAGCAAAGAAATGAGAAGATCAACAAATACATAATAAAAAGATGAAATTCAACAAGTGATTACATTTTAGATCACGACTTAAAATTTTATTGGGGAGACGTGATTCATAATAACAATTCCTCTATAACTGAAAATAAAACTTCATTATCTCTTATTGGAAATTATTTCCAAGTATTTTAATTCAGGTCAGTAAAGAGAATTAATTTGGTTGTCCAGTTAAACTTAAAAGGACGGGCTTACCAACATAATCGCTTCTTAATGATTATATTATTCCCATCGGCATTGGGTCCCTTGCAAAGAGGCACAAGTAAGCATTAAGGTCCCAAACTTGTAATTGTGCATCGATCCTGTTTGTGTTCACATATAATAGAAGTTTGTGCCTTAAACTAAAGTGCTCTGTAACATCACGAAGAAAAGCTTTCTGCAAGTATCAAGTTTATATTTTTTTCATCCAAGTTTTATAAATCTTGTTTTCAAATAGTTTTACTTTCAAACTATTGGTTTTTTTTGCTACATTTTCTAAATCAAACAAAAAATACACATTCCTAATAAACTTTATCAAAAAACTAAAAATATTTTCGCGTTGCCTTGGAGTAAATTATAATCGATTCGACTAGCCTATACTATTTAACTTGTTTGGTTAAACGATCCGAAAGTTTCGACACGTTTCTAAACATACACAGACATATTAAAGTTTCGTTGCAGTTTGTATGTATACACAGTATACAATATCCACATGTGATGTTTGTGCATGCAAATTATTCATATTTGAAAATTACATGTGTTTGTCTTCTACGAAAGTTTTGTTATTCCCAAATATTAATTTGAACTGCTGGGTATATTTAACACGGTGTTTAATTAAATAGTAAAGAAACAAACATTTAATTAACGTTTGCAAGGAAACCGATAAACTATATTATGTTTTCCAAAACGTTTCAATTTATTAATTATTTATTAATATTTACTGTCCATCCAGAAATCGCGAACATGAAACTAAAACATAATCACAAAAGTCAAATATAAAATTAAAATTTTACTAGGAATTTAATCATTTTTGAAAGTAAATAAGCCAAACTAGAAAAAATCTTACAGTAATTGAATGAGATCTAGGTAGATTGCTAAGTATTTGAAATCGCCTATAATTGGCGAAATTAATAGCGAAGGAATACTTTCTAAAAATAAAGCATTAAGACATACCACGTGTCCACCGAGAGTGGTTTTCTTTTGTGGTGTTTAAACCATTTGGTATAGAAAAAATTTCAAACGCTATCATCCTCTAATAAAAAAAACTCTATACGTTAAATTTATTTGCACTTACACAGGATGTTCATTTTACAACTGTCAGCAAGTATCTTTAATATTTCAAATGGAATGCCCTATATATTATTACGTTTCTTGATAGATCTATCAATTTGGAAAATATTTTATTAACATACCTAAAGCTAGTATTTACCGAGATAAATGCCATCATCGAAGAAATATCTTAAATGCAGGCCCTTATTAAATTGCTTCTAACATGCTTAATCGAAGAGTCTTCATTATCAGTTATTAACGTCTAATTACACATGCTTTATAGTAACACTATATTAAACAAACCTGAAAACTACGGAGTTTGTTGGTGGCTGGCAGTTCTTTCTGCTGAATTTAGAAGTGAAGTATTTCAAGTTTTTCTTATGGAACATCCCATAAGTAAAATCATCAACCGATGTAGAAATAAATTTTTCCCAAACAAAGTTCTATATCTAAAACCTACGGTTTGTGAGATAATTCTGGTTTTCTTTTTGCTTCATGATTTATGTCATTTTTAGGGTGCTATGAATGTCAACAAAATTGTCTTTTAGCTTTTAAAATTTGTATTCAACGATTTCCTGATAGAAGACAGCCAAATGCAAAGACTTTTCGTAAATTAAAGGTAAGATTTGAAAGAACAGGCAGTGTTGCAAATGTTATTTCTAATAGTGATGCCGCAATTGGATAGAGAAAATCGATTCTTAACAATCGATTTTTTCTTCTCTCCGATTCTCAGCTTTCGATTAATCGCCTCTCAAATAAATGGATTCCTGATAATCGATACTAATTTTTTAGATAGCTTACGTATTCGATAAGGAGTTTAAGAGATATTTAATGTGTATATGTAACTCCTTCTAAAATATGTTGATAGACAGTAGAGCTGATTTCCCGTTACGCACTTTGTGCACGCAAACGAGCTCAAAAGCCCAAAAATTCACGAAGCGCACTTTCTAATTGACATTTCACTGTTCGCGTTTTACGCAATATGTCCTTCCCCTGCCCCCTCAAGCACCACCTATTATTTTTGTGCTCGAAGCATATGTTCCCCCACCTTGAATTCTGCCCTGAGACGGAGTCTATAAGATGACTACAAAACAAATACATGTTATTGAAAAATAATTACTGTCAGATATTTTAACAAAACACTTAATTAAACAATTTTTAAAATTCATTTTCAATTTTTGTATGTCACGCCTCTACAAATATGTTCCCGTAAGTTTGTACTCGAAGCTAATGGGTTTAAAACTCAACTGTATTTAGTATGTGTTTAGTGCGCAAAATTCAGAGCTAACGGGAAAATGCCTAATTGGGAAACCCACGTTTATTGGTTTTGTGGTAGATCAAATTAGAGTAGTGTCCCACTACTTAACCGGCTTCGTGTGTATCAGACACGGATGAGTTCACCTAAGTTGCATGGTTGCGGGATTTGCAAGGCTTCACATCCAAATCATAACCTGTGAGCAACTAAAAACCAGATTAGAGCAGTGCAAAGAAAATGTATGTCTGTGATTAAATGAAAAGTCAATAAATTTGACAGTCCATGAATGTTATTACATTGATTAATTCAGTTAATCACAGACATACATTTTCTTTGCACCGCCTACTCTAATCTGATTTTTATTTGCTCACTTTTTACTTTTTGTTACAGCCATGGTTACAGCCAACTTAGATTCAAGATGTTAAAAAAATTACATTTTATAAGTTTATGGGTAACTTTAATAAAAAGAATCGAATTCACCGATTATCGACTTTTAAGAATCGATTGCGATTTAATCTACGTCTTAAAAATACGATTAATAATCGATACAAAATTCTGGGAATAATCGATTCTCAGCTAATCGATGAAAGAATCGGCATCACTAATTTCTAATAATATTAACTTACATGGCACCCTAAAAATGACAAAAATCATGAAGCAAAATGAAAACCAGAATTATCTCACAAACCGTAAGTTTTAGGTATAGGATTTTGTTTAGCAAAAAGATAGCAAATTTAATTCTACATCGGTTGATGATTATAGATATGAGGTGTTCCATAAGAAAAACTTCAAGTGAAATATTTCACTTCTAAATTCAGCAGAAAGAACTACCAGTCACCAACAAACTGCGTAGTCCTCAGGTTTGATTAATATAGTATTATTTAGCTTAAAGCATGTGTAATTATACGCTGATAACTGGTAATTAAGCAAGTTAAAAGCAATTTAGTAAGGGTCTGCATGTTTCTTCGTTGACGGCCTTTATCTCGGTAAATAGTAGGTTTAGGTATAGAGATATGTAAATAAAATATTTTCCAAATTAATAGATCTATCAAAATTCGTAATAATATATAGGGTATTCCATTTGAAATATAAAAGGTACTTGCTAACACTTGTAAAATGAACATCCTGTGTAATTGCAAATAAATTTAACGTATAGTTTTTTTATTAGAGGATGATAGCGTTTGAAATATTTTTCTGTATTGAATGGTTTAGACACCAGAAAAGAAAACCACACTAGGTGGATACGTGGTATACACTGTGGAACAAAAGTATGGAAACCTCTAAAAAATTGTTATAAGTCAGAACTTTCACACTAACTTAAAATTGACATTTACATAATTCTTAGCAAACCACAACTTTGCTTTTTAAAAAAAACGTGCGCGCTTTAATGTTACGAACTTACAAATGTTGAAATATTTCTAAAACAGTGAACATTAGGTATAGGACATGTTACACATGTTACATGTTATTATGTTAATAATGATTTAAGCAACTTAAACAAATAAAAAAATACTAGGTGTCTCATTTAAAATTACAAAGTTGGCAGCACTGGCGAGAAATCTGAAATATTGACAACACCGCCGACACCATCTTGACATCCGCGCTATCATCTAAATTAACTGTTCCAAATTTCGCTTCGATAGCGCTAGCCGTTGTTAAAATATTTAGAGGTTTCCATACTTTCGTTCCACAGTGTATGTATGTATATACAGTATGATTTATGACATCGGGGAAAAACTTCACCGGGTGATTCCTATGAGGAATTAAAATAAAAAATTTTAAATAAACATGTGTCCGATAATGGTTTATAACGGAAGTGTAGCCCTTCAAAGTTTATTACATGTTCAATGTATACAACCTTAAAACGATATTAAGGTACTAATTTTTATTTCCATAGGTAACAAATGTAATAAGAAATAAGCCTACCGCTATTGCTTTGATTGATTGACGTTACATGTAATAAACTTTGAAGGGTTACATTTACGTTAGAAAGCATTATTGGACATATGTTTATTTGAAACAATTACTTGTTTCAAATGTTCAAATCTATGCAATTGTTAAATTTTCAAACTGCCATCATTCAATTTTTTAAATCGAACGCCCCATATCTCTTTCCGTGAATAGTGTCCATCTTCCTCTATAAGTTCTGTGTATCCAATCCTTACAATTTTTTTTGTTATAAACTTTTCACATCTTTACTCTAAAATCAATAATAAAAAGTCACTTAATGTACCGTGTTTTAATTTATTTAACACAGCGCCCTCTATTTCACAAGGCAAATGAATAATATTAACGTTTACTTTACATTATTTTGATTACACACTTTTATTACATTATAATCATCGTATTTTTGTTATAATAGTTTTTTTTTGCTTTGTGGAGCATCTAACAACGACATAAAAATAATATTGCAAAGCAAAGCAAATTTTGTAATTGCGGTGGATACCTTCCACTTTTGTAACATTATTACAATATTTGCTTTCTAATTTTCTTCGTAAATGAAATAATAATTATAAAAGTTACATCTGTATTTTTCAAAAACCATAAAGCCTAATATCTTAAAAAACTATTGGACTTAGGTATAGGGAACCCTCATCAAACATACCTTAAAATAACCTGATAAATTCAAATTCGTTATAAAATATAGGATGTTCCATTTAAAATAATGAAGTTACATATCGCACAGAGAAATTGGGACACCTTGTACAGCTCTAAATAATTTTAAATTATTCGGAGCTTTAAATTATTCGGAATTTTTGTATAAATTTTTTTTTTTCATATATTCTACCGGAGCCGCGTATCGAAGAAACCCGATGAAATGCCACGACCTGTATAATCTAGGAAAAGTCTGTAATCAAATATTGATATCATTCAACTGTTTTCTGAAATAGAGGGCGATGTGTTAAAAAATTAAAATCCGCTAAATTAAATAACCTTTTAATGTTGATTTTAGAGTAAAAATGTAAAAGTTTATAATGCTAAAAAGATGTACGGATTAGAAACAGAAAACCTATAATAGAATTGAAGAGGAACACTCTCTATTCGTAACAGAGGTTGCACTAAAAAAAAATAATAACGGCAGTTGGAAAATCTGATAATTGCATAGGCGTGAACATTTAAAAAAACAAATAAAATTAAGGAATTTATTTCTAGGTTATTCTTTATACTATAATTTATAATACTACAGATTTATATTGTTGGATAACAAAAAGTATGGTTATAGTAAATATTTAAAGAGGAGTAGAAAATCAGACCGATTTCAACAAAATATTAATTTACTTATTTAATTGCTTAAGAAAATATAAATATTTTATGTGCTACTGTTCAGAGGATCAAGTGTTCCGTCTTTCTATACGAAAATACGCAGGGGGTTCCATTAAAAAAACTGTTACATGCTTCTACTGTTTAACGGAACATGTGTGTAACGTGTCAAAATAATTTTAGGTTATAGTATTCAATAGGAAGAAACTCTTGTGAAGGAAAAATAATTCTATCTCGTTCTATAATGAACTACTGAAGAAATAGCGATTAATGACTCATCCTGTATATTATACATATACCACATAAGAAAAAATTCCAAAAGAGAATATTTTCGATTATAGTTTTTATAAAATATTATTTTTAGACACTGTAGGTTATTTACACTTAATTTTGTCCGATTGCATCAATAATTCTGGAAGAAAAAATTTGATAATTTTCGAACTACTGCAGTTTTTCGTTTTTGAGAATTTCGATCATTCTATTCGCCAAATTTTAAATGATCAAAATAATTGTAAATAGTAATTCAATCGAATAATATCTAAAATAGCTTTTGTACTTCTAATTAATTAACGCTATAAATGGATAGAAATGTCAGTTCGTAAACAGAAAAAAGATTTCTCAAAAAATTAAATTTTGAGTTTGAGAAGCTTTAATAAACAGTATTTTTTTTAGGAAATAAGTACAGCGTTTTCTTATCTTTTGAAATGTATAAAATATTTGTTATTATTTTTGTTCGAATAGCATATAAAATAGATTTTCGGTGTCAGTTTACAACATAAATATATTGCCTATTTCAACCTTAGATAAATTTAATTTTTTTTATTTTATTAAAGGTGTAAAATTTTAAATACACTACGAAAATGAGTGACCTTGAAAAGTTATTTCCGGAATATCCATCAAAAAAGCAGAACCTAACGTCTATTAGTTTTCATGGGCATCACCTTTTAAAATCACGAAACTTATTAAATAAAACTTACCTTTTCTATTCTTTTTATGAAATATTCAGTTTCTAAATTACCTATACTTTTCATAAAACATTCTTCTTTAATTCTTAATTTTCATAAATTTTCTAATTACAAAACGCCTCAATTCAATAGAATAATAGTGCAATAAAAGGCCTATTTTTTAGAAAAAGCAGCAAATTTTATTTCAAAAAACAGCTTACGCATAAATATGAAAGACGTATTAAAAACCGATTAATCATTAAAAAATTCTTAATACATGATTACAGTTTAAAGATGGCGCACTAAGCACATTCACTTATTAATTCGACACAAAAAAGGCAATACTTTTCCAAATATAAAGAAAATTTACGCACAAAAAAGCTAAACTACGAACAGAGTCATTGAAGTTCAAGTCAGCCTTTGTTAGTAACAAATACATGTGTATATCCTTGTAAACAATCCGCCTTGTTTATCACAAGTATATCTTCCGTTAAACTCGTTGTAGTTGGTGCACCTCTTCTTGCATTCATCCAGGCACGTCTCGTAATCGGGCATTGGTATATATCTATCGGCCATCACTAGTCCACATACAGCGAAAAACAACACCAACAAAATAACGAATTTCTCCATCGTTGAAACTAAACACTGGATACTGAATTAGGTTTACTATTTAACCGCGACTGAACTTGAGCGGGCGTAACCTTGCATCTGACGTAGTCACAATTCAGACTCTTATTTATAGTGAGCAGAAACATTGCACAAGTTTTGCAGAAATTACTGGTCACCAATACAAAGCGACCGAGGCGTTGGAAATTCCAAACTTAATTTCAAAGAATGCTGTTATTTATTAAACTAAAGTTGCTTGTGTTTATCAAATAAATATAGCCCGACAAAGACAAGTATTATACAACAGAAGCAAACACAACTCCTTTTAAATTCTATTAAATCTTATGGTTTACACAAGATTTGCCACACTCTAATAAAAATATTAACAATATTCAGAAACGAAAGTTTTTGTAATGCAAGAGTGAAAGTTTTCTAATTATACACATCTTAAGGTCCGGTCTTCCCATCTGTCCATTAAAGCTATTCGGCGAATAACATGATTTTCCTGAATGGTTGTTTGATTTTATGAATTGTTTCCGTGACAGTTATTCGCCGAATAACTATTAGTCAGTTTATTAAGATATGGAAAGATCGGTCCTTACCTAACAAGTATGGCAAGAAACGGTTCCTTTAGAACTTATTTAGAACTGAGATATTGTAAACTCAACTACTCTTTATAATATTTATATAATTAAAAATGGTTCGTAAATTTGACATACAATATGCAGCCTGTGTCATTTAACCGGGCTTCTTCATTAACGCCGTTCCTATTGAATATTTGGAGAAATGTTTTATACAAAAGTATCATCCTTTCAAGCTCCGCATAATTCGACTATACAGGTTATCCCAATTTGACTGTACGATGTGTACTTTAAATGATGTGTATCTTAAACGAAACACCCTATGTTTTATAACGAATTTGAGCCTGTCAGGTTATTTTAGGGTAAGTCTGATAACGGTTCCCTGTACCTAAGTGCTACGGTTTTTAAAATATCGCACATGTTCCAGAAAAGTGACACGAGTCAAAAAGCTGTAATTTTCAGAAGGAGCAAAATAAGTTTACTTTTAGTTAACTTTTGTTAAAATTGATTAGCACAATACATTATTAACGCAAATAGAACATGTTTACAGTCGAGATTTAGTTACTCTTCAAAATACTGTTTCTGCCATTTTCCGTAATCTAAAAAATGTCTAGAAACAACACTTTCTGACTTGTGTCACTTTTCTGGAACATGTGCGATATTAAGCTTTGTTTATGATTTTCGGAAAATACAGATGTAGTTTTTATAATTAACATCTCATTAACGAAGAAAATTGGGCTACTTTAAAACCTAAGTGGAACCTCAGTGACAAAATTTACTTTTCATTAAACAGGGATTCAGTAAAACTATTTCCATTTCGACGACAATTGAAGGGCAATAACTTTTGTCTTTTAAATGGAACAGTGTTATTTTTATGTCGTCGTTAGATGCTCCATAAAATGGGCATTCAATTAGCTATACACTACCCTATACCAATTACCACGGTTGAGGAGATACATATATATTTTTTTATCTGTGGTGGTTGCCCAACGGGGTCCTAAGTCAAAGACTTGTCAGAACCTCATGGTTCCATGGCTTTGTTACTTCCAACCTTCTCGCCGTTTAAGGGGAAGCAGTGTCGAATTTTATCCCCAACACTGAAGGGTGCCTGAAGTCAATACCGACCACCCCCGAGAAAAATCCCCAGTGCAGTTCGAACCGACGACCGTGGGATTGCAAGGCCCGTCCTCTTACCACTGGACCGTTTAGGCGTTTAATATTATTTTATAATTTCTGCATTTTAACGTGCGAATTAAAATCAGGAGCGAGTATTTACTCAAATATTTTACTTATTTTGAGTAAAATGTCAATTTTCTGAGTTTATCAAATTGTGTTATATAAACATATATATATAAAATGCATACATTTTAAACACTTATTGTAAGATTAGAATTAATTTACTAAGATTAGAATTAATTTACAATTATTTTCTTGTTCCTACAGTTTTCAAAGGTTTCGTATTTATTTTGGAAAATCAGTATTTAATTTTGTTAGTTGTTGTTATATTATTCAAACATGATAATAAATATTTCGTCAATAATGTGTAAAGCTCGGACTTTTAGGTACTTAAAAAGACTGAATTAGATAGGCAAATAGGCTATTAATATCTAAGAAATAGGCGCACATTTAGGCAGCCTAAAAAATTTAGGCGTTTAATAATTTCTCCTCTTTCGTCGTTTTATAATAAAAAAATAATATTAATGCTTATTCAAGTCACATGGTCATTTATTAAGAAATCGGAGGGAGGTTCTTTGGGGCTTATGGAACTGTACAACAAAATCAAACACACAATTCGCCGTAAGGAATGTACGGCAAAAACACACTTTAAATGGGGGCCATAAATCGGCGTTTAAGTCAAAAAATTCACATAGTACCTACTCCTGATAGAGCAGTTTTACAGATTTTCCTTTTAAGACTTTTCTATTTTTTTATGGGGCTCTAGGCCAGGGATGGCGAACCTTTTTTTACCAGTGGGTCAAATTTAAGTTAAAAATTTTGTAGTAATGGACCGCGGGTCAGGTATTTTAAGTCATTAAAAAGTACATCATTTTTCTTCTCTGATTCTGACGTATTATACTTATATAGAACGCGACAATTACATACAAGGGTAACTCTAAATATTCTGACGGGTCATGCGTTCGCCATCACTGCTCTAGGCGAAGGGTCTTCTTTTCGTACACTACCAAATCATCCGCACCAGAAATATTTAAATTGGAATACTCACTCGCAAGAAGGGATCGATGATAAAGTTAAAGAAGGAGCAAAAGTAACAATTTTTAAATTTTAATTTAAAATATAAGAATAAAATAATAAGGGGGATACTTCTGTTCATAAAAAGGATTCGGCGAATATTTTATAAAAATTACATGAATGTGAATGTGAAAATTGGAAATGCGAAAATGATTCGGTGAACGTCAATTAATTTTTTGCGGAACCGTATTGTTTACACTTTCAAAGCCCGAGCCCTTTTTGTAATTTGCAGCTGCGAGGTGGCGACATCTGTGCGAGTCTCCTTTTTGGTCTTATTCATTTGTCACTGGAGGGACTTAAGTTGCCTACCCTCAAGGCATTGCGATGTGTTTTTGAACCGGCTCCGCAACCTTGCATGGGTGAGGTCCTCATTCGCTCAAGGTTTTTATCGCATAGCTTATTTATTTTAACGTATCGTAATTAGTGATGGGCGATATCGTGGTATCAATATCTCTGTGAAATGGCAGTTTTGGAACTGTGACGTGCAAATACCAATAAGGCACGAAGTCGCTTGTTGCGCGTACAATTCTTATGGCGTTAAAGGAAAGTCAACTTTGTGTTATACTACGATATATCGATATAACGCGATATTCGTTCCAAGAACAAACTGTGATTTCGGAACAACTATTACTTTTGATACTGTGAAACAGATATCACGTCACAGTTTAAAATATTGGATACCAAAACTGCGATTTCACAAAGGTATTGATATCACGATATCGCCCATCACTAATCGTAATGGTCACTTATCGTAAGGAGAGTCAATATTTTGGCTAAAGTTTGTCGCTTGGACTCCGCGAATAATCTTGAAGTAATTTTATTTAAATTTAAAAATTTTGAATTTCAATTTTCGGCTCTTTACAAAAACGTTGCAGCGTTGAATTTAGCTGAACACGTACAGTGTCTCAGTTTTGGCAAGTAAATACGTACTTCCACACACAGAGTAAACTATTCATAAAAATTAATTATACAATAATTGCTCATTTTAGGCATAAAATAGGCAACAAAAATGTTTGTAGGTGCTTAAGCTATAAAACTAGGCAAATACTTAAATTAGTGTAAAAAAAGGTACTTAGGCATGAAAAAATATACATCTCATTCTAATTAAAATTGTAATCTAAATGTTTAAAATAAAATTGCCTGTTTTTTGTTAAATAAAATTTTAGGCAATTGCCTAAAAATCCGGGCTTTAATAATGTGTATTTTATTATTTGACATAAAACAAAAGTTAAACTTAAGTACAAGAAATCTTAGAGCCAATTGTATTAAACATATTTAACCACACAATCAAGCTAATTGTGTGTTTAAGCAATATCACTGGAGGAAATTTAACAATACTTAAAATTACCAATTAAAATTATTTCAAATAATAGTAAAAATCTCCTCAACCGTCAGTAACTGGTATAGAGAAGTGTATAGCTAATTGAAAGATAATTTTATGGAGCACTTAACCACGATATAAAAATAACACCGTTTCATTTAAAAAACAAAAGTTATTGCCCTTCAAATATTGTCGAAATGGAAATGGTTTTACTGGATCCCTGTTTAATGAAAAGTAAATTTCGTTACTGCGGTAGATACCTTCCACTTAGCTTGTAACAATAGATTAGGAATTAAGGGTAATGCATTAATGTGGCTGGAATCATATTTGCTAAATAGGAATTTTTTTGTATGTGTAACCAACACGAATTCTTCAGAATACAATAGTGAGATAGGAGTTCCATAGGGTTTGGTACTTGGGTCTCTCCTGTTCTTATTATTCGTGAATAATTTACCATCGCAGAGATTTTTGATTTTTATTCATGGTGTCAAAAAATGGCGTTATTATTAACAGTGACAAAACTGTATGTATGCAATTTTTTAATAGAAAAATACCGATCTCCTTAACTGTTAGTGTCAATAACATTGCTCTAAACATCTACAATAAAACCAAATTTCTTGGTGTAATTATTGATAACAGATTAATGTGGAATGATCAAATTTGTGATCATGTGTGCAAGAAGATGTCAAATGCTTACTATGCAATCATGAAATTAAAATACAACGTTGGTTTCGATTTACACAACCTTCTACAGGTGTATTATAACACTTGCTTACAGTCATTTATCATTCAATACGAGTATTATTCTTTGGAATTGTGCAACGAATGTAAAAAGAATCTTTATACATCAAAAACGGATTGCAAGATTAATTTTTAATTTAAAACGCACTGAATCGTGCAGATCAATTTTTTAGATCTTATAATATCTTACCTTTAGCAAGTGTTTATATTTTAAAATTAGTATTGTTTGTGAAAATGAACTTAACCAGATTTCCATGTAATTCCGACTCGCATTTTTATTAAACAAGAAAGAGTAATCTGTTGCGTATAATGCATCACCATAGTTCATTCTTTCAAAAAAGCCCTCATTATGCCGGGTATATGATGTACAATAAATTACCATTGTATCTTAGGGAAATAACAAATTATAACCAATTTAAAAGAAAATTCAAAAAGTTATTAGTTGCAAAAACTTATTATACGGCTGAAGAATTTTTATGTGATACGTTTAAATGAGTTTTACTAAGAGCTTTATTTTAATACTAATTACATGAGTATGTTTTATTGCTATTTATAATTGAATTTTTACTGCAACTTCATTTTAGATGTAATATTGGTGTTAGTTTAGTGTGAATTTTCTATCCATGTATAAATGGTTTCAAGAATAATGAAAATTATTATTATTAATACCACAATATCTGCTTTCTAACTTTCTTCGTTAATGAGTTAAAGTTACATCTGCATTTCCCGAAAACCATAAACAAAGCGTAATATCTTAAGAACTTACGTACAGAGAACTCTCATCAAACTTACCATAAAATAATCTGACTAGCTCAAATTCGTTATAAAATATAGAGTGTTTCATTTAAAATAACGAAGTTACACATCGTACAGCTAAAATAATTTTCAAATAATAAATTAAGCGGAACTTGAAAGGATGATACTTTTGTATAAAACATTTTTACATATGAACATTTTACATAGGAACGGTGTTAATGAAGAAACCCTATTAAATGCCACAGGCTGTATACAAGGGGGCTAAATCAACAAAATCATGTTCTCCTTTTTTTGGAAATTGATGTAATAAAATACAAGTCAAATTCAAATACTATATATTTTGACTTGTAAGTCTGTGTTATTGAATAATTAGACTTTTGCAACCACATTTAGAAGAATATAAGTTTCGCTCCTTGTCGAGGTGTAAAACGGTACTATCGACACCAAGTGGTATTGGATACCTACAATTGAGATAACATAACATTTTAACAGTTGTTCTTAAATTACTGTTATAAATTGCTAACAGATTTAATTAAAAAATCTCAAAAGTATTACAAAGAATTACAACCAATTACCGATGAGAAGGGACGATGATAAGGTAAAGTTCCCCAAGAGATGTGCAGCGGACCGAGTATCATCCAATAATTGTTTTCTTTTTTAAGAGCAAAAGAACTAGAAAAGCACTATGCTTAACAATAACGATTGTCCTTTTTTAAAATAATATTTGGTATATCACAGGTAACTGTATAATTCAGGCATTTTGTGTAATGTTGGACATAATCCCCTACTACACTTCGGACATATACTTTCATCATTGATTACCTGATCAAACATCTATGAACGCTTTTGGCTTCTTTGCACGCTCGTAAATTATTTCTTATGCTCATTAATAAATTAAAATAACTCCGGTCAACTTAAAATTCTTTATTAACAATTTCTTTGAATGCAGCAATGATTGTTTCTTTGTTTTAGCTGAATTTAATATAAACTAAGTTCCTGTAATGGCCATTTGTTTAAATACGTCTATCACAAAACAGTTCAAAACGATTGAAGACGTAATTCTTTATTATTGATATTAAAAGTACATCAACTAACGTTTATTCTCACTTCACTTTACTTATTTAAATGAATCGCGATGATAGATCGGTACATTCAAACTCGTGAATTTTAATAAACTCGATACATTCAACTTCGCAGGTTTAATTCTATTCCACCCCAATTGAACTCCGATCCTATTTATAGACTGTCTCCAAAAAAACTGTAACGCGTCATACAACGACGAATATGGATCAACAACTTTTTGTGAAGACGCGAAACCAAACTTAATATAAAAAACAGCTTCGTATCCCTCATCTCACACATTCGCGCTTGATCTTAAATGAATCGCCATGTATTTCTGATTTTAGTTATCAAACAAATAAAACCGTATACGTTGTGAAATCGGCTATATTGAACTTGCTCCTGGTCTGAGAAGTCTGACTTCGAAGGTGCCTTCAAGAGCTGCAAATCCTCTACGAAGGTGTGTATATCCATCGGAACTGCTTTTAGACTGGTGTGTGTGTCAATCTGGTGATGGCGATTGCATGTTTTAATCATTCCCCTCGTTTATTTTTCTTAACAAAAATTTGTGTTTCAGTATTAGTTTTATACAGTGTCAGCAGGTTTATGATAATTATTTAAATGTGAAACTGTTACTTCTGTTGTTGAGTTCACCATAGGAGAAACATCTTTATTTTTGAGTTTTCGAAAGAAAAATCACTCTTTATATTAATTGTTCTAAAAGTGCCAGAAATGTCATAGAAAATGGTACATTCCGATGATCAAAACACCAATGAATGTTCTGAGTTCTACAACATCTTTCCACATCTCTCGTTTTTCATTCCTACAGTTGATACATTCAAGCTGCTTCTAGGTTGGTGTATTCACAGTACTTCGTCTTCAAAGGTTAAAAATTTTTAATTTTTTAAATTTCAGTATTAGTAACATTTTTGTTGAAATACCTTGGGATCATAATTTTCTCTTTTAATATGCAAAATTTAATTGATGTATGATGTATCACGAACTAAATTACAATTAATATATCAAATCATAAATACAAATAATATGGTTACAACAATTTTCAAACTCCAAAAGTAAAATAACATTGCAATATATTACCTTAAGAACTTTAGGTAATTTATTATATGGGATGCAATAGTGCAATAGTCGTTAAATTATTTACTTATTTGTACTGCTAAGGCTGTGATGGCCTCTTACCATGTCTTCCAAGTTCGCTGGATTGCTCAGAACTTTGCAGATTTTTGACTTTCAAGATTACCTTAGACTCTGATTTCTTCTTTTGAAACTATTTGAAAAGTAGACCATACGTAAACGAGCTTAGGAATCTAGAGAAATTGAAAATAAACATTAGAAATGAACCAAGTGTCAATCCACGTCATGTTCTTCTTTTTCTTTGCTATGCAATTTATGCCAGGTTCGAATAGTGTCTAGCTGAAGAAGGTAGTTAACTGCGCAACGTAAAATATTTCTGCGTTTTCTCGGCATCATAAGATTTTAGGCAAATTCAGAGTTAAAATGATCTTTTAAATTTTGACAAGTTACTAACGTCCATGTATTACATTTACATCTACTTATATCTAGGAATTTTGTTTTTTTGGCAACATAATTCAACAGGTATTGTTTTTTAATTTTGAGACAGAAAATACTGCTCCTGGTTTGGACGAACTGTTAACTATCTCACCTAGAAACTCTGAATGAACTGTCTCACGTGTCTCTTAGGCCCAGTTTTACAATCGTGGAATAAGGACGGAATAACTGTTTGCCGAATATCCTTTAATGTTCCTCCATATCTACGTCACACCTACGTCACGTTATTCTAAGAATAATGCTTATCCGACGATTGTAAAATCGGGCGTTAGAGAGATTATTTCTAAACCTTTTAAAAATTATTTTTAAAATCACATTTACCTGTAAAAGCGGGACACAATTAATAAAAATGCAATAAATCGAAAATAAATCGGATAAATAGTGTAAATAATAATTAAAAAATGAAAGTTTAATACTTTACATACTTAAAAGTCCTTAAGAATTACTAAATCTGAATTTTATTTGATCACTTGTTACAGCTTGTTTAAGCACCCATTCGCGTCTTATGATACCCCGGTATATCTATTTGTATTTTAAAACGTACTTTAACTTCGATTTATACTACACTTTATTTACGACTTTCAAATACGTAAATTTATTTATAACAGAATAACAGATGATCAATATCTTTTCTAAACAAGTGACCTATGGAAATAAAATCATGTGTCTTTGATTAGTTCATTATTTCAAATTCCACTTGAATTACAAATAAAGACATAATTTTTTTCCATAGGTCACTTGATTAGGAAAGATATTGATCACGCGTTATATTATCTACAAGTTAATTCAAAAATTCTAATTAAAGATATATTATAAAACTATATTCGCGTAAATTGCTAAATACAATTTGTTCACGTGACCATGTTTGAAACTTTTTGGAGAACAGATTATTTATATGTATTCACTTTTTGTTAATAAATTTCTGATGCATGGTATTTATGTACGCACGTATATAGTACATACCAAGAATTGTTTACAGACGATGGTTATTTATGAATTTCAGTTTCACCCTCATTAAACTAATTTATATTCATTTATTATACTTTGGTATGCTCAATCCGCTTTAGTTCAATTATCGTTTAAATATTCAATGCAAATAAATTCCTCTTAAAAGGTTTATGCCTTAATTACTAGTGCTACATATCCTAGAATATGGGTTTTCTAGAACCTTTATCTTTACTAATACCATCTTTCTCCGAAATTAATTTAGACCATTCTTCTTAAAACTTAAGGGGTAATTATTTCAGAGAAATAATCATCCCTCAAAATTTAACTTCATAAGAGTAGGGTAGCTTTAAAAGAAATTTTAGTTCACTCAGTACCTTCGACAAAAGAAGTTGTTCACGTGTGACAGTTCGTTCAGAATTTTTAGGTGAGAAGTTATTATGTATCACTTCGCCCAAAGTTGAAATAGTAGTTTTCAGTTTCAACCAATCACCTTCAATTCAGTTCTCTGTTTTTCGTTTTCATCATTGATGTTAGTTCTTAGTTCAAATATTTCAAATTCCTTGATAGATTATTATTATTAATTGAAATAAAATATAGCAAATTCGTCACATGTCGTCCTCGAATTTCAAGTAGTGTGTATACCTATTTAGAAAATGTTTATATTTTTATTTTGATCGACCGTTTGATCTACATGATTTCAAAAAAGTTTATTGTAACTCGCGCATTTTCGTCTTAATATGACGATCAACGTAATCAACTTATAAAATTCTACAATTGGTGCATTGCACGGTTTTAAGCTTTTTATTTTGTAAACACTATTCCAAAAAAAAAAGAAACAACATTGCTCCGCATTAATTACCTTCGTTAGATCTTGCAGATGTTAACAACTTGTTTCATTATTATGTACACAACAAAGGAACTTTAGCAAGTTTGCGTAGTGCTTAGGAAATTCCGAATTGTATTAATAGCAAAATTAATTCCAACTGAGGTTATCTGATATAATGACCTGTAAACTAAATAAGTTGTTTAGTGTATTGTTTTGACGTTTCAGTTTGATAATTAAAAGATAATCGAACCTAATTAATTTGTGATTATGCATTATGTCTGTTCTTTTCCACAGTAGTATTTAATCATGCAAAATATAGACCGCCTACAAAGTATCCGGAATTTTAAAATTTCTGTCAATATATTGATTATTATACATAAAAACTGAGCAAAAATATCAGATTAGAGTAGGCGGTGAAAAGAAAATATATGTCTGTGATTAACTGAATTAATTAATGTAATACACTCTTAAGGCCGATATATCAATCACAAGTTAACTTTAACTATCAGTTTAATGCCATAGTAGCAATTATGAAAACAATTATTCCTGTGGCAATAAACTGAAGGTTAAAGTTAACTTGTGATTGAAAAACCAGCCCATAAACTGTCAAATTTATTGTTTTTTTATTTAATCACAGATATGCATTTTCTTTGCACCGCCTACTCTAGTCTGATTTTTTTGCTCACCGTTTATTATACAGGGATATTCACATAAACCGTTCGTTAAAAGTTTTCAAGGTTGCAGTTCACGTAGATATTTGAAATTTAAGGAGCAAGGGTTTTCCGTAGAGATCTCTTTAAATAAAATAAAATTGTCTTTGTATCACTTCCGGTTGTACCGGAAGTCGCCATCAACTCGCTTATTTTAAATGGAATGCTATATTTTTTATCACGTTTTTGAAATCTACATGTAAAAATATGTTAAATTGCAATACATTTCCCTATCTCTAAAATGCATCATTTTTGAGATATATTGAATTTTCTTAGAAATTTGGATTCTGCAATCTGATTTTCAAAAAATGATAACACAGTTGTTATTGAAGCAATTTTATTTGTAATAGCTAATATTGTAGTTGAAGCTTTTAGGTTCTTAAAAGCTCTATCAGCATAATCTATTAAGCTACAGGGTGTCTAAAACACACCGCTCCACTCGAAGATATTCAAACACAGAAAAATACTTTTTTTCAAATGGAATGACCGATATTTTAATGCACCATTGTATGTGGAATCAAATGCTGCGTCGAACTGTACTAGCATTCCCTATACCTAACTTTAACAGTTTTTGAGTTATGAAACATTTTCGATTTAATTCATAGAAAATTACAATTTTAATAGGTCAAATATTTTTAATTTTATTAAGATAGCATGGAAATTATAACAACGATTACTGTTACTACAAATTTTGTAGTCAACCAAAGAAAATAGAATTTGGCAAGTGGAAATTCACAAATTTTAATAGTTCTTTAATCATCCTTCTCTTAGGACGCTTGTGATCTTATAAAACGAAAAAGCATGAATTTCATTACTTTAAATTGAAGAATAAAATAGCTGCTAGTTTGCAATTCTCTAGATTAGCGTGAAAGTATTTTAAAGCCATTGTCTAATTATCTTCGTTATATTATGTTACTGATCTTCGTACATTTTATTTTTCCAAATTGTATAAAGTTAGGTTCAAACTTTCCAAACTGTGTTTTATTCATAGGAGACAAGAGGGGTACATTTGATTGAACACACATTCTCTGCTCTGAACAATTTTAGATCATTCTTCGTAAATTTAAAAAATAGATTTAAAATATCAGCGTTTGAATAATTTTGATTTTGATTTTCAACTTCTTTTTGCTTTTGCTTAAAATTTGTAGTAACAGGAAACGTTAAATGCAATTGTTTGTTGTTTTCATAACTATATCAACAAAATTAGAAACATTTAACCTAATAAATGTAAATTTTTATGTATTAAACCAAAAATATCTTATAACTGAAAAACTGTTAAAGTTAGGTATAGGGAATGCTGGTATAGTTCGACACAGCATTTAATTCCACATACGATGGTGTATTAAAATATTGGTCGTTCCATTTGAAAAAAAGTATTTTTCTGTGTTTGAATATCTTCTAGGGGAGCGGTGCGTTTTAGACACCCTGTAGCTTAATAGATTATGCCTATGGAATTTCTAAGAACCTTAAAGCTTCAACTACATTATCAGCTATTACAAATAAAATTGCTTCAATCATAGCTGTGTTATAATTTCTTGAAAATCAGATTGCAGAATCCAAATTTTTAAGAAATTTCAAAATATCTCAAAAATGATGCATTTTAGAGATAGGGAAATGTATTGCAACTTAACATATTTTTACATGTAAAATTCAAAAACGTGATAAAAAATATAGCATTCCATTTAAAATAAGCGAGTTGATAGCGACTTCCGGTACAACCGGAAGTGGTACAAAGACAATTTTATTTTATTTAAAGAGATCTCTACGGAAAACCCTTGCTCCTTAAATTTCAAATATCTACGTGAACTGCAACCTTGAAAACTTTTAACGAACGGTTTATGTGAATATCCCTGTATTATATTCTCGATATCTTAGAATCGTAGTATTTTTCTCAAAATCATATATTTCAAAGAATCTAACAAGAAAAGTAACCGCAGATGTTGAAAATTAACAATCTTAAACAAACAGAAAAATTTGAGTAACTGTGTCAAATGTAAGAAAAGAGAAAACTGGCGTAATATATTTTTCAACAAAGGAGTTCATAATTAAAGAAAAAGGATTTGTAAATCTGTTTCCACCAAAAAATCTAAGAATAAATAATAGCATCAATTTTACATGCATAAAACACTTAAATCTACTCAGGATGCAGTTGATTTGATTTAAATTTCCCTGAACGTTTAGTATAATTCTCAGGATTAAACAGAAATTACATAAACAGATAATTAGAATTATTCTCCTCTACTGTACTTGTTTGGTTCATAAATTCAAAAAATGGAAGTAGCAGTATTATTTTAATAATAGTAATAATAATTTTTTGGCAGAAATTAATTACATAGATATACATAAATAAATGTCATTTTTTGCCAAAAGGAGGACAATCAGTCTAACTCACTAACTCAGTCGTCTGTTACCCCTTGTACCCCTTCAAAAAGAAAGAAAAGAGAAAAACAAAATCAAAAGCAAAAAACAAAGAATTAACTTAAGATTTTAATAAGTGATTAATGATATACTGTGCACCAGCATAAAAAAACCCAATACCAACTAAGACCCGATTTTACAATCGTCGGATTAGCATTATTATTGGTATAACGTGACGTAGGTGTGACGTAGATATGGAGGAAAATATTTGACGAACAGTTATTCCGTTCTTATTCCACGATTGTAAAACTGGGCCTAAATATGCATGTAACCGTGTGTAACAAGGCCAGATTATCTTAAGATACTGATCTCATAAATTGAAAATATTATTCGCTAAGCAGAAACTTCCTATACTGAATTTTAAATGATCCAAATGTGATCGATGTCCAATCAAATAAAATAGCGTTCAAGCAATTGCCGACATTATATGAGAATGATCTTTGAAAAACTTTGAAACAGCATTGTGTTTAGGAACATCTATTATATTTTTGCGTGTTGTGGACATCTAAATCTTATTCTTAAGCACAAATATGGTGGTGCCTTGAATCTTACAGTTTTATAATAAAAGCATGCCGAATGCAAAGATCTTCTCTGCGACATAGTTAACCAGTTGGCCCATTTTAACGTGTGAGATATTCTCTGAAATTTTCTTATCCCATAAGTAAACCGCAAACACGAGTTCTGTAACATCTATATTTTTTTAAGGATAAGTGATATACTGTATCACAATATTTAGAAAATGACAAGACTAATGAGTTACATAATAAGAGTTTAATGCACGATTGCACCAACTTTTTAAGCAGAGCTTAAATTTAAGTGGTGTTTAGACTATGACATTATTTATAGATTTACCAAAATGTTAGTCACATTCTAATTGATACTTAAGTTGACGTTTAAATGTCAATTATACTGACCATACGTAAATGCCACATTCTAAACATAACTTAAATTTAAGCTCTGCTTAAAAAGTTGATGCAACCGGGCATTAAGAGCCGTTTTACACTTGTTAAATTTGTTACAAAGTGAGGGCGATGAGCTACCACAGTGAATTCTGATTGGTTCAATTGGCACTCGCTCACTTCGTAACAAATTTTGCACAAAAAATATCATAGTGTAATACGGCTCTAACTTTGTGATTCAATATACAGGGTGTTTGTAAAATAAGTGCAAATATTTTAACCACATTACCGTGAGACCACATAGAACACGGAAAATTTAAAAAAAAAATTTTTTTCATAACGGGGGAAAATTATTTTATCCGCCCCTTATACGACGGTGATGAAACAACAAAAAAACTTACGGAACCTGCTTCGCTGATCGTAGGCAATAAACATCGCAGGCGTGACTAATATGCAAAGACGCACTCACTCACCGAATAATATCTGTGCGGAGGAACACATTCAAACGTTCACTACACTAATTTACGAATGTTTATAACAACTGTTCAAAGTGGCATCCATCATTTTCGACACATACACGAAACGTTCCATAATCGCGTAAATGCTGTAAATGTTCTTGCATGGATTTGGAAATGTGTTTCCATAAACACATCTTCGCCGTAGATGAAGAGCATCTGTTCTCTCGCCGTTCGTGAATTGCGGCATTTTAATAAGTAATACTAAACACAAAAAATCGTATTTAGCTTTAACTCGCTCGTTCAACCACTTTTCACAAACTAAACTGTTGATCCCAAAGGATACGACTTACTGCGACGTGAAAAAAAAATGCTTTTATTAGCCGCCCGAACTCGGTAAAGGTCACTGGGTCACTGCTCGATTGCAGTTCTGTTTCTTGTTCCAACAGATGCGATCGAATAAAATTTCCTTTTCTTGACCTACCTCAAAGACATAGACGTGCGATTAATTCTTGTCCGATTTTCAACTGCAATTTTCTCGAAATGTGTAAAACTTTTGTTAAGGACATACGAATTCAGTCGTTGCCATTTATGGTGATGTATTACAGGTTTAAATATTTGCATACAGTAAAAGAACACCCGGTATATGACTGCTAGAAAATAGTCTTGTTAATGTTCCACAGGCTTTTTGAAGAATAAGAGACACGTGATCTGTGAATCTGAGCTCACTGTCCAACATTATTCCGAAAGCTTTAATTGTTTTTATCACAAGCAACAAAATACTTCCAATTTTTATATTAAGATACTGATTAAGATTCTTTTTCCAAAAATAATTACATTAGATTTGCTCGGGTTTATTTTTTTTTAAATGTGATTCGGATATCTTTAGTAAATTTTGGAGATCTGTATTTATTTTAGTTACAGCAGAATTTAAGTACTCATAAGGGAAAGAGTAATATATGAGCGTATCATCAGCATACAAGTGATACTTGAGAGCATCAGGCAAACAAATGGCATAAATGGCATATAATATTGATCCTAAAATTGAGCCTTGAAGCACTCCAGAGTTTACCCGTCGCACTATGGGGCCAACAGCACTATCGCGTCTCAAAAATCTGTAACTCTTTTATTTACTGACTTACGTTAATGAAATTTGGTACATAGATTAAGAAAAGCTTAGGCTTTATGGCTGTGATGTGATTTTAAAAAAAATATTTACTTCTTTATTATACAGTGATCGCCAGATAAGTCGGGCCACGTGGGAAATTTTTTTATTATTGATTTCTCAGAAAAATTTATTCTTTATAAAAGTCCCTGCATCTTCCCAAACTCAACATATACTTATCAAAATTTGAATACCTGTTGTGATATACCGAGGAGATCAAAATATTTGAAATCGACATAAGAGTAAAGTACCTTTATTTTTAAAAGTACGCGGAAATATTATTTGAAAAAGTTATTAAGAATAGTTCTGAGATCTTAAATATGAAATCTCGGTTGTCTAGGAAGAAAAAAAAATTTGGACAAAAAAGTTAAAGATTTATGGGTATGAATGTTATTGATCATAATTTCTAGTTGGTAGAAGAGCGAAAAAGAAATTCCAGAGTATATTAATATCACACCTGAAGAAACGTCCATCTTTACACTTTCAAAGTTCTACGATACACACGTTGATATGAAAAAAATTTAAAAATATGGAAGGTTTCTTTTTTCACCGTCGGCAGCCATGATTTCATATTTGAGATCTCATGACATTTCTGAATAGCTTTTCCAAATAATATTTTCTCGTATTTTGAAAAATAAAGGTACTTTACTCTTATGTCGATTTCAAATATTTTGATCTCCTCGGTATATGACAACAGGTATTCAAATTTTGATAAGCGTATGTTGAGTTTGGGAAGATGAATCTCTGAATACAGGATAAGTTGGGAGGAATGAACCAAACTGCAGGAGTATATTCTACCCGTCAATGTAAGAGAAAAAACCCCAAAAGTTGTAATCCGATTTTCATTTGTTTTCGAATTGGAACGTTTCAACAAAATACTTTACATAATATTTTTTTCTCAGTTGAAGTATTCAGATCAAAAGATTCGCTAGTACAAAAATGCAGTTTTTTTTACATTCAATTACATACAATTGAGAAAAAAATATTATGTAAGATATTTTGATAAAACGTTACAACTCGAAAACAACTGCCCACTGTTCTCCTGTGACATATTTGGGCCTATGGGCTAATGTTTCTTTTGGCGAGCCCCACTTTTATGAGATGCTAGCTGGCTGAATTGAAGACATTCTTTACGCCGCGTCGATTGTGAGCAACAGACAAAGTTTAATTACTTTCCATCCTGTTTTCCTGTTATTTCCCGTCTGCCTTTGTTCGGCTCAGATCTCAAAATACACTGTTGAAAATCGCATTCATCGGTGTGAAAGTAAAAAAATTGCGTGTTAAAATTTACACAGTGACCGTGTAAATTTGCTACAAAAATCACACCGGCTATTGTGTATTATTTATTAACTCCTTTTTGTTGTGAAATTACACAAAAGTGATGAAAATAACACAGTTAAGTGTGTTTGGACCATATGCGTAATTTCTTTTATACGGGTGATGTCAGCTCGAGCCGTCTGCATATATGTAGGTGCGGTGAAAAACGACGCAACACAATGAATGTGTAAATTATTTACACTAAAGGTCTGTGTTAGTTTTTACACAAAAGTCGATGTGGACCGCAAATGACACTGCGATTGTGTGTATTTTGGCACCGATTTTTCAACAGTGTATACATACATAATAGTGGTCGCTCAAGGTTTGATCATCGACAGATTAGTGAAAGCAAAAGGGACCACGACAATATTAAGCGAGGATAAGAGCCTGACTTTTCTACATTCTCCTATATATCGAAAGAACTGTTAATTACGTTTTATGTAAACTGTCATTTATATATTTTTAATTTTTCTGTATATTAATGTCTTTTTTGATATTTCAGGAAAAATGTCCTTCTACAATGTATCATTGCTGGAAGAATTCGAATGTCCTGTGTGCACGGAATACATGCATCCACCAATTCGACAGTGCGAGACCGGTCACAGCATATGTGATCGGTGTTACGTCCGTCTAATAGCTTGCCCCGTTTGCAGAGCACCTAGAAGCAAAGCTCGCAATTTAGCCCTGGAACATATGCAGTTCAGACTAGCCTTCCCTTGCAAAAATCGAAACGAGGGTTGCCGCTTCATAGATCTCGGATCGCATATTTTGGACCACGAATCTAACTGTCTTTATAATCCAATTTCTTGCCTGTTGAAACCTTCAAAGCACTGCAGCTGGCAAGGTGCCGTAAGAAGCTTCATCACTCACTGCAAGTTGCAACATCCCGATAGAGTATTCGTAGCGAGCGAAGACACCATTACATGCGTCGATTTCGTCAAATCTGAAGAGTTAAACATGAACTCATCTCATACTATCATTCAAACGGATACTGAAGTATTTAAGTGTGTCTGGCACGTGAACCATGAGACTGGCTTGATGCGATGGTGTGTGTTTTACGTTGGCTTAGAGAGATCGCCTAAAGACTTCTTGTTCAAGATTAGCATTGACAATTTCGGCAACGACGTTGAAAAACTGACGATCAAAGGCACTTGCAAACATTTCAAGCAAGAAAAAAACGCCTTCGCTAAGAATTCGTGCATGTTCACCAACTTCGAAATGCTGAAGAAGTTCTGCGATGGAAACGATCTGAAATACAGGGTTAATATATTTCGAAACTATTTTACTAAATTTTAATTATTTGAATTATGTATACTGTAGTAATAAATTCCTTACATTTAATTTTCATTTTAATGACTTTTTGACCTATCGTAAATCACTGATGATCAAAATATTCTGAATTTCAAAAGTTAAAAAAAGCAAATATTGTACAAGTTGAGGTTCTAAAGTAGACAAAAGCTTTGTGTCTTCTTTTTTTCTTCTCTTTAGCGTAATGTCTTCCTTTTACACTGAATTATTTGATTATTCCCAATCAGTTTTTGAAGCTTTCTTAGACACCGAAAAGAGAAAGCAGGACATTTCATCAAGCCAATAAAACTTTAACTTTTCAAAGATGTAATCCAGATGGAACTATAGTTACAATTTTTAAGCTCATTCGCAAATTTCTGAAAGTAACATATTTTCATTGATGTTACTAAAGTATTGTCGACAAGTATTATTATTTGATTATCTATGAAAAACCAAGTAAAAATTTTTATAGTGTTGCCCAAAAAATGTTGTGTAAAAAAATCACTCCTGCAGAAAATATCAATCGACAATAAAACGTTATACAAATTTTTATCGGACAAGAGTCTAGCTTAATAACCATTTCTACAGGTTAAATTTTAAAACTAGGTGGATATAAGTAAATTCGGACGAAGTCGTGCAATGCACCCAAGCATGCAATTTTTAGAGCTGTTTTTAGCTACATTATTATCTTACAAACAATACTAATTGCGTTATACAAATTTATTGCGGCAATTAGAACAATATTTTACATGAATTATTGAAATCCTAGTTAAAATAAAATTATTAAATACGCGCTCATCGTTTCGCTTCCCAATGCGAGACAAGGCCGGCCGTCCGAATACATCCGAGGCACACGACGCCAACCTACTTGCTTCACTTAAGCTGTATATGAAAAAGTATAATTTAACTTTTAACAGTTACAATCTTTTTTTCTATTTTAGTTCTATCGAATCAATAAATCAAAGAATGTATTTATTGAGATTCTGCTTTTCTGCAATATACGAGTATTGATCTAGCGTTTTCGTGATAATTTTACACAATTTTATAAGGGTTCTTACATTTTTATTCGTTATCGCCTGATAACAGAAGCAATCCATTCTAAATATCAATTGACACTAATTCATCGTAAACCTTTCCGATCTGCAATATTAGTAAATCGCATTTGATACGAGCTATTTTATCGTTCCCATCAAAACATTAAGATAATCTCAAATAATTTAGCAACTTTATTGCCACATTTCCGTTAAATCTTGAACCTCATCCAAACTTATGAAAACAATCTCTAGTCTAGAGCTAGAGGAACATTTCTTACATAAAATTCTTATCACTTCAATTCTGAAATGCGCTTAATGTTTTAGAATATGTCCTTTTGAATTAGTTGTTTTTTTCGTGAATTTTCGTTATATTAATGCTTGCTTGATTTGAATTATTATCAATTAGTTCATTGCTTTGTTTTGATAAACAGTAGTAAAAGGTTTGTTCCGACCAGTTTCGGTTTGCAAGAGACTCTTGAAATTCAAGTATGAAAATGCTTACAATTACAAGTATGAATAAATCAAAATTCACTGTTCACCATTTTCTACGAAATGCTTTGTCAGTAAAATTAATTCAGCGCTTACCATTATTTACAGGCCCTTTTAACTTGAGAATCTATTGCGACATTAACGTAATGCCGCATGCTGAGGAAATATCTGAATCAAAATAGATTAATATCTTCAGCAATCAATAGCCCATAAATAACGTTCTATTTTCATTCGAGTGCGATTACTTTTCCGAGCCGCAGTATGCGCCTCGATGTCTCTTGATATCTCAGAGCACGAATGGTAAATCCCATAATCTATGGCAGCTATGTACACACAAAGTGCGCATTAATTACATCCCCGATAGTGTAAATTTGACGCACGTATCAGCAAATGAATTTCATTGGGGAATCTATCAGAAATTGTCTGTTCATATTGAAATGAAACAAAGATGTAAATGCTAACGCTGGAAATGCCAGATGCTCAACAAAATAGAATTTCGCTTTAATTCTCAATACTCCACTATATTAAGCTTCATGAATTACGAACATATTTCATATTTTATTAATTAACTTTTAAGTCGCGTTGAATTTTACTTCATGTTTATATTTTGTTTACTTATTATATTGGCCAGAAAAGATTAGGTCGCAATTTAATATTCATAGAGGAGATACTTTTCTTGCTCAGTGTACATTACGCCCATTCCCTTCGAAAATAAAAGAAAATACGTACATATATCTATAACAACTAAAATAATGATAATGAATGATTAATATTAATGACTATTTAATTATAGAATTCAGAAAAATACGTAAAGTAAAATTGTTTAAAAAAGTAATTTCAACAAATTTCGAAATAAATTTTTTCTAATAAGCTATTATTTTCTTGGGACCAACAAACAATCAGTCCTCCAGTGCGATTTCAGTCGCCCAGTCCAATTTCAGACTTGGCAAATATGAAAAATAATGCAGTAGATTAAAGCAAACGTTTCATAAATTTCTCTTTTGCTAAACTGATTACGTCAGGCCCGGAATACGACAGTCTTAATAAAAGTACGAAATGTGAAACTGAATTTCCGGTTGACGGAAAATTTCATTTACTTTTAATGAGCGTTCTTTTTCGGGCCAGTCCCATGTTGTTTTCAGATGAAATATTTCAGTGGTCAGGTAAACAAGAGTTCGGAGAGTTTCTGTATATAAAGCGAGTAATATGAAAAACTTGCAATCAAATAGAATGTTGATGAATTAATAACGTATTGTATCTACATAAAATACAAAAAATTTAGAACATTGATTTTTACCTTCAGGTCAATTTTGAAAAGGTTTTATATTATACTGAAAAATACAAATGTCGTCGTAATTTTTGTTTCTGGCAGCACTTTCAAATATCGATACATTTTTTCAAATTATACATGGATTGCGATAGAAATATTTCGATAATACTCAGATAAAACCTTATGTGAAACACCGTATTGTGACTTTTCACCCCAGACGGCTCCCTTGTAACTGATGACGTCAAGACATGTCTACTTGTATCAGAGGCACGAGAAATTGAATTCCAGAAATATGGAAATAGGATTTTCCACGCTTGCCAAAAGACGTCGATTTCAGAAATATTCGCAGAAATGTTTGCATATACGAAGTCGATTCTTAACAAGCGTTGCAGAACCATTCCTTCAAATACTGATGTTATCACAAATGCAAGTATCGACGCAATCTGTGAAATCGTTAAAACTATTCAAAACGTAAATCTTTTATCACAAACTCTTTCAATTTTCATCGGACAAGAACCAGCTTTAATTGTAAATCTTTTACTTGTAATCTTCACTTATATCAATGTTTCAAAATTAAGTTGTATTTTTAAGAAGCGAGTTTAAACTGTATGTAGCATTTCGAGGTCACCGCCTCAGAAAATTTTTAAATTTCAGGAATGCAACGATAGAGAAAAAAGAAAAATTCTAAAAAATATATAGTGCGCAATTGTCCTTTGAACTTATTACAATTGAATAGTAACGAGCGTCTAAATAAAAACCTGGTCAAGTAGGTTATGATCGAGAATTTATCCATTGCATTTACATAACAGAATTACTAAATGTAGCGTGCTTGACCAGGTTTTTATTTAGACACTTGTTACAATTTCCTCCTAGTCCTGTGACATTTTGTTTCCAGTTGTCCCTGTACACAAGTTCTGTGTCTTCTTCACCATCTGGTTTTATCATTTCTGGAATCATTTCATCTTCCTCGCCGGACTTTCCATCCTTTAATTTTAATCGCTCAAATTCTTTACTTTCATTGAGCTCTTATTGCTCATGCTCTATTTTTCTGACTATCAACTTTCTTCAAATTTTTGAATATCCTTTCAATTCCGCTTCTATGTACTTTGTTTTTTACTTTGGCTCAAGTGTTTCTTTAACTTGCTTTTGTTCCGTTAATGTTTTCATCCTTGTTATTTTTCTCTAACATTTTCGTACTCAACGTTTCAGCATTTCGTTCTTTGTTCTTTCCGATAATACTGTGAAACGACGCATCGATGAAATGGCAGAAGACATTAAACTTCAAGTTGTGTCCGGAATTCACCATTCTTTGCAATCCAATACGATGAAAGCACTGATATTGCACAATGTTGTCAGATGAGGGTGTATGTGCGATCCATTTATAATGAGAACAATGACGGAATACTGTTTTCACAATAACTAAAAACAACATCGAAAGCTGTTGATGTTATGAAAGCAATTTCAGACTTTTTTAAACAGCGTGATTTGTGATGGGAAAAGCTAGTTGGTGTATACACGGACGGAGCTCCCTCTATGCTTGGATCCCATTCTGGATTTATTAGCAATTATTTGATGAATGCACGAACAAACCCATTCGAATTAAATTAGCTTACCTAACTGACATTTTTGAGGCACTAAACTGCCTTCATTTGAAAGTAGAAAGAAAATAATTCTGCAAATATAACACACTATGATGCTATTCAGGCCTTTATAGACAAAATTCAATCGTGGATGCGTCTGGTACAAACAAATCCACCAAACTACTCCTTTTTGCCGAAATTTTCGATGTTAATTGAATCTGACATATACGAGTATTTCATGCTCTAGTTGAGACCGGAGAATTTAAAAATGATATTCTGTTTCATTTACAAAACCTTGGAGACAAGTTTCGATGATATTTTCCAAATCTGAGTGACAATCCAGAGTATAAATTGACTCGTAATCCATTTAATGTTGACGAGAACAACTTACCGGACCACATTCAAGTAATAAACTTAAAGAACGACAAAAGTTGCAAAGGATGACTTTCGTCATATGAAAATAGATGAAGATGTCGCGTGATCAGCACGGAAACTTTCGAAGAACTAATAATAATATGTATATTGAATACCGAAAAGTATAACACACTTCAGTTATGTTTTTTAACAACAACTTCAACTGTCTTTTTACCCATTGTGTTTTTATAGTCAACAAGCTTGAATCGTCCACAGTCAATCTGAATAGAAATGGATCAAATACTATAGAACCTATTCTGTTATTGGAGAAATGGCAATACTTTTTGTTCCCTTTACTACAACCTACTTATGCGAGAAAAGCTTTTCTACATTAAGGCTAATAAAAAATAAGTAAAGGAACAAACTTGATGTTAGCAACGATCTAAGCTGCGCACTTTCAAGCTTAAACCAATTTCTAAGCTTGTAAAAAAAATTCAACATCATCCTTCCCATTAATTCTCTTTGTATTCCGAGTTATCCCTTTGAAATAAATATACTATCTATGTTTGTGTTTTCTTTAACAATGAAGTATAAAAACTAAGGGGGGAGGCGTAAAGGTCTTTCAATCAGAATGGGGGCGGGGCGTGGTAAGAAAAGTTTGGAAACCCCCGGCTGAGTCTATGTAATACAAAACATTTTCAAAACAAACCTAGCACCGAAAGAAAATTGACGAATCCTTGCGATTTTACCAAAAATTAGGAGTTTTTAAAGTACTGAATTTTTTCCTTACTTTTCGCCCTCACAGTATACAGTGTTCGCCAAAAAATCGGCATCAAATGGGAAAAATTTTTACTCCTCATTTTTCGAAAAAACTTTTTGCGGCAATAATTTGTGCTTATCTGAAAACCTGTTTAACCCCTATCAGATATACCGAGTGATTTTTACTTAGTTAAAAACTAGCGTTTTTCGATATCGTCAAAATCCTAAAATTGCTATTTCTCGGAAATTAATCAAAATTTCAATGACATTTTTTCCAAGTGTGTTGGCTTCAGCTTAATGAACAATCTCAGGGCCAGGAAAAATAACTTGAATTTCTTTAACTCCCCCAAAAGTTGAATTTTTCAATTTTTAGAATATTCTAAAAATTTCACATATCAAAACTTAATTTCAGAATAATCAATGAGATACACCCCTAACCACATAAATTCACTGATAGCGAATACGTATTTCAGTAACAATATTACCATCTTCAGTGCTAAACTGATATTAAATTTAAAATTGGGAATAAAATAAACAAACCTAAAATAGAACTCCCTCTCCCCTATACTAAATTAAACGTGTAAACCCGAATTCCTTGAAAACTTAAAGGTCGAAGAGGCTGGAAGTGACCGGCCCTGTTTTCTCTGACTTCATCAATCTGTTTCTGTTTCTGCGTATATCTAAGCTTTCGTGGGAATCTAGATCTCCTTTATTATTAATCTGTTTGATTAATTCTATTTTATTTACCGAGTGTTTGTTTTCAAGCACATGTAAGGCCACACTGGATTTATCGAACCTTCTGAATTCTAAATGAGCTAGGTGTTTTTTGAATCTAATTTTTAATGATCTTCTTGTTTTGCCCTACATAAATTTGATCAACTTATTTTATATATACCGGATTTATCCTCCGAATCCACTTTATCTTTTGGATTTTCTAGCAAAGATTTTATGCTGTTATTGTTTGTATAAACTATTTCTAAACCTAATTTTTTAAAAATGGTATCTAAACCTTTAGTGTATTGAGGATAAAACGGCATTTTTACAATTTTCTTATAATCTACATCCTCTATTTTATCAGATTTTAATGTGGTTATTTTCTTAATATCTAATTTCTGTTTTTGTTTTCTAATAATGTTATAGATTATATCGACTTGATAACCGTTATACGCAGCGATTTTAATAATTTCCTGAAGTTCTTTATTATAATTAACCGTTGATAAAGGGAACGTTAACATCCTATGTACTAAGAAATTTAAGGCGGATAATTTATACTGTTTGCAATGATTTGAGTCCGTGGGAATAAATCTATTAACATTAGTAGATTTCCTATAAACGTTCTAATTCTAATTTATTATTATTTCTAGTTATTAAAATATCTAAAAAGGGTAATTTATTGTTAGTTTCTATTTCATAGGTAAATTTGATGGTTGCGAATTTAGAGTTTAAAGTTTCAAGAAATTAATCTATTGAACATTTACTTTTGTCAAACACACAAAATATGTCATCGACGTATCTCAACCAGACTTTAGGAAAATAATCTGAAGAGGTTTTGAGTTCCGTTTCAAATTTACACATAAAAAGATTTGCCATAAACGGTGATAGGCTATTTCCCATGGCTGCACGTTCCATTTGTTGAAAAAACCCATTATTAAATTTAAAGAAATTTTGGTTCATACATAAACTAGTCAATTTTACTAATTCTTCTACTTCTTCATTATCGAAGTTATTTTCTAGTAACAGTTCTTTTAAGTAATCTAAGGTGTTTTTTACAGGTATACTGGGAAATAACGAAGTGACATCAAAGGGTACTAAAATTTCGTTCGGTTTTATTTCTAGGTTTTTTAATTTTCCAATAAATTCTAATGAATTTATTAACAGAAAAATCGGGTAATTTGACTCGGAGGTTATTAAATTTATCACTTAACCATTTCGATAATAACGAAGTCGGTGAATTTATACAAGAAACAATGGGTCTCATGCTGTTGCCCGGTTTATGTATTTTAGTAAACAATACAATCTAGGGATTATTGGGTTAGATATTGTTAGTTTATATCGTAAAGCTTTGGCGATCGTTTTTTTGCAGTCTGACATCGTTTTCTTGGTCTCAGTGATCATTTTAGGTAAGGGATTCTTATTAATTTTCTGGTATTGGCCTTGATTAAGCATGCAATTTACTCTGTCAAAATAATCTTCTTTACCTAAAATAACCACTGTATTACCTTTGTCCGCTTTATAACGGTTATCAACCCGATATAATCTATAACATTATTAGAAAACAAAAACAAAAATTAGATATTAAGAAAATAACCACATTAAAATCTGATAAAATAAGGAATGTAGATTATAAGAAAATTGTAAAAATGCCGTTTTATCCTCAGTACACTAAAGGTTTAGATACCATTTTTAAAAAATTAGGTTTAAAAATAGTTTACACAAACAATAACAGCATAAAATCTTTGCTAGAAAATCCAAAAGATAAAGTGGATTCGGAGGGTAAATCCGGCATATATAAAATAAGTTGTAAAAATTGTGATGAAATTTATGTAGGGCAAAACAAGAAGATCATTAAAAATTAGATTCAAAAAACACCTAGCTCATTTAGAATTCAGAAGGTTCGATAAATCCAGTTTGGCCTTACATATGCTTGAAAACAAACACTCGGTAAATAAAATAGAATTAATTAAACAGATTAATAATAAAGGAGACCTAAATTCTCACGAAAGCTTAGAGATACACAGAAACAGAAACAGATTGATGAATTCAGAGAGAACAGGGCCGGTCACTTCCAGCCTGTTCGACCTTTAAGTTTTCAAGGAATCCAGGTTTACACGTTTAATTTAGTATAGGGGAGAGGGAGTTCTGTTTTAGCATAGTTTATTTTATTCCTAATTTTAAATTTAATATCAGTTTAGCGCTAAAGATGGTAACATTGTTACTGAAATACGTATTCGCTATCAGTGAATTTATGTGGTTAGGGGTGTATCTCATTGATTAATCTGATTTAATTAATTTAATTAATCTGGTTTAGTGTTGCTTTGTGACTATTAATTTAAGAATTCAATTTTTTGGGGATGAAAACTTCAGAGATTTATAAGTGGAAAAAATAATAAAAAAGATTAATTATTGTTGCTTCAGATATTTTATTATTTACAGAAAAGTAATATTTTTGCATAATTGTTACGTTTCTGATGCAAGATGCTTTTTAGGAGAAATATTTTTCATTGATAAATAATATGTATTAAAATGGCTTCTAAAGACTCCAATCTACCCCAGTCATCAACCTCATACTTGCTTTAATTCTTTTGCACGTGTTTTTAACTTAGTTGTTGTTTCTCAATGTTTGTTTTTGTTATCTCATATTTTTTATTTATTTTGTCAAATCCAACAAAGCAATAAATATATAAGTCCAACTTATCTTCACAACTAGATGACGTCAGTCGATTTTCTATATTCAAAAAATGTTAATTTTCCCTTCGAATTCACCTAAAACGCAGGAAAAGGTAACGTCCACCGCAAAATAAAATTACTCCGGGTCTAAAGAGTCGCGCAATTTACGCAGCGCTAATTTGTATAATTTTAGAGACGGATAATTGTGTTAGGCGGGATAAGTTCAAAACTAATCTCACGTTTAAACAGGTCGACGCAAAGATAAAATTGACACATCGTCCGCGGAGACCGACCTAGGCCACAGCCACTATATTTTACGACCCCGATCAGATATCTTCCGACCTGCGCTCGATATGAGTTACACGGTTTGAAAGCTTCACGAGAGGCATCTTCTAACGATAACACCTACCATCAGAAGAAGAATCTTAAGCTCTCGTACTTTTAAATAAGTTTTTAAACCTCTTGAATCTAAAAAAGGAGATATGGAATTTAATAATTCATTCTTTTTATATTCTTTTTCGCTCGATCTTTTTGATTCCTGTTGATTTTATTTACCATTGAAATTTTATATACCTGCTTTATTCCTCTTCATTTGAAATAATGTAATCCGTCGCATTAAAAAGTCTTTTTTATTTTAAATGACATGAAGTTCCTTATACTACGATGGAATTTCCGTTGTATTATAAAGTAAAAACCACGTGGATGCAAATATTTCTCTGCTGCCGCAGATATATGTATTATCCTTTCAGTAAGGGAAATTAAATTCCTCTAAGACGGCAAATTTAATTAAATGCGTCTAAATGTTTTCTTTGTTTCGCTAGGTAAATGAGTTAGATGATTCTAGCACAAGAACTTGAATAGTGAAATTTAATAAATTAATTTTATGTAAAAGAAACTCTGGTTCTATTCTGAAAAACAAAACAAAAGATGATAAAGTGGCAAGAAACATCTTTATTAACATATTTTTACTTTACTGTGCTCAGTAGGTGGTTTGGAGAATGTTGATTAAAAACATTGTGCTTTCGCTTTCAAGTACTTGGCGAAATAAGAAAACTAAGTTATTTATTTCCGAATGGCTTATTTATTTAATTTTGAAAATAATTTGAAGAACGCAAGGTCTGTATTGAATATTTCACATTAATAAGCAAATAACTTAACCTGGAGCTTACATAAATTCTATAACTTAAGATATTTGATGTTACCAAGATTACAACAAACTTTCACTTACTTTACTGTTTTTCCTCGTTCATTTCTTCTTGTATGTTATCACAATTTTCTAATTTTATACCTACACCATCCCTGCAGGTTGCAGCTCAAATCGGCGAAAAATAGAAGAAAGGACAAGGTTTTCTCTCTTGCTTTATTTTTATTAATCTTAATAATTTAGGTGGCAAACATGAGTTGTTTTCCAAAAACTATCTAAGCAAATTATAGTAAATTATTTGGTGTTGATAATTTCTTCTCGAAAAAATTGGTTTTACTTTGATAAATATGTAATAACTTAAATACTGAATAGAAATTAAACAGTGTTGGTACCACAATAATTTGCGCTGCTTATTGTAACTAAATTGTAACATTGATTTACTTTATCCGAAGGAAATGTTAATTTCAGGTGATACAGAAGTTGTGTTGAATTGGGCCAAAGTTTCTCTATGTTATCGGCAGATAGTATTGGATAATGGTCAGGAAAGTGCAGATGTTTTAGCAGCTCGAATTTGCTATTAGCACTATATTATCTACTACCTAAGTTTCATTTAATTACTTCATTATTTTGACCAAATCTAAATTTCCATACTTACTAATATTTCCCATCTCCTGGTATGAAATGTCATCAATTTGATAAATTTTGTTTTTTTTTTATAAATATGCTGAAAGAAATGTAATTTCATCTTTTTGTTTCAATTCAGTTTCCATTTTTTAAATTTCCTTTGCGTAATTACAGTGCGTGCAGCTTTCAAATGCTTATACACATAATACATGATTTCATTTTGTAATTAAAAAGCCCTTCAATCATATTGTCAATTATGAAATAATTAGTACTACGTATAATGTTCATGTGAATTACCGGTTGTATTTGACAATCACAAATAAACGCCAATTAATATTTAATAAGAATAATAAACAAACGGCGGTGTTTGGACAAAATGAACATTTGATATTCATTTGTTATTAAATCAGAAACGAAAACGAAAAGAGAGGAATGAATTAATTTGTTTTTGAGGGGAAACTGAATGGCGCCTGTAAGTGCACGTTAACATTTTGCACTGCACTTGAAAATGTTCGCAAGGACGAAACTGCGTTCGTGTAAAGTTTAATTCACCAATATAAATTATTGTAGCATGACTTACCTTATTCTTCTTATTGAATTAAATTGGGTACAAACAGCATGGAGATTTTTACTAAGCTAAAACTGATTGCCTTTTAACTCTGTTAATTCATGCAGTACTCTAGGGAGATGAAATTTTTCATAATTAATATTTTAAATATTTTTTTTAGCAAAAATATTTTAACATTAAATAAACCTTGTTAAATAACAAAATTAGTTCTATCTTCACTATCGATTATTGAATTTGCTTAAAGTTACTTGATGCCGAGGAGAAAGTTCATTAAAACGAGTTCTGAATATAATGGTAACTCGATTTTGATTAACTGCCTTCTCGGTACTTTTCGCCCGAGAAAATTACTTTTATTGTTTACTTTGTTTAGGGAGGCGCTAACGCAAAGGCGTAATCAAGGATAATTAATTGGCGAATTTTATTGCTTCATTAAACACAATTACATAAACGAATAAAGGTATCTAACGCGTAAAGGCAAACAAATAGCGGGTATAAAATTCACGGACACTTGGCTTAATGCCTAAAGTTCTAATTCAGTTCGTATAAGATTTGTTCAGCAGTTTTAATAAAATTTTGTCATGATATATGTGCCCATTTATTAAGGCCCCTTTGTTTGGCCAGATGCGATCGATTTATCAAGTTTTGTTCGCGAATTTATGTTATTTAGTGTGATCGTTTACAGTAATTATTTTTTCATATTGTTTAACTTATATACAGCACACACTTTTCAGATGTTTTGCACTTTGTGTAATTATTTCTACACTTCACGTCCCTATTTATTTCTAAAATAATACGCAATTACTCCTATTAATTAATTCAAACGCAACTCTGCATTAGAGTAGTAATTGAAAAATTTCGAAAAATGTAAAATACCCCGTAAATTGAATTTTTAATATTGCAGTTATTAATATATTATTTAACAAACATTTGGATCAAGTTTCCAACAAACTAGACGTTTTTTTATTCTTCCCCAACGAGTCTCCATTTGCATTCCATAAAGTCTTTTTTTTAATATCCTTGAATTTTTTCCGGTAGTTTAGTAAAAGATACTGTAACATCATCTGCGCCCATGAATGAGTTTTTTTCATGCGTATAGAGCAAGCTGTATCAATTAGATTGAAAGCTATATCTCGATTTATAAGGGGATGCGATCTGAAATATCGGGGGCCTAGTGTGGAGTCTTTGAAATATTCCTTTTCGAGAAAATACAATAAAAATACTTTCATGGTTACGGTGTATTTACTGTATTTAAAAACCCTCAGTATAATTATTGTATGATTCCAAATGTGACGTCCTCTAAAATGTTTCGAAATCCCTAATAAATTTAAACTGAGAATTATTCCGTGCAATTTTATTGGATAATTTATTGCTTTGAATACAATTCTGAACTGCCGTTTACAATTAAAACAAAAGCGTCGTCGTAAATTATGAATATTTACGTTTTCCATAAATGTCACTTAGAAAACACCCACTGCTAAATATTTGATAAACATTAACTGTATAAGAGAGAAGTAATTGTACCGTTTTAAAAATGAAAACTTTTGCTGCGATGTGCGCTATTATGATCGTATATTTCAAGGATATATGTATCTAAATATGTAGGTCGTATTCCTCGGAAAAGCACTCATGAGTTGTAGAATGTAAATAGAAATCTTTTTAAATTACTTAGAGCTGCTTTGATTTTTGTATGATAAATTTATTAAGCGAGTTTTCTCTCTTCAAATATGAACTGAAACGACAATATTGCATAAAACAGTTTAAAAGAGCTTTTTAAATTGTTATTAGAATTAACCTAAAAGATGGTAATTCGGCTTTTTATAATGAACGAATTCTAAATGCTTTTATTTACTGTATAAAAGTATATACAGAGTGGGCCAACAGTGTATGTTATGGTATGGCGGAGAATTATGGCATTATTATAAAACATTTCTAAAATCCATGTACGCACTAGCAGGTTCTTTGGTCCTTTTGCTAGGCAACCAAATAATTTGCTGATGTAGTAGTCCTAATGTCTCAATTTTTTTAGTGATCTAATGAGTTTGAATGTGGAGTTTGTACAGGGTGCGCCAATGGGTTCTGACGGTTTTGCGTGCGTTACTGTATTAAAATGAAATGGTCAGGGCAAGTATAACAGGTTGTAATTTGTTCCGGACAGACTATTAGCAACTTGACGGGCGTATATTGAAACAAAGATAGTAGAAACGCAATTGTGGAACAGGTTGAAAAAAATTTTGACATATTGAAGGTGTATACCATCCGAGATAAGAGGGGAGGTTACATCCTCTGAAGATAACCGGTGTCTGATAACTTTGTAATTGCTGTGGTTGCAAACAAAAAAATAATTAGTCCATTTTGATCGCTAATCGCCATTGTAAAAAAAGATTAGCCGAATGTTTACCACTGTTTGGTGATGAATTGCAATGATTGGCGCCACTGCAAGCGTACACACTTTTAACACATCGGTGATCTCATGTCATGTAAGCTTAGAATACATTTATAATGATACGTCATGTTTCCTTGGCTACCGGGATGGAACCGCGTCGAAGTTGTGGCGATGCCGACATTTCCTCCAGGTTACACTGGACTTCCTCAGGGCTAGTGTTATTTCTGCTGCGTTTGTTGTTGCTGCTTCTCTCGTTGGTCCTCTGAGTGGCTGACCCTCAACCGTTCGCAAGAATGAATTACTTCATTTGTAATCCAATTTCTGTCTGGAAAGATGGAAAAATATTTTCGATTATCTTTGGACAAGCCAAATTAAAAACTATTATAACACTCATTCACAGTATTTTTGGCATACACGTCTTGTCAAGATTCATGACGCAAGTAGAGTAGATTGGATTTTTTTATTTGTCTTTTGCTTACAGTTTGCTTTTTAGGCCGGGAAATCTTTGTCTTCGAAATATAAAAAATTACACTCTGAGTAAAAGGATCTCCAAAATTGGAATAAAAAACTTTATAACGGATGTAGCACTTATACAGTTAGTTTCAATTAGTCAGTTGTTGCCTGTGAATCCATACAAAGAAGACGATGGATTCAAGTCAAGTAACCGAGGAAACCATTGAATAATTATGACACGCCTATATTCATAACTAGGCGTTATTTATTGATTTCCGACCGATTTTCTACTTCCTGCAAATTCCTTTCTTCATCAAGAATTCGATCCTCACGTTGACAACCAATATGGTGCTTTTTCATTTCAAAAGATCTAAAATCTCTAAGGTGCTGAACCATATTCGCAAAAAGTTCCTACGTTGGGCAATTTTCTTTGAGGAAAACGTTTTCTGTTTTTATTAGTAATTTAAGTGGATGACTACAAATAATGATGAGTACAATGGACAACAGATACAAAAAATGGAGCACAATCATACATATGTCGACGCGACACCACCACTTGTTCTTGTATGCTGGCCTGCGTCCCGAAAGCCCTCTCGCAGGTAGCTCTAGTTCCAGGAGGGACGCAACTGTTAAGCCAAATTAGAATTGAACTTGACCGTTCTCGTCAAGGCGTCAATGCTATTTGCCCGTTTCTTCGCGGCCGCTATTCCCACAAAACAATTAAACCACCCCCTCGGACCTTACAGCGAAATTCTGAAATCACCTCGACCAATGATAACCGTTGATTTTAATTCTAGCCCACGCCCTTGAATACTTTTTCTCACAAACACCTATAAATTAAGCGCTCCAAACTGTCATAAGGAATGCGTCTGTCCAACGACATCTGCGATTTGTTTTCTCTAACCTCATTCTAAAAGCCTCTTGAGTTGACACAGAATTATGACGCTAGACTCGGAAAAGAAACAGACAACCAACCACTTCAACTTGCGCGTAATCCGATATGCCTTTTCCGTTAATGTACATGTACCCGTGATTTTACCGCGACAAACTGCATACAAAATCTAAGAAAACACATCTAAACGTCGAATAGATTTGTTTTATGACGTCTGTGCAACCACAATGCCTCTGCCTGGCGCCTGCGATTTCGGCGTGACTAAATTTTGTACAGAACTTCAAAATACCCAGATAAAGGTTATTCTGACAGATTTACAACTAGCCGAGGGTGGTCCAATCTGAAAGGAAAAACGCGGCGCCTCGAATTTTTTGGCCTACCGCTCGCAAAATACCCCTGCAAACTCCGAGAAGCCGGCCATGTGTTTATTATTTGAAATTAGACTTGTAATAGTCGATTTTATTTTGAAACCAATCGTCGCACCCTCTTCAGCCCTTTGGTCAGGAAATCGGCTACCATCTCACCGGTGGGCACATGCCTGATCCTCATCTTACCGGACTTCAATGCATCGCGAATGAAGTGATAACGAATGTCAATATGTTTGCTCCGGCCATGGAAAACAGGATTTTCGGCTAACTTCAAGGCACCCATATTTCCGTTGAAAGCCGTAAAGTCTAGCAATTCTCCATACCCGTCTCTTCCCCGAATCTTTGTAGATATATGGCTTCCTTGGCTGCCTCAGTCATTGCCATAAATATTTTCGGCCTGGGTAGAAGACAATGCCACCGTATGCTATTTTCTTGAGTCCCAGAAAATGGGGCTACCGTTCAGGTCAAAGAAGAAACCCGATTGCGATATTCTGCCGATGGGACAGTTACCCCATTCGGCGTCGACATATCCTCTTATCGGAGTTGATTCCCTTTTATATACGAGACCCAAGTCGGCGCTGCCCTTTAGATAGTATAATACTCGCTTTGCTGCCTTCCAATGTGTTTCCTGGTAACAGCTGTTGAACTGTTGACCAGCTTCGCGATACAGACCAGTTCCCCTATTCGCACCGTGCACTTATCAAGCGCTTCCTAGGCGTGTATGCCCTGATCCGCTTGGGCCGCGACCAGAGCCATCGGATTGAGATGCGCACAATCAGCGTGCAGGACGGGCCCACCTTTCGGTGGCTGGCACTATAAAGTGACTTCCAACTCATTGCTACCAGAGTGGTCCGGGGTGCACGCCCCTCGCCCCTTCTGGTCAAGGGAGACCTATCTAATCTCTACTAGCTAACCAGGCTAGTGCCGGAACTGAGATCCGCAGTTCACACGTCGGGATGGATGGACATCATCCCTAGCGCAAGCATGCGGGCTTGCAACCACTGCCCCCGTGAGTCCAACCCAGTCGATCGGCCGAGGTCTCCCTCTACGCACTCCAGAGGAGGGGAGGGTATCCTCCGGGGTAACCGGTCCCCACGGTTGGAAGTTCGGCCACATCCTAAGACGCGTCCTGCAGATTAGGTTTCGTGCAAACCAGGCGCTAATACGCCAACTCGGGATGGTGGGCTCGTCACACCCATAGGGACTCTATCAAACGTACACAATAGTCACCTACGGCCGAAGCCGTTGGATCCACGCTTCAGTTAGCAGGGTACCCCCCTGCCGGGAGCTCGCGATACAGTAGACGCTTCTCCTCCTCCGTCGGCTCTTCCAGTTCTCTAGAAAACTTCAAATTTGAGTCCAAAGGGGTACTTAAAAGATTACAGCCTTCCATCCGTAATCGTTTCAAGATGTTTGTAATGTAACCTTTCTGGTGAAGCGTAACCACCCTGGGACTCTTACTAAACTCGATTCCTAGACAGTGACTTATTCTTCCAAGATCCTTTATCTCGAACTGACTTGCCAGGAAATTCCCCAGCTTATCGATCATGTCGTTGCTTCTGGATGAGACTATAATATCGTTTACATACGCAGCGATGATCATAAGATTATTCCCCTTTCTTACATAATATAAACACGGGTCGGCGATTGAGGGAGTCGCAACATACTTCTACAATGCTTCATCAAACGTTTGGTGTCAATTTCTTCCAGCTTGCTTCGGGCCGTCAGGCCGTACAAGGCTTTTCTCAAGCGCCAGACCTTGTCGCCACCTTGGATGTCCTGTAGTGTATTGGATGCTATCTTTCAGATACCTTCGTCGTGAATATGTCTGATAGTCAAATATTTACGCGCTACCAGAGAGGCCATGAGTCCGTTGACGAAATCGTTAATTCAATCAAATTTACCATAAAAAAATTACAATAAAAAAAGTAAAAAAAAAACAGCCCACTTTGAATTTTGTTACTATTCATGTCAGTGGTTTAAAAATTTTTTAATCTACATTTTCACGACATCTATTAACTTTTGTATAAAGCACTTGCACAACTATTAAATATAAGTTGTACATGCATATAAAAAAATATATTCAAGATACTACTACTATTGAAAAAAGAAGAAACGGAATTCTGTACGTCAATTAAAGCAGTTGTTAAATACTGCTCATTAATTAGCAATTAAATTGAAGCTTTTGCTAACCATACAGCATACTAAATACAGAAAGAAAAATGGGAACTTTGGAATTCTGACCGATTACGCAGGTTATCTATGACAACATTGCTCGGGTGTCAATGCTGGCCGTGATACCTTTATAATAGTCTTTGCAGACGAAGATCTCCAACTAGTTATGAAAAAAAGTATACAAGTCAAAACATTTTTAACTTTGTGGCATACATTTTTAATGAAACAGATGCAGGTGTCTTCGGGTGCTTGAAGGTCAGGAGCGTTACGCATCGCATCGGTAGCTTTGCAATTATAATTTTCTTCTTTTATTTAAAATAAGCAATCTTCTGTACAGAATACCGATTTCTTAGAGCAAGTTATCTTAAATACACTGTATACGAAAGAAAGAGCAGACAATTAGGGAATTACATAGTCAAAGCTGCAAGCGAAAAGAGGTAAAGGTAGACCTAACAAGAAATAAAAGTACCAGTCATCAAAGACCGAGAACGAATAGATTTCAGAGGGTGGAGAGCGTAGCTGAGAAATAAATTTCAATGGAGAGAAAAACTAAAGCTCGCGCTGCTTCAAGGGGCGCTTACACTACATACATGTTTGAAATATACATGTACCCTACATGTCGGTTGCAAAGTTTGGAACAAATCTAAAATTTATCTCGTACAAGTGCTAGACTTTTCTTGTATTTGACATGTTTCCGACATGTTTTATAATATGAATTTGTATTCCAAATTAATGGAAAACAGAGCAATCACAGACCATACAAAGGTACTTGCGCATGTGCAGAAGAGTCAGCTGTTTTCAATTGTCAAGCGAGTTGATGTTTTGTGAAAATTTTTTATTATTAAATACTAAATATGTAGCGAACAAGTCACAGAGTTTAAACGAGGTCCTTTTCTAGTATTTGTCGAAAACTTGTGCTAAACATTCATCGTGATTTGTATGCGACAAATCCACATTTTTGTATAGATTTGTTTTTCAATGTCTTCAAAACATGTATGTAATGTAAACGCCCCTTTATAGGAACAATTTTAAAAGGGTCCTCATCGAGTAATCCACCAGTCAAAATATCAGGCAACCAAATAAGTTCGTGCGGTTTTTGATGGTAAAATATAAATATTTTATTGCAAACCAGCAATACACTATTATTCATCGAAGTAATTACCATTACACTCAATGACCTTTTGCCAACGTAACACCAATTTTTGTATGCCGATATTGTAGAAATCAACGGATTTTGAATCAAGAAATTGATGGACTGCATTTATTACATCAACTCGAGTTTTGAACTGCTTATGCTTCATGTAGTTATCAAGAGACAAGAAAAGATGGTAATCACTTGGCGAAATGTCAGGAGAATAAGGAGGGTGCGGTAACGTTTCCCAGCCAAGTTCAGAAATTTTTTCGTGGGTCACTCTTGCGGTATGAGGTCTAGCATTGTCCTGTAAGAATAGTACTTTCTTTCTATTGATCAACGAAGGCTGTTTCTGGATGAGTGCTGTTTGTACTCAGTGAAGCTGTTCACAATAGAACTCAGCATTGATGGTTTGACCCGTTTCCAAAAACTCATAATGGACAATTCCGGCTGCCGTCCACCAAACACACAATAAAATCTTTTTTGGGTGCAAGAAAGCCTTTGGTGTGTGTGATATTGGATCAGTTGGTGACAACCAATGATACGAACGTTTAGAATTGGAGTACAATATCCACTTTTCGTCGCAAGTTAACAGCCGATCAAGAAAAGGTTCATTTTTGTTGCGTGAAAGATTTGCCGAGCATATGGTAAGACGGCTTGCTTAACTTCCACGACTTCCCTAGCTGGTGAAGGTGCAAACGAATGGTTTCATCGCTCACTTTGAACCTTTCTGCAAGCTCTAAGCACGTTGTGCCTGAATTCGCCTCCACAACGTCCTTAATATCCTTGTTGTTAATGATCTTCGGTCTCCCAGAATGTGCTTCATCGGTCAAGCTGAAATCTCCCGAAGAAAATTTCTTGAACCACTTCTGTGGTGTTCAATCACTTAGGGCATTACCTCCGAATGCCGTACATATTTTTCGCGCCGCCTCAGCAGCTTTGATGCCGAGTTTATACTCATAGAGTAAACAACCTCGAATTAAAGTTTTATTTGTTGCCATTTTAAATTAAATTAAAACATTAATTAAACAATTGTCGCCAAATTTGTATATGTCAAATGAAAGACGGATTAATACTAAAGTAGATGACAATATATAAACAAGTGCTATCAATAAACAACTTAAAGAATATTCATGGCAATCTATATAAAAAAAAACCGCAGGAACTTTTTTGGTTACCCGATAGTTACATAGACCGTTTGAAAAGAAGTGACTAAAATTTCTTAAGGAATATACAGTGACCGCCAGATAAGTCGGGCCATATGGGTTTTTTTATTAGTAGCAGTACGAAGATTTTGGTATTCTATAAATACGTGGCATCATCTTAAACTAAAAGTACACTGTGAAAGTTGGAACAGTGTCCAAAGGTATACGTGGGAAGTGCTAAAAATATAGTTCGGACAAAAGTAAAGTGGCTTTACTGGCTTCATTTTAAGCAATACAGGAAAAAGTTATTAGAAGTTTTACATGGCAATCAAATTATTAACAAACAACATTAATTTGCTGTCAAATGTTGCAAGAGCTCTTCACGATAGAATCATATTTGTGTATCCAGGAGGGCGCCACAATGAAATTTAATTTTTTTTAAATTAATGTTATTTGTTAATAATTTTACTACTAGGGTCGCCGGGTGGCTTAGCGGTAGCCTAGCCGACTTTGTAAGTCGTGTCGCTCAGGCGGCGCAGGTTCGAATCCTGCCTTTGCCATGGATGTTTGTGGTGTTTAATGACTTTGACCCAGCTTTAATATATCTTCGTGACTGTCTGGAATGGCTTATATGGCCGAAAGACATTAATTGCAGCATTGCTGCGCAAAGCAAACAGACGAACAATTTTACTACTATGTAAGGCTTTTTCTAATAACTTTTTCCTGTATCTTTTAAAATAAAGCCAATAAAGTTATTTTACTCTTGTCCGTTGTCTTGCGCCGTTAAAAGCGCTCCCCTGCGCGTCGCGCTTTTAAACCCGTTGCGCGTGCTTTAAAGGCTTTCTTATGCACTTGTATTGTAAGATACCAGTTACGCATTCGAAATTCGAATAAACAATACAGTTTGTTAAATGGATCTTTTTTCGCACGTCATTGACAAACGGCATTAGTAAAACCAATTTTTATAGGTAGCTGTAGCATCTAGGTACATCACTCGTTCAAATTGAAAAAGGAACGTTTTTGTACGAATGTTTGTGAAGTAAAACTTACGAATTATTACTTGGCTTGAAAGTATTGATGTGTTTCATATGGATAAAATCAATGACGTGCGTAAAAAGATCCATTTAACAAACTGTACCTAGTTCATTAAGATAAAAAAATACTTCAATTGTCCATAGTCACTTAACAAAATAAAAACACTGAATATGGAGGTGTAGCAATCTTTATTAATCACACACGTCGCTTGCTATACAGGGTAACCAGCTAAGGATCACCTTGAGTAAAAAAATCTATATCAACATATTGCTGTGTTATGTATCATTCAATAAAGATTAAAATAAAATAAAATCAAAAAAATTTTACACTTAATACTTACATAGAAAACATAATTTCAGTAAACACATAGGTACATTACAATATTATAACTTCTTAAATAGGGAGGAGAAAGGTGGTGCAAGAGGATAGAAAGAGAAATACAATGGGTAGATGATTTATGTAAAGAGTTTGCGTGGCAGGAGTTGACGGGATATTTAGAAAGGTCTTACAGGAAGTCAAAGGGTCCATGTACAGCAAGACATTGGCCAGAGATAAAAAGGAGTAAACCTGGAAAAATAAAGTTAATATATTTAGCAGATGGAAGGAAAGAGAGACAGAGTTAGGAATGATAGGTTGGAAGGTGTTGGAATAGATTATGAAGAATTACTGCGGAAAGAATTAAAATTACTGGCATAATTATAATATTGTCGAATACTTACGTGAGATTATGGAAATTATTTTTGGAAATTATAGAAAAGAATATCTTTCTTAAATATTTATAACAGAATCTATAAACAGCATGGAAAATTTAATCATTAACGTATATGTAATTAAGAATTTGAAGTTATTTGTTTATGAAATTTAATACGCAGTCTAGGGCATGTTTAAAATATTGAATTATTTAGATTTGTAATAGCTTTATACATAAAAAAACACTGAAAAGGAAATTTGATATTAGCAAAACTTAAAGAAATATAATTTACTAAAAATTTGAAAAATTTAAACCAATGAAGAGAGTTGTTGATAAATTCAGTTGTCTTTTAGAAAAAAGCAGCTGCGGTTGAAAATTTAGACATTCCATTAGAATTCTTTAACGAGAGACATAATCCAGTGTGTCTAGTAAAGATTAATTGCAAAGCGTGTGGCGTACAAACTTTTATTTCCACCTTCACATGGTGATTTTTAATTAATTTACTTTAATTTCACAATTAATGATCCAGGGTTAATTTTTACTTCTCAAAAGTTCTTATAACTCAGAAAAAAAAACAGATAAATATTTCGACGTGTTTCAGGAAAACGACGTAAGCGCCAAAAGAACTAAAATCAGGTTTATATACAGGTATAACCGCCAGATTTTTCTGAACTTTTAATACCACCGACATATTCTAGAATAAATAAATTCTCATAATTTGAACGGTGTAAACTTGGTTGAAATGTCTTTAGCGACATAACATAAAAGGAGATGTTTATACTATTTGACATAACTGTCAGTTTCTCTAAAAAATAGTAAAGGAGACTTTGGTTTACGAAATAATTGAAATTTATCTCCGCCCACAATAATTTTATATCTATAGATACGTATTTCGGCAGCTAAGCTGCCATCTTCAATTTAAAAACACTACATGAAACCTAACAGCTACCTCCCTACCTACCTACCTGATCATACTGTCTATACTACCAATAGTAGTATTGGTCTAATATCCGAAAAAAGTTTTTTTTTTTGTAGGTTTTGACTGTTAATATTATTGTGGGCGGAGATAATTGAAAATTATATCAAACCACAGTCTCCTTTATTATTTTTTTAGTGTTAATATTGTTTATTTTTAGATACTATTAGTAGTATAGACAGTATGATCAGGTAGGTAGGTAGGGAGGTAGCTGTTGGGTTTCACGTAGTGTTTTTAAATTGTACTGAAGATGGCAGCTTAGCTGCTGAAATACGTATCTACGGATATAAAATTATTGTGGGCGGAGATAAATTTCAATTATTATGTCAGTTTCTCCATAAGAGCTATATGTGAATGTTATGAATTTATAAAAAAAGTACTTAACAAATTAACATTAACAAATTAAGATATGTTAACGTATCAAGAAGTAAAATGTTTTATTGGCGTATTATAAAATTCGCGCTTACGTCGTTTTTCCTGAAATTCATCGATGTATTATACCTTTTTATTCAAATTGACCTCCCACATCACCAGCTATCGTTTGACACACATGTCATAGATCACCCTATATATAAACTAACTTTTATACAAATTTTACGGTTTCAGAACCTTCAAGTACAATTCACCTAGGAACAGCTTTTCGAAACAAATTTATCAGTGGCGCAGTGTACAGGTGAGATGCTTAGGTAAGATGAACGTGCAAACCATGGGACTATTTCCTCCTTAACTTTTTATTTGACTTGCAGATATAAGTCAGAACATTTGGAGTATTATTCGTCGATTGGAACTTTTAGCCAAATATTTGAGTATATGCATGTGTATGTGACACATTTTTTTGTTTAGGCGCAAAAAACTGGTCCTGAAATTTCGCAAAAGTATTTCTTAATCATCCCGTATATAAGATATGTATAAGATAAACTATATAAAAAACTGCAATAAATATTAGAATAATGTACTCAACTTAATATATTTCGTGTCTTATAGGTTCAGTAACTATGCTGTTTGATTGGTTTTAGTTCAATACTGTGCGTACGTATTTAGTTGCTGAAATTATTCATTTTACGGTACGTGATTTGTCCAAATTACAAATTAGTGAACTAATCGTGGTATGTGAATGATGATATCGCCTTTAAAGACGAATAGATGTCTGTCTACATTAGGTTTGCCTATAGTTGATTTGTGTGCGGCTTTACACACGTGATTGAGGCAAATCTGATTACCGGAGAAGACAATTAACACTTTACATCCTGATGTTCTGTAGATCCTAATCTATTTAGCAGGGATGTATAGAGTAACTAAAATACCTAGTCGGAAACCTATACGTATGTATATTATCGTGTAATACGAGGCATAAAATCATAACACAGTTTAAATTTTTTAAATTATTTATTAAAATTCATAAAGTTCAAGTCGAAGTCGAACCCCTACCTCTCCCAGCCATCATCACATGCGCTGCATCAAAATTTCGCGGGATCTATGTATGTCCTGAAGGAAGGAATGCTGATTGTGATGCTTATTTTTTTCATTTGATCTTCCATTTATCACCTTAAGGTCGTTTTACATTACCCTATTTCTTGTACAAGATTTGTGTCCATTTCTTAAATAATTTAATATATGCAGTTACATTGTGTAAAAATTTAAACTGAATTAAAAAGTATCTGGAAAAATAGAATATGTTCTATCTCCAAACCGATCTGCAGCCTAAAAAGCGGCCTTTCGTCTTTATTCAAAAGCGTCATTTTCCATGAACTTTATTGCTCCACTTTCTTGCTAACTCTTGCTGCAAATTTTAAAAAATCTATATACAGTGTGGTAATAAAGTAACGCACCAAGCGAAAAAACACCCCTAGCGTTGACTTTCTCGAAAAATGCTCGGACAGGTCGATTTTATTTTAAAAAAGACATCTTTTACAACCAATTCTAATTTTATGACAGTTACCACTTTTGGGCTGTGACGTCATCGACACTTTTTTTAAATGACTACCTATTTTTTTTTAATATGTCATTTGAAAGCATCCATTTTTCTGAGTACAAAAATGTTAATGAACCACTAGTTGCATAAAAAAAATTGAAAAAAAATTATTGAAAACTGGAAATGTGATTTTTAATCTTAATAAAATTTCAACCTAAAATAATACTTTCTTATAAAAACATAACAAAACAACTTAATAAAATTACAATAAATGCTGAAAATGTCCTCTATCAACCACTTGACAGTAACCAGCTCGTGTGTAAACGCTATTAATGACTCATGCGATGGTTTCGCGGCTAATGTTATTCATTTCCGTCCTAATTTTATTTTGTAAGTTTTCTTTTTATGGGGTTATCTAAAAGGTCGAGTTTACAAAATTTGGAAGACTCACAAAACAAAATTTTTCGAAAAAGTCAACGCTAAGGGTGTTTTTTCGCTTGGTGCGTTACTTTATTACCATACTGTATAAGATAATACAGATACAATACACTTAATACGGTAGATGTGGCTAAAAAGAAAATATGATGATATTTTTTAAATCATCGCTTTTAGATATCTACGAATATTTTAAAATCTTCTTCCTGCCGAATTGGACTTTCAATTTTGGATACAAAAAAGATATGCAGTAGATCTAGCGAGTTCAGCGCTTACTCTAAAGTTTGTAATCTTGTTTTCTCACTGCTGAAAAGGAATGTCACGGCAATGTAGCTATACACAAACCATTTGCCTCGTCCTGAGATTTCATGGTACATTTCTTGTAAATATGTCTTCACCATTTCTAAAGAGTGTCGATAACAATTTAATTACAATACTCTGCTTTAAATTTCGTTCACTCAGCTTCAAATTTTGAAGTTACCCTGAGAAATTCTTATAAAAATTATCATCAGACAAGAATCTATACTGCTCAAAAAATAAAAGTGTTCATTCTTGGTTGTTAACATATGTACGTTGGGCATTTTATAAATATTAACTTGATTAAATGTAAATTGATTTTTTATAAGTAAAGGGTATATGTATATAGATAAATCAAGTCTTACATAAAAATTTACGTGCCAACAAAAAGAACAACTACTTTAATTTCTTCAGCAGTGTAGTTTAATTAAAAATAATATTGTGACGATTGCGGTGCCAGCCCGTCTGATGCGTCACCGCCGACGCGTCTTAGACGAGAAGCTTCGGACGCTTCGACATCACGTCAGCGATGGAATCAATCTGACACTTTCCGTCGCGCACTCGAATGTTCGAGATAAACAACCCCGGCTTATAAAACACGCGGCCGGGGAATTCGGAATGAATTCAGCATTTGACAGTTCAGAATTGAAGTCGCGTTATAAACTTTCAGTCGGCTGTTAAAATAAATTTCGTATAAGTTTATAAATAAATTATTGTTTAAGTTAGTGTTAATTGGTTTGTTTTTAAATAAATTAGTTTAACTATTTCGTGTTTTGTTTTAAAATAAAAATTAATAGAACCTTTAAAATCGTTACAATATAATAAGCAGTTGCGCCTAGTCTTTCCATATTGCATCAGCTCTTCCTAGATCTCGTAATTTTCTTTGCTTAACTTCTAAAAATACCATTTTCTTAATTTCATGGTCTTATTGATCTTTACCCTTGCCAGTGTTATACAGTACGCAAATATCGGCTGGAGTCGCACCTAGCTTCGTTTTATAGAGCTTATACTAAACGGTCGTATTTACCGAGCATCTTATCGAGTATAAGCTACTGTGTTCGCGGGCCGCATGTGATAAGATCGTTGAAATGCTGTCAGTTAATCGCTTATTGACGTTAAGAAGTGTCCGCGTGCTGTATACTTCTGATTTACTTTCAAATTATATTCCAAATCACATTTACTTATTTCTAATTATTTGTATTGTCATTTTTATCTTCATCGATTTTCTTACGTTTTCGTTTATTTCACTTCTGTATTATTTTCTGAGGAAAATACTAATTCTACCACACTTTAACATTTTATCTACAACCACTACTGTAAATGACGAATTGCGTACAACGCATAAATTAAGTAAGCGGGTGTTTACAAACTGTCGTGCGTAAAGTATCAAAATCGCACAACGAGGACATTCGAACCTGATTTGATTGACAGTCGTCGAAATTGCAACTGTCATTGCTAATTATTTTGAAGTTGAATAGTAAGGTCATTTTTGTGGTCTTAGATAAAGTATAGTATAAAACTTGAGTTGTAAAGCAATTACGCACTTGTAAAATTACTTGCAATTGCCGCGACGCGAATCGCGCGCAACTTTTCCAAGCGTACATAATACCAATGCTATTTACAACTCTCGTTATGTTATCGTTTATTTAAATCACACTTGAATGTGTATGCCTATGCTTAATCAAAATTTTGGAAAAAGAAAAATGTAAGACTTAGTGACTTTACCTCTCAACGTGAATAAACGTAAACCAGTATATGAAAAAAGGAAATTAAAATGTGTTTCGGTTTCGGCCAATATTTACGTAGGACTTCAGATAACGTTGCAATCGATATCCGCACGTCATGGTTTCAATCTAGTTTGTCCAGAAGAACGAAACTTCCCTTATCTTTTCCAACTTTAGTGTCGCCTTTGTTTCATTGATTCTAGGCAACTTTTACAGCGTCCATCTCTAACTTCAAGATATACGTTAGCATTTCGTAAATAATTTATGTATGTATGTGTCAGTTGTTCACAGTATTTTTCTTAATATCTTATGATATCGGAATATTTCATTTAAGAAATTTAAGTAAGTCACTATTTTGAACAAACTTTAGGAAATTTTTAAAACGTCCGCGTATTATTTCAAATCCTACTTTGAAATAAACTTACGTTACATTACTTACATCAGCGTCGGCATCAGTGTGCTAATATCGTCAGTGACAAAGATATTTCAATTTATTTATAGTCGTAATTTAATAAAATCCACAGATACTCGTAATAATAAAAAATATCGAAGCTTTTTGAACATAATACAAAATTTTATGTTACACGTATGCGCATGTTAATGGAGTTAATTTCTTTGCTTTTACAAAATGTGCATTTATTTCAAAATCACATACACGAACAATCCATGATTACATAAAGAAAAAAAAATATCGAAAGGATAAAACCTGTAAAAGCAACATTATTTTTTAAAAATCAGAAACGAATGTGAAAACAAAACAAAGGCTTGTTTTGCTTTAACATTGGCTGTGTCGCTAAAAGAGTACCATTTCAATGACATAAATAACCGTTGAACTCGAATCCAAATGAATGTTTACATGAACAAACAGTGCATTCAAATTATTAATTTACGTTACGTTAAGTGATTGTGAACGGGGTATTACTTTGGCTTAAATCTAAGATTTGTCTGTGATTACGCGCATAAATCAATCTGATTTCGAATCAGCAATCCCGTTATGACTCAGACCATAATCACAGAATACTAATCTACAGTCATTAGTGTGTATTCGGAAGATAGGAACTTTATTATTGCATATTCTTAAAATCCGTTTGCGCTGTGACTTAGATGAGATATAGCTGCATGGTTTAAAATTAGTTACACTTATATAGGATGTTTCGTCTGGATGTGCCAAACCAAAGTTATGTTTTTTTTTTTTAATGGAACGCCCTATATATTATGGTCTCATCCGATTCGTCTTTAAGAATGGAACACTTTTTTATGAGATGATTACTTACCTAAATCTAAGAATTTTTGAGATATTGGCATTTAAACGCAAAAATATCGTGCCCTTTGATACTCTGTAGATAAGTTGTTTATTAAAATTTAATTGTAAAATTTTATAGGAGTATGACATGACTTATTAGCTACAGAAATCAATGCTTGTTTTGAAAATATTCCTTTTCATTTTTACAGGGTGAGTCGTAACACGTATGCCTATTTTACTCCGATTTTTTAAATGCAACACCTTGTATATTGTTACTGATTCGGTATACATTACACTTAAAATTTCCATACAATAAGACAAATCATTACAAATCATTCATTTTCGCTTAAAGTTCTTTTAAAAAGTTGTATCCAATATGATTGGAGTTTTTAGTTAGTTAGTTAATTAATAAAATAAATTTTTAAGACAATGATTTAGAAAAGAAAGTATTATTTACTGACGAAGCCACGTTCCATAATAACGGTAAAGTAAACAGACATAATTCTCACTATTATTCTGATGAAAAGTCCCACTACTTTAGAGAATATAATCAAAGAAGATGTTCTGTTAACATGTGGGCAGGGATTTTGAATAATTATGTCATTGGGCGGGAATTTAACATCAGAAAAGTATTTAGATTCTTTAAGCAATCATTTATTCGAGCTCATCGAAGACACTCCTTTCGCTTTAAGAAGAGATTCTTGGTTTCATCAAGATGGAGCACCTCCACATGATATCTCCACAGAAGATATTTGAATGAACATTTTCTAAATAAGTGGATTGGTTGCGTTGGACCTTTCCACTGACCATCACGATCTCTTGACTTAACTCCACTGGATTTTTTCTTGTGGGGTTATGTCAAGGAAATTGTTTATCGATAAATAACAGTCGACATCGAAGATTTAAAAAATCGTATCAAAGACGCATTCACCACGATTAGTGTGGAGATGTTGGAAAATGTTCCCAAATCCACTCAAGACAGGATACGGTTATGTGAAGAACACCAAGGGCAGCACTTTAAACATTTGCTAAATTAATTGTTATGATGTGTATTCGTTTTATGCGTTTTATTCATGTTCATATTTATTTTCACTATTACCTTGAATTAATTAATTTTGAATAAAATAATAGAGTACTGTAGATAAAAAAATACTTATTATTAATTATTAACTAACGAAAACTTTAATAAGATGGCATACAACTTTTTAAAGTAATTTTAAGCAAAAATGAACCATTTCTAAGCGAAATAATACGGTGGGTGCCCAAAAAAAAGTGCATTAAACATTCATCGAATTTGAGGTCTTATTGTATGGAAATTCGAAGTGTAACGTATACCGAACCGCATATTACTGAAAATCTTAATGAACAATGTATCAGAATCAGTAACAATATACAAGGTGTTGCATTTAAAAAATCAGAGTCAAATAGGCATACGTGTTACGACTCACCCTGTAAAAAAGAAGAGGAATATTTTCAAAAAGAGCATTTCTTTCTATAGTTAATAAGTCATGTAATACTCCTACAAAATTTTAAAATTAAATTTTAATAAACAACTTATCTACAGAGTATCAAAGGGCACGGTATTTTTGCGTTTAAATGCCAATATCTCAAAAACTCTTAGATTTAGGTACGTAATCATCTTATAAAAAAGTGTTCCATTCTTAAAGGCGAATCGGCGAATCTAATATATAGGGCGTTTCATTTAAAAATACATATCTTTGGTTTGGCACATCCAGACGAAACACCCTATATAAATGTACCTAATTTTAAATCAGGCAGCTATATCTCATCTAAGTCATAGCGCAAACGAATTTTAAGAATATGCAATAATAAAGTCCCTATCATCCGAATACGCACTAATGACTCACTCAGTATATAGAAGCAGCACTCGCGGCGGAACGTTTAGCCTTTTGCACAATCTGTCGATGGCCTTGGTTGTTTTAGCTATTTAAATCAGTAGTGCAGTAGAGATGCCCGCGTGATTTAAAAGTACTTAGAGATGAGTTAGAAATCGTATTTAAATCTAAGCTAATAATTTAAAAGCGAGTTCGATTTTTCGCATTGTTCAGCACTTAGGATGTCTTTATCTCGTATTATTGCAAATATTTATAAACCTATGTGAGAATTGACAAAGAGCAACTAATTTGCTACCAAGTAAGCCATCATATACACAGCGACCAAATAACGCTATTACCTATAGCATAATTTGAAAATTTAGAAATCGGTTTTGATTAGCGATGGGCAAAGTAGCTCATTTGATTGAGCTAGTTCAATGATTCTCGTTCACGTGTGTAGTTCAGTAGCTCTTTTTGCGCGCGCAGCTCTTGTGCATTTGGTTTAGAGCCGTGATCTTTTACCGCGTATCACACGACTAATAATAGGTGTATTCTTTTGATCTGAATGAAGTGAATGGATTCTACTGAACAAACTGAAAGTGAATAAATATTCATTTCACTTTCACTTTCGAACTGATCGGCAAAATTATTTGTTCAGTAAAAATTGAATGTAATCATTTATTTCACAAGAGTGGGGAAACTGAACATGTAATGTAGTGTACGTAGTATATTAATAATATCTTAGTAAGTTGGTTTGTCATAAAAAAGAGAATTGTTGTTGTTAAGGTAACATCATAATACGATAAATAAAGAATTATTTTTCCATCCTCTTAATATATTACAATTGGCGACGAGGATGGGACAATATAGTGGCTGACGGATTGTCAAGACTGCCTTTACAAGAAATGGTGAATAATACTCAAGAAGTAGAATATATTCATTTAATGGATAAGATTCCTATTGATTGGAGACAGTTTAGATCAGCAACTCGAAAGGATCCTTGTTTAAACAAAGTAGCGAGTTATGTACTAAATGGATGGCCTCAGTATAACAGTGACGAAAACATCAAAGATTATTTTAGACGAAAAGATGAGCTCAGTGTAAAATGGTATAATTACTTGGGGATATCGAGTGGTAATTCCAACCAGTTTGAGAGAGGACATTTTCAGAGAATTGCATAATAGCCATATGGGTATGATTAAAATGAAAAATTGGGTCCGATCTTTCTTTTGGTGGCCTGGTATGGATAAGTATATTGAAGAAAAGACATGAAGTTGTGAAGTTTGTATGACTAATCGACCGGAACCTCCAAAAGCAAAACTTATTCCATTTGAAAAAGCCACTACACCATTTGAAAGAATTCACTTAGATTTTTTGGGGCCTATAGAAGGGAAAATATTTTTAATTTTGTTAGATGCATACACTAAATGGACTGAAGTTTTTATAATGTCTAGAACAGATTCGAAAACGTTAATAGATAAACTTCGTGAGACATTTGCCAGATACGATTTACCGGATAAGATTATAAGCGATAATGGTACGCAGTTTACTTCTGCTGAGTTTATAGAATTTTGTAATTTAAACAGAATTAAACTGCTAACCTCACCTGCATATCATCCATCCAGTAATGGGGCTGCAGAAAATGCAGTTTGTACATTTAAACATGCGTTGATCAAGGCTTTGAAAGATCCAAAAAATCAAAGAACTTCTTTAGAAACTAAAATAAACAGATTTTTATTTGTTTATCGTAATGCACCACATTGTACAACTAAAGAAAGTCCGGCGAAACGCATGTTTGGACGAAATTTAAAAAGTAGGTTAAATTTTATTGTACCCAAGTATGAAAAAGACATGCATAAACAGATTAAAGGTAATCGTAACATAAAATTTTCTGAAGGTCAAGTAGTCTATGCACGTGACTATAGAAATCCCAATAAAAAAACTTGGAAAAAAGATATTATAGATGAAGTGTTAAGGGAACGATATTATTTTGTTAAGATCTTAGGCGAAGACGTTATATGGAAACGTCATTTGGATCAAATTATTGAAGCAGGGTTAATGACTGAAAGTTGTAATAACGAATTTGATACCGCTTTAAGAGGGGAATTGGATGAACAAACAAATGAAAATGAAAATAATAAAATAGTAGAAAACATCAATGTTCCCGAAAAAAGCGATATCAAAACCAATCTGAAAGAATCTGAAACAATAGAAATAGTAGATGACCATAATAATAATAATAATGCTATGCTAGATACTAGAGTAGATTTTAGTTCCGAGATTGACGATAAGGATGCTAAAAATATTACGACTAGTAATAAGTATTATAAAAAAAAAATAGAGGATGAGTGTATTGCGCGTAACAGACCAAGGCGTAATATTAAGTGTCCTGTTAGATTAGGTTATTAATATTAAAATTGTTAATTTATTATGTAACAATAACTTAAGAAGGGGCGTATGTAATGTAGTGTACGTAGTATATTAATAATATCTTAGTAAGTTGGTTTGTCATAAAAAGAGAATTGTTGTTGTTAAGGTAACATCATAATACGATAAATAAAGAACTATTTTTCCATCATAAGTTTTCTCTTAATATATTACAGAACACAAACGAGAAAATACGATCAAATTTAATATTTTCACTTTTGCTGATCGCATTCACTTTGTTCACATCGAAAGAATTACACCTAATGTACTATCCCCGATGGTCCGACAAAAAAATCTCTGGGGCATGTGATATGTTGCATTCCGAATACGACGAACTAACAATTTTTCTTTAATGATTAATAATAATCCATTATTAATTTTACTATATTGTATTCTCTCTTGACAAAATGTTGAGCAGGTGTAAAAAAATTCGCAAAAGGAATTAATTTCTTTTTTATTTTGCATTTAAGTATTCATTTTAAAAAAGTTATTGACTTAATATATTTAAATAAGTTTTTTGAAAATATAAAATGTAAATATTATAATGAGCTATTTTTTTTTAATTTTTTAAAATTAATTTACATTCATGCGGGTATAGAGTGGATTAAAAAAAATATTTACATGTCATTCCCAGTGCTTTTTACAAACCTGGAGGTTGCTTTAAAGCTTCTTGAGTCAGCGAGCGAAAAAAGTAGGTAACGATTAACGATATTTATGTGACGTATCATACACACGCCATTGCGAGCTAGGAGCTACAAATGTGATTTATTGCGAGCTAGCTCTTGTAGCTCAGCTGAATGAGTAGCTCAATTGAGCTAGTTCGTTCCCAAACAGTCCATCTCTAGTTTTGATTGAAATGGAATCTTCGAGCATCCTCTGGACTCTCGACAGCTGGGCACTTTTTGAGGCTTCTTCGGCAGAACAGTAGCTCGAGAATTCCACTGCAATCTCAAGGATGTACTCAAATCATGTGTACTCGTTTCTAAGTTCCAAAAAAAACAGAAATTAACATATTTTTTACTGAACTCATTTATTTACTGATTAATGGAAAAATTTGTTTACTGTAAATGCATTATTTCAATCAATATATGTTAAGAAAAGTCTTTTACTGCCATATATTAATTAAATTATTACTGCAAATATCATGGAGAACATATCTAATGCATTATTTCAGCTAATTTAAAATAATAAAAATTTAAATTTTTCACCCAAATTTGGGAATCGGGGTTATTTCTTAATAACTTTTTTTGATCAAACAAGGCCTATGTTTCTTAATTTTTTGAAATTTGATCTCGATCATAGTAGATCATGGCTTGCAGTATAAAAGGTTTTAAAATTAAAGAATGTCTGTTTTAAAAGGATGTACAACTGGCGAAAACTTAAAATCGATCCATTAATAAATTAAAAAATTACATGAGCGTGTAGATGTTAAAAGCATTTCTTGAAATCCTAGATAATGCTCTCCTCACCAAATTTTAGTGAAAATGCGTTTAACTGTCTCTCTTTTGTTGATTATTTCTATGTTACTTTAGCCTGCCTCAACGGAATCAAAAGTTTGTCGCGTTATGGTAGTATTACTTTTGAAATTGTTATCTTTAGAAATATTTTGCTTTTTCTCATTCTCAAGAGTATATGGCTTTCGCCGTAATTCTCTCTTTTATTTGGTTTATTTTGTTTTATTTAAATGAGTGACGTTTTAAAATTAAACTCAGTGACGCCTGGTATTTTCACGATAAGATATCCCTGCCACACATAGTTCCTTTAAGTAGGTAAATTCACGCATTTGCACAGCAATAGCCTTCCCATTTTTTATTTAATGGTAAGGCTATTATTTATTTTTAAAATAACCAAGATCAGGCGCATTTGCACAGCAACCGTCCCAACTGTTCAATCAATCCTTCCTGTGCCTAATCTAACTTTCTAACTTCGTATCTTCCTGCTTTTCAAAGAAATTAAATCAAATTTTGTCCTAACTAAAAATCTCTTCTGTGTTTTTGTTAACTATTAAAGCTATTTCATTTATCTAACTTCCTAAAATTATCCTTATTGCCTAAACTAAGTTTCTTCATTTTCTAACTAAAAAGTTAATATAAACCACGGTAGAAGATAAGACAGGTATTTGCACGAACTCGGGCCGCGTGCTCAGATCGCCACTTCCTGTGCTAGTCGTACGACAAAGAGAATGGTATAAAGGACAGCCTATCAAAGGAATCGTGTGCGGTCGTACAGACCAGAAGCGCGTCAACAAAACGTCGAAAATCGAAATGATGCTCCGCATATCGGGTCTAAAGTGACACCTATCTCTCTCGCACACGGACTTCTTGCGTTCGTGTGCTGGCACCAAAGCGATTGTCACAATACCTTTATATCTTTTACCGTTCTCTAAACTAACTCAATCGATAACTTTTAACTCTTTTCTTATCATTTTTAGATTGTCTATGTCTATCTAAATGCGCAACCACACAATATAGGTTTCATCTCCTGCGGACCTCGTTCTGACTCCACTGGTTGGTACTTCGTTGTCGCAGGATAATGGTTTACCTCCAGAAGTACCTCGTCAAGCAAAATTCCACGGCATTAGTTTTGTGTAGTTGTCTGAATCAACTCTACTGACGATACACTCGTATTTTTATTTTTGCATTTGATTGCCTAAGCCTAGGTTGTGATATTCAGACGACGAAATCACTGTAAAATATACCACAGACGCTATGCAAAAATATTTTTTTGTATTATGTAAATATCCCGTCGCTTCCTTAGTGGCTTTATTACAATGAAACTTCTTCCCCTCAGGAACACCCCTGGAATATTGATAAGCATCATTCCGCGCCAACGACAAATATGAACGAGCCCGAAACGCGTCCGCCAAATTAACAAATTGTTCGCAGGTCGTTACAAGGCGGCGTGCAATTAGCGCCCCAAAAGCAATTAAACCGTGCCACGAATTTCTTTTCATCCACGAGACGAGTCGTCGCATCGGCGTGCACAAAAGGGCCTAGGTGCGAGTTTATTTGTCTTGAAAAATTGGGCCGGTTCTTCGTCGTTGTTTAATTAGAGCGCAAATTAAATTCGTATAACATTTTTCATTTCTCTTAAAAGAACGTGCAGTTTAAATTAGCTCGCTGTTAGTACTTCGCGAATTTCAGTCATTGTTTCAAATGGTAAATTAGCTGAAAATAAATAGTCCTGAGACAGTTTCTTGTTTTTTTTTATTGTTAATTGTTGCTGACGACAACGCGCTTTACTGAAATTAGTTGCAATTTCCTAAGTACACATGTAAATAATTTTGAGCAATTTATTACGGGTGTAGAAGCAGCTTTAAGGTAAGCGCACATTTAGAGCGGTGAAGCCGAACATTCTTCATTTTCCTCCTAACAAATAAATATACCAGTTTCTGTAATTATTTTTTATGTCAAAACAATTCTTTTCATACTTCCTTTTATACGTATATATAAAAACATTTACAAAACATAATAGCCCTTATTTGATCAAAAAAAGTTATTAAAAAAAGCTGTTTAGAATTACGAATTAATAATAATAATAATAATAATAACTTTATTGGCTTAGCTTAGCTAAATAAACAGTAAATATAGGTATAATTTGTGATTTACAATTCCCAATTCCCAAATTTGGGTAAAAATTTTCAATTTTTAATTCTTATAAATTAGCTGAAATAATGTATTTACAATAAATAAATTTTTCTATTAATCAGTAAATAAATATGAGTTCTGTAGGCAATATGTTAATTTCTGTTTTTCTGTTATCCTGTGTGTTTCAGTTAGTTAGTTAATTTCTGTGTTCTGTAAAATAATAAATCAGACGAAATTGAAATGTTCAATTTTTACAAGAATTAAAAATTAAAATTGTTCACCCAAATTTGGGAATTGAGTTTATTTCATAATTCTAAACAACTTTTCTTAATAACTTTTATTGATCACATAAGGCCTACTATGTTTCTTAATTTTTTGGAATACATTTCTTTATCGTAGTAAGCCAAAAGCAATACAAAAGGTTTCAAAATTGAAAAATGTCTGTTTTAAAAGACGAACAACCAGCAGAAATAAATAAGAAAAATTGAGGGGTGTGTAGATGAGAAATGAAACATAATGTATGTATATGTATTAATAATTATCTAAGGACAAGTAAGTCTACGTGTGTAGCGCGCTTTAAATGATGATACCGAGGGGATGATGCGAGGCTTAATAAATCAGAGTAGGCTGGGTTAGTTCCTCTGATAAGAGGATCAGAATGGCAGAAACTAGGAGCCTGTGCTGAAGCAGCGAGCTGATAATCCATGCAAATACAACATCGTTTTTTGCGACTCCATATTGACAGGAACAAGATCAACTTTTCGTCGGTTTTATGAACGTACGAGAAAGCTTTCAACCGGTTTAGGATTTTACAAAATCATAAAACGATATGACAATTCCGACCTCAGTTTTATTTTTAAAATAACCTCCACCACATTTTACTCGTGAAAACGAGTTTCATTAATTTGCATATTTGATTAGCGATGGTCCATTTTATGGTATTTTTCCGTCAAATTATTCGCTCTGTTTTGCGTTTTTCGCAATAATCAATTTCGATTTTAATAAAGCGTGTTTGGCTGGGTGCAGTAAATTAGCAGTAAACAAATACAAAGGCGGCTATTGTTAGTTATCGCATTGTTTTGGGTGAAATCCTACAAATAAAATTTGCGGTTTTGGATTAATAATTCGCGTTTTTATTTGGTGTTGTGCTTAAACTTACTGAGTCACCAAAATATAAATTTCAATAAATCGATTTTAAATCTTTGCAGCTTTTGCCACTTTATTTCCTAAAAATAAATGAAAAACAGTGCTAAATGAGATGTATTATAATATATACACTGCTCAACAATTGAAGTGGATATTTGAAATAATTTCTTTTTTTACGTAGAAACTTTAAAAAAGAAATACATGTGAGACATGTGAGATAAATTTATTCATTGATGGGTGCTATGATATAATTAAAAAAATCAAAAGAATCTGACCTTCAATGGGAAAAAATGAGTAGGGTAGGTGGGGGTAAAGGTACGCACCTAACAGCTTTTTGGACCTACACGAACCTATTTAATAGACATGGTTGGGAAAAAATTGAGAAATTATAAGTGATTCTTTGCGTATCATGTACCAAAGGTAGAAAACTGTATTGTTAACAGAAGCTTCAAAATTTCAATTTTTCCGAAAATTTGTATTTGCGAACGTTTGCCTCACGGGATGGGGCAAAGATTAGCACTGCGAATTGTTTCCCCTTTTCTGTAGTTTTTGAATGAAACAAAAACAACTAACTAACTTAGTGGTTATTGCTAGAGTATAATATTCTAGAAAGGTAAGCAACACAAATAAATAGGTACCTCCTTTGAATTGTAGCAAAACTGAAAGCTGCCAACTTGGTAGGTACGTAAATAACACTACCATGACTAAGACATGAAGAAAAAGAAAAAAGTAAAGTAAAACTAGGTAAAATCATCACGACTAGTAGGACTAAAGACATGAGATCAAACAATACCAAATTAGAAAAGATTCGCATACGAATCTTTTCCCCTCAACAAGTACGAATCTTTTCCCCATTTTAATGGCTGCCAAAAAACGTGACTTGTTGATTTCACCTTCGAGAAAACGAAAGAAACTGGCATGAAAATTATGTTCAAGACGTCCACTTTCATAGGGTTGGTCAGTATAAAGCGTAATCCCTGCTAGTGATGAACAGAGGATGCATATATTGAACAAAATATTAGATGAAAATGAACTTATCGCATTTTTTCCCTTGGAGAAGCACAACTGAACTTGGGTTCGGGCAGGAGGCGTTCCCTGCCGCATGGGCTCCTGCAACCTAGCGGCGATCTTCTGAAGTACTTGGAAGGCACCCAACGTGCACTGCGTGCGCTTTCCTCGCTGCGTATCTTTACCCCCACCTACCCTAATTGAAAAAAATATTGTATAAATGAAGAAAAATAACAACTTACAAAGTTCTTTTATTGATGAATTAAAGAAAATTCATAACTTGTAGGCCCACAGCTGGTTCGCCTTAATGCTGTTACTCTATTGGGAAGACTCATTATCAAATTATTGATAAAGTCTTGAGGTATGACTTCCCAAATTGCTTGTAACGCCCTAGACAATAACTGTAAAGCGTTGGAAGGCCGTTGTAGCTGGTTAAATTGCCTAGCCTTCTCGGCCCAAACATGCTCAATGCAATTCTTGTTTGGTGAGCAGGGTGGACACTCCATTCTAGTAATCCCATAATGTTCTATCCGATCATTTACAATTCTTGCACGGTGAGGACGTGCATTATTAACAATAAAAACAAATCCTTCACCTATTGCCACAGCAATGGCATTATTATTGACTCTATAGCACTATCGCAATATGGCAGTCAATGTTTCATTGATTAAAACCAGCAAGTCAGTGCGGCCATCTAAACATGTACCTCCCAAGACACAAACTGATCCTCCACCAAAAAGAGTGGTTGATGCCATTAATTTTTCATTGTATCGGTCTTCTTTCTCTCCATACCATTGTTTGGCCGTCACGTATACAAACGAAATCACGATTCGTCGGTAAAGAAGTTGTAATGGTTCGTCATGTATCGGGTCGTCTTTCTCTCTCTGGAATGTTATTGGAAGTTGTTCTGCTCGACGTTGGTCCGGCGGTTGCTCGTCGGTGTCCAGGTTCAGTGGAAATAAAAGCGTCGATCACTTAGCAAACACAACTTTATTTACAAACATAGTTTATATATTGACACGTATTTACAAATTGGAGTGTTTATGTTCCGGTAAACGAATGTTAAACATCCGGACGGTATTTACAGGAACGGCAATATACGGTGTGTCTTAGGACACTAATCACAACTAATGACAACGCACTGTGCATACGTTCCGGTACAGGCTCCGGGAATCGGATCGGTAGTACGATAATGAGTGAAACGCCCCCTCATGGTCGAGATACACGAAACGTCCATGTCAAGTAAATAAGAGTGAGACGCCCACTCAGGAGCGGGATACACGAAACGTCCGTGTCAGGTAAACAAGAGTGAGACGCCCACTCTGGATCGGGATACACGAAGCATCCGTGTCAAGCAAACAAGAGTGAGACGCCCACTCACAAAACGTCCGCGTCTGGTAAGTAAAAGTCACTCAGGAACAGGTAATAAACAGGAGGAGCGGTTGCAGGTAACATGAACGTAGCACAGGTTGTTTAGCGCGTTTGAGTCAAAACACCGACGGACGGAATGACGACCAGCGGCTCGATGGCCCGGCGGGTCCTTACCTTCGAGCCAAGACCAGCGGCTCGATGGCCCGACGAGTCACTGTCTTCGAGCCACGACCGGCGGCTAACTGACTAAAGCGTGCTTTCGGCGCGCTTATAAAGGCTTGCACATGGTGGGAAGCCCTACTCTGCATCTAAATTATGCTTTAATCTGCGCGAAGTAAACTGCTTCTTAACGATAATATACAGTGGTAACTAGATATGTACAGACCAGACCAGACCAGACCCCCGTACGCACCATGTCCTAATCAAGCGGCTCCTGAGCGACCAGCCCTTATCCGCTTGGGCCCAGACCAGAGCCATCGGATTGAGATACGCCCAATCAGCGCGCAGGGCGGGCCCACCTTTCGGTGGCTGACACTGTAAAGTGTCGTCCAACTCACTGCTACCAGAATGGTCCGGGGATGCACGCCCCTCCCCTTCTGGTCAAGGGAGACTTATCTAATCTCTACTAGCTATCCAGGCTAGTGCCGGAACTGAGATCCGCAGTTCACACGTCGGGATGGATGGACATCATCCCTAGCCCAAGCATGCGGGCTATCAACCACTGCCCCCGTGAGTCCAACCCAGTCGACCGGCGGAGGTCCCCTCTGCTCGCTCCACTCCAGAGGAGGGGAGGGTATCCTCCGGGCTAACCGGTCCCCACGGTACCAGTTGCCTTCACTGGTTGGAAGTTCGGCCGGGACCAGCCGCGACCTGCAGATTAGGTTCCGTGCAAACCAGGCGCTGGTACGCCAACTCGGGACGGTGGGCTCATCACACCCATAGGGACTCTATCAAACATCCACAATGGTCACCTACGACCGAAGCCGTTGGATCCACGTTTCGGTTAGCAGGGTCCCCCCCTGCCGGGAACTAGATATGTACAGACCAGACCAGACCCCCGTACGCACCATGTCCTAATCAAGCGGCTCCTGAGCGTCCAGCCCTTATCCGCTTGGGCCCCGACCAGAGCCATCGGATTGAGATACGCCCAATCAGCGCGCAGGGCGGGCCCACCTTTCGGTGGCTGACACTTTAAAGTGTCGTCCAACTCACTGCTACCAGAATGGTCCGGGGATGCACGCCCCTCGCCCCTTCTGGTCAAGGGAGACCTCTAGATATGTACAGACCAGACCAGACCCCCGTACACACCATGTCCTAATCAAGCGGCTCCTGAGCGTCCAGCCCTTATCCGCTTGGGCCCCGACCAGAGCCATCGGATTGAGATACGCCCAATCAGCGCGCAGGGCGGGCCCACCTTTTGGTGGCTGACACTTTAAAGTGTCGTCCAACTCACTGCTACCAGAATGGTCCGGGGATGCACGCCCCTCGCCCCTTCTGGTCAAGGGAGACCTATCTAATCTCTACTAGCTATCCAGGCTAGTGCCGGAACTGAGATCCGCAGTTCACACATCGGGATGGATGGACATCATCCCTGGCCCAAGCATGCGGGCTATCAACCACTGCCCCCGTGAGTCCAACCCAGTCGACCGGCGGAGGTCCCCTCTGCTCGCTCCACTCCAGAGGAGGGGAGGGTATCCTCCGGGCTAACCGGTCCCCACGGTACCAGTTGCCTTCACTGGTTGGAAGTTCGGCCGGGACCAGCCGCGACCTGCAGATTAGGTTCCGTGCAAACCAGGCGCTGGTACGCCAACTCGGGACGGTGGGCTCGTCACACCCATAGGGACTCTATCAAACTTCCACAATGGTCACCTACGGCCGAAGCCGTTGGATCCACGCTTCGGTTAGCAGGGTCCCCCCCTGCCGGGTCTAGATATGTACAGACCAGACCAGACCAGACCCCCGTACACACCATGTCCTAATCAAGCGGCTCCTGAGCGTCCAGTCCTTATCCGCTTGGGCCCCGACCAGAGCCATCGGATTGAGATACGCCCAATCAGCGCGCAGGGCGGGCCCACCTTTTGGTGGCTGACACTTTAAAGTGTCGTCCAACTCACTGCTACCAGAATGGTCCGGGGATGCACGCCCCTCGCCCCTTCTGGTCAAGGGAGACCCATCTAATCTCTACTAGCTATCCAGGCTAGTGCCGGAACTGAGATCCGCAGTTCACACGTCGGGATGGATGGACATCATCCCTGGCCCAAGCATGCGGGCTATCAACCACTGCCCCCGTGAGTCCAACCCAGTCGACCGGCGGAGGTCCCCTCTGCTCGCTCCACTCCAGAGGAGGGGAGGGTATCCTCCGGGCTAACCGGTCCCCACGGTACCAGTTGCCTTCACTGGTTGGAAGTTCGGCCGGGACCAGCCGCGACCTGCAGATTAGGTTCCGTGCAAACCAGGCGCTGGTACGCCAACTCGGGACGGTGGGCTCGTCACACCCATAGGGACTCTATCAAACTTCCACAATGGTCACCTACGGCCGAAGCCGTTGGATCCACGCTTCGGTTAGCAGGGTCCCCCCCTGCCGGGTCTAGATATGTACAGACCAGACCAGACCACATCCCCCGTACACACCTTGCCCTAATCAAGCGGCTCCTGAGCGTCCAGCCCTTATCCGCTTGGGCCCCGACCAGAGCCATCGGATTGAGATACGCCCAATCAGCGCGCAGGGCGGGCCCACCTTTTGGTGGCTGACACTTTAAAGTGTCGTCCAACTCACTGCTACCAGAATGGTCCGGGGATGCACGCCCCTCGCCCCTTCTGGTCAAGGGAGACCTATCTAATCTCTACTAGCTATCCAGGCTAGTGCCGGAACTGAGATCCGCAGTTCACACGTCGGGATGGATGGACATCATCCCTGGCCCAAGCATGCGGGCTATCAACCACTGCCCCCGTGAGTCCAACCCAGTCGACCGGCGGAGGTCCCCTCTGCTCGCTCCACTCCAGAGGAGGGGAGGGTATTCTCCGGGCTAACCGGTCCCCACGGTACCAGTTGCCTTCACTGGTTGGAAGTTCGGCCGGGACCAGCCGCGACCTGCAGATTAGGTTCCGTGCAAACCAGGCGCTGGTACGCCAACTCGGGACGGTGGGCTCGTCACACCCATAGGGACTCTATCAAACTTCCACAATGGTCACCTACGGCCGAAGCCGTTGGATCCACGCTTCGGTTAGCAGGGTCCCCCCCTGCCGGGTCTAGATATGTACAGTAATCATCAAATAAATGCCTCCAATTTTGAAAATTCCAATGATAATGTTCTATTACCCAACGATTTCTGCATGCACATTGATCCGCCGCCAACCGTGGGTGTAGCGCGTCTTCTTGCGCGCAAATTACGTGCATGCAATCTTCTTCTGGCACTTTGACAAGAAATCACTCTTCCACTAGCTGTTAATTCTTGAAGTCATGAATGTTCAATTTCTTGTTACAGTCAGGACTATCGAACGGTCTTGGGCATGGGTTGTGGCACGTACTCGACATACTCATACTACCGTTTTCACATCCAATATGGCCGTTATTGGCAGGCCTTCATTTTATTGCTACTAGATGTCACCCATTTAATGATGAATTAGCCAGTGCGCCACACGTGGCCGTTTGTGGAAGGTCTGCCAGTTTTCAGACATGTGCGCTCGAAAACTGTAGCAACGAAAACCCCAAGCTGTCCATACTGATTGACGTGTATACTCTGGTACGTTGGAGACCCAGTTGCTAAGTAGCGATTCCATGCTCGACTCAGACACTACGACACATTCAACCTTCACCGATCCCACCGTACACCGATCCAACGCACTACTTGCTCGAGTTGCACTGTTTCCAAACTCGTGGAGGCTAATTTCTATGGTAAAAAACAGAAATGTTGTTAAAAATAAGAATAGTGACTTCGATACAAGCAATTCTGTTTCACTAACTTGCCATCATTTTGGAACCATATTCCTATCCTTTTTTTATTAAAGCGATAACAGCACAAAGTAATAAAAACACTTGCACAAAATATTCGATATAAAACAGTATTGAGAGACTATATACAGTGCAAACCATTTAACAACACTTTTGATTGTATATTTCAGTACAATAATAATTATCCACTTCAATTGTTGAGCGGTGTACTATGAAAAGTACTTTTTAGTTTCGAAAAAATGTTAGCTAGAATGCTTATCTGCCGAAGGAGGAAACATGTAGCGGGTCTGTAGCAGCTGCGGCTACTTTGGTAAACTTGGAGCTTACAAAAGTGATTTTACGCAATCAAATTTGATGGAAGTTTATTTTAATTATAGACTCAAAAATTAATTAAATTTAATTCATTCTTAATTAAAATTGACATTAAATTGGTACCTAATTTTCTGGTGAAATGTTTATTTTACGGACATACAATCTCCCGTTCCACTTTCTCTTGTTTCTTTATACGGTCCAAGGCAGAAAACAATTTGGACAAATAATTAATTTCATCTGACACGCTTCTTGTTTGACTGTCTCTTTTGCTTGGCCGCGAACACAGCAAAAACTAACAAGGGTGTGAACACGATAGCTCCAAACGAGAACATCGACGTCTGCAGCTTGTCTTGTTTCGTGCAAATTAGCGTAGTCAGGGGTGGACTCGCGCCTCTTGCTTGATAATAAACGACAGAATTTTCAAATGCATACGATATCCAGCAGTCTGAAAACGTAATAGTTAAAAAAAAATTCGAGACAGTAAAATAATATTTAAAATAATTTTCAAAATCTGAAGTTAATATCAACTCAATAAAACTTATTTTGCATGAATTCGGTACTTGCAAATGTTTGTATCGATTCGCAGCCTCAACTGGTTCCACCCTATGCCCACATTAAGTTCAACGCAAATGTAATTATACATCCCTGCCGCATAACTTCCTTTTACGATCATATCAATATATGAAATTGCACAAGACGACGTAACATTGTGTTCAACGTAGCAAGAAATAATGTGTGCTTTCGCCATAAAGGAAAATAGAAACAGAATTCTAAGAATTTTTCTGTCTGTAACAGAGAACATTTTCTGAGTACGTGAGAGGGAGAAATCTTGACGAAATTTAGGAAGCGACCCACAGATGTAAGTAATTTCGTATCTTAATAACTATTAAACTATATAATCGCCATTTGCGTCAGTGACCTCTTGCCATCTTTCTGCTAGCAGTTGTATTCCTGGATGATACCAGCCAATTTCTCTGGAATCAAGAAATCCCTCAGATGCTAGACGATTGCGTAAAGTTCATTAAAATTTCTATCTCTAAGGAAGTGTTTCATCGAACGAAATATATGTTAATCTGAAGGAGCAATATCTGGACTATACGCAGGATGAGGAAGAACAGTCCACCCAAACTCCATCAGTTTTTGTTGAGACCTAAACGCAATATGCGATTTTCAATCATCCTGGTAGTAGATTTCTATTTACCAATGCAGGGTACGGTAAATGTAAAATATCGTGCCCCCTGTCAAATTGAATATAATAAAGTTCAACATTAATCGCACGGTCATTTGGAACAAATTCAAAATGGATCACACCAGATATTCCATCAAACGTTGAACATTACTTTTCTTCCAAAGAGATCTTTGTAAACTACTGGAATTGGTGCTTGACAAGGATTAAGTCACTATCTGTAACAGTAGGGATTCTTAAAGAAAATCCATTTTTCATCACATGTAATGATTCGTCGCAGACGACGAATGTCGCATGGATTTTGGAGTAATTCTCTGCAAATGTTTACATGTCATTGGCGTCATTTAAATAATGTGGATTTTTTGTAGAACGTTTTATAATCTTACCGAACCTTCTTAGGTGGCAGAGATCGGACTGAGGAAAGAGTAAATGTTTGAACTGGTTTTTCGGTAAGTGTAACTGTAAATTGATTCTAATGTCATTTATTAATAATGAATCCCATAGTTCCTATCCTACATGTCTGCATTATAGATACATACCATCTGTAAAGAGATTCATGTAATAGAGTCAAATTGAAGAAGAAAGCATATTATAGACGTGATAAAGACAATGCTAGTAACAGCCAGCCGTGGAGATACGTGAAACTCGCACCGACTACATTCTAATGCAGACTTTATCATTAAATTCATGATATATTACAAAAATCAGCTGATTTTTTTACTATCCCGCAAATATTCTCAGAAATTTCTCTTAAACAGTTATGTAATGTTAAACAAGATGCAAATACATAACAATAAGGGAACGGACCTGGCTTGGCTTCATCTTTTTGCATATTTCTGTGAAACATTTAGTACGTGAAGTGCTACATAGATTATAATTAGAGAATTAAACTAAATTTAGTTGTCAAGTTCAACTTGCTTCACCAGTATTTCTTCATTCTAACTTCGTAAGACTGTTTTTTTTTTATAATTTGTTCATATGTTCTTAAAATATATTATTTATAATATTTCAAGTATCCTTATAAAATTATTGCTAACTTTTCTTTTATAAGTGTAGTTCTCTTTTTAAATTTTTCCAAAAAGAATTGAATGAAAAATTTTGATAATCTTGATAATCTCTTATCCCAGCTCATTTACGATAAAAATTGAAAAGGGCTGGTCATTTAAAATAGGCGCATCGTTAAAATATGAGTAACACCCACCTCGTTCCGCAGATTTTGTGTAAAATATATGAGAACATCGCATTCATCTTGCAGGAATAAGGGAGGTCGATCACGATAACGTTCACTTCATCTGAAAACTGAAGCCCTATCTGTAACTATGATCTGCATTAAGGCATTATTGAGAGTCGGGAGAGAAAGGATAATCTAAAAGGGACGCCGCATCTGCTTGTAATGATGTGTTTGTTTTAACAATAGATGCTTAACACTGGCAATTACCTTGCTTTTGTTACGAAAATTTAGACTGTTATATGAAGTAGGTAAAGTAATTAAGTTTCTATATCAGCTTGGAACGTTATTTTTTGTACTAAAATAATTCGCTCCTTATAAAATAATTATTTCCTAAAACATATGAATAAGTAACTAAAGATGAGATTAGACCGCAAGATTATCGATTTAGTTGGGTGCGACTGTACGTACAGTGTTAAATATATTATTTATTATATGCCACATATATTACGGTGATTAGTTGCAGAACAAATTTGCCTATGTAATCAGAAGTAACCTGAAATCGCGTTTTGTAAATAACCGTTCAGTTCGTGAGCGGTATCGCCCGCTATTATCCCTCGTTGGGCGAAAATAAATTCGACGGTGGGAAACGTGTTTGTCAACACGCCTATAAATTTCATTTTCAAACGTGCGTGATTTACTACGTGTGTGTCGCGTTGATAAATTAGGATTTCGTCCATAACAAACGTAAAATATTTCTTATGTGAAAAATTTGTCCCACAGACGGACGTTTCGGCAGTGCACGATAAAAAATGAGCGCAACGCAACCGCAAAATAAAACAAATAGGCCCCGATATTGGACGTTCCAGATGCCCGTAGTTGTCACATTTGTCTTCCATTACATAAGACCACTTTGACTTGACGCGAAAATATATTTGAATCTAAAGTAAGTTACATTCAATAAAATTCAGTTGAACGCCCAGTGAATCCCTGTGACTCCAGAGATAGGTATAAATTATAGTCAGAAATTAAATTTTTATTATTAATTTTGAGTTCGTAATTTATCATAGTAAAGCTGCACCGAGTCAGCGAGACGTTGATAGTTCTAAGCTGAATTGACGTCAGATTTTAATTGACTCCTATAATTTATAGCTGTTGTCGCAAACTTTTCGCTTTCTCATTATAAAGTTAAATCAAAAGAAGATGAAGTTATTGGAACGATGAAAAAATTGATTTATTTAGAGCGGATACTACAAAAAAGCTACAATCGAGTTTGCACTTTCGTCCTGGTTCAATGAACTTTTTGTCGCTAATAAATTATTGTTACGACTTCGGGGTTCACAATTTATAATCGTTGTTTATTTTAAAATAAAGCACAATAATACAATATTTGTGTAACAAATAACACTTCTATAACTTAATCGTTCTACCAATTGCTAGACTCGCACTTATCGCTTATGGACACCTCTGTAGCTATAAGAGATAGAAAAAAACTAGTGGCCCTGTCTCGATCTCTTTTTTTAGAGATAATTAAATAATAATAAGACATTATTTGGACCCTTTTTTAAGTACAATTCAGTGGTGTAATTGTTTTCTTGATAATTAATAAAATTTTCAAGTTATAACACAAAGTTATATTTTCTTGTAACGGTTCGTCTTCTTTCGGGGTGGTCTGTAGTTGCAGATCGTTGTTCTGGTTGACGTCGGTTCGGCGGTTCGGGTTTGCTCGTCGATATCCAGGTGCAGAAATAAAAGCGTCGATCACTTAGCAAATACAGTTTTTATTTACAAAATAGTTCATATTTACACGTATTTACAGATTGGAATGTTTTTACTCCGGTAACAAAACTCACGGGCTGGTAAACGAATGTTAAACTTCCGGACGGTATTTTTCGGTGGTGGTAATATACAGTGTGTCTCGTGGACACTAAACAACGGTAAAATACGGTGTGTCTTATGGTCCGTCTATACGCAACGATTTGTCTACGCGCCATCCCTGTGCAAACTAGTTTGTGCAAGTAAGCCCGTGCATAATGGTCCGTCTACACGCAACGATTTGCCGTCTATATGCACGGGCTTACTTGCACAAACTAGTTTGCACAGGGATGCGCGCAAGCAAGTCGTTGCGTGTAGACGGACCTTTAAGGACTTTAACGACAACTAGTCACCACGCAAACTGCGCGTATGTTCTGGTTTTCGCTCCCTGGGATCGGATCAGGGTACGGTCAAGAGTGAAACGTTCACTCTAGGATCAGGATATACGAAACACCCGCACCAGGTAAGAAAGAGTGAAACTCCCACTCTAGCATCAGGATGTGTGAAACGCAAGGTTTCTAGAAAGGGAGGTTGCCTGGTAACCACTAGCAACGAGTCTCAAACGTAACGAAAGCGGGAATACCGCGTCATTTGGACGAAACAAATTAGTTAATTAGCAATTTGTGATGCGGTCTGGTCGTTTGTGATCACTTGTTTGCTCTTAGGGCGGTGTATATCGTACAGATTGATTGTAATAATAATAATAATAATCAATAACACCGACAAATAATTTAAATGTTTCGTCCCCGTGACGTATTCCAGCACTTTAGTTACTGATCGCTCATTGGTAAAAAGTTTCCATGCAACCTCCCTTTCTAGAAACCTTGTGCGAAACTCCCGCACCAGGTAAGAAAGAGTGACACTCCCACTCTTGGATCAGGATGTGCGAGACGCCCGCACCAGGTAAGAAAGAGTGATACTCCCACTCTTGGACCAGGATGTGCGAGACGCCCGCACCAGGTAAGAAAGAGTGACAGGATAAAAACAAGACGAGCGATTGCAGGTAACACGAACGCAGCACAGGTTGCTCATCGCGTAAGAGTCAAAGCAACGGCGGAAAGATGAGTCGTTGAGCGACTCTTAAAGCGTGCTCGCAGCGCACTTTTAAAGACTTGCGCGTGGAGGGGGAGCCCTACTCTTTCGGAATTCCCTCCTAAATTGTGCTTTATAAATCTGCGCAAAGGCATCCTAAATATGCAGACTAATTAATATATACAAAACTTAACTAAACATGTACAAAAACAGTAACGGAGTGGTCACTTCGTTACATTTTTAAATGGAAATCATAGTAGGCAATGTTAACATTAAATAAAAATTTTTCTTCTGTTTTCAAAAATACTTTGTTGGGTTTATTCCTTACAATTAATAGAATAAAACGCCTTTTTTATTATTCTTGGGTATATTCTATTTTTAGTAGGCTGGTTTCAACAAAGGCCCATATTTTTTTTTTTATTTCAGATAACTTTTCTAGTACGATGATCTCGCTTATTATAAGAGATATGAATTGGGTTATGGAATGAATTATTCCTAAGTATTAGGGTAGTCTAGTACCCTAGTAGTACTATTTTCAAATTTAAGAAATTCCACGTGGTTCAGGAGTTATAGCCAAAAAACTTAAAATTTTCAAATTTCGTTTTTTTGTAATAATTTATTTATTGTAGTTGATACGTTTTCGTTATTTGTACTTTCTTAAGACACACAGAGCTTAAATGTGCTCTTAGATTTTTGTTTTCATTTTCCGTTTTCGAGTTTTCGCCCCCAACTTCAGTTTTCCTTATGGACCGCCAAATAGGCTTTAGAATAATTGAATGCACTCTTGTTTCCTCTTCACAGTGATATAACACATGCAATATTTATTTTGTCAGATAAAGACAAACAATAAATATTATTATATGTCATCCGTAAGTGTCAGCACATTATTACAAAGAGCTAGAAAAGTTTTATAATTGTTTTCATAAGAGTAGAGCTCTGCTTCATAAATAAAACTTCATAAGAAGCATATCTCATCCTTTTTTCTCATTTACCGTTAACAAAGAAATAATACTGAAATAATTGTCCCCAATAACTTCGGCAATTGATCAAGTTCCGTGATTTTCATATTAGTATATAAAATTGACGTCAAGAAAAGGGTCCACTTTTTTTGGCCGCGACTGTGCTTATTTTGAGAATCATAGTATTCGCTAGTTAGGAGCTAAGTGTTAAGATTCATTTAGGGTAAGGTCGCCTAAGAGTACGTGTGAAAACGCTGCTTCTTGTTTCTTATAATTTAATTAATCGAAGACAAGTTATGTTGAAAGTTTGATTAAAATTGGTTCAGGCGAAATTCCTTTATCAAATGTTTTTAGTTTTGACGTGTCTCACTATAACTTTTCATGGGTTTCAATCATGTGTTTGCATGGAAAAAGGGTTAGGTTAACATTGTAAGTAAAGTTAGCCACAACATATGTCAAATTTGCCCTTTTGTGCCATACATAATCCAATGAAAGTGTTAAAAAAGAACACTATAATTTTTCCAAGAGTGGTGTCGAAATCCAAGAGTGCGCAATTTGATTAATCCAAGAGTGCGCAACTGCATTAATCCGATGCGGTAGCCTGTTTCTTTCTTCTGAATGAATCAAGAAAACGGTTAAAATTGGGCAATATTCCTGCTTCATTAGGTCCTTTTAAGCCCGTATTTGATTCAATGAAAGAATTTTATTATGAAGAAGAAGAAGTTTATTATGACTCCTCAGAAGCAACTTTGATTCAATGTAAAATATGTGAACAGTAGTTTGACGAAATTTGCACATCATCAGGAATATTTCTGCGATTTATATTTAAGACAAGCATAGCTGCAAACTCTTGAATAATAGACTGCGTACTCTTAGAGGGAACGAGAGCCAAGAGTGCACATTTCGAGAGTTTGTGTTTTTATTTTATTTTATGGTTTCTTTTATAGATTATCTTTCAGTTTTGTTTGATTTTTGTTCTTTACAAATGAGTCTATGCTAATGATAATTTATTCTGAGAAATTGAAATATTTGTTTGATTTATGACCTACAGAAAGTTAAGTACGCACTCTTAGGCGACCTTACCCTAATATCACATCAACTAATATGATACATAATTATTGTAAAATATTATCAAGTTAGCATATGTGTCTAGCTATGTAACTATGTACTGTTATGAATCAATGTATAAAAACACTCACAAAAAATACATATTCTAAAACCAGGCCTTAAAGAATTCCATTTTATTTCTGCAACACAAATGTTAAATTTAAAGTTTTTATTAACATTTTTTGGTCCTTCGAGCCGGATCATTTGGAAGAGTCCGTGACTTTCCAAATGAGAGGAGAAATCATCAAGCGGACTTCTGCCTTTGCTGCGGAGTGCTGGATCATCAAGACTTCGGCTGTATTGCTGAGTTTTGAATTATCAAGAGGACTTCTGTTGTACTGCGATCTGCCGTCACCGTAAAAGTCAAGTTAAAGCAATTTCGTTTCTGAACGAAAATTAATCAACAACAAATCACTCATACAAGCACACTTTTCGTTGCAGATCTAATTTTTTGTAAACTTCAAGAGCATCATTACTCCTGCCTGGCTGTCGTTCCAAGTAGAAGCGGACAGTAGCCACTGTTGCAGGATTGTAACGATTTTTCAAGAGCATTACTTGGAGTTATTAAATTGGTAAGGTCATTCTGTAGTTGTTAAAGGCCTTCCTTTTCTTTTATAAAATAAAAATGTCCTATAAATTAACGCTGGCATTACGCAATCCAAAATTCAAAACGTCATTTCCAAATTAGAGTCGTTTGCTGATTATAGGTAACGCACCAAGCGAAAAAACACCCTTAGCGTTGACTTTTTCGAAAAATGTTCGGATAGGTCGATTTTATTTTTAAAAAAGACATCTTTTCCAACCAATTTTAATTTTATGTCAGTTACCGTTTTTGCGCCGTGACGTCATCGACACTTTTTTAAATGACGACCTATTTTTTTGAAAATGTCATTTGAAAGCATCCATTTTTCTGAGTACAAAAATAATAATGAACCACTACTTGCATAAGAAAATCTTGAAGAAAAAAATTATTGAAAAATGGAAATGTGATTATTAATCTTAATAAAATTTCAACCTAAAATAATACTTTCTTATAAAAACATAACAAAACAACTTAATAAAATTACAATAAATGCTGAAAATGTCCACCAACCACTTGACATTGACCAGCTCGTGTGTAAACGCTATTAATGACTCTTGCGATGGTTTCGCGGCTAATATTATTCATTTCCGTCCTAATTTTGTTTTGTAAGTTTTCTTTTTATGGGGTTATCTAAAAGGTCGAGTTTACGTGAACAGACCTCAAAATTTGGAAGACTTACAAAACAAAATTAGGACGGAAATGAATAACATTAGCCGTAAAACCATCGCAAGAGTTATTAACAGCGTTTACACATGAGCTGGTCACTGTCAAGTGGTTGGTGGAGGACATTTTCAGCATATATTGTAATTTTATTAAGTTGTTTTGTTATATTTTTATAAGAAAGTATTATTTTAGGTTGAAATTTTATTAAGATTAAAAATCACATTTCCATTTTTCAATAATTTTTTCTTCAAAATTTTCTTATGCAACTAGTAGTACATTGACATTTTTGTACTCAGAAAAATGGATGCTTTCAAATGAAATTTTCAAAAAAATAGGTTGTCATTTTAAGAAAGTGTCGATGACGTCACAGCGCAAAAGTGGTAACTGACATAAAATTAGAATTGGTTGTAAAAGATGTCTTTTTTGAAAATAAAATCGACCTGTCCGAGCATTTTTCGAAAAAGTCAACACTAAGGGTGTTACTTGGTGCGTTACTTTATCAGCACACCGTATACCTTCAATTAAAAAAAGAATCATATTTTGAGTTAAGAAACTTGCAGGATAATTTAAATAAACATTTAAGAGCATTTAAACGATTGGAAATACCTGTATATTTCTGGGATGCAATAATTCATTTAATGTATGAAAAATTTGATAATTCATCGAAACGTGCTTTTAGTAAATATTCCAAAGCAAATAAACTTCCTTCATTGGAAGATCTTAATCATTTTTTGACAGAGCAATGTAATCTTTTGGAAAATATTCAATTACACAAAACACAAACAACAATCAGTTGAAATGACACATATTTGGATAAATATAATTCTCAATTTAAAAGAAAAACACATACACATGTTATGACTACCGACCGCAAATGTCAATATTGCAATTCTAATGATCAAGCTGCAAAGTGACGTGCGTCCCTTCGATTAATGTCAGACCACACAGAAAGCCGTAAATCCGTCCAAACCGTATCTTAGTATTTCGCATTTCTGTACAAATCTGGTCACGCAGAAATCACAGATGCTTGTACGCTAGCGGAAAAGCCATATCCATTACGCGTCATTTAAAGTGTTTTGTTTATCTGTGCTGTCTCGAAACCTGCGATACTCGAAGAAATGGTGCCACGCAGGCACCATAAACAAATAAATCCATTTGACGTTTTAAATTGTTTTTCTAAATTTTTGTATACATTGCCGCGTCAAAATTGCAGACGAGCGGGCCAAGTGGTCGAAGATATCGAGTTACACAGCGAGTTGAAGCGTCGCTGGAGTCTGTCTCCTTTCAGTCAGACAACGGATACTTTAAAAATGTCAACTTCCACACTTGAATAGTAAAATTTATAGGGGTTTCATTTAAGATATACGAACAGCGAACATTCCGATGAGTTAATAGGGTATCTCTTGATACATTTTGGCATCTGTGAGAGGCGGGCGTGCGAACTTAAGGCTACGGTTGCCATTGGTCGAATGGATTTCAGAATTTTGCTGCAATTACGAGGGGGTGTGTTGTAATTGTTTTCGTGTTAAGGGGAACGAAAAAGAACGGCAGGTAACATTGACGCTTAGACGAAAACGGTCGAGTTTAATTTTTAGTTTGACTTAGCAGTTTTTTCTTAGGCGCTTGTAGTCTTTATTCATCTTGTCAAATCATATTCCGGTACGGGTTAAGTGCAGTGAGTAAAGAAAGGCAATTAAATCTAAAACGGAGGCGAGAGTGTTTCTTAAATCAAAGTGAACTGTGCGGTAGTGTCAAGGATTATACGGCTGGGTAACTGACATTTATTTGCATTTCTTCAGCGCACCTTTGGTGGTAACCATTGAGTAGTAATAATTGGATTTACCTTAATTATTGACTAAAGAGTCAGTCAAGTTCATATTACCTTGCATTTAGATAACTTTAATTAACCTAATTTTATTTACATTGAAGCGAGTATTAAAAGACTTGCTAGAGGCATTCAGCTTAGCAAGATTTGTTCTTTAATTATTAGACTAGTTCTGTAACTTAATCAAACAACAGCAATTAGCGATTCAACACTTCTAACGGGGAATCCAATACAGTGTGCTCTTAGGAATCATTCTACCCTTGGGTAATTTCTCCGAAAAGTCGGAAACACGTAAACGGTTGGTTTCGATTTGTACCGGGAAATCGCCAATCGCAATCAAGACATTTAAATTACCTTTACGAATTTTAGTGAAATCACGAGACCAAACGATTTGAACTACCGGTTCGTAACCTTTTTCTGAACTAGGTTTTTCTCACACCCTGTGTATGTGTGTGAGCCGAATGGTGGTCTTTGCCGAAAGATTTACAGGTTAATTAGTAGTAATTTGCCAAGAGATTGAAATAGCCATAAACACCCATAGTGTAGTGTCGAAAAATAGTCGATCTGGGTCCTTGCGTCTTTTAAATTAATTAACTAGGAGAGACGGCGAAAGAGCGACAAACAGAGGGTATTGAAAGGCCAGGCATTGGGTAAAGCACCGCTTTCAAAACATTCATTAACGCTCAGGTGCGGAGTAGCAGTAGTACGGCTCACTACACGCATCACTATTAATTAGATTATATAGCGATAGGGTTAAAACAACAACTCTCTCGGGAGCCCCTGAAAAACAGGCTATTGCGACTGATTTACTTACAAGCTGATCGCTGAGGGCGGCATTTGCGTCACATACTTCTCTAATCCCCTGGATCAAGTCATCAATTAACTCCCTTAATTAAGTACACTGTGGTCCCACTGAGAAACGTTGCGCGTTGATTTATTAAACAGAACAAGTCTTTGAGTACCATCAAAAGTGACAAGCACTGTACCAAGACTGGAGCTAGGTTGAACTCAATTGGATTATTAATCCAATTTAAGAGCAGAGCTTTCCAACAGACATCTGACTAGGCATTAAACCACCAACGGTGTGTATCAAAAGAAAATAGATCGCACCGATAGTCGAAGTGAAATCTGTTAAACGATTTATGCTGTACCTTCTGAAAATCGTAAATTTTGACTAATTGTATTGATTTTAAACGCCAGGGTTTTTACACTCAAGCTCTCTGATCCCACAGAGGCGGAGAGCAGGAGTTTTTTCCCATTTTTTTTCTTTTTCCATAAATTATTAATTCAAGTTAATTGTTACGTTTGATTTAAAGAGTCACGTTCCTTGTTATAAAGATTTATACTCTGCTCGCACCAAAAAAAGAACCAGGTTTTCACGGCGTAGTGTCCTATTTAACAAGATCACTTAAGCTTTAATTAAAGCTATTATTCTGTATATCGGGTCCTCCGGAAGTTCGTTCAACTGTAAACAGGACAATTATGCAACTAGGAATAACATTTGGTCGGCCGCAGTAGACATAGCAGGTAAGAAGCAAATCCTTAGTATAGACAAGATTAACCGCCCGCTGAGCGAACTCTTGGAAGCCTGAGACAGTTATTTAAAACGGTCATAAATCTTAAGTGGGGTTTTGTTGATACATATTTATTATTGTTTACTTGTCAATAATTACGTCTAATTGGGGCGGCGCATTACACTACTTGTTAGATATTAGATTAATTTTATATTTAGCTTAGTTTTTAAGTCATATATTGTATTTTAAGTTCGTATGATTATTTTTTGTACTCATTTATTCCGCCTGTTAATTTAGCCATAGTTCAATTACCCACAACGTCAGGTAAGACCCGTAATTATTCATTTCCCGTCTTAAATTTCCTAATCTGGGAGTTTCCTAATCTGCAAGTGCTAACACTTACCTGAATAGTATGTGGTCAAAATTTTAATTTGAATTTGAATTTGATTCGCGCGCTTACCTGAACGCACTTGCGCGCGGATTTGCATGCGTGAGAATGGCCCGCAAAAGTCTAGTGAAAATGTGGTACTCATGTATGTAACTAAATTGTTGAGATATTTTCTTTTCATCACGACGTGTATTCAAGTCCAAATTCACATACATGAATTGTAAAACGTTTCCCTTCACTTTTAATTTTGGCTGGGTTACTTTCCAAATCAGTTTCATTGATCTATCTGATCTGAATTGTCACAATTTGGCGTATGTTAAAATGACATCAACTTACATTTTACTATGATAGCCATCCTACTCTTAAAATAACGGCCTACTACGATGGTAAATAGATAATGAATGGATTATACTTGAACATTCATTCTGATATATTTCCACAATTTGATAATACAATCAGCTTGCAAATTATTCTAAAAACTTCTTTGAGTGAGGTATAAAGTTTCAGTAAAAATGTTTTACTTCCATTATTAGAGTATAACTTGTACTAGACGTAGGTATGAATTTCAATCTCGTCTTTACTAGACAGGCAACAGACTAATAAATAAAATTCAATAATTTTATTGTCCACATTTTTAATTATGTTTGATTTTCGAAATGGTTCCTCTGGCTCGTTTGCAAAAACGTGCTCTTTCTCGTACTTCCGTTTGACTAACTCTGTTAGAAGTTATTCCGTAAAATTATTGCTGCTTCTTGTATTCTATGAACTAATTCCTCTCGTGTATTTATTTTTGTGTATAGGATTTCTTTCATATGTCTCCATTAGGGATGGCAAATTTTCCTTATGGAAAATATCGATATATATTATATCGATATTATAATTCAATATATTGGTAAAAATATCGATATATTTTGCAAATAACCTTTCGATATATTTTTTAGCTTGTGCAGTTTTAATGAACAATGAAATCTGTTACTGGTATCTTTATAGTAATGATACAGAAAACTACTTAAAATATTTTTTAAATTTCTTTCATTTTACGTCTGCCCTGCTCTCTAGTAAGTAGTAAAGAAAATAACTTACGTTGAACTTTTGGAGAAACCCACAATCATACATCCCCATAAAATGTATTTTTAAAGATTAGCTATGTAAATCCTCGAACAAATTACATTATTGGTTTTATAAACGGCCGACACAAAGAACCAAAGAACTTTGTGAGTCATTCGTTCTTGTGACTTGCGGAAGTAACGATTTGATTTCTGAAGTGCGGTTTTGAAAAATATTGATTTTTTTAAATTGTGGCTTATGTTTATAAGTTATTTAATAAAACATCGTAATGGCACCACTGAAAAGCAATATTAGTAGGTAAATATGATTAGTTCTTATGTTATTCATTTTTGTGCGAGTATATTAAAATAAAATCTGCCTTACTATTAAATTGAAATCTATTAAATATGCTGGGACTTATTTTTATTTACCTTTTTTTTAACAATCAGTTAAATATATCGATATATGGATATATCGATATATTTCTAACGATATATCGAATGTATCGATATATGGTTAACGATATATCATATGAGTCGATATATCGATATATTATTTTTTTGCCATCCCTAGTCTCCACACATAAAAGTCTAACGGCGTTAAGTCAGGGCTCCTAACAGGCAGGTCGTTGTATTGGTCCGCTTCTTCCAATCCACCGATTTGGAAACCACTGCCCCAATAAGTTTTAAATTGTGCGCCGATAATGTGCAGGACATCAGTCGTGCTGAAATATCACGTCTATTTGCTACAGGAACATCGTCCAGTAACCCGAACAAGTTTCTCAGAAAGTCTTCATAAGATGCGCCGTTAAGGTTATTAGGTAAAAAGTGTGGTCCTATTAAATTATTTCCTGTTACTCCAAACCACATATTCACACTAAATTTTGTTTGTAAACTAGTCTCTCTTATTAGTTTTGAATTTTCTTCAGCCCCATAATGTAAATTATGGAGATTAGTGATGCCTTCTCTACTAAATTTGGATTCTGGATAAAACGTTGCATCATTCGAAACTGCATTTAAAATGAATCTGCAATATTCAAGTCTTCGTCCAGGATCACTCTCCTGTAGCCCTTGAACTTTTATATACCCAAGCAACACCATTTCGTTCATTAGACGGTTTATATACGACAGACAGGGATATTTTTGGTAATGGTATATAGAATGCCAAAAATATTCATATTTTAATGGTACTAGTTACCCTAGGATATAAGTGATACGTTAACTATACGTTTTCATTAAATTGTAATAAAATGTCGCGACTTGCAAAACACGTTTATCAAATTATTAAATTCCATCTTATCATGTAGGCGTAGGCCCATAACATACATTTTTCTCATTAAAATTTATAATATAATCTAAAAAAGTATAATGAATGTTTAGATGTAACATTTATTAACAAATATTTATCCAAATTGGTCTTGTGATCCTTGTTACATAGTAAATTTTCTATAAAACTACTAACATTGTATCACTACATAAGATGAGAGCTTAAAATATGAGTATCTTATAAATTTCGCCGCGAGATGTCGCGACCTAAACTGTTGCTCACTAAAGTTGTCGTTTATAAGTCAAAACCGCAGGAACTTTCTTGCCCATTACAAATCATATATAATTACTACAAACGAACAGACACTTGGTAAAGTTGAATTAAATGTCAACATTTCGCTGTACGTTTCACAGCTTCTTTAGAATAAGTTGTAATAATATAAATATATAATTATAATAATTTTATAATTCCAAAATATACGTCTAGTATAAACCATGTATAAACGTTGCGCGTACCCTATAAATATACATTTTGTGTAAACGTTATATTTATCCCAAAAAGAGATGTTAGTTAGACTGTCACTCATATGTATAAATACTAGTCTATAATATTCTACATTTAGACTAAATTCAAAACGTGTTTTAGACATATTCTATTATTTGGTGTGTTACATGGGTAGTGGTAGGGATGTTTGGTGCAGAACTGATCAAACTTTCCACTGAGATACAACTAGATCAGAAGCTACTTTCCTGGTACTGGTTGTTGGGTCTTCATCGAATCTTTCCAGGTTCCCTCTTCAATATCAGTATTTTGGTAACGGACTCATTCCCCTTTGAATTTTTTTAACGCTCCCAGTTTCAGATATGCGTTGGTAGGTTGTACCAAATACAGATACGTGAGGTACGCGCCTGTCTGGAAAGCGTCGCAGATATTCCCGCTGGGCCGCAGCTGCGTTTCCATCACAAAAACCATAACGAACAAAACATCAGCATACTCAGCGTTTGTAAAAATTGCCATATTAAGAAGATATTTAATTTGAAATAATAATGGCAACAATAATAGCAAAAACTCAACAACTACTAACAGCTCAAAACTATATCAAAATCTCAACAATAATAGCAAAAACTTAACAAAAATAGCAAAAATTGAACAACAAGAACAAGAACTTAACAATATCAATAACAAGAAAGGGGCCGCACAGATTAATTAAACAGAATTCAGAAATTTACAATCAACGACAATTAAACTTTTGTTTATGTTGTGAATAGTACCTTGAAACTAGATTTTTAAATGTATCTTAGCGTCAATACATATCTGACCAAGTCCTACTTAATAATTGAATCGGTTAGGTATTTGAGAAACCGCATACATAATATGTCAGTGTTTGGTTGGTACCTATTAAGTTTAATACAAGTTTAATATGGTCATCCTTTGAAGGGATAATCACCTTCCAATCAGCTTTCTATGGTTCTGAAGAATCAGTTGAAAAATGAAAAATTCAAATTTTAAGCTTACACTGAAACGATTTTCTTTAATTTCCAATTTTGTGAAGTCACGGGACGGACTTTTTATGAGATTTCTCAACTGAAGTTTATGGAAAACTAGTACTTAACACAAGCTATTATTCTCTTAAATTGAAAACAATGAATATTCTACCCAGCATTTAATAATTGTATGATGGAAGTAAAGTGTGTTTCTTTTTAAATCTGGCGTCGAAGTTGGACATGAAAATTTCAATGTGAACCATCATCGTCATGACAGTTGTTAATATGACATTTGAACTTGCAATTCCTAACCTTTCTTTCGAAGTTTAGAACCCAACAGTACGATAGGACAACCCAAGAATCTATTATAATAAAAAACAACAATAGTCAGAAAATGCCGCTGGAACAAACCTATTAAGAATGAGATCTATTGAAAATTAAAAAAGACAATAAGAAAATAAGATTTACAACATATATTCAAAATTGTGGTGCATTCACAATAAGCACCTTGTCACGGCCAACTTAGGTATAGGTACAGATTTTTACTAAAACCTTATACCTCACTCGAAAGGCAATAAATCATGATAATATACAATTGTAATACCCTGTATAATGTATCAAAAGAAATGCTTACGGTGCGCTAATGTACTGCACCGTATGTTTAGCCGGGCGAAAAGAAGGAGGCACTAACCAACTAACTCGCTAAATGAGAGGCGAGCGATTCGGTTCAAGTGCTAGTAGAGTACGGTTCAGCTTAGAGATCAAAATTTAAATTATATATTCAAGCATCCAGTTTCGATTGATACGTTAGGCGAAAGTTTTATAGTGTGGAAACAAAGCAGCTCATCAAACTCAGGTCGTATAAAATCTCGTTAAGCATTTCACTGTTTCAACCCTCGCCCCCTCTTCTCAACCGTTTGGTGCTAATGTACGAGCGTTATTATTTACATTTCCTAACTTTAATATAGTAGATTATAAGTTTACCGCTTTTTATTCATCGATAGCTGATCAACTCCCAAAAATAACCCCCCAATCCTCAGAAGGGTACAAACTCTTCCTTTGCTCTTTGAGCTATTGGCAGCGATACCAAAAATTAAACGGATTATGTTAAATAATCCAAATTACTTAGCCCGGTCACGTTATTCCCCTCAGTACCGCCCTTATCAACGGGCTGGGGTGTAACACAATAACTTGTTAGAATATTTGCAATTAGAATGAATGTTCAACTACGTTGAATTATTTTTTAGAGAAGTGTCTTTTGAGCCATTGTATTTTACACTTATTAAAGTTTTTAACTTAATGTTCGTTGCATAGTATGTACTATTATTTAGTCTAACCAGGAAGACATAAATATTAAACTTTTGTACTCTCTGAGTAATTTTAGATAAGGAGCGTCTTCCAGAGAAAAACACAAAAATTAAAGTACAGTAAAGCTGCGCTAATCCGGATTAATTGAAACTGGCTCGATCCGGATCAGTGGAAAATCCGGATTGCTGGAGCAATATTAAAGTAATTAAGCAAAGGCGTAATAAATGATGAAACCATTATTATGACAAATATTATACATATTTTCAAAGAAAACTAAACAACACTAAACCATTAAAAATAATCAAATACAAATATATTACTCAAAAATCGAATAAACTCCAAATTTATTGAAAATATTCTGATATTTTTGTTTGGCGAATGCACCGCACCCTTGCTTAACCTCCTTGCATGCTGCTGTAGCATTCTGTATTTACTTTTTTTATGTTCCACACTTAGTCGGGGTTTCCCCGTGTTGATCAGATACGGCCAGAAGTATGTAGTGAAAACACACGACCTGCGATCCGGAGTAAGGGATCCGTAGTCGGTCCGTACAAGGTTTATAATATAAAAATTGCAATTTTTAATTTTGTCCGGATTACAAGGACATCCGGATTAGTGGAGGTTCAGATTAGCGGTGCTTTACTGTATCTCAGAAATTATTGCATTTTGTCATTTTGTGTAATGCATATTATGGTCAAATCAATTGGGAATGAGCTCTCCTAACACGCCCACTTACCAGTCACCCTGTATAAGCGACTCGGATGGAAATAAATCGATGGGAAATTTTAATATTTTAAATCAGTACATGAAATAACTTCTAAATTTGAAGTCTTGACATTCAGAGTCAAGTGATGCCCAGTGAATAGTAACAAGTGTCTAAATAAATACTTGGTCAAGTAGGCTATATTTAGTAATTCTATTATGTAAATGCAATGGATAAATTCTTGATCACAACCTACTTGGACGAGGTTTTTATTTAGACGGTCGTTATATCTAAGACCGACTGATGAGTTGGAAATTTCTAATGGGGCTTCACTGAATTATATGCGATGCTATTAATAGTATACTATTCGCTCACCAAACAGCGATGTGCAGATGGGATTACATATATCGTTTGATAATGGTTCTCCCAGTTATTGGGAGAAAATGTGCATCGGGCTTGGAGAAATCCCTACTTCCCTGTTGGAAATGGAAGCAAATTTGAGCTGCCCTAATGTAGGGCAAGAGGATCTTAGCCGACCGTACCCGTTTCCTAGTGGGGACCACTAGGAGGTGTTTCCCTCTATAAGACCCTGCCTGTTGGTCAAGATATTGATAACCGATTGTAAGCGGTCAGCTCAAAGATTAAATACCCCTAGTAACGAACCGCACTGCTAAAAGGCCTACCTGATGCTGTGCTTCCATGTCAGAAGAAAACATCATGCACGAAGGTATGTCATACTATAGAGTTTACTTTGTTTGGATGTTCGAATTGGATTATAAATATTCGGGTAAGGTATTAATAGAAATTTTAAAAATATTTAATAGATAAAATTAATACTAGGTAAAATAGCTTAAATTTAAATGTAAAGATAAAATAGACAAAATGGAGTCAGCTAATAAATTCAAAGGAACGGTGCAGGGGCTTAGAAACAGTCAGAAATTATAGAAATTATAGTTATTATAGCTGGCAGAAGACGGAGAAGATAAAGGTCAAGATGAATGCCAAGTAAGCAAAACATGCTATAAGCAGACCTCTATCTACAAACCCTTTAGTAATAATAGCACGTCATAACAATAGGAGTTTCACTGGATCTTTGGAAGTGTTTACGATTTTTAATTCAGGAATGGATCATTATCCGTTTTTCTACCGTTAGGTGTAGATTATAAACTTTCTTCTTCTTGGTCCACTTTTCTGTCTTCTTAGTTTATTTTCACTTCCGCCTGCTACCTATTTTTTTATCTACTTTCCTTCTTTTGTCTTCTAGTATCTACTCCGTCTCGTCATCGCTTTCTGATCTGACTTTCTAGATTTTTTGTTTTCGTTGGTCCGTTATAAATTTTTCTCCATCAAACTCATGTCTTGCCTTTCTTCTTGCGTCGATGCCAATATTAAAAGTACGACTGCGAACTTAAGGAACTTAATTCTTTATCAAATAATAATTTCTTGCAGTACTCTTACTTTTATATTTCCTCTGTTTTATTTACCCTTTTACATTGGTATTATGACTTTTCTTTTCATTTTCTATTTATTCTTGCCGTTTCCTGTTTTATTTCAATTATCCTTTTGTTCCTTATTTTTTCACTTCGTGATTGTTTTATATATCATGTTACATTATAAATAGGAAATGATGGCATACTGGAAGCGAGAAACGCCGCGCCAGATGGCATTTCAGGATATGTACGCGGGCTGTAGCCTTTTGTAGTAACTTTTTCACGTAAACGATTTTTTCTACTGAGTAGACAGCATAAAAATCCTTGTCGTCAATATATTTTTAACATTACATCGTTTCAAATACACGTTTTGTTATTTTATTGTGAAGATGGAACAACGGCGCGAGCATCACCACGAGCACGTTTGCACATCCAATTCCAGCTTTAAATTCAACTACGATGTAATTACAATTAATAATTACTATTCCCGTGGAATTAATTACTTTGTATCAACAAACGTTTGATTTATAATTCAGTTTAAATAACACATTCGTCAATTTTATGATCAATAAAGTTTATGAATAAATGAGCAAACACCGACATAAATGTGCCCAACTGCCCATTCAAAAATATTTGCTTTTTATAATAACGTCAATTTTACACATGTCAAATTCTAAATTCAAATTTAAACAATTCTCTTCTCAAAGTTTCTCAAGACACAAGCGTTAAAATGAAACATGAAATTATCATTTATCGTTTTTAGAAAAATATTCTAAATATATATTTTCTGTACTTTTATAGTTAAGAAAACATCGACTGTAAAATAAAAATTGATACGTGTTTCAAAATCGCATTGCTTTTGCTAGATCTACAAATTATTATTTCATATTTTACACGAACACAGTTATAAAATGTGTTATAATGAGGATTAGTTGCCCACATTTGTTGCAACGACAAGTTTTGTTAAATCAGCTGCAGACATTGTATGAATATGAATGTGTTTTATTAGTTGCAGTCATGTAATAAATTATGTAGGTATTTTTATCTAGCAGATAATCCATGGCGTTTCGTGTAGTGCAGAATATTTCGAAAATGTTTTGAAATATAAATATATCTCTCAGAATTAAACTGAAATTTACATAAATTTTGGGTGATATGACAACAAAAATTATGAAAACTGTAGTCGCGATAGTGTACACTAATGACTATAATATACTTACTACACATGAATCAGGCAACCAAAGCCAGTTGTCTGAAAATAAAAAAATATTACAAAAGTCATACAAAGTAAAATTCAAATTTTGTAAATTTAAAAAGTGTACCGTCACCTGGGGTGAATTCGGATACTAGGGGACAATTCGGACACGGCGAATTGCGTAATTAATTAATTCATGCCATATCCACATGTACACTAAAAACATCGGGATTTATTTCAATAGTTCAGTTAATGTCTGGGGATCGTGTGGGTAAGTTTGCGTTATCCCTGAACAACAGATACGATCGTTGGAGAACTATATCTTAAGGCTAGTTTTTTCGAGTGATTTGAAATACCTTAAAAAAAACTCTTGTAGACAAGAAGTCTTCGGAGTTGACATCTAAATTCTAGTACCATGGTCTTCAATATCTTATTGCTGACCTATATACTGAAAATAATTGAATTATTGCTGTTATTTTTTTTTAGATAATAAAAATATAAAAAAATTCGTGTAAGTGGGGTGAACTCGGACACAATGTTTCGCGTATATAAAAAGAAATTAGGCGTACAATTTATAAACCATGCTGAGGAAAACTTGAAAAAAGCAATTGCTGATGTAAAGTCAAAAAAGAAAAGCCACAGGGAGGCATCTGAATGTTATCATATCCTGAGATCAATTTTAAATGATAAGAAGGTTATGTAGGTACCTATAGAATATTTTTTTATGTTTTCTTATTTTGATATTTTATTTATTTACAGTTTTATTGTTAAATAAATGAAATATTTATTATTGTACCATTTTTTAGTTTCCTATGTATATACAGTGACTTTCAAAAAGTGTGCTACAAATGGAAATTTTTTTTATTATCGGTTTTTATAAAAATTTATTGACACAGAACGCATCCCTTAAAGTCAAATTGGAAAATGTCAGATGAAATTTATCTTCAACGGTGTCCAGCGTGGACACCGAGAAGTGAAGACAGCTTAAGAGTAAAGTACCCTTATTTTACAAGATACAGCAAAATATAATAAGAATAAGTTGTTCAGAATTAAAAGTTATAGCTAAATATGAAATTACAGCCTTCTACCTCAACAATAAAAAAATCACAATTTATTGTGAACTACTCTTTATACACACTACATTAGGAAATACTGGTTGGATTAAAGTGTCCGCCAAAATAATATGAATAGGAAAACATTAAATTAGTTCTTATTTCTCAATTATTTTATTTGGTTTTTAGTGATTATTTCAATGCGTTCCGAAACTTTGTGCTTTCTTGTAGCATTCATCATTCATACATTAGAAAAATATGATACATTTAAACGAAGTTACATTTTAAATGATAAAGGTTATAATTTTTAGTATTCTTCAAAGTAAATCATTGATTTGTGATTGTGATTTTTTTTATTTTTGAGATAGAAGGCTGTAATTTCATATTTAGCTATAACTTTTAATTCTGAACAACTTATTCTTATTATATTTTGCTGTATCTTGTAAAATAAGGGTACTTTACTCTTAAGCCGTCTTCATTTCTCGGTGTCCATGCTGTATACAGTTCAAGATCAATTTCATCTGACATTTTCCAATTTGACTTTAAGGAATGCAGAAGCGTTCTGCGTCAATAAATTTTTATAAAAACCGATAATAAAAAAAATTCCCATTTGTAGCACACTTTTTGAAAGACAGTGTATATATACAGTACAATTCGGATATAGCGAGGGCTCAAGGGACCACAGTTACTGCTCGTTATATGCAAGTGCTCGTTATAAACGAAAAAAATATACGTATAAATACGAGAAATCAGAATTTTCAATTTCCTAGATATATTTGAGTTCTCGCTATAACTAGTGCTCGTTATAAGCGAGTTTCACTGTATATGTTTTTTATTTAAAATATATATATATTTTTAAATTAATTCTGTCCGAATTCACCTCCACAGTTGATAGAATTCGAATTAGTAGAAAAACAGGTGCGTCCGTAATCACCCCACACATAGGGGCGAATTCTGACACTATTAAACTAAAAAATAAAAATAAAAAATCGAAAATTTTCAAATGTTTTATAATTGCATACTCTTCAGGAACAATGAGAGATACTATATTATTTTTTTCAGATTTTTGCGATAAAGAATAAATGTTGTATTAACAAAAATTTGTAATAATCGTCCGAATTCACCCCAGATGATGGTACAAAATTAAAATTCAGAGGGAGAAGTTAGTTCAAAGTTTACAAAAAATCTAAATTAAATCAAATCCTATAAAGGTTGAATAATAAGGAAGGTATAGTAATAAAACATACCGGATGAAGAAGTGGCATGGGTCTAAGACAATCAAATGGTGGAATGACGACCTCACGGAAAGGAGACGACAGGTCAGAAAACTTTTTAACAAGGCAAAAGTATCAGGAAGCTGGGAGGAATATAAAGCATCCCTAACTGAATACAATAAAGCACTGAGAAGGTCCAAGAGGGCATCGTGGAGGAGGCACTGTGAGGAAATTGAAAGTACTCCAGAATGTGCCAGACTGCATAAAATGCTCTCGGAGTCCCCTCAAGGTTACCTAAATACTCTGGTAAAACCTACCGGAGAATTTACTAGAACAGGAAAAGAAACCATGACCGAAATGTTTCGGGTTCATTTTCCTGGGTCAACAGTCATGGACGTTGTGCCTGCTGACTGGAATAGCCAAGTTCCGGATGCCTCTGTTCTCAGAGCATCAAGGGAGGAATGGAGTTCTGCCAGGAGTGTCATAACATTTTCTAATATCAAATGGGCTATAAACTCGTTTGATAGTTACAAATGTCCGGGTCCGGATGGGATAATACCGATTATGCTGCAGATGGGCTCGGACCTTCTGATCACCAGAATCTGTACGGTTCAGAGAGCCTGTCTGGCTCTGGGCTACCTGCCAATAGTGTGGAGACTGACCAGAGTGGTAGTCATACTAAAATCTAGCCGGGTAGACTACACTCAGGCGAAGGCTTTCAGACCCATCAGTCTTATGTCCTTTGTGTTAAAGACAATGGAGAAACTACTTGATGGACATATAAGGGGTGGTGTTCTGGTCGACAGACCCCTACACCAATACCAGTTTGCCTATTCAACAGGTCTATCTACTGAGACAGCACTCCATCATCTCACTTGGAGGGTGGAGAAATCTCTGGAAAATAAAGAGGTCCTCTTAGCTGCCTTTTTAGACATCGAAGGGGCCTTTGACAATACATCCTTTGACATCACAACGGCTCTAAGGAGTAGAGGGGTTGAGGAAATTTGCTGCAGGTGGATTGACTGCATGCTCAAAGGAAGGGTGGTCTATACATCACTGCTGGACGTCACTCTAATGGCTGGGGTAGCGGGAGGCTGTCCGCAGGGGGGTGTTTTGTCCCCCCTGTTGTGGAACCTAGTCATGGACGGGCTTCTGAGACGGCTAAGCAGTGAAGGCTTTGATCCTTAGGGTATGCTGATGATTTAGTTATACCCGTACAAGGGAAATTTAATAGCATTGTCAGGGACCGAATGCAAGTTGCCCTGAATGTAGTAACAAGGTGGGCCGAGGATCAGTCCTTAAAAAACCACCTTGTGCCATTCACTCGAAGGCGGAACTTAGAGGGTTTAGGTCCTCTGCATCTTCGTGCAAACGATCTAGTCTTGTCGGGGGAGGTAAAGTACCTTGGAGTGATTTTTGACTCCAAACTTTCCTGGAACCAACATCTAGATAAGATAGTAAGGCGATCGGTGACCACTTTCGCGGTCGCCAGACGAGCCTATGACAGAACGTGGGACTTAAAACCAAGTATGGTGCATTGGTTCTTCACCAGAATGGTCAGACCCGCAATCAGTTATGCGGCTTCGGTGTGGTGGCCGAAGGTCAAGCAGAAGACCACCAAACTTAGACTGGGCAAGGTACAAAGACTTGCCTGTCTAGGCCTCCCTCCCTTACACATTGTGATAATGGGAGAGGCAAGACGAGGACTCCATAGACTGCAGCAATCACGTCACCTACTTAATATATGTACGGGTCATACAAGTATTGTTGGCAGCACAAAGGGTCCTTTACTCGACATGAGGATGAACTATGTGGCTCCCAAAGGCAATATAAACCTGCCCATCAAGATAGAAATTAATGAATCTGCTGAGCACCGGAAACTTGAACAGAATTTTCCTCCTGGAAGTCTGATTTGGTATACAGACGGCTGCAGAACTGAAACTGGTGCCGGGTCTGGAATATACGGGCATAGACCAAAGGAGAAGTTATGCTTCCCGTTGGGCCAATTTGCCTCTGTTTTCCAAACAGAAATATACGCCATATTACAATGTGCGCAAGTAAACAATAGGAGGGCTTACACAAATAAGCGGATCTTCATTTTAACCGACAGCCCCTGAAGGCTTTAGTAAGCTCAAAGATCTCTTCCAAACTGGTGTGGGAATGTTTGAGTGAGCTCAATGACTGCATTATGCTAGTGTGGGTGCCAGGTCATCAAGGTATTATCGGCAACGAAAGGGCCGATGAACTAGCCAGGCAGGGACCGGGCATGGCATACCTTGGCCCTGAACCTGTCCTAGGCATAACCAAGAACGCTATTCGGGGCTTTTTCAGTGACTGGATAAGCAAGGAACACAATAGATACTGGCTAAGTAGACCAGGACATCGACATAGTAAGACCTTCATCAGAGTTCCTTACAAGAAGAGAGCTGCGGAAATTTTGCTTTTGAGCAGGGCGCAACTCAGTATGACCACAGGGTTACTAACAGGACACCTGACTGTTAAGGAGCACCTGCGGAGGATCGGTAAATTTAATGGGGATTTAAACTGCAGACTTTGCAATAGGGAACCAAAGACGGCAATACACATTTTGTGTAGACGTGATGCGATGGCAAACCGTAGACAGCGCATATTCGGACATCTTATGATTGCTCCTGAAGACTTCAATACGCAATCAATGAAAAACCTGTACCAGTTGGTACAGGGGACATGCCTCACAGAATGGTTGCGTTAACTGAACCAGGGCGAGCACAATAAGCCTAAATGGCTGCGGTGCCTCCGGCGCATTTTTGCAGGCGGGTTCTGGTCAAAGAGGGAAAAAAAGACGATCCAAATGAAATGGATTGGATGGAGTTTTCTGAATTCCTGGACAGGGTTCAAGGGAAAATAAACCATGCCTTGGCTGCGAGAAATTGGCCGGTGAAACCTGCAAAGAATAACAGAAAAGGACGACTTCTATATCTAGCAGATGGAAGACGGGTGAGAGTGAAGAGGTCAAAGATAGAAGACGTTCAGGTTGACTATGCTGAGCTGCTGAAAGAACATCTAAAGTTATAAACGTCAAGATAAATTATTGGGAATTGTTGGGTTAATTTTTGATCAAATTTTGAACTTTGCTGTTTATATGTGTGTTAAAAATATTTATTCTACTTACAAAATGTTTAGATCATAAGGAAATTATTGTTTTATAACAAATTTACATTAAAATATTCACATGGCGGTTATAAATATCAAAATTATAACATTAGAGTATTAAAACAGAATACGAAAAAAGAAAAATACGTTTAGAAAAAGTGACGGTTGCCATAAAGATAATAATAATAATAATAATAATATATTCTGTCAATTACACATATGCTTATATGAATCATGCGTCCAACAATTATTGTAGTACTGGGTGACTGGTATCACACATAAATACCGATTTTTACTTCGTATCGTTGAACTGAAGTCTCAAATATTGAATGTTAGACAAGAAATAAATGTTTCTTTACGTATTTAATGTTTTAATGCCATTTGAAACAATAATTAGTTAAAATGTTTGACTCTATAGCCTCCCAAGACTACAATAATTGTTGGACACACGTTATAAAAGTATACAGTATACACAAAGAGTACACATTTAAAAAAAAACAGTGGTAAAAAAGAACATACATTATCCTATTGCTCAAGAACTCATTCCACGAGTAAAATGCGTTAGCAAACAGGTTTTTTTTAAATTTGAGATTTAAATTTAGAGAAAGGTAAATCCCTTACGTAAATAGGTAAATGATTAAAAAGTTTACCGGCAATAAAATTTGGGCCATTTTGACATTTACTTAGCCTTACAAAATTTAATCTAATGTCAGCCACATTTCTAGTGGTAATTATGGATTTCACCCTGTTGGATAAATCTATTTAAATAGTCTTTAACAAACATTAAACATTCAAATATAAAAAGGCATGGCAAAGTTAGTATATATTTAATTTAATAAATAAGAAACGACAGTTCTGTTGGTAATTTAAGTTTGCAATTATTCTTACTGCCCTACGTTGTAGATCAAACACTCTTTGTGCAGCTGTAGAGTGTCCCCAAAACAGGATACAATAATTTATATGAGAATGGCAAAAAGAAAAAGAAATGGTTTTTAATATATTAAGAGATACACAGTGTTTTAAAGATTAAATTAAAAACCACTGCAAATCTTTTTTGAAATAAAACCAACATGTTAGATCCAAATTTAGGGATGACTCCACAACAACACTTAAAAATTTGATCGAATTAACATTGTCAATATTACAAGATCGCTTCAAACTGAATATCATTTTAGCAGTTTTTGCTTCATTGAGACTCAATTTGTTTGCGTCAAACCATTTTTTGATATTTGATAAATAATGTATTTTCTGAAAGCGCATTTAATTGAATGAGATTATTACCTCTAAAATAAATAGTGGTATCGTCCGCAAATTGTATAAGGTGGGCATTATTTAATACAGAACCAAGATCTTTAATATAAATTAAAAACAATAGTGGGCCTAAAATTGACCCTTGAGGTACACCATGCTTAATCAAAAGTTGTCCTGATGTTTTATTATTAAATGTAGTATACAAATTGAGTTCTTTTATTCAAATAGGACCTAATCAATTCAATGCCCCCAGCATTGACATCAGATAATGCAACTTTTTTTAGTAGTAGGTCATGTTCAACGCAGTCAGAAGCTTTTCGCAAATCACAAAATATGGATAAAAAATATTCTCTGTCTTCAAAAGAGTTTAAAATGTAAAAGACGAAGTCACACAAGGCATTTTGAGAGTTTCTTGCGAAAACCAAATTGTTGAGGACTAAATAAGCCTCGGATTTCAATGAAATCCAACAATTCTTTTTTTATAACTGTTTCTAATACTTTAGAAAATATTGGCAAGATCGATATGAGTCTGTAATTTTCCATTCGTGATATATGTATTGCCTTTCTTAAAAATTGGGATTACTTTAGCAAGTTTTAAAGCGTCAGGGAAAATTCCTTGTCTTAAACATTCATTTACCAGTTTCGGTTGGTATGTAAACAAACCTTTCGCAAAAATAAAATTCATTCATAACAGAATTCACAATTTGCCTCTCATACTGATGACATCGCACAAAGAACTTTGAACTTTCACTTTGAATTTAAATATTTCCTTTTCAATTTGGATTAATTTAGTTTCTCGTTCACATTATTGTATAGCAATACTATAACGAAATTTTGATTTTTATTAACTAGTTGATTTTAGTTTCGATCAGTTCATATTTTTTAATATTTACAATTTACCTCAGATTTCTTTCAATTTTTATCGTTCTATATCTGGAAAGAAGAGCAGAACTATAACCCAACGAAAGAAATAGTAAAAAGATGTGACAGTAAGTTGGAAACCAGATATTCACTAAGAAAATTATACAGGTGTCCCAACGGTGTGTTCTCGGGCAATACCTCGATAAGTACGGAAGATACAGAAAAATGTCAACCCCTAATTTTAGAGGTCTACAATATAAAGTTATTTTCATCTATACCGCGTGAATCAAAACTGTGATACCAGACACAACTTTTTTATTTCAAATGGCATACCCTACACGATACCAAATTTGGATTTCCTATAAATTCTACACATTTATTGTATATCATTGTCTGTATCCAAACCTAACCGTTCTTGAGATATTTAACATTTAGTCTAAAAACTGCCATCTGCAGCCACTATTTTATTTATTCATATTTTATTTATTTTTAACTCTAAGAAAAAGATTTTTGTTACAGATGTGGTTGATACATAAGCTCATCATAAGCCATTATTAAATATACTGTAATCACTACAGGATGGTCATGGTAATAAACAGAATATCAGAAATTATTTCAAAATGACAAAATTCAATTTTCTTAAGTAGCATGCCCTGTATTTTTCTATCCTAAATTCTTCGCTTAATAAAGTATTTACATTTTTGTCAAGTATCCCTTATATCTATCGGCGATATTTTTTGAGAATTTTAGATTTTTTTGGCTTATAATAAGCTTATGTATCAACTACATCTGTACCAAAAATCTTTTTCTTAAGCTAGTTTTACACGGTTATATATTTACATGTAATTATACGTGTATTTCTACATGTACTTTTACATGTAGATCTTCAAAATTAGACCAAGTTCTTTTGTCATTATATTTATTTACATGTAGAAATTTCTATATTACACGTAAAAATATGCAATTTTGATGAATACACGTAGAATTACATGTAAATACACGGTGTATTTTTTTTAATGCCATAAAGGTTGGCCATAAAAATTAAAACTCATGTCGTAGCTTGGCATGTAACACATGCCAAAACTCAGAATTTAAAGTAAAATGAATGGAGCTAAGACATGAATTTTCTTTTCCACAGCCACCCCTTATGGCATTAAAAAAAACACATATTATAACCGTGTAAAACTAGTTTTAAAGTTAAAAATAAACAAAATATGAATAAATGAAATAGTGGCTGCAGATGCCATTTTTTAGATAAAATGTTAAACATTTCAAGAACGGTTAGGTTTAGGTATACAGAAAATGTGTAGAATTTTATGGGAATCCAAATTTCATATACATTTCAAAATTCATATACAGGCTGTCCCAAAATCCTCGTTTGAGACTGAAACTGTATATAGAGAAGCTCAAAAGAAATAACTTTTTCCAATACTTTTTTTTCCAAAAGTCGATAATAAGAGGGATTAAACGTATTTTTCTTTTAGCAACATCTTCTGAATCCTTTAAGTTATCAAACTAATATTTGAAACTCAGATATAAGGCACCTCACTGAACATTTACAACGCATTTGTCAGATCCTTCCTCCCTTTCAATGGGTAGTTTGAGGGGATTACGTTCAGTATTTTATAATAACAAAATGAAATGGATGTATTGCGGTGTATAAGCTGAACGAAAGACTTTTTCAATGAAATAATTTGCAAATAGTGAAGGAAAATTTAGAATAATGTATTATTTATGTTTTACAGGATTTATTTGTTTACAATGGTTAAAATCAAGTGTTTATCAAATATATTAAGTTTGTGTAGATATTTATAGAAATAAGTAATTTTAAATTACATGTATATAGTAAGTAAATTTTTAGAATTTTTGACATGTAAATACGTAAGATTTAAGGCCAGAATTTTAATAATTAGAATAATTGATTTAATAGTGCATGACGGACCGAACGTTTATTGGAAACTGTAAGCGGGAGCGCGGAGTTCGGAAATTGGATCAGTGAGGGCGCCGCGTGAGCTATTGTAAATTAGAACAACCGACATAGATACCATATCCGCCCGCTGACGATACACATTCACATTCACGTTAGGAGCGTATATCGGATTAATGTAAGCAATATTGCTGGTTTTGCAAAAAACCATGCACACAAATAAAAATTCGGCTCCCTGAACTCTTTACGATCAGTATTTGTTTGTATAACTTCATGAAAATTGATTTAATAAACCATTGTTTTCTGTCGCATTCTACATAAAATCTCTTCTTATTTATTCACCTGTTTCACACATACACGAACACGTACACTGACGCGGTAATTTTGAATGTAAGGGCTCGTGAGTGCCATTTACTTATCACATAACGAATACACTCCACGAGGAAAAATCCAGCATATGAGATACACCGCAAAATACATCAGGAGAGGAGCAGGAGCCGTCACCGACATCAACAAATTAAGAAAAGCAAATAAACAAATAAGATTTAAACTATAAACAAAAACAAAAATAAAGCTAGAGAAATCTACAAAAATTACCCTGAGAAAAGCAACGAATGCTAAAATCTGAAAAAGAGTCTCAAAACACAGCATAAATTTGGCTTCACCCAACTAGGGGCCATAACACTGCAGTATGTTAACTTTTAAACCTCAATTACTCGAAAACGATTCGGTTTATCTAAATGCAACACAGAGCCTTTTTGTGCCAAATAATCTAAAGAATATTCTCTTCGTAAATTTTTTATCAAATATGTAAAAATAAAAAGTTAGGAATAAAATACTGAAAAGCCATCCCATAAAACTACCCTTTAAAAAGGAGGAAGGAGCTAACAAATACATTGTAAATGCGCAGTTAGGTTACCTGAATTTAAAATGTTAGTTTCATAACTTAAAGGATCCAGAAGATATTTGCTACCTACCCGTAGGTTTGCAAATTAGTGCGAAGTGATTAAGTTTCTCTACACCGTTCGGCTAAGCTCTTGGAGAAGGGAGGTTCAACGAAACCCCAATGCAAAAGGTGGGCAAAGTGATTTAAAATGAAAAGCACCAGCTGAGCACACTTGTTTATATTTAGCTTGCTCAAAATTCAAATAACGATAACTCAAAAACGAAACATAAATAAATAAATAACACGTTAGATTTAATCCGTACCACAGATCTGTGCTGTTGTTTAAAACAAACAACGAAATTAATGAATCAAAATTAACGGGTGACGATAAACAAACCCTCAATACAAAAATAACTAGGGCTCTTCCGACCTTGCTATCCAGCGTCAATGTCAATTAGCTATCCAACGTCAACAGATCGTAGCGTCCTCCCGCGGTGGTTAGCGGAGTGAGTCAAATGGTGCGGCCAAGCCGCCAAAGTCGCGTCGTCTTCCCGGACGAATTCACTCTTCAAAGGTGAGGGGGGGGGTAAGGCCTATTTGCGCAACTTCGTTCGATGTAAAAACCTGGACTTCGAGCTACCACAGGAACTAGAAGCCTAGTAGCTATCACGGGAATTAATCAGAAGCCCAGTAGCTGCCTCGGGAATTAACTAGAAGCCTAGTGGAAGAGAGAGAGGCGTTACTTGCAGGGGTCAATAAAAGGCCAACAAAAACATATCTGTTCCCTTACTCAGAGCAGGCCTTCGATAAATCGTTTAAACGGCTTGTGGGTCACTCGGCGTGCTTTAGCAAATCACAGAGATCCGTTTCTAGTTTCAACCACAAATGCAGTGGAAAAACACTAAGTTTGAAGTCACACAATATCAATGGACCGCACGCATCGAGTGTTGTTGAAACAATGACCGCCAAGCGACCGCGCCGTGCTCCTCCACATGCGCTGAAGAAGGAAGTCGTTACTGATGAAATGAATTTTAAACGGTCGAACAAGTGAAATGGAGCTATGCAGTATGTCTGAATTAACAGCACACCACCCAACTGTCGAAAGGTTGCACTATAAAATGCAACTCGAAGACGGCACGTAGGCCGTAATTTCCCACGCTGATACAGGGTGTACGAAAATTATTATGACTAACTTGAATAGATTTTTCAACCGTAACATATTGCCAAAAGAACAATATTTTCCGACCCTCTTTCAGAGCTTACAATTCCTTCATTATTGACTTTTGGAAAGAAAAGTATTGAAAAAAGTTGTTTCTTTTGCGCTTCTCTATATACTGTTTTAGTCTCCAACGAGGGTTTTGGGACAGCCTGTATAGGATGTGCCATTTGAAGTAAAAAATTTGTATGCGGTACCACTGCTTTGATTCACTCTATGTAGATGAAAATAATTTTATATTATAGACCTCTAAAATTAAAAACAAAACTGTCTTGAAAACTTGTTTGTATTTTTAGTAGTTATCGAGATATGCCCGAGAACACACTGTATATCTAAAGAAAATATTCAATGACATTTACACCTGACTCTTAAATAGAATTTGTATCAATTAATGATTGCTTTTCAAAGACGATTCGAAACGATCGTAGTTAAGGCATTTAAACTTATTGGACAAATTTTATACAAAAATTTTAATTTAATCAACGAATGTTTATTAAAAACGATTTACAAGAGTTAAGACCATCAAATATATTTAAATAAAATTTTAAAGAAAATAAAACTAGAGATTATTCAATCAAGGAATAAATTGTAGACGATTGGCAAAGATTGTAAGCAAATTTATTCAAACCTATTGATAATTTCGAGAAACAAAATACACACGATAAAGAAGAAAAGTCTTTCTAACTATAAAGAACGCTAGATTCTGTCCTAAGCCTCAACAATAATAAATACAAAATAAATTGATTCCTAAAAATAGAAAATTATAAATACATACCACTTTAAAATTTTAAAGTGGAATCAATTTGTAAACAAATCACTACAATATGTTTATTCTCTTGGATTTAATTCTGCATTTATCTGCATTAATGTATTGGTAAGTACACAAGTTGAAAACGCATTTGTGCTACATAGTTTTTATGCCGCTGACAACAAAGAACAAAATATATCTATTAAATTAAGCATTTTAAGACAATGGCTGCAATAGTATATCGCAGTTTTGTTAGAATTGAGACGGCTCGCGCGCAGCGTATCTCCACATTTTGTTGATGTAATCTTTGCCCTTACCATTCACTACAACATATTTATTTCTTTGCTTTGATTTTATAAAGTCACACAAATCCGACTTCTGTAGACTTTCTAAGCACCCCAAAAATTTTCGTGTTTCACTTCGAATAAACTTTTTTTAAGCATACCTTAGAAGATATTCAAATAAGTACATGTTCCTTATCCCTTTCTTTCCCTGCAATTTAATAATTAATGCTGTTTCCAGATCTTTAATGTATCGCATTGAATAAAGGTGCATATTTATACGGTAGCATGTACGGCTTCCAAAAGCATGAAACGGAAGTAACGCTTCGGAAAGTTTACATAAAAAAAAACGACGCAGAATGACAAATCGTTTCGGCATATCTCTATCGAAGCGAGAAAAAACCGCATGCAAATTTTCAACTTCTAAGCTTTTCACCAGCCCCGCTCGACCCACATAGAAAAAACTTTCATTAGTCATCTCGTAATTGTGTTTTAGTTATTGGCAAATCTGCGCGCCATAATCTAGACCATATGCAAATTAACTGCTCCATTCGGGCGGTGATTGATGGGAAAGTTTTTGGGGGCGGACGCGGCTCCTGTTGTGCTACGCCAGCGAAGAGCCCCAACAAGGCGGAACGGTTAATATTTTCGTAAACATCCTTAAATCTGGTTGAAAGTGCGTCGTTTCGGGTTCGAGAACATTGCGTTAGTTTTCAACGAGCCGGAAGAAATTTACAAGATTTTTAGCGTCTAACCTATTTCCGAGAATGATTAATGGGAAACCCCGGCAAAAAAGTGGAACTGGTTTTCATGCCAGAACGACTTCCAACTTCCATTATTGTTACTGACATCGATTGACTACCGATAATTAAATTGTACACCCATCTATATTTACTAGTACATTATCAATCAAAAATTTAATCATAAACTTTTATAATTATGTACTAACTTAAATACAATCAAAAATCATTTTGATTTGAAATTTAATTTATTTTAATTGATAGTATATACTCATATACGAGCACGTCATCTCAATACCTAAATCATTTGCATGATTTCTTTCTTAAACAATTTCTGCAATAAATTTAATTAAATGAATAAAAGTTAAGTAACAGAAGCATGAAGAAATTAGAAATTAACACATGAGATTTAATTACAACGATGTTACTTATTGTTAGTTAAAGTAGGTTCTTGTCCGATCACAAATTCTTTAAAACGGACACTGAAAATGCGCACAACCACTTAACGTTTCGCTTACGTTTGACAGCTTCGTCAGAAGTGAAAAAATATAAACAAGGTTGTCAATGGAAACAGAAAAAATAAATTGGTCATTTACGTCTAAAAATTAATTTTAAACATAATATAATAAATATTTTATTTTAATAAATGTTAAAAATTGACAGATCTATATCCTGTTACAGAATCTAACCTTGTTTATTTTGACAACCTAGTTTGTATTTTTTCACTTCTGACGAAGCTGTCAAACGATTGTGAAACGTTAAATGGTAGTGCGTATTTTCAGTGTTCATTTTAAAGAATTTGTGACACGATGTTACTTAGGTTTTGTTCTTAAGTCAACCACTATAGAAGACTCTTCTTCATAAAGGTATGTTAGGAAATGCACGAGAAGTTCCCATGTAACACACCAAATATAGAATATGTCTAAAACACGTTTTGAATTTAGTCTAAATATAGAATATTATAGACTAGTATTTATACATATGAGTGACAGTCTAACTAACGTCTCTTTTTGGGATAAATATAACGTTTACACAAAATGTATATTTATAGGGTACGCGCAACGTTTATACATGGTTTATACTAGACCTATATTTTGGAATTATAAAATTATTATAATTATATATTTATATTATTACAACTTATTCTAAAGAAGCTGTGAAACGTACAGCGAAATGTTGACATTTAATTCAACTTTACATAGTGTCTGTTCGTTTGTAGTAATTATATATTTTGTGATGATTTGTAATGGGCAAGAAAGTTCCTGCGGTTTTGACTTATAAACGACAACTTTAGTGAGCAACAGTTTAGGTCGCGACATCTCGCGGCGAAATTTATAAGATACTCATATTTTAAGCTCTCATCTTATGTAGTGATACAATGTTAGTAGTTTTATAGAAAATTTACTATGTAACAAGGGTCACAAGACCAATTTGGATAAATATTTGTTAATAAATGTTACATCTAAACATTCATTATACTTTTTTAGATTATATTATAAATTTTAATGAGAAAAATGTATGTTATGGGCCTACGCCTACATTAAGATGGAATTTAATAATTTGATAAACGTGTTTTGCAAGTCGCGACATTTTATTAGAATTTAATGAAAACGTATAATTATCGTATCACTTATATCCTAGGATAACTAGTACCATTAAAATATGAATATTTTTGGCATTCTATATACCATTACCAAAAATATCCCTGTCTGTCGTATATAAACCGTCTAATGAACGAAATGGTGTTGCTTGGGTTATTGATTTTAGTATAGAAACTTCATCATCAAATCGGCCCAAAATTGGTAATCTATAATTTTAAAATATGAAATAACAATTCAAATAGGAAGTCCATAAACTTTCAATAAGCAATTATTCTGATCTTTCGATTTTTTTTTCCATATAACCGATAACTTGTGCTAGGAAATAATGATAACATTTTCTTATCGAATGTGGGCTTTCATTCTTTTACTGTTGCAAACGTGATTTCTCCGAAGTCCTCGGGGAATTCACTGCAGATTGTTCAGAACCAAGTAAGCGAACGCGTATAAAAATACGTTTCGTTTTTGTTGCTAAGTCCAGTGAAGCTGTTTCGTTTTGAGAACGCTCAATAATTAATTCATCTGGACTCGGATTTTCTATTTGGGTTGGAAACCAGCTCCTCTAACTGTTTTATGAAATCGTAGTTCTATTAGAGATCCAAATAATAAACCGACCAAACGAAATTGCTTGTATGCTTTTTATAAATACTTAATCTTATTTTTAATTCGGCAAATTAGATGATGGATAATGGTGTTTAATTAGAACAGCATATAACTACGAATATACTTATTACTACGTGTTTCACTATAATTTTATTTCACGTTTTAATATTCTGGAGTCGATCATTTCAGTTTAATTACCTGGAATATTTTAGACAAATATTAACAATGTTAAAATTTTCAATTATATTTCAGTTGATTTTAAATAATTGGTATGAATTAAATTCTAGCGTGTATGCAGTAAATTAATATTGATTATTTAATCCACCCATTCAACATTTATAATTCCTTTGAAATGTTCACGTTAATTTGAAATTTATTTGGAAATTCATAAAATATTTTATATGTTTGATAACTCATTTAACCATTTGTTAGGTTTGAAAGTTATTAGAATTTGACTGCTGTAGTTTCAGCTACAAAATATTTAAAATAGTTAATGTTTCTTCAACTTTTAATTATAATTTACAATAAACTCTGATAACAAATTTTAACTTTTTGTTACTTATAATTGGTATATTATTAATTATTACCGACAACCAGAAAGTAAAAATTTTGTACTACTCATCAAATTGTTTATCTTTCATCAGTGTTCTTATCTAGGGTCCTATAAAAATCTCTCTTTAACTTTTCTATCGTTCAAATTGATAAATTTTTTTTTCATGTACAAAAGCGTTAGGCTTTTACAGTCTTTTCTTTTGGTTTTCTCCTTTTGTCATTTATGTTTCCGAATTGGAATGACTTTCCAATCCTCAGGCCTACTATACTTTGAACGGATTGGGAAGTCATTTGACAAATTAGGAAACACATTTGACAAAAGGGGAAAAGCAATAGAAAGACTGTATTGTTCATAGCTTTCAAGAAATCCTAATTTAATATGTAGTGGCGCGGCAATAATTTTTTTTTTGCTTCAACCAAGGGTTGATGTTCTATATTCTTATGGCCAGCACATATTGTTGTCTAGGTGGCGAATACGTAATCGGAGTATTTTGCTCTGTTGTCCTACTGGCAGAGAAAACAGCAGTGTTGTATAATCTAAATGTAACTCAAGTAACACAGCTACAACCTTAAGAATATCTTTATGGTGGTTTTTACTTAGATCTTCTAATATAGCAGCTCCTCCCTCATTAAATTTGTTGGGGGAGATTATATTAATCAATAGACTTGTTTCTTGGAGATTTTTTTGTATAATTTTTCTTTCCTTGATTTCCTTTTTTAGAGCTGCTTATAGATTATTTTTGTATTCATATAGGCAGCATGGAAAGTTGTTTAGAAGTTTATATTCTTTTAGATTAGGAAGAGTGCGTGAGTATTTACTTTTATTTTTGCATTGATTTCCCCTGAATATTATAATTATAAAGGTTGAATTTCTTGTTTTGTGAAGTTATTTAAGTAGTTTAAGAAAAATATTGATTTGTGGAGTCAAAGATATAGGAATATCTTAAATAATATCAGTGTGTTTTATTTATTCTACGAGTTTCCTTGTTTTTAGAATACTTATGTTTTTTCAAAGTTTGAATTTTTTAAGTAGGGATTATAGAGTTATCTTAGAGATTGAGATGGTAAGAGTTAATTCAAGAAGGGTAGTGATATCTATTATCTTAGATTGGATGTCTTTATTGTTTGCAAGTTTTGTATTATTTATTTCTTCAATAGTAGTTTTTTACAGATTTGAATATATGGAAGGGGATTTAATGATTAATCGGTTTATCATACTAGTGGCTATATTTGTAGCTTCTATGTTGCTTTTGATTTTTAGTCCAAATTTGATTAGGATTCTTTTAGGGTGAGATGGACTTGGGCTGGTTTCTTATTGTTTAGTAATTTATTACCAAAATGTGAAATCTTTTAATGCAGGAATACTTACAGCTTTAACTAATCGGTTGGGGGATGTTGCTTTTTTAATGAGAATTGCTTGAATATTGAATTTTGGTAGATGAAATTATGTATTTTTTCTTGATTTTATATTTTCGAGTGTTGAAATGAATATTATTGTGGTTTTAATATTGTTTGCAGGAATAACGAAAAGTGCACAAATTCCTTTTTCTTCGTGATTGCCAGCTGCAATAGCAGCTCCTACTCCAGTTTCTTCTTTAGTTCACTCATCTACCCTTGTAACAGCTGGAGTTTACTTACTAATTCGGTTTAATTTTTGTATAGGTGAAAGGGTAAAGATTGTTTTATTATTTGTTGCCAGTTTGACAATGTTTATGGCTGGGTTGGGGGCTAGATATGAGTTTGACCTTAAGAAAATTATTGCTTTATCTACACTTAGCCAATTAGGTTTAATAATAAGAATTTTAGCAATAGGAGGCTATATATTGACTTTTTATCATCTCTTGACTTATGCTTTATTTAAGGTATTATTATTTATGTGTGCTGGAGCTATAATTCATGGTTTAGGAAACTGTCAGGATATTCGGTACATGGGGGGGATAATTACTCAAATACCCCTTACTTGTACATTTTTTATTATTTGTAATATATCTCTTTGTGGATTGCCTTTTTTAAGGGGATTTTATTCAAAGGATTTGATTTTAGAATTTGCTTCTATGGAAAATTTAGGAGTATATATTTACTTAATTTATTTTGTGTCTACTGGGTTGACAGTGGCCTATACTTTTCGACTAATTTATATAGTGTTGAGAGGGGATTATAATTTTTATTCATTTCATATAATTAGGGATACAGGTTTAGTAATATTGAAGGGGATAGCAGGAATTATTTTTTTTGTTGTTTTTATGGGGAGAACATTGAGGTGAATTATCTTATCTACTCCATATTTTATTTGCTTATCTTTTTTTATAAAGATGATAACTTTAATTGTTGTAGTATTTGGAGGATTTTTATGATGGGAATTAGCTCAGTTGGCTTTAAGGTACAAATCTAAGTCTTTAAAGTTGAATATAAGATCTATTTTTTTTGGATCAATATGGAATATACCTTATGTATCTACTTTTGGTATGAATTATTATCCTTTGCAGCAGGGTGGGGAAATTTACGAAACTATTGATCAGGGATGATCTGAATATCTAGGAAGACAAAATTTTTATAAGTCTCTTACGGAGTTGTCCAAGTTTCTTCAGATTTTTCATAGTAATAATTTGAAAATTTTTCTTTCTTTAACGGTGATGTGAGTTGTATTTTTGGTTTTTATAACTTTTTACTTAGATAGCTTAATTAATAGAGCAGGATATGGAAGATATCTCGCTGACTTTAGAGTCTTTAAGTATTTACAAGGTTTAGCCTAATTTTACAATGAAAGTGTAAAGTTTTTTTTTAAACTATATAAATTGAAGAGTTAATGGAATTACACCACTAAGTGACTGAGTTAGAAGCTCAGAACTAAATATTCCACTTCTTTAATTGGAAAAAAATTCATTATTATCATTAACAGTGATAAACCTCTATTTTGGTTTCAATTAAAAATAAGGATGTTTCCATCAAGGTTTTAGGTCGAAACTAAATACAATACTTTGTTTCTTATTTAAGATAAATTGATGATCAATACTTTTTAAGTGCAAATTAAACGTTATAATTAACTATTATCCTAGATTGCTCATTCGAGAGCTCCTTGGTTTCACTCATGGTATAAACCTAAAAGAAGAATTACGATAAAGAAAAAGGCTACGTATCAGAAAAAGTAAATTTTTGAGATTTTTAGAATAGAGATAAGGGGAATTAGGAGGGCGATTTCTACATCGAAGATTAAAAAAAATACGGCAATTAGGAAAAACTGTAATCTAAAGGGTAGGCGAGGGGATCTTTTTGGGTCAAATCCACACTCAAATGGTGAACTTTTTTCTCGATCAATAAAGGTTTTTTTTGAAAGGATGGAGGAGATTACTATTATTACCGAGGAAATTAGTATAATTAATGAGGCCCTAGAAATTATAATGAATATTATTTGCACTATTACTAGATAGTTTGATTGGAAGTCAAATATATTAAATTTATATTATACAAATAACTACCTCATCAGTAGATAGAAATATACAGGAATAGTCAAACAACATCAACAAAATGTCAATATCAAGCTGCGGCTTCGAAACCAAAATGGTGAATAGGTGAGAAGTGATTATTTAAGTGTCGGAAAAGACCTACAGCCAGGAATGTAGTTCCAATGATTACATGGATTCCGTGAAAACCTGTAGCTATAAAAAAAGAGGATCCATATACTGCGTCTGCATGGTTCATGGTAGGTTTCTTTGGTATTTCCATCACAGAAACCATAAACATACCATACATATCCGCGTATTCTGAAGTACTGAAGTTCATTATTTGTATCAACCGTTAAACTCAGTTTTTTATTATTAACTGTCAAACAATATATGTTTCATGTCATGGGAATCTCTAATTATTAAAATGAATAATCGAACATACGTTTACATGAACTTTTTTGCTGAGAATAATTTTCTGTACGACCTCTTTTCGTTTGGCACACTTTAAGTGAAACACCCTGTATAAAGCGTAGCCAATAGGAACTGAAGGCTGAGTGTTTGCATATGAAGAAGAACAACTTTCAAAATCAATTTGGATGTGTCTATAAAGAGACGCCATTCTTCGGGATTATGTTGATATCTTAATGTCACCAATGTCATCAAATTGTCGATATTACTCCAAAAAGATAAACCGACTGCAGTTGAGAAATATGCGGAGAACTTTTTTGACACTAACGGTACATAGAAATACATGTAACAGATGCCAACTATTTCCGCTCTTGTAGTCTAAAACCGAGAATTTTTAAATCGCTAACTAGGTCCTCGTCAGTGTTTGACGATTTTGCCACTTCGTCCTCCATAATACTATGTTCTTTCCACAAAGTTGCAGTGAGTTTGGGAAACGGTAAAGCATCTGAATGAGGTAACGGTCTAGTAGCCGATTGTAAATTAGGGTAACTAATTTTCTTCTTATTGTTGCCTGAAAATCCGTATGTTTTCGTGCTGCAAAATTAACAATCGGTTGAACAGTTTGCTTGTTCTATCCAACTCATTGGAACTCCAAATGGCATAACACTGCTTCTTCCTATTAAGCCAAGCTCTCAAAGTAACTGAAAAACGTACACAACAAATATGAGGGGTCCAAGATTTGTCCTAATGTACAATTTTGAAACCAAACTAAGCTGGTAGGATGTTTCGACGTAGCTTTTCCACAGTCGGTGGCAACGGTGAGATACAACGAGGTACTTCACGCAGGTACGGCAACGTGGAGGAGGGGCCCATAAGAAACCTTATGGAGCAAGTTGCACTAGAACCGACGATGAGCCTCCTAGGAGGAAGCCCTGGGGGTTCGAGATGGTTCTTGGTAGTTGTCCGTGATGGAACTGTTGTAAGGTCGACTGCCAATGGCGTGTGTGTGTGATATGTCTGTGGGGCGCTACGTGGCTTGCCCGAGTGTGTATATTTGTGGGGTGCTTCGTGGCTTGCCCGAGTGTGTGTTTGTGGGGCGCTTCGCGGCTTGCCCGAATGCGTATTTGTGAGGCGAAGCGTGGCTTACCCGAGTGTGTATATTTGTGAGGCGCTTGGTGGCTTGCCCGAGTGTGTTGATGGGGCGCTTCGTGGCTTGCCCGAGTGCGTATATTTGTGGGGCGCTTCGTGGCTTGCCCGAGTGTGTATATTTATGGGGCGCTACATGGCTTGCCCGAGTATATGTATTTACTGATAGCGCAGACCGGCTAGAAGTCGGAGAGCAACTAACTTTCGATGCTGGTTCGACATGGTTTACCCCTCGATCGCCCCTGTGATGCCCAGTCTTCCTGGATGCTTCTTATTAGCCGTGGGATAATTAATTTAGGTGGCGTGATCGCATGTTCGATCATCTGAGGGCGTCTCCTCACCGTGATTGGATTCCTATTAGTCGGCTCTCTTACGTCATCACCGTGGCCAATCAACGTTGTCTTACATCACCGCCTTGGCCAATCAGCGTTGTCTTATATCACTGGCGGAGTTCGTGACGTATTTTTCTGCTGTTGATGACGATACCGACACGCTTTTACTATAAATGGAGAGGATTCCACTATACTTAACCAACCACCAAAACACCATGCGGTCGAAAATGAAATTATGTAGAGTAAGGCGTGAACTTTAAACAATGAACGTTTTGTGTTCCTGTTCGAATATTTTGAAACAATTAAAATATCACTGTTAAGTACAACTATTAAATTCGACAGATGGTGTTACCAAATGTTTTTCAATGTTCATGACCTACTGGCTTTTTGCGGTATATACATTTTTATTATTTTCAGTTATTTCTTTTTGAATAACGAAACAACAAAGATACGTTTGAACACATTGTGGCGCAGAGTTATTGGTCTGAAAAATGATCGCCTAGAGCTATTGCAAGTTTCATGAAACGAACACGAAACGTGCAAAGTACCGGAGGATACGTAGTTACGTAAACGAAGCGGAGATAAACTGAAAATTATACGTGCATATTAATATTTCGCAATCGGAACGCGTTCCCGTAAATCACAGACGACGCGGAACGTAAATATTTGTTCCGAGTTCTCAAATTAATGACATCCGACGGCCCAGAAAGGAGAGGAGCATTTTTCCGCGCCGTAAATCATAAGCAGTTTTCTTATTTACGACAGCGCTCAGTAGGGTTACGTTATTTAGCATAATGGAACGTGCGCTAGGTCCGGGGCGGCTCCCTCAACTTCGAACTCTGAGACAATAATTCACCGTAACCTCTTTATACGCGCTGTGGAGGAAATTAAAATAAGCCAGTAATACGGGCGGGATTAGTTACTTCATGAAAAGTCTGTGCTTTTACTAGACGAATATTTATAGGATGTGTGCAACCCGGACCAACAAAAAAGACATGCTTTTCCTGTCGTACTGTGATAGACCAAGTTAATGCGTCTCGAGTGCAAATTACAGTCCGACATCAGACATGTGTTCCATGTCAATTGATATGAGTTTTACTTCAATATTTATAGCTATGCGTCAATTAAAACCAATTTGGAAAATTATTATTAATCAAAATTGAAATTAATTAGTTTGGACAGTAAATAGATTTAATGATTAAGGAATCTTAGAATTAGATATTCATTTATAATCAGTGTTACGGTGCGTTTTTGCTTTAACGTTTTCATTTTAGGTTGTTTCTAAATTTTGGCATCATTGATCGCTCTATTTGATTACAAACTCTAAGGTCCTGGTTTGCCTTCATTTATCGCTCAAATTCTAAGATCCTGTATATACTGTAAGATCCTGTGTATACTGAAGGTAGAGAGCATCAGTCACCTAATTATGTACACGTATTAGATAATCAAATAACTACAAACCAAGGAGTATCGACCGTTGGTAACTGATTGAACTATTCTAAAATTATCGGACAAGCGGTCAACAATGAAACTTTTTATTTTTTATTTGCTAAGCTTTCGGTAAGTTTTGTTACCTTCATCAGAGCATAAAAATAATTCTAATTGAATTACAAAGTTCTTCAAATAATGTTCGAAATTTCAAATTTGTTGGTCGAAAACCGAAATAAATTTAGTATCGAAGGTAACCAGCTAATTCTAATTTTCTAATCCCACCTTTGTCATGGATGTTTGTGCTATCTAATGACTGAGACCCAGCTACAAATACATTTGAAACCTATCTGGAATCTGCCGATAAGCCAAAAATGTGCGGGTCTGCACAAAGCAAGTAAGCAAAAGTTCGGATACCACATTTTCCTTCTATTTTAAAGTAAGTATTGTTACTTGAAACATCTTTATCCAAATAAAATGCTCATTACATTTCCTCCACATCGGGAAGTACCAATATATATTTTTTTTTAATTTCAAACTAAATTAACGTCGTAACCTAACTGTTCACTTTATAATTTCCAAAACAAATTAAATTCTCCAAATAAAAATAGTTCTCAAACAAATAAAATAAAATTCAAATTTTAAAACAAAATTAAATCATTACAATTAAATCAAATTTTTGCTCCCTTGATTCAATTCCCGCACTTCACTTTCACTTTACCACACGTCGTTTCCTTTCTGGTTTCAGGTGCTGTTGCAGAAATTCGTGGTAATCGACCTGAATGTCTGCGATTTTGGACGCGTTCAGTTGAACCCTTCGTCCGTAGTCAAAATACACCAGTCTTCTCTTCCTACCGGACGTCTTCTCCTGAACCGGACAGAGTCTTGCAGACCATCGTGCATTTGGTCTCTTGTGGTGCCTCTGCAGCAATAACTCGTCCATCCACCGTAGATGATCGTCTGGCAAACTTATTTCTACCCCATCGTTCTCGATATTGTTCATTTTGACATTACTTTTGCTTTTAACTAAATGTTTGTTTGACTTTTCTACGCATGAAAGAATGAAAATAAAATTTATTTTGTTTATTTACAATTAAAATTTTGATAAGTTGTTCTAAAACGTTTTCCATATTTTGATTGACCCTAACGTAAATATCACAACAATGTCCAGGAGTGAATGCGAACGGCTAAATGATGTTAATGAATGGAATTTGATTTTCATTTCAATTTAAGTATGCTTGCCATATATGTAAATGTATATTTCTTTATTCGTAAATTAATTTCAACAATAAATACATTGGTGTAATGTAGTGTACGTAGTATATTAATAATATATAGTAGTATATTAATAATATATAGTAAGTTGGTTTGTCATAAAAAAGAGAATTGTTGTTGTTAAGGTAACATCATAATACGATAAATAAAGAACTATTTTTCCATCATAAGTTTTCTCTTAATATATTACAATTGGTAATAAAAGTAAGTAACAAAATATCCATGAATTTTGGAAGAGATACTTAAGCTTGACGCAAACTACGAGTACAAACATGTTGTTACATGGAAATTAAATTAACAAGAACAGAAGAAAAAAAATGAAGATTTTTATCGACGCAGTGGTAATCGGACATATATAAAAAGAAATACATAAGTACATACAGGGTGTTTCGCAAGTAATGAAAATTTGGGTGAAAATTTATATAATGAACCCTTGTTTATACAACAAAATATTAATAAATTTTAGAGGTGTTAAATGTTTTTTGCGTAAGGGTGAGTTTGATGCTCCCTATCTTATTTTTACGTCTACGGAATAATGCTTCTTTTGTCTGAGCTTTCTACCCGGAGGTGTAGGGAAATTTTTCGCGCTAAATTTTCGTAACTAAGCATTTCCATGCTTTACGATGTCTTGTAAGATGTCTTCCTTTTTGTCAGTTCAAATTGTTGTTTTGCAATACCGTATGTATATTATCATTCCAAGTTACTCTCGGTCTGCTTTTTCTGCTTTTCTGTATTTGTGATCTCATCCAGTCTAGTTATTTCCTCAACGGTTCTTAGAATCTTCATTTCAGTTGCTTATAGGTGAGATTTATTCCGCTGGGTTGAAACCCATGATTGGCAATTATACATATTATATACGTTATTTTTTATTTTATTTTTATTTTACCAAAGAAAGGTTACTCAACAGGAAAAAGAATCCCAATAAGAGAGTAACACAAAATGACAAATAAATTAACAACGTGAAACTAACAAAAACTTAAACTTAACTAAAAATCAGCGTAAACATACCCAGACTTAAATTAAATTAAACTATTGTGTTTATTATACATTATAATTTAACTTATCAAGTAGATTAACATAAATGTTTTTGTAAACGTAAAGAAAATAAAATGGATATTAGTAACAATTCTATAAAAATATTCAAGAGAACAACACATGATTGAGAAATAAGTAATGAAAATAGCGAGAATAGAAACGAAGTAAAAAGGAAAAAAAACGAATTAAAAGTTAATTTGAAGAAGTATCTTTTTTAACTGATATAAACTTGTACAAAAAAGATCAACATGGGAGCAATTATTATTATAATAATATTACAGTCTAAACATAGGAAAATTGAGACAAGATCTTGTGTTGAAATAATCAAGATAAAACAAGTGACTGGTACGAGTAGTGTATACGTGAACGTTAAAATTTAAATTATTTATACAATATTCCCTATCAAAAACATTGCTCAAGAGTTTGTATAGAAATAAAATATGTTGAGAAATTCTACGATGAGATAGAGTAGACATCTTGTAATGAGAAAGGTTGGCTTCTTAATTCTGCTGCCATAAATACCGATTACATCTATAATTTAATCAATTGAGAAAGAAACAGGATTGGTAAAGTTCCTAGTAATTCGAAATATAAAACCGAGATTTTCATATGCTTTCTGTACTATATGGTCTACATGCAGAGCAAAGGACATTTTAGAGTCAAGTATTATTCCTAAATCTCTGACTCTGTCCATGTCATTCAGTGAAGATCCATTCAGAATAAAATTGTAGTGAAATTGTGTCAGGTTACGAGAAAAAAGTATGGAGACGCGTTTATTAGTATTTAACGACAATTTGTTTATTGTACAATAATCAGTTAATCTGTTTAGATCTTCCTGCAGAAGTTCGCAGTCGTTGTTATTGGTAACTTTTCTATAAATTTTTAGATCGTCAGCATACAATAAATACTTACTGTGATGAAAACAAGTTTGAATATCGATAATAAAAATAGAAAATAAAAGAGGTCCAAGATATGACCCTTGCGGAACTCCTAACGAAATATCAACAGTTCTTGACCTGTAATTATTTAGAGCTACAAATTGAGTTCTATTAGTTAAATGGGAATCTATCCACCGCAGGAGATTACCGTGTATACCAAATGACTCCAGTTTCCTCATTAATGTAGGGTGATGTATTTTATCAAAGGCCTTGGAAAGATCAGTATACACAGTAACCACTGAGTCTTTATCATCCATAATTTCCAGCACCTCCTGGACAAATGGCAGCAAATTCGTAGTAACATTCCTACCACGAAAAAATCCGTGCTGTTCACTACAAATTTTATCCTTTAATTTAAAAAATAATTCGTCACAAATTATAGTCTCCAGAAGCTTACCGAAAGTAGATAAGAGAGATACGGGTCTATAGTTGGAGACCTCAGACATATCACCAGATTTGAAAATTGGAGTTACTGGGAACATTTCCATTTCGACGGAAAGACACATTCATGTAAAGATTTATTATAAATAATATGAAGTGGAGTTAACAAATTTAGCTGACATTTTTTATGAACACAGGCGGAATATTATCAAATCCAGAGCTTTTATTAGCATTAAGTTTCTCAATGTGTTTACGAATTTGATCTGTTGTAATATAATTAATAGATATAGAAAAGTCAACATCAACATGTGCAATCAAAGGGTTATCAATATTAGATTCATATACAGATGTAAAATAGTCTCGAAATAAGTTACAAACATCCTCATCATTACAGGCAAAAGTAAGATTCTATTACTTTTTAAAAGTGATACAAGTGACCAAAAATGCTTCACATCGGTCTTAATAAGTGATTCTGTCTTATGTATATAATTGAAATAAATGATCCAGCTTAATCATGTCCTTCACACGTTTCCTAAGCGATTTAAAGATGTCGCTACATAAATTATTCAGTAATCAAGATCGTTTCGAAAACATTACCACTTTTTGTGAGCCTTACTTTTATCTTTAATCATAGAGATAGTATTAAATGAAAACCATCATAGATATTTGTGACGTTTGACAATCCTTACAGGAACGTGCTCCTGAATGGATCTACTAATGCAATTGTAAAAGTTTTCCACCGAAGAATCAGTGCCCAGAGATTCCAACTCTTTTGTCCAGTCAACAGATGATAGGGCAGCATAATCAGCTTTGTTGAAATCGTATTTGTAAAAGGTATTCCTATTACGAAATGTAACAAAAGATAAACGAAAATAGACATCTAACCAAACGACTAAACCAAACGACATAGCAGAACTTCAGAACTTCAAATTCTGTATGAAATTAGGAGAGTAACGCCGGAAATGTTACAAACTGTTAGGGATGGAATTTATAATCGATTAGGGTATTGCCAAGTGAGAGGTGGCGAGCATTTTGAACATCTGATGCGTTAAAATCGTTCTAGTCAAAAATTTATTTTTTATTCTTTCGCTTTTTACTGTTTAAGAAAAATTAAAAAATAAAAACGTAGCTAATTGAACAAGCTTTAAGAAAAAAAATTACTCAACATACCCTTTCATTAAAAAAAAATAGTTAGGGGTTGTTTCATCCCTCCAAATAATTGAAAAGTTAAAGAAATCCATTTATAATAAGCGCCATAAAAATAAAAATTGACCTGTTCCAAGAATTTTGCTACAAATGGCAATTTTCTAAGTTACAGAATTTATTCCAGTTAAACTTTCCACTCTGTGTAATTGTTAACGGGGTCACTTTGCTGAACTACGAATAATGGATTAATTGCGCGGGACAGTCGATTGGGGACCGAACGGGAAGGTGGCCCAATAGCGAAGGGTGCTCAATAAAGCCTAAAAATGGTGCGGTGGTTTTTCTGAAGAGGACCTTCCTTTTAGAGCCGAGAACCGGGACAAAGTAAGCAAGTCTTTGTTACTCGGGATGGATGTTAGAAGGAAACTGTAGGTAGTAAGGAGTTCGGAAATTGAACGAGTGAGGGCGGCGCGTAGCTATTGTAAGTTAAAGTCCTCGGTTCGGCTTTATTACCACTGCCTCTGCCCGCTTTACGAATCAGTCACGGAAGCGATACGGCATACGGAACTGGGGTCTCCAAGTGGCTTAGCGGTCTAGCCTAGCCGACTTGGAAAGTCGTGTCACTCGGCGGCGTGGGTTCGAATTCCACCATTACCCATGTTTGTTTAGTCTAATGATTTAGACCCCCAGCTTTAATACACGTCGTAATTGTCTGATTAAACGTTACACGTGGACATTGCCGCGACATTTTTTCGTTGTTTCATCGTAACCATAACACACGAATTCAACGTTTGTTACATGTTATTCTACAACGTTTTTTATACGTATTTGTGCACTGGGATTTAACGTTGAAATACCGTGGACAAAGACGTTTAAAAGAACTTGATTCAAGCGTTGTTAAAACGTATCAATAACACACGAATTCAACGTTGATTAATTGTTATTCTACAACGTTTTTTACACGTGGACAGAGACGTTTAAAAGAAATTGATTGCCGCCACATTTTTTCGTTGTTTCAACATAACAATAACATATGAATTCAACGTTTGGTTACGTGTTATTCTACAACGTTTTTTACACGTACGTGTTTTCGCTGGGGAAAAAGAAAAATTGACGGTTAGAAACAAGCAAATCAAAGGCATCATATTTGAATTATTTAAGATAAAGAAAGATAACAGAAACAATTAAAGAAAGCGCACTGAAAATTACGATTAATTACTTCACATACTTACTTATTGTATAATTATTAATTGTATGAAGTATGAAGTAAGTAAAATATGAAGACAAGTCCCTAATTTCAATAAAAATCTACAGTACAATAAATTAGCTTGACATTCTGGGCATCTAACTTTTTAGAAATTTTAAAATGAGAAATTATTGCAGATAAATATTGACTGTTATATTATTCCTACAGATATCATTCATGTATTATTTATTCATAATCACATAAATTCGCCAGTTCTTATTAAAAAAATTCTTTTAGTTAGCCGGAATTTTGAAATTATAATATATACGAAAAATAAAACAGAAGGTATTTGTATCAAAGAAGTAAACAACCATCCTTAACTACTAGCTCGCCTTGAAACTCACAAAGGCTTTTGTGCGCATAACCCACGATTTCATATTTCTGATAAAAGTTTATGAGGCTTTTGTGCCAATCTATTTCCATGTCGTGCATCCAATTTCGCGGATTTCTCAATAAATGTAGGGAACAGGCGTTCGATAGACGTTTGATGCAGGTTTGTCTTCACTGCAGACCGAACTATTTCAGAAGTCATACTGACAGAATTCTACTCATATTTTCTGAAAATTCGCATTTAATCTACTTTTATCCGTTTTCCGAAAATGTAACCACCCTCTCACATCATTAGTGGTGTCCTGAACTAACTATATTTTAATTTGAATCCAAATTCGTAACATTGTGATATTGATCACCTTATAACTTTTGATTAAATGTTGTATTTAAATTGGTTAACAATATAACAGATCTTTTACCGAAATTAAAATTACCCCAATTCGCGACTAACTTTTGAAAACTAAAAATTAAAGAAGATTAAGAAAATTTAAAACTAATCTTAAATTAATAAAAATGTATTCTTTATGAAAGATCCTGCGTCTTCCCAAATTTAAAATGCACTTATCAGAATTAGAATACTTTGAATACTTCTTGTGACATATCGAGGAGATCAAAATATTTGAAATGACATAAGAGTAAATTACCTTTATTTTTCAAAGTGCGCGGAAATATTATTTGGAAAAATGATTCAAAATTGTTATGAGATCTCAAATATGAAATCATGGTCGCCTACGGTTAAAAAAGAAATTTTTCAATTTTTCTCGTATCAGCGTGTGCTTAATAGACCAAAGAATTGACTATTTTTATTTCAGAATCGATTTTAGTGTTGACTTGTGTTACATAAACATACATATTTTATTTATCTAAATACGAGTACATATATGAGATTCTTTAGGTTCAGGGTATAACCTGTTTCTTTCGTTTTAAATTAATAAAATCTTGACGCTATGAAATTCTTTAGTAACATTCACCGACCGCTTGTTTATTTAGTTGAATTTAATATAAATTACGTTCTTGTAACGGCCATTAATATGGCTTAAATAACAACAATTGAATAATAAATAATAACAATAATTGTAGGCATAATAATTATTTTATTGTTATTTTAAAAGCAAGTTCCAAACTGTTCATTTGCAATCAAATTAATAATCTGTTCAAATTCTTACGATTTTACACACCAAACTAATGCTTACTGTACTTCACCTTGCGTAATTTAAATTAATTCATGATCATTGCACATTAATATTTTATGTCGTAAACTCCGATACGTTCAAGCTCGTGTGTTTTACTAAACTCCTTTCCCAATTTAACGTTGCTCGTATTTATAAGCTGTATTTAAAAAATTGAAACGCGTCATACAGTGATGAATATGGATCAACAATTTTTTGTGAAAACGTGAAACTAAACTTGATATAAAAAATAGCTTTCTTATAATTTGTCCCAGATATTCACGCTTGATCTTAAATGAATCGCCATATAATTCTGATTTTAGTTATCAAGCGAATGAAATCGTACACGTTATGAAATCGGCTATATTGAACTTGCTCCAGGTCTGAGAAGACTGGCTTCGGAGGTGCCTTCAAAAACTGCAAATCCTCCACGATGATGTACATCCGTCGGAACTGCTTTTAGACTGGTGTGTCAGTCAGGTGATGACGATTGTATCTTTTAATCGTTTCCCTCTTGTTTGTGTTTCTTAATAAAAATTTGTGTTTCGTTAATAGGAACATTTTTGTTCAAATACCTTGGGATCATAATTTTTTCTTTAATATGCAAAATTTAATTGATGTATGACAAATCACGAACTAAATTATTAGAAATACATCAAAGTCATAAGTGCAAAAATATTTTTACATCAATTTTCAAACTTCAAAACTAAAATAACATAGCAATAGGTATCCTTGAATGATCGGCCGTTAAAGCTTGACAGGCCAAATGAAACGAAATCTAAAATCATGTCCCGAATTAAATTTAGTTTTGAGCTAAATTAACCCTACTCAAAGTTTTACTACAAGAAGGGCAATTGACAAATGTCTTCTCACCACTAGATTTAGTTAATCCCTGCCTCTCAGAACTTTGACAACAAACATTTAGCTCGAAAAGCCACTAGTTGTTGCAGACTTTACTATAAACAGATGCACGCCGTAAGTAAAACAAATAAAATAGTATGTCAACTTATATTTTGCCCATATCAGTTTAAGTAGTTTAAGTAATTTATCTCACGAAAATCTCTGCACGAGGAGAATGAAGTGAATCAGATCGAAAACCCAATTTTTTCGCGAAATATATCGCTCTAGAAATAGTATAAAGTACGCAGCACTTTTTCCACTGCAACGCGGAAAACTGACCGGATTTTCAATGCACCGCTTTTCTCGAAGTTTACTTACGATTGCGTTTGTTGATGCAATGTGTTCGATACGGTCTAAGTTTATCTTTCGTTTTAGTCATGTGTGCACCAACGTTACATACAGTAATATAGTTTGCAAAATTGGAAACGAAACGTATGTGTAATTACGCAAAAGCATAAATAATAATAAAGCGTTCCTCATCAATCAGCCTTTTCATATCATTTGTATCATTTGGAATTTGTTCAAATGAAAAGTAAACAAAGAATGACAATTTCAGTTGAAATTGTTTACGCAATATATTTATAAAAATAGCTTTAATGCATTTTACATAAAAAATTTCCATGACTTAAAAAATTGTTCTGTCCTAATTATATTTCAAAAACTGTTGATATAAGCAGTGCCTTCCTGTGTTTTTATAATATCGGCACTCCATATTTGTGACACTCTTACACCTTTATATACTTTTCATATACAGGCTGTCCCAAAACCCTCGTTTGAGACTGAAACAGTATATAGAGAGGCCCAAAAGAAACAACTTTTTTCAATACTTTTTTTCCAAAAGTCAATAATAAGTGAGTTATAATTCCCTAAAAGAGGGATGAAACGTACTTTTCTTTTGGCAACATCTTTTGAATCCTTTAAGTTATCAAACTAATAAATAATCTGTTAAGCTCATATCACGTATTTTTTTATTAATCTCATTGTCAGCCAGCTTCAATATCAACTTCGTATTTTTTAATGTTTTTTGGTAACTGTCAACTAGATATCTTTTCGATAAATATTATTTTCAATATTTTTAGGTTTTACAATTTACTCTTACATAGATAGAAATCTTTTTCATCTTCACATTGTTTTTGTATAATTTAACTTTACTTGATTATTTTCGTTGGAAGAATCATCTCGATAAAACTAATGTGAGAGATCTATTTTTTTGAGATACTTTTTCAGTATATAACATCATGACATATACGGAGTCATGTACAGAACCTAAAATAAAAACCACTTCTTTAAAAGCAATGTAAAAAAAATACAAAATTATTTCATTTTCTTATTTACTTAAATATGGTGCGACTTTTATTGTTCAGTTTGCTTTTAAAAAGTTTTCTAATCGATGTATCGTTGCAATCTGAACCACATTAACATTTCTTAGTAACAGCATTAATAAAAATTGAACGTAAGAAAAACAACTGAAAATTTGCTGTTAAACATCTTTAAATATTCTACATTTTTCATAAATCTTTGCGATGGTTTTGTTGAATTGTAATTGCATGTTTTCTTTTAGTTAAATAATAAACATCATATCTTTATTTTTTTAACAATTTTTTATTTTTAAACTTTGCTAAAGAGGTGTTAAAAATAATGATTCTGTAAAACTGGTTTTGCATATGTATTTTATAGCTTGGGAAATTGGTACCCACAGTCCGGCTTAAAATTAAATACAAAATTTCAGAAACTATTAATTTTATATACAGGCTGTCCCAAAACCCTCGTTTGAGAATGAAACAGTATATAAAGAGGCGCAAAAGAAACAACTTTTTTCAATACAACTTTTTCCAAAAGTCAATAATAAAAAGGATAAAAGAGGGATGAAACGTATTTTTCTTTTGGTAACATCTTTTGAATCCTTTAAGTTATCAATCTAATATTTGAAACTCAGATATAAGGCACCTAACTGAATATTTACAACACAGATCCTTCCTCCCATTTAATGGGTAGTTTGAGGGGATTACTTTCAGTATTTTATAACAAAATGCAATGGACGTATGTTAACGTTTAAACCTCAATTACTCGAAATGCAACAAGAGAGCCTTCTTGTGCCAAATAATCTAAAGAATATTCTCTTCGTAAACTTTTTATGAAATATGTAAAAATAAAAAGTTAAGAATAAAATACTGAAAAGTCATCCCCTAAAACTACCCTTTAAAAAGAATGGAGTATCTAACAAATACGTTGTAAATGCGTAGTTAGGTGCCTTATACCTGAATTTAAAATGTTAGTTTCATAACTTTAAGGAACCAGAAGATATTGCCAAAGGAACAATATTTTCCAACCCTCTTTCAGAGCTTATAATTCCTCTATTATTGACTTTTGGAAAAAAAAGTATTGAAAAAAGTTGTTTCTTTTGCGCCTCTCTATACAGTGAGAATTTTTTAGCGTAGAACATATGCATCCTTGCTACAATATTGAAGGTGAGTTTTTTTAAATCGAACGTAGGCTTAATATACAGTGCGAGTCTCTAACTTGGAATAAATTCAGTAAAGCAGACAGTTTTTTTTTTTCGGAAATATGCTCGGACACGTCGATTAGTATTTTAAATTGCGCTCTTTTTCATCTAAGAACATTTTATACAGCGTGTCCCAAATTTGAGATATGACGTCATCGACTATTTTTTTAAATGGCAATCCTATTTTTCTATGACTATTCTTAAAGTGTATAATCAAGTTACACATGCGTACCAAATTTCAAATTTTTATTTCGGCCTATGTTCGATTTTAAACAATTCAATAGCACTTATGTATGTTCTACGTTAAAAAATTCTCACTGTATACTGTTTCAATCTCAAACCAGGGTTTTGGGACACCCGGTATAAATTGTTACTTTTATGTAATTATTGGATGAATTTATGTTGTAATCTTAAACCAGAATTAATACTTGGAGGGTACTACCATCAAGGTCTTCCAGTTTCGTTTCTTTTAATGAATTCCTTATTTCCATGATTAAAGTAATGTCACTTGACTTCTTTGGTAATTTAATTATTATCACTCATCAATGGTATCTCAATCCTTATACTTGAGCTATGGTTAATGCCTAGTTTACACAAGCTTAGTACTTGTCATTAGTGCTATTCGTTTACACGGTGGTGAAAGTAAAAACAATTAGTAGCAAGAATTCTGTTCAGAATGGAGCGTCGCCGCCGACGCGTTTTTTTGAGAAATTTGTTGAAACACTATTCAAACATTATTTTAGCATCGATGATAGAAATACTTGAAGAAGAATCTATCCGATGCTATGATATCTTATATTAAAACGAAAGAATAACTTAATAATTGCCTGTATTAATATTAAGTTAAATATTATATTATTTAATATTAAAGACGTACTGTTTAAAAGAAAGAAAAACAAACAATCAATGAATTGTACTTGTGCTCACTTGTCACTAAGCACCTGTTGTGGCTGTTTACACGACGCAGCAAGCGACAACTGTGTAGTAGAATCGTGGTGGGGGAGCTACTTGTCACTTAGGCCCGATCTTTCCATCTCCTAATAAAGTTCCCGATAACGTTATTTGGCAAATAACTTGATTTTCATGAATGGTTTCCAAGGTGATTCGTAAAGTTATTTGCCAAATAAATTTATCAGGACATGGATAGATCGGGCCTTAGTAACTAGGAAGGCATCCTATTCACTTCCACTTACACATTCTAATCCCTTGCACTTGTCAGGGCTGTTTACATGGGTGGGGTGGGTACAAGTGAGAGTGACAACTGCGAGTGACAAGCACTAATGACAAGTACTAAGCACGTGTAAACTAGGCATAAGGGTAAAATTCATCTAGTATGAAAATTGTGAAACCTTCCCCATGTAACAATCTGTTCGTTTGTTCATTGAACACTGATCATGATCAGTTACAATTATGCCCAAATTCAGAAACGTTACTCATTCTCATCTCAATCTCAACTCATTCTCATTTTGGCAATTTCAAATATTTGAAATGTTAAAACACGTTTAATTTCTGAATCTTTCTTAATTATATTGAAATGAAATAAGTAAATGAAATTTTTCGTATAAATAAATAGATTTTCTAGTTTAATGTGATATACATATGATTTGCTTACTAATTACTAAAGCCCGGATTTTTAGGCAATTGCCTAAAATTTTATTTAACAAAAAGCATAGGCAATCAAGTTTTAAACATTTAGATTACAATTTTAATTAGAATGAGACTTTTTTCGTGCCTAAGTGCCTATTTTTACACTATTTTAAATATTTGCCTGGTTTTATAGCTTAAGCGGCTACAAAATTTTTTGTTACCTATTTTATGCCTAAAAAGGGCAATTATTGTATAATTAATTTTTATGAATTGTTTTCTCTGTGTGTGGAAATACGTAACGCGTGATCAATATCTTTTCTAATCAAGTGACCTATGAAAAAAAATTATGTCTTTGTTTGGTTCATTATTTCAAATGCCATTTTGAATTATTTTTACTGCATTTTTATCGTTTTGTATAGGAATGCAATATAAATATGTAATTCAAGTGGCATTTGAAATAATGAACTAATCAAAGACACTGACTTTATTTCCATAGGTTACTTGATTAGAAAAGATATTGATTACCTGTTATTTGCTTGCTGAAACGTTTTATAGACACTGTAGGTGTTCAGCTGAATTCAACGCTGCAACATTTTTGTAAACAGCCGAAAATTGAAATTCAAATTTATTTTAAATAAAATTACTTCAGGATTATTCACGAAAAAACTTCACGCTATAATTGTTGATATAAACAATCTTAAGTCACTCCGGTGACTTAAATGAGTGTGACCAAAAGGAGGACTCGCATAGATGTCGCCACCTCGCAGCCGCAACTTACAAAAAAGAATTGAGTTTTGAAAATGTATAAACAATACGGCAAGAAGAGAAGATTCAAAAAATTAATTGATGTTCACCGAATCATTTTCGCGAACGGTTGCGTTTCCAATTTTCACATTCACATTCGTGTAAATTTAATAAAATGTTCACCGAATCCTTCTTGTGAACAGAATTGTACCCCTTTGTTATTTTATTTTTATATCTTTGTTCAAATTTCAAAATTGTCGTTTTTTGCTTCTTCTTTAACTTTATCATCGACCCTTTTTTGCGAGTGGGTATTCCAATTTAAATATTCGTGGTGTGGGTGATTTAATTGTACGAAAAGAAGACCCTTCGCCTAGAGCCCATTGAAAAGTCTAAAAGGGGAAGCTGTAAACAGGTCCTCTGTTACGGAACTCAAACTACTCTATCAAGAAGGAAACCATTTTAGGTACTATCTGGATTTTTTGACTTAAACACCGATTTATGGCCCCTATTTAAAGCGTGTTTTTACAATACATTCCTTACGGCGAATTAGGTGTTTGATTCACTTGTAGAGTTCCATAAGCCCCTAGGAACCTCCCTCCGATTTCTTAATAAATGATCATGTAACTAGAATGAGCATTAATATTATTTTTCTTACTATAAAACGACGAAAGAGGAGAAATTATTAAACGCCTAATTTTTTTAGGCTGCCTAAAAGTACGCCTATTTCCTAATGGGCATACATACGGTCAAGTATGCCTTCGCGCCTAACTGAACGTTTTGAGGTTCGGAGGTAAGTGCGAATGTGTGTACGCTGAACTGATGGTGCGTTCCTGGCGTAAATGGATCTATCATACTTGCTCGCAGACTTGCCTCTCAAGCAAGCGCGAAGGCTTGCCTGACCGTGTGTATGCCCATTTAGACATTAACTGCCTATTTGCCTGCCTAATTCAGTCTTTTTAAGTGCCTAAAAATCCGGGCTTTACTAATTACTAATAGCTTTGTTGAGCACAACTTCATTATACGGAGAGAGCATTTTATATTATTAGAATAGGAAAAAGTTAAATAATATTAATTGATTTTGTATATTTTTTTCTGAATTAAATTAAATTATCAAGAATGAATGCCCCATCATTCGCATATTTTGACAAAATAATTTTTTGAATAATTTACTTTTAACTTCTGAATTAATACAGACTTACGAAAACTTTATCGATTAACTTTTCAACTAATTTTACTCATGTTTACAATGTTTTTGTTTCAATTCTAAGGTAAGAAGGCTAAAAATAACAAAGAGGTTGCAAGTTATGAATTTTCAGAATTTTTAAATTTAATCCTTTACTTCGAATGCCCTAATCGTAATCGTATGTTCTAAGTAAACAATAATTTCACTGATATCCTCATCCTCAACCGTGATTTTCGATACAGTTATTTTAATTGTTTCCAATAATCAACATAAATTTATGTCTTGCCAATCACATTGTAATTTTGGTATTACGCATACTTTTTATATAAAATTGCATAGGTTTTTTTTGTATATTTTGCAGCGCGGTTTCCTGTGGTAACTCTAGAAGATAATATGTAAAAAAAACTATAATTTTTGTATATAAGCTTTTTCTCAAGCTCCTAAAATACAACCTCTATATAGAGTGTAACATATAAAAACAACCTTATAAAACCAATTGTTCCTATGAAAATAAATAGGAGTTTAAACTTAAACTAGGACTGAGAAACCCTGCCTTAAAGAATAGATATGGGGTTATTGGTTACGTGGTTACGGGGTTATGGTATTATGGAGTTAGGTGTTGGAGGATTATAGAGTTTAATATATTCTGTTTATAGAGGCTTGATAAATACCGCGATGAGAGATCAAGTCAAACTAGTGAGTAACGTGGTTATTGGAGTTATCAGTTATGGGGTTATAGGATTATGGGGTTAGGGGGTTCGGGGTTAAATGTATAGGGTTATAGGGTTAGTGTGGTTGCACAGCTCCCTTTAGAGGATCGTGGTGTGTAATAGGACTTGACAGCTTGGGATATAGGGTTATATGGGGTTATTGGTAAAACCTGACGTGATGGAGTTAAATGGATCGCGGATTCGGATTCAGCGACCCCGAAAACATGTAGTAGACATAGTCTGACCTCCAGATCTGAACAAATTTTTTTTTTTTGTGGGGCTGAGTAATTATCTATGAGGAGTGTGGTCGCAACGCCAGTGAGACAGCACGAGTTTTTATCCTAGCGCTCTCCGATCGTCTCCTAGACCATAAAGTGATCCTTAGGGCTGTCACAAAAATGCAAGAGACCGGTCAAGTTATTCCGACTCGTAACGAAATTGGTGGAGCTCCTATAGTCTATTCAAGATAAGAAGGTAGTAGACGTCGCTACTACCTTCTTATCTTGAATAGTATATAGCAAACGCGAAATGAAGAAACCAGGATGGATGACCGATGAAAATTACGTGTACACTGTACACGGCAGGACCTCCTAACATCAAAGACAGTGATCCAAATTCATATTCTGAAGCATTGCAGTCTAGCGATAAAAATGAGTGGCTGAAGGCCATTCATGAAGAATTGGAGTCCCTAAAAGAGAATAGTACTTGGGTATTAGTTGAGTGTCCAAATGGTGTACAGGTTTTACAGAATCGATGGGTTTTGCGTCAGAAAATTACAGAAAATGGGAAAACTCGTTTCAAGGGTCGACTGGTGGCCAAAGGATACGCTCAAAAACAGGGAATTGACTATGGAGAAACATTTAGTCCTGTTGCACGTTATGATACCATTCGGACCTTGCTGGCGGTGGCTGCTGCAAAGAAAATGAAGCTTGACCAATTTGACATCAAAACAGCTTTCTTGAATGGTGTGTTCGAAGAAAATGTATACATGGAACAACCGGAAGGCTTCGAAGATGGTACTGGACGAGTATGTTTGCTCAAGAAAAGTTTGTACGGTCTAAAACAGGCACCACGATGTTGGAACAAACGTTTTGAAGTTATTTATTAAAAAAATCTGGGTTTAAAAACAGTAATGCTGATCCGTGTCTCTTTTACCGTAGGAAGAATGAGAATTGTTTATATGTTGCAATCTATGTTGATGACGGTCTAGTTGTGAGCAGTGACAGAGCAGAAATTGAAGAATTCATGAAAATGTTGCAGTTGGAATTTTATACTACTAGAGGGTCTCTCAACAACTTCTTAGGTATGAAGATACAGCAAAATAAGGATGGGTCGATAGCAGTGAATCAAGAGGAATATACGAAGAAAATTTTGAAAAGATTTGGAATGGCTGAATCGAATGGTGTCTCTATTCCAATTGGACGCGAAGAAAATGACGTCAAGGAAAAGATCACTGCAAAAATTCCTTATCGTGAGGCAGTGGGTTGTCTGCTGTATTTAACTACAGCCTCACGTCCAGACATTGCTTTCGCAGTGAATAAAGTAGCCCGAGCCATGGAAGATCCTACAATTCAAGACTGGAATCAAGTGAAACGGATATTTAGGTATTTAAAAAATACAATAGATTATGGAATTATCTACAAGAACAAAGAAGGATTAAAAGTCTACAGTGACGCCGATTACGGCGGTGACCAGGACACAAGACGTTCAACGACAGGTATCGTCGCAATACTTACTAATGGGGCTGTATCTTGGACCAGTCAATTGCAAAAGTCAGTGGCAACATCCACTACAGAAGCTGAAATTATATCAGCAAGTGAAGGGGCAAAGGAATTGATCTGGTTAAAAAGGTTGCTGTCTGAATTAATTGAACCTACCAAAGAAGCGAAATCTCCTACGCTCTACATTGACAATGCTAGTACATTGAAATTGTCTAAAAATCCAGCGTATCATTGAAAATCAAAGCACATAGAGGTTCGTCATTTCTACGTCAGGTAAAGATTTTTGAATGGAGATCTTGAATTAGAGCATATCGACGGAGCTTATCAATTAGCTGATCTGCTAATCAAGCCATTGGAGAGAGTCCGATTCGAGATGCTACGTGAAAGAATTGGAATGCAGAAAATTAAATCTGTGCAATATTAAATAGTTATATTTTTTTTGGAGGAAGTGTTAAAAATAAAAGAAAAATATAAAAATATGGCGGATCAACGTGTGCCTTGAAAAGATTAGAAGTCAATCACGTACTACTAAAATTTTGTATTTGTCATTATAAAATGTTCACTTTAAATAAATAATTAACAAAAAATCGATTCTCTGTTAATTTGTGAGCTGGTGTATTGGGAGATCGCGTAGTATGTCAACAAATAATAATTTTTTTCTTTAGATTCTAGTTTGAAGATTCTAGTTTGAAGATCTAACTTTCTAGATCTAGATTGAACCTTTTGAATTTCCTTCAAGTTTAACAGGCCAAATTTACGCAGAGTTCTTAAATACGGAACTGCCAAATTTATTAGACGCCGTACCACTGATTTTTCGGATCAACGACTATTTCCAGCGTGATGGGGCACCAATATATTTTAACCGTGAAATTCGGCAAATCTTGGTCCAACAGTATCCTAGCTGATGGATTGGAGGAGCTGGTCCACAAGATTGGCCTATTCGATCACCGGATTTAAATCCTTTGAATTTTTTTCCTTGGGGGCACGTTAAAAACATTGTATATCGTGTACGTATTGAGAGCGAGGAGCAGCTCAGGAACCTAATCCAAGATGCTTTTGCAGCGGTTACTCCTCAAATGGACCCTAAATCGAGCCTTTTGGGACGAGCACGGTTGTGATTAGAAATGAATGATGGACATTTTGAGCACTTACTTTAACTTTTTGTTCTTTTTAATTTTTAATTTTTAATGCCTCTTTGCGACCAATTTGTTGTCCCTATTACAACCTCAATTGTACGTAAATACATTTGACTTTTCAGGAAATACTGTCACATTGACATTACAGTGGAGTGGAAGCGTGTATTATTTAATGACGATTCCAGATTTACATTGCAACCAGATAATATACGTAGTGTAATTTGGCGTGAACCCGGCAGACGCAATAACCCACAATTTGTCCGGGAAAGGTCTCAGCATGAGGGTGGTGGTGTAATGGTATGGACTGGGATAAGTAAGACGTAAGACTGTCTTACGTTATCGCCGTGGCCAATCACTGTTGTCTTACGTCACGCCGTGGTTAATCAGCGCTGTCTTACTTCACTGGCGTGGCCGATCAGCGTTATCTTATCTCACGGTCTGACTTCGCGACGTATTTTTTCGAGCGCCGCGCCACCCGTTAATGATGATAACATCGATACTGCACCCAATTAGCGTCGTTTTACGTCACTGGCTGAGTTCGTGACATGTTTCTCTGCTGTCGATGACGATACGGACAAAATAATTTAAACTAAAATATTGAAACTGAAAACTTTTGTTAAATATTTTTTTTTAAATTTATTATCATTTTATGATCATAAATCAAAGCCCACAAACAATCCTTGTGCTTATCACTTTTTGTTCTTGACTCTGGTTTTACACGATGTAAGTTCTTGACCCCTAAATTGCCTAAATAAATAGGAGTATATAAATTTACTTATCTAAATCGCGTGGCCATATAATGAAAGATGTAATCTCTTAGTAATTTGAAATTTAATTAATAAACTTACCGTCCCTCGTCATTTATTCAAATGAAACAACAAGAGAAAAAATATTACGACATAACCCTTAGAATCCCGCCAGCGTAAATATGATATATGGCGAAACGCATTCCCAAATAGGGAGAAGAACGTTCTTCCTTAACACCGATCATATTTATGAATCTTCTAGGCCCGCACATTTGGGCCATTCAAATATTTAATAAGCCGCGAGCATCCTCTTCCGTTCGTAAAAATGATAAACTATTAGCGGCAAAACTTTACTGCATTCACAAATTTTCTCGTAAAGTCGCACTTAAATTTTTCATCCGACGTTAGTTGCCTCATTCGGTCGCCATGTATCTTGGTTAAGGGATGCTCAGGGTGGCAATCTCTAACCGGACTGCAATGCAGAGCTTACGAGCTGCACTTTACCTAATTGATTACTGATTACCCAATGGCCGTGTACTCCTAATTCAAGGCTCAGCGTGGGAACTTTGCTTAATTAAAAGCGGTTAATCTGTTGCGAAAGTTTCAATCTAACAGTGTAAATAACTCTTTACGTAATGAAATATGTACTTTATCCTACAGAACCTAACAGAATATTATATTCAATTCATGTAAACTTGTTTTGTTCCCATAACAAGGAAACAAAGGTTTCTATGAAGGCTTTTTGTTTTGCGTAAGTGAAAGTTTAATTTAGTTTAAATTATTTTAAGTTTAAAACCGAAGCTGTTGTGTAGGTACTGCTTTAAAATCTCCCAGAAAAGTTTTTTGTTAGGTAGGAAGATATAAGCACTTGTTGTAGCAAGAGGTTAGTTTTAAATGTTCTCTTTAAAGAAACTTGTGTTCTTTTCGTTTCGTTTCAAGCACTTTTGCCTGTGTTAAGTGGCATTGTTTAGTTTCATTAAAACGTTCAAAATAAGTTCATGTGTCGCAAATGGATACATACAAGTAATATAAGGTGGATATACAAATCTTCGACCTCGAGTTAGCCTTGAAAAAAAATCGAATGTCGAATTTTTCTATTATTTATCAAAATTAATAAAGAATAATAAAGATTCAGTTCCTTCGCATAACCTAAATTTTATATTTTGGTAGTTCTTGCGATAGTCACAGAACCTGCGTAATTCAATCTATGGTATATACTTTTGTTTCCAAGGTACGTTTTTGTTGAAGACTGGATATGTAAGTATGTTTTTAGGTACATACATCTGCAGTGCTGTATACTCTGGAATAATTTGGCTTTCTTTAGGTTTGTGTAATGCTCTGCCAAAATTCTCGAATCGTTAAGCCATTAAGGCCATAATATAATAAATCTCCGGAAGGGATAAAATTCTCTCTCAATCATTAAACACAAACCTCGTTCGCACGCAGCTGATATTTGTGTATTGAAAAAGATTAACGACTTCCACAGTTCATAGCTTCGTCATTAATTATAAACCGAACGGCTCACCGGATCATAAGATCGAAACGGAACCAGTAAAACGCGTGTTGCGATTTATCAAGTTCAATCGCGATTTAAAATCCACTCGAAACGTGTGATACATGAGCATCGTAAAACTGCAGCGGATTTTAATAGGTCTCTCTCGCACGATTATTGCCGAGATTCACAACGAAATGGTTAATTAAATCTCGTATATGAATTTGTTGGATAAAAGCGGCGATAAATGAGAAAGCACTTTGATCGTTTCGAATTCGATCAAATTGCATGCCACACAAAATACATATTGTTTCAAAGATACACATTAACTATGAAATGGCTCACTCCTAACAATCTCTAAAAACTCAACATACTTCTGTTAGCAATTCTAACCAACGAGAATTTAATTATAATTTTTTTTTAATATTCGTTAAAACAACCAGTTATATCGTGCCATTTCACCAGCATGAATAACTCACCCCCATAAATGTGCATCGTTAACACTAGATTAAATTCTGCAAATACCGAATTTAATTAGTTCAAGTGTGGATATTACATCTTACGATATGCGCGTTCTAAACTCATTTTAAATAAACAATTGAAATATAAATATGGCATGTATACATAATTAGTTTTGAGCAGTTCTTACTTTTACAAAGGGAACAATCTGTTTGCGAAGCGTAGTAATGAAATATACTATTTGCTCGATAATTATCGCGCCGGCATTTGTTTCGACGTTATCATTTTTGAGAGGGCGATGAGAATAGAAAAAATTTTGAAGAAAGCACTTCGCGCGTTAAGGGTCGCTCGCCGTCGGGAGACTCGCGGCAGCTAGGAAACTGCTTCCGTCGTGTTGCGCTCGTTGAACGCTTTCATTTGAGTGGTCGCACCTCTTAAAGAAGTGCTTTTCGATCATGTAAGTAAAAGTGACTGAAGTGCATTTTCGATTTAAAAAATTCGCCGTTCCGTTATTTATGGTGCGATCGGATCGAAACCGGTGGTGTCGCGAAGGAATAGGAGGGTGCTATCCTTCAGTTGAAATACTTCGACGATATCTCTTCCGATTCTGGAGAAATAATTTTTCTTTCGTAGCTTTACCTAACCGGAGCCAAACTCTAAGCCCTCTTAAGACGACCCTGAGTGTCCTACCGGAACGGGCGTAGCTTAAAGAGGCAGGAGAAACTAATCTAAACGGCGTCAAGGCGCGTCCGCCTGCGTTTAATAAGGCACCGTCCAGATCGAAAAACCTCCAAATTTGAGATTGTCCCATTTAAAATACATTGGGAGCACCGCGCTGCTCGAACACTTAGCGTCGGCTTATGGTGTGGCCGTGGCGGAAGTGGCGGATGGGGGCGGCAAGAGGAAAGACCGCGCTAAGCGGAAACGTGTCCGCGGCCAGATCCGTCGGTAATTTTGAGGGGGGCGGTTTCCGAAATTTCTCCCACCATTTTCCGGGAGTACGATCCTACAGCGTCCCTCATGGTGGTTCGTACTTCAAAAGCGTGGCGGCATCGCGTTCCTCGTCATTTTCTGCCATAGAGGACGTGCAGCTCGACTCGATCCGAGCTCCCTAAGGTACCGTAAAAATTCCGAAAAAAAGTTTACAAATTCGATACATTTCAAAAAATCATATCTCCCCATCCGTGATGTAGGGCCGGACCGGGTCGGAGGGATGTTGTTGCCTGTGAGAGAGTTTTAAAAAATTCTAGCGTCGAATTTTTGAAAAAAGAATCGAGTGTCAGAATGCGATTTTCGGACCCTAACTGAAATCCAGGACCAGACTCGAGGCCGAGAGTCCGTAGATATAAATAGCCACCGACCTTACGTCTATGTTCCGAGTTTGGTCCGATACGGTCGGAAGTAACGTCTGTAAGATTTTGTGAACCCTCAAAAAGAGCTATTTTTGGAAACCCCCAAACAAAATCTTTTTCCCTCCGCGTCCGATCGCAAAATGGACATCACCGTCGGTTTTTTGGTATTTTTTATCCAACGATGCCGAAAGGCTCGTTGCGATCCGACCACGTCGAAGGGTCGAAAAAAATTCCCGAAAAGTGATCTACAAACGTACATCCCCTAACGTTTCGTACCCTGGCTCCCCACAGTGACGGGCGATCGCTTCGCCATCGCCACCGAAAATCATCCTAAGGATTTATCTACCACGCGTATTTACGGATTTCTACAGAAAAATTTCTTTCGTCCGCAATATCGAAAAAACTTGCAAAAACGGCCTAAAAAGGGTATTTTCGGGATGCATTCGGAAACGGGGGCGAAATCGAAAAATCCGTCAAGCAGAAAAGTTGGCAATCAAATTTTGCCGTCGAAAGTATAATAAGTTATAACATAAAGTGATATTTTTTAAATGGAAATCATAATAGGCAATGCCACCGTTAAATAGAGATTTTTTTTCTGTTTTCAAAAATATATACTTTGTTGGGTTTATTTGTTACAATTAATAGAATAAAACGCCTTTTTTATTATTCTTGGGTGCATTCTATTCTTAGCAGGCTGGTTTCAACAAAGACCGACAATTTTTTCGTTTGTTTTTATTAAATATTAACAAAGATTTGATGATTGGGTAGCACAACAGTGAGAGGTATTGCTATGAACATAAGAGAGAAAAAACTAGCGCCGATAAAGCTGGGTTGGGTCACAACATGAGTTGGCTGCGTATTTTAGCGCGGCAGTGTTTAAATTGTGATTTTATTTTTCTGGGTATTAAGTTATTTATTGTGATACATCAAGAGTTGTGTTCATTATCTAGTTACATTTCAATATTATTTAACTTTTTCTGCAATCATTTCTTATTTTTAAGATGTTTTTAATTTATACATATAATTTAGTTCATTATCCCATGAAATCCATATTTGATCGAAAAAAATGCGTTTTAAACTTAAATATTAAATGAAGTTACATAATTTCGAATTTGACCCAAACCACATAGTATCAGTATTGTTGTAATCTTTGTGCCTCTTAGAGGATGCTCGTTCTATCTTTCTTTCTCTTTACGCGGCTGCAACTGTCAAAATATTTGAATAAGAGTTGATATCTAATAAAACAAACGAAAAAATTGTCGGTCTTTGTTGAAACCAGCCTGCTAAGAATAGAATGCACCCAAGAATAATAAAAAAGGCGTTTTATTCTATTAATTGTAACAAATAAACCCAACAAGGGACATTTTAACAAGGTAAGCAACTATTTTAAAGTAATCCTAATTTGTTTGAATTGGCTTCCGGTTGGAACCGCGTCACGTTGACTTCTACTGCCGACGTTTCGTTCTTCATTGCAGAAGAACTTCTTCAGGGCTGCTGCTGCTTGGTGGTGTTGCTGCTGCTTCGGGTTAGTCGTTGAGACTGAGTGGGTATGTCTGTTGTCGTGGTATTTATAGTGATCGGTGGGGGTAGTGAGTCGGAACGGTGACCGGGGATTGGTCTGCTGGGGCGTGACGGATCGTTAATGAGATGTTTCCAGGCATTGTGGAGGTAAAAGCCAGTATCACGGTTCAGATTATTGGGATGTTTGAGTATTTCTATGGATTCACGGATTTTACGATTGAAAAAATGAGATGAGCGGGCTAAAAGTTTTGTGTCGGAGAATAGGATTTGGTGACCGGTTTCTAGTTTGTGTTCAGCTAGGGCCGAGCCAGTTGTTTGTAGTAGTCTAGTACAGCGTTCATGTTCAGAAACACGAGTGCTAACAGACCGTTTTGTTTCACCGATGTACACACGTCCACAGGAACAAGGAATTCGGTACACACCTTCGGATTGTAAGGGGATGTGATCTTTTGTGGAGGGTAGGCAATCTGAGAGTTTCGTCATGGGTAAGTAAATAGATTTGATGTTCTGTTGTTTGAGTATTTTGCCGATTCGATCTGTTATGGTGTGAATGTAAGGTAGGTAAGCAGTAGCGACTGGAGGTGTATCAGGTTCAGAACGTGGAGGAATTGGGGTGCGATGACGAGAAATGGATCTTTGGATGTCATGCTTTTTGTAGTTGTTATTTAGAAGGACTTTTGTTACGTGGTTCAGTTCAGTTTGAAGTGAAGAGGGTTTTGATAGGGCAAAGGCACGGCTGACTAGTGAGTTAATGACTGACTGTTTTTGAGAAGGATGATGGTGTGAATGTGCATTCAGATAGCGATCAGTATGGGTTGGTTTGCGATACACAGAGTGTCCTAATCTACCGTTAGGGAGGCGGCTTACTAAGATATCAAGGAAAGGTAAGTGGCCGTCAGTTTCATATTCCAAAGTGAAGCGAATGTCAGGATGTTGAGAATTTAGGTGTTCAAAGAAGTTGTTTAGGGATTCCTTACCCTGTGGCCAAATAGCAAAGACATCATCTACATATCTGAACCAACACTTGGGTTTAAGTGGGAAAGAAGTAAGGGCTTGTTGTTCGAATGCTTCCATAAAAATGTTGGCTACTATTGGGGAGAGAGGAGAGCCCATGGCTGTGCCTGAGACTTGTTCGTAATATTGATCACGGAACATGAAATAGGTTGAGGTTAAGCAACATTCTATTAAGGGAATTAAGTCTTCGGGTTGGTTATGGGCTGTGAACAGTTGTTGGATGATTGTGATGGTGTCGGGAATTGGCACTTTGGTGAAAAGAGATTCTACATCGAAGCTGACCAGAATGTCCTGAGGGTCTAAGGAAATCTCGTGAATTTTTTGGACGAAGTGCTGAGAGTTGAGGATGAAGGTTTCACTTTTACCTGCAAACGGTTTGAGACTCTGTGCTAGATATTTGGAAACTTTGTAGGTTGGTGAGTTATTTGCGCTAACTATGGGACGTAAAGGTGTATCGGGTTTGTGGATTTTAGGGAGACCGTAAAGTCTGGGAATTCTGGAATCACGGGGGATCAAGACTTTTTGTGTTTCTGGTGGGATAGAAGAAGCTTTTATCAAGGTCGTTACGGTACGTTCTATGCGTGAGGTTGGATTCCGTCGTAAGGGTTGGTAGGCGGGGTCGTCTAATAGGGTGTTGATTTTCTGGTCGTATTCTGCGCGGTCCAAAACTACAGTGGCATTTCCTTTGTCTGCGGAGAGTATGACTATGTCTGGGTTATTTTTCAGGGTTTTGAGGGCTTGAAATTCAGATTTTGTACAATTTGGTTTAGGGGGTTTGGCTGCTTTTAAAAGCAATTTAACGGTATATTAACCAGATGCACATAAAATATCACTGGCTCCAAAAATGCACATTTTCCGAATTCTCACCATGTTATTTAAAATGTGACACTTTTTCTTCTTTTTTAAACGTTTATCCAGTCCTATTTGTCCAAAAAGTGTTTTAATATCTTCAATTTGTTTCAGCTTTTGATCTGAAGTTTCTTGCAATTTTAAAGGAAGTGAATTTTGAGTAGTTGGTGAAGAAGGTTTGTCTTGGATATCAAAATTAATGCAACTGACTTGGCTATGGACACACCAAAGACCCTTTTTGTAGTTAATTATAACTGAAAATTGTTGGCAGAAATCACTACCTAAGATAATTTGATGTTCAAGCGAAGGGACAATAAAAAATTGTACCATCTGACATACTGAACCCACACATATCGGAATGTCAACAGTACCTATGACCTTTTGTGTATTTCCATCAGCGGTAGTAATCTGAATTTTTTTAAGACGTAAACAATTGTTAACTCGATGAAGTTTTAGGTCAAATTGATGTAATAAGTCCTTGTAATCCCTTCCAAGGATGGAATGGGTTGCCCCTGAATCCAGTAAGGCAATAACCTCCTTTTTGAAAATGTTAACAGCTATATACGGTCTATTATCAGGCGGTTTTTTAACGAAAACAGGTGAAATATGAATAGATTTTTTAACAACCTTATTACCTGAATAGTTTCTAGGGAAGGATTTCTGATGATGATCCAACCTCACGTAAGACGACCTGATATTGGCCTTTTTATGGTAGAAATTTTTAGAAGTGCTTCGGCCAAAATCAAACACCTCTTTACCTAGTTTTTTTGTTTACATTCACACTGTGGAGCGATAACATCTTTCTTGCCGCATTTGTGACAAAAGATAGATCTTTTTTGTAGACAGTTTCTAAAAGTGTGGTTGGGTTGTCCACAATTGTAGCAAATGACACTGTTGAATGGTTTCGAAAATTGGAAGAGTATTTACTTTTTTCACTTCACCTGGGTCAGTTGGTACATGCTTTTTATGTACAAAGGTATATTTCGGTTTTTGATTTTTACTAAAAGAACGTCTTTCATTTGACTTCAATAACTCGGTTGACTCACCAAATGAACTACCAGCACATTGTGGGCCTGATACGTTCGCGACACTATAATAATGTTTTTTACTAGCATTTGCTTCATCAATCTTTTTGCAGAATTGCACTAGTTGTTATATCAGCCTAGGCTAATTGAGACGTATAATAAGGAAGTAAATTTCGACGAATATATTTTAATTTTGTAATCTCCGCAACGTACGAATTTAGTCTGCTGAAAAGATTTTCCATAATAGCAACAAAAATAGCTACAGACTCACCCTTAGCTTGAAGACGGTTTCTAATTTGTTCCCAAATTTCATCTTTGTAGGAAGTTGATAGAAATTCCTCTTTTAAAAGAAAGACTAAAGAATCCCAATCATTCACACGAGATTTTACTGATCTGTACCAGAGTAAAGCATTGCCAGAGAAAAGATCAATTGCAGAATTGAATAATTCTGTTTTATTTACATTTCGAGATACGCTTAATTCATCGCACCGGTCTAGAAATTCAAAGAGACTAAGGCCTTTAGCATCTCCGGAAAATTTTATATTCCACTTATATACAGGGATTGTTTTATTTGAATTCAAACTGACATTCTGCACGGTTGAAATCTGGTTAACCAACGAATCAGATGAAAGGTCAACTTGAGGACTTTCCGTTTTTACCTTTTCTAACAAAAGAGCTTCTAGTTCAAGACAAGTGGCATATGATTCATTCTTAAAATTTTTAGACTCCTCATTAGCTTCTACAATACGTCTTACTCTGTTGGTTAAGTGAATAATTCTAGATCTAACTCTCTTAAAAGTTGAGTCAGACGAAGGACCTTCAAAATCATCAATCAATGACTTTATTGAATCTAAAGTTTGGGTTATAATATCCTTTTCAGTATTAAAATCGTACGAAGGATCAACGTATTCTAACTCTGCTCTACCCCTGTCCTTATCAAGTAAACGACCAAGGATTTTTCTTTTTTGATTTACATCCTTGCGTTCTGTTAATACACTCCGAATTCTCAATTCGTAGGTAAGTTCTTCAGTTAGAAGATGAACAACTTTTAAATTATCTAAGTTGAAAGTCATTTTTTTTATATATCTTGCGTGACGAGCATACAAATGTATGAATGTATAAATATATATACAGAATACAGACACAACAGTTTAAAATAGGTAGTTGCCGTTAGAACGAAAGAACACAACATTCAATAATAAAGGAATAATAATAGAAATAAGCAATAATGTTTTCTGTGAATATAAACCCAATATTAACTGAAGGGTTTCAAATTTATACGATGTCCGTAGTATAGCAGCAAACGTGCCAGACATAAGATTTTCAGTAGCAAGAACAAAGAGAGAGAGAGAGAGAGGGCATTTGCGCCGTCACGTGATCGGGCACGCCTGTTGATCCCACAATTCCCTCAAAGTCCACAATCGAAAATCGAATGACACTGTTGTACCTATGACACTTAATTATTGGATTTCCCCAGTCAAATTCCAGAAAAATGCGCAACTAAAGATTCTGAGAAAACACTTCAAGCAATATTCCTTATTAATATTTAGACTCAGATTCGCCTAATGTCGATAATCAATTTAATATAACTCGGGCCCCACGTTGGGCGCCAAAAATTATATAACCCCCTTTTTGATTTTTCTAAAAAAATAATATAACCAAATCCTGAAAGGGTTTTACCTACTCTCATTCATGTTCATAATCAACCATTAAGTGCGAAAACGCGCAATGACAAAAATCCTCACTTGGGACAGTTTAACAAGGTAAGCAACTATTTTAAAGTAATCCTAATTTAGCGGTATATTAACCAGATGCACATAAAATATCACTGACTCCAAAAATGCACATTTTCCGAATTCTCACCATGTCATTTAAAATGTGACAAGGTTTACTTGTTAATAAAAGGAGTGAAATTAAGGTGGAACATCACAGTGTCATAAAGTTCCTAACAAAAGAAGCGCAAAGGGACAAATATTATTTATGACAGAATTGATTGTTCTATATGGGGAAGATGGACCATCTTATTTTTAGAGGTAGAGAGGGTAGAGAATCAATTAATGATGACCCAAAGTCCGGACGGTTCTTGGAAGCCCAAACTGAAGAGATAGTGCGAAAAGTAGAATATTTAGTACTACAAGATTGGCGTATAAAAATGTGTTAGTATCAATAAATCCGAAACAACGCTTTGCATGACGATGTAGGTATTAGGAAGACGTTCGCACGGTGGGTTCCAAGATTGCTTACAAGTGAGGAAGAATTGATCAGAAAAGAAATTTCTCAAGAAAGTGACCGAGTTGGAAAGGGACAGAAATTTTCTTTCTCGAATTATCACCAGGGATGAGATTTAAGTATCCAAGCAGTGGGTTCATAAAGACCCTCCACCACCAAAAAAGCCAAAACATAATTTTCTGGAAAAAACTGATGACAACAGTTTTCTGAGATGCTGAAGGAATCTTGTTCATTGAGTATATGCCGAGGGGATTTAACATAAATGGAGAGGCCTATGGAACCTCAATTCAAGATTTAAAAACTGCTGTGGAGAAAAAACACCCACATTCTCATTTCCAAAAAAAAATTGTTGCTCACGACAATTGTCACGTTCATAAGGTAAAGTCCAGCAGGTAAAGGACTGTGGGTCCATAAAGTTAAGGCGTCTACCTTATACCCCTGTAAGTATATACGGTTGAAGGGAGTTACATAGAAAAATAAAGGGTTTTTAATATGAAACGTGTTTTTTTATGGCTAGGTAGATAATATAAAAATATGCCTTCGTAATACTGTTCTACTATGAAACAGGTTTATTTTTTAGATCTATTTTCGTTCCTAATTCAAGCTCGGTTTAAATGTAAACATTTTGTGCTCATTTGGATATGGGCTGATTTTCAACGTGGCCAAACCATCTTGAGAATTTTTTTCTGAATAGATAAAAAATTACGCCCTCGTAAGTCACAGAAGCAGTCGCAGTTTTCCCTACCTATTGATTCTGATATCGAAAAGCACGTGTTAATGAATAAATAAAATTTTAAACGAAATATTTTTAATGTTGAGAACAATATGAATTCAAAAAGACGTTTTTCATTTTGTGTTTAAAGAGAATCATTAATTTCAAATTTTTATGAGTAATTAATCGTGAAATACTAGAAATTTTTTGGTTCGCATTTGGCATGCCGTAGATCCTTTCGCTTAATTGGAGTTCTCGTTAATTACTTCCTACAATGGCAGCGACTTTAAAATACTGGAACCGGGAAAGATTTATGATTTCGGCTCGAAATTGTTCCCGTATTGTTTGTTATCTTGTTTCGTTTTCAATTAAATTTAATCAAGATTTAGGAATTCCTGGGCAGGTCACGCCTAATTTCCGTCGACGTTATTGACGAGACGAGTAAATTCGAAGACACTCGGCGTCGTAAAGAGTATCGGGATCCATAATAAATAACAGGTACGTATGTGTGTCCGGCGCACATAAACGGAGTCTCTAGAATCGTAAAACCGAGTAATAAAGCTAGTATTGTGGAATGAGAGGTGATAAAAGTAAAAATATATGTATGACCGGCACTGTTAAATTCGCCTGAGCGCGGAATTTATTTAGAGTCAAATGATTTTTAAAATTTAGTTTTTGAATCATTGGCTTGTACGTAATAAGCGATCTCATAAAATTCCAAATATTCTCTAGATAATGATGCAGTATGATTGGCCCATGCTGAAAAATGCTAAGTGTGAGTATAATGGTAGAAGATGCCGCACTTAATTTCGAACTACGAAGTCTTGTGCAATCCCCAAGTAAAATATGGATTTATCTACGAGACCACTACTGTAAATGACGAATTACGTACAACACGTAGATTAAGAAAGCGGGTGTTTACAAACGTCGTGCGTAAAGTAAGAAAAACACACAACGCACCTACTTTACGCACGTTTATAGTTATTGTGTCATTGCTGATTACTTTGAAGGTAATTTTTGTGGTCGTAGATAAAGTATAGTACAAAACTCGAGTTGTAAAGCAACTACGCACTTGTGGAATTACTTGCATTCGCCGCTGCGCGGCTCATGCGCAACTTTTCCACCGTGCGTAATTTGCTATTTAGAACTCTCGTTATGTAACATACTATTATCTTGTCACCAAGGAATCTGCCTTCTTGGAAATATTTTACCGTACCTACTACTGCAAATTTGAATAATATATCCATTGTATCTGTAGTTTCTTTATTTTCAACCAACTTATTAAGAAGTTACATGTCAATGTAATTAAAATAATATTAATAACTTTTCAAAGCTCACTTTTTAACTTTTTAGAATGTTACAACTTCCTCCCTTCCAAATTTCACAAGTTCGGCGCAAAACGTAGCGGTGAACGCCGCACCGCGGCTGTTTCCTTTGTGATCTTCGTCTCTTCAACGTAGATTCAAGAATCGTGGGGAGTTTTGTTTCTTTCGGTACAGAATGACAGAACTTTTCTTAAACTAAAAATAGTAAAGGAGACTGTGGTTTAAGGAATAATTGAAATTTATCTCCGCCCACAATAATTTTATATCCGTAGATACGTATTTCGGCAGCTAAGCTGCCATCTTCAGTACAATTTAATATTTATATAAAACTACATTGAAATCTAACAGCTACCTACCTACCTACCTGATCATATTATCTATACTACTAAAACTATCTAAAAATAACAAAATTAACACTAAAAATTAGTAAAAGAGAGAGACTGTGGTTTAAGAAATAATTGAAATTATCTCCGCCCACAATAATATTAACAGTCAAAACCTACCAAAAATGCAAATCAAATAAAACGGAAATGAGTATTGGTCTAATAACCGAAAACGGTTCTTATTCTCCCGAATAAAGAACTTCTCTAAGCATTTAATTCCCTGTTATTTGATACTGCTTGAATTTATCCCTGAAAAAAAATTATATACCTATATATGCATATGTATGCACCTATATATATATATGCACAAATCGCCAAAAAGCAACCTACAGATTAGAGCAGATTACACCCACACACCACAAGTTAAGAGTTAAGAGCACTTTACGATATTTATCTCGGAGAATCCTCTCCTTATCACATATCGAGTGCAAATGCGCTTAACTGTCTCTAACACCCCTTTATATAAAATTTAAGTCGCGACCTCTTGCGGCTGACTTTTGACCTAACAAAAACGTTTTTATAGAACGTGTTCACCGTATTTCGTATACAGTACTGAAACGGGCGCGGGATTTGTTTTCAAAACAAAATCGGTTATTGCATGTTTAATTTCAAATAACAAACATGTGTTCGAACTGTACGCTGTAAAAATGCGACCGGGGAGGCGTCGCGTCCCTTTGAAGAGAATGGAACACCCAGGGAGTCTTTAGAATTCTATAATTGCGGGCACCAATGAAATTGCACTATAGCTTCACAGACATCCTAAATCTGTCAGAGTAACCTTTTAGATTTGTTTTCGGTTAGATTTTGTATAGAATTTGTCGCGATAAATGGCAGATACAGGTCTGTTATGGAAACGGGATCAAATTACGTCGCCAGATAGAGTGGTTCGCGTTAGTCTATTTTGTTTCGAATGGGGCCGAATATATTAAAATGTCAAGTGGGCACTTGTACAGCAGGAAGGTCCAGGCAGGTTGCAGATGTTGACAGATCACCCGCGAGTTGTATCTGACAAGCTAATGTGGGTTGCTTAATGAATGCAGAGCATCTTGAATAGGCGTGATTTTAGAACTAAAAGCAGCGATTACCATTGGTCGAGGTGATTTCAAAATTTATCTTACGAAGTCCGTGGGGTGTGTTTAATTTTGACTTGGAAAGGACGAAGCGCGAAAAACGGCAGACAGAATTGGAGCTCGGGCACGAACGGTCGAGTACAATTTTGGTTTTCACTTAGCGATTTCTTTAGCGCTTGCAGTCATTTACTCATTTTCTAGATAAATCATTTATTTCGCTACGGTTAAAATACACAGTGTTAAAAAAGGGCAATGAAACCAAACACGTGCGCGTCGCGACGCGAGTGCCTTAAATCAGAGTGCGGAGTGTTGTGCGTGAAACCACGGGATACGCGGTTAGGTAATTTGCATTTATTTGTATCTCTTCGTCGTTCATTTGGCGGTATCAATTGAATAAGAATAATTTAATTTGCATTAATTAGTGCCTAAAGAGTCTATAAAGTCCAGTATTACTATTGCATTTAGATAATTTTAATTAGACTATTTTATTTACATTTGAATCGAGGATTAAACTACTCTAGTGGAATTCACCTAGTAAAATTTGGTCATTTATTCATTAATTATTAGACCAGTTCTGTGATTTAACCAACCACCAACAATTAACTATTCCTCAAATCTACCTGGAAATTCAATACAGTGTACTCTTAGAAATAGTTCCACCTTTGGAGATATTCTCAGGCAAGTTGGAAACACGCTAACGGTTGTTTTCGATTTGTACAGAGAAATCGCCAATATGAATCACTGGCAAGTTATATCTGCCGCCGAAACCAAGTGTGCCAGCACAATCTCAAAACCAGAAATCAAGGCCAATTAACTGCTCGTTACAAATTTCGTAATTACGAGGCCGAACAATTTTAACCACCTAATCATAGCCATCACAAAGTTTCTTTAACCCTGTAGTGTGCGAACCAGGCTGTGGTCTCTGCAGAAAGATTTGCAGGTTAATTAGGAGCGATTTGCCGAGAGATTGAAAGACCGTAACCACACATAGTGGAGTGTCGAAAATAGTCATTTGGGTTCATTGCGCAATAATTAATTAGATAAGTTTATCCGACGAAAAACGACGAAGAGAGGGATCTTGAAAAAAGGCTGTACATAGTACCACCCTCTCAAGGCGATTGGACGTAGCGAGAGAAGATTTTACCCATTCGACCTTAATTAATTAATTTAGCTAGGGTTTCCCATCACCTCTAAAAGGGGTCCCTGAAAAACTGGTGATAGCTATTGATTGTCCTGCCGAGGGCGGCATTTTGTATCACATACTTCTCCAAACATCTGATTAATTAATTAATTCCATTATTTAAGTACACAGTAGACCCACTGTGTCACACTGTGCGTTGGTTGTTTGAACAGAACGAGTCTTAGAGTACGACCGAAAAGTGGCAAACACGAGTACCAAGACCAATCTCAATTGAACTTAAATTAATTTTAAATCTAATTAAGGAGCAGAGCTCTCCAACAAATATCTGTGTATACACTGAACCACCAACGGTGTGATTTGGAAGCAGTTAGGCCGCGCCGAAATTCGAAAGTGAAATCTGTTAAGCGAGTTCTACTGTACTTCTGATAACCGTAAATTTTGTTTCTTTGTGGTGATTTCAACGCAAGGTTTTTGCGCTCATTATATCAGATCCCGAATGGCTGGTACAAGGAGTTTTTACCTTTTTTTGCTTTTTGTAATAAATAATTAATTAAATCTAACTTCGTATTTTATTTAAACGTAATTAGCTCCTTTCTTCTTTCAATTTTATACGCATCTCCGCACCAAAAGAACCAGGTTACCACAGCGTAAGTCCAGAATTGCAGCGATCACGAGCCTATATAAAAGTATTATTATTTATTGCGGATTCCTCGCAAGGGTCATTCAACCGTAACACAATCTGTAGGCTAACAGCATAGTTTCTTAGCGCCTGCAATAAATCAAGTATCCTCTGGCGTAGATAGATAGGGAGGCACGCTCATTTGCAATCATAACATTTCGGGTGACCTTTCTTGGGAATCTAAGTAGACAGCCGGGTCCGCACGGTCCAGTTATTTAAATCGACAATCAAGCTAATTTGTTTTGTTTGTGCAGTTTTATTAGTTATTTAGTTGTCCGTAAAAAGTCAACAAACCAGGATTTTAAATGGGCGCGTTACAGTATCGGAGCTTGATTTTGGAGTAATTTTTTAATTAATTATAAACTGTTCACAAAAATTTTTTAAACATTTTTCCCGTAATCTGTGACATCGAATCTCTTATGCGTTTTTTTTGTCGGTACAATTGTCACTCACCCTGTATGTATTAATAGTAATGATAATGCAAAATATTTTAATCATTATATTTTGGTCATTTGCCAGGGTAACACTACCTCAGTACTCACGAACTAGAGCAAAACGATCTCTCAAATCAGTTACAATTCTAATTAGTTAATTACAGGGAGCTCTAAGTAAATTTGGGAACCTCTCAATTACATACATTTCAGATGTCTGCGTATTCTTTATTCGCACCATATTATGAAGAATAACATAATTAACACGTGCTTTAACAATGTCTTTAGATAACTTTTTTGAGACATTTAAGTGCTCTGTGCAGAATTCTCCGCTTATTAGATAGCATCTCATAATCCACGTATCTTCTGGCTAGGCTTAATTGAATATTCTTTTTTTATCTGTAAGATTAGGCCCTGCATAAGGCCGCATCACATTTTCTGATAGCCCAAATGTTTCATCTCCCACAAACACGAATAGATCATCTTCACTACCAGTTGAATCCAAGAGGCAAGGGGTGGGATTTGTAATTGATTTCTCACCGTTAAATTAAAAAAAATGGTCTTGATCAATTGTAGCACTAATATTTTTTTATGAAATTAGAAGTTTCAGTTTTTCTAGCTCTATAAGGCGTTAAAACGAAATTCATTAATATTCATATTAAATTTTGAACAAATCAGATAATTATGTAGATTCCATGATTAACGTGGAATCGATAATAAATTTAAATATTTTAATGCTGAATAAACGAATTATGTTTATTAAAAGTTATTATTGATGAAAAACAACATAGTAAATGAAATATTCATGTTTAAGATTAATCGCATCCCATCTAAAATCAATAACGGCAGGTTTAATATGAAAGCTTCCGCAAATTAGTTAATATATCATGTACGTATCCAGTCAATAAATCAAGTAATTCGGTCGTCGCTAACCATAAATTAAAATTTATACACACCGGATAATGCGATCGGTATTAGAAGCTCAAAGTAGAAGCATGTCCGAAACGCTGATTAGAAAGCTCGCTTGCTTGAAGTAATTTCGCAGTAAATTGCTCGATCGGCGGGCATAAAGAAAAAAAATCACTCTAAATAATGCGCCCCGAATTTCTGCACTTTAATTGATCACGTAATTACAGTTTACGGCGAAATGCCGGAAGTGCAGTTGGACCGGACTTGAGAATTTACGGCTGTTTTTGTCGACGATATACAGGCGATATTGAACCTAGATATTACTGAACCCCGGCATCGAAGTATAAATTTGATTACCTTAGCTAAAATACGTGCGCGGATTTAATTTAGCTACGGATTCTAATAATCTCCGGCGATGTAATCATTCAACATTAAAAAAAGAAACACCTAACTAATGAAGTCATAGTTATTTGAGTTATTCCATTACCTGAAATACGTGACCAGATTTCTTTATGCCTGTAATTTTAGTGTTGTCTTTGAGATAATTTGTTATTTTTAGGGTCGGTCTTTCCATCTCTTGATAAATTGACTGACGGATAACTACCATGGAAAAAAATTCATAAAAATCAATCACCTATTCACAAGAAAAATTATTTAAACTAATTATAGGTGAATAACAGACAATATATAGGGTGTAATCGAATAAGTTTCACTTAAGTAAGTAAGTAAGTTCTTCCTCACATAAGGAACTAATTCTGCAAATATCTCAAAAATAAAAAACTGACCTACCACAAGAGCGCATCCGCCTTTTATTTGAAAACCGCTGCTCGTTCGTCAGTGCAAATGTCATTTCATTAGATAATCGATAATAATCACTGAACAATTTAAGTAGCGACATCTTTAAATCAAAACCGATTTGCACAAAACTTTTTGATAATAATTACATCATAATATTCCATACATTGTAAATAAATAACAGACTACGGGCCAGTTAACAGAAAATTTAATTGCAATCAAATTTTAATGACGTTGTTAATTTGACAGTTCGCAATGTAATTCTTATGGAAACTTAATCGTGATTAGTTTAATTCGAAATTAAATATTTGATTTGCTTTCTGTAAACCCACCATCAGTGTTTTAATTTGTTGATTTCATGTGTTAAAATGATGAATGCATGTTTTAATGTTTGATTTAATTGATTAGAAACAAATTGGTGACAGGAGAATATTGCAGATGCGAACTTTTTTTGGTTCCGTCAAATAAATAAATAATAACAACGTGTAGTTTAACTCTTTCCCTAAGTTTTGAGAAGAACATTCTTATATAATTTACTGTGATAAAGTAATGAGGTGTGATTTTATCGCTCGAATTTAACAGTACAAACCTTTACTGTTTAATTCATGTATAAATCACTATTTACTTTCAGAATATTAAATGATAAACTACGTCTAATAATTAAAAAAGCAAATTTCAACACAACACTTGCAACTATCGTAATCAACTCCCACTGTGAATAGGCGTACACGCAATACCTCCGCGATCTTTCGGAATTTTGTTTGTTTAGCCTGAACGTAATAAAGATTTATAAATTACAGGATGACGAGTTCGACGTGCTTTTTATTCCAATAATACTATTAGAATGTGACCTCAATTGAATTACCTATTTTTTTTCTTATTGTTAGGTAGGATTCATGATTACTATTTTATTTTAAATTAAGGAAATAAATTAATACATTTATTATTATGTAAGAATAATTTTATGAAAAATTTACATTTATATTACTTAAATATTATCGCCGTATTCTTTCGTACGAAAGTAACGAAAGTTCGAGTTCGGCGTGCTTTTTGTTCCAATAATACTTTGAGAATATGACCTCAATTTATTCAATTGCCTATTTTTTACTTATTGTTAGGTAGGATTCAAGATTAGCGTTTTGTTTTCAATTAATGAAATAAATTAGTATTATTATGTAAGAATTATTTTGTGAAAAATCTGCATTTCTATTACTTAAACATTAAATGTATTACAAATTCTTTGACTCTTCTATTCGCGGAGACGTTCCGGGCTAGTTCGGAACTGTTAAAATCAAATGCCCATCGAAATAATGATCGATTTTAACAACGCTTTCAAGTGTATAACTTTCATGAATGCATGGATTTTAAGGTTTCGAACTAATTCGGAACGTTTAGCTTATAGCTTATATTGCATCTGCGGGTTTACTGCTCTATCATTTATTGCGAATAATTTAAACTTCGCTCAACCAGGACTTTAAATCTAAAGATATATTTTTCCGGAGTTATTATTGACATTTTCCCAAAAGATTAACTTCGCTTCTTTTCTTGTGTATTAATAGTGGTTACGGTATGTGAAACTTAATTGATTACACCCTGTATTTTTGCCCCACAAAATATTGAGTGTAGCATGAAATTATTCGTTGAGTTAATGTAAAATAGAGTTAAGTAAATAATGCAATTTGCATTGGCAATCATGTGTGATTCGTAATAAATCGAACTAAATTTATTTTTTTCGAAATCAATAATAACTCAGTATACCGAAATACGCCTTATTTGGCCAACGAAGCCTCATTTACCAGTATAGTAAATCTCGCTAAAGTACCTAATACTTGAAGTCGGATTATTCCTACTAATTTCGTCTTTTTGGGGCGGAATCCTTTTAATGTAGCCGAGTCGCTGCAGGATTACATCACACGCTTGAAAAGATGTTTAAGCAGATTAAGTGGTTGGGGATTAGATTCATGTATGTACAGAATTGCATTCCGGATGCAGAATATGTTCAAGTTGCATAGTTTGATGTATGGGGTCATTTAGGTAATTTCCTGTCATTGCTCACGCAATTAATTAATGCTCTAGGTCAAGATTTATTGCTAACACTTTACAAATGAAATCAATTTTAAGTCTGCGAAGGTTTGCGAGAATTCAAAATCTTATTTTATTTCCATTAACATGAAGTTGGAAATGAGAATAATCTGTTGAAGCAGACGACTGTTAAACATCTGGTCGTAGGCAATACCTTTAGATGAAGTGAAAGCTCAAATTATTATCGCACTTGAAAGCACAAAGCTCACCGTAAACTAGTGTAAACTCCCAGATACTCTGTGTAGTCGAAAACTAATATTTCAAGAGTGTTCGCGCGGATGAACACATGCCTAGATCATAAGCTTGAATCAGCGAATTCAATTAATTAAATTAATTTTTTTACGTAGATTATGTTTACGTTTTCTTATTGTATAAATTAATTTTAAAAAAAAGTTCTTCAGAATTTTGAAATTCTTATACTAACTAATTCATGGACATATAGTACTTATTTTGTTTTACATATTTGATGATCATCTTGGTTTTAGATCGCTCTTTCTCTATAAATTAACGAGCAAAAAATTACTCGAATAAGACAATTTGATTTACAGGCTGCCTTTGAATGTTGCGATACAAACAGAACTTGTAGCAGTTCAACAAAGCAGAGTACGGCGTTCTTGTTGTCGTTATTTATTTTCGCAATCAAGTTCGAAGTTGTCAAGAGTCATGCAATGCAATTGTGTCAACGTTTGCTACCATTTCCGGTACAATAAACTTAATAAAGTCAGAGCGGACAAATTTTTAAAGCTCATTACTGGAATGAATTACAACCACTTAACAAAACTCGTCGAGGGCTTTTCAGTTCTCAATTCGAACAAAACATGCAATAAGTGCGCTTAATTGCTATTTTTTCAAAGAATTTTTAATTTGGTCTAACTAATGGAACATGTATATGTGTTCTAAAGCAAATATGTATGAAATATGTGAAATATGTAATGAAATTAATTATATTTCGAAATAAATTTTAAAAAACAAAAATATAATGTCGACTTTATACCTGCTTAAAGAATGGTGCGACATATAATTTTAATTTCTGTATACACTCTGACATCGAAATAAATGTTCCTACAATGTGTACAGGGTGCTCATTAAAATAGGAGCTGTATTTCAAGAGCAAAAATTTCTATGGAATTTTCTTCTGAAATGATTAATGTTTGAAATTTAAGTAATTATCCATATTAGTGACTAAATTAATTTAAGTTTAAATATTAAGACACATTTCCAAATTTAAACTGCCCAATGCATGTGACGCATCAAAAGTGTGCACATGTTAAAAAAACAGTATAGAAAATTATAATATCACTTTCCTCTTAACTCTGATTATAAAGTTATTGAAGGTGCTGTAAATACTACCTGATATCGTCAAAAACACCTACATAAAACACACAAAAGGTTAGTTAATTAAATGACATCTTCACTTTTCTTTCATAACTATATTTATTTTTAACTGAACCCTGTTATTCAAAATTGAAACTCAATGAAATCTGTGAAACTGCACCAGTGATTTTATCTACTAATTAATTTCCTTCTATTCACTCCTAACCTGACACCCACCTAATTTTGTGAATTTCTGATTGCCCTTGGTCAATTTCTTGAGAAATTGTTTGCAGTCCTAAATAAATAAGAACTCTGAGTTACGTTTATTATGTGTTGATTACTATCAAACATGAGATGGATTCATTAAGGAGTAAGAGGATCCAAAAGTTTAGAACACCTGTACGTTTCACGAGGGGAATATATGTAGATTTGACCTGGACTTTTTAAATTTCTAATTGAAAACTGGAACGAATTATTGCCGTTGATAAATCTTTGGTACACAATCCCAAAAAGCAAACAGTGTGACCGAAAGACTATACATTCAGAGTTTAGGCCTCCTAGCAAGTACTTGGGACGCAAGAAATTTATGTCGAATGAATAGATAATAAAGGCGGTGCAAAATTCTCTGTCGGTATTAAGTTAAGTTTATATTAAAGAAAGGACATTATTTTGAAGAATAAAATTTGTTTCATTAACTTTGTGTTATTACTGTTACCACTGTATAAGAAAGTCCAGGTCAAATCTCTACTCACCTCGAATATACAATTTCAAAAGTAGAAAACGAGTGTCACATGAACTAAACTACTCAAAATTGAATAGGGATATGGGATATTGCTTGTCATACAGTTTCACTTCAGGGAAAAATTATTGTTATCAGCAGCATTATTAAAACACAAAAAACAAAACAAATGAGCAAATAAAAAAAAATCGGAACGCTTTAATTATTGAATAATTTAACATTTTTTAATAATCAAAGTAGGCATTTTTTCTTTTATACATTTAAACAGATTTAATAGCGAGTTGAGCCCCCTCGTGCATCAATTACAGCTTGGCATCTGTTGGGCATACTCTCAATACAATTATCAATATACTCCTGTGGAATTTCGTGCCAAAGAATAGGAAGAATATGTCTTAATTCCCTAGTCGTAGGTTGAGGATTATGATTATCCAACCTATTTTGCAACATGTCCCAAACGGGTTGAGGTCTGGTGAACATGGAGTAAGCGGTAAGCGATTGATTTCATTGTCATTAAGGGCCCTGATCACATTTTGAGCACGATGTGGTCTTGCATTGTCATCCAAAAAAATTAAATTTTCACGTCCAATTTCATTTCCTCTGGGTAGGACGTGACCCATGATAATCTCCTCTTCGTATCGTCTTGCATTAACATGCCCATCAAAGATATGAGACTTAGTGCTATATCCCAAGCTGATTCCTACCCACACCATAACACCACCTCCACCAAAGTCCACGGCTGGTTGGATGTACTGGGACAAATAACGATGTCCCTGTTCTCGGTAGACCCGTTTACGACAACTATCATTGTGAATGCAAAAACGTGAACAAAATGTCCTCTCAAGGAGTAGCTTCTTCAAGACTGTTCGGCCCATATTCTTCTCTGACGTTTGTGATCCTTTGTTAAAGGAGGACGTCTTTGAGGTCTGTAATGGAGCCTCCCACAGTCTGTTTCTTACTGTTTGGTCTGATACTCTAGTACCAGTGGCATTAACAAGGCTCTGCATATGCTGACTAGCAGTTGCGAAAGGTTGTCTCCTGGCCTGAATGATCAAAAATCGATCTTCCCTTGGAGTAGTTACACGTTCTGATCCACTACCAGGTTTTCTTGCAGCTGTTCCTGTTTGCCTAAAGCGAGTAACTGTTCTTGAGATCACACTTTGAGAAGTGTTAAAAAGTTCCGCGATTTCAACTTGCCGGACGCCTCTTTGGTGCATTCTTACCACCAAATCAGCTTCCTCGTGTCTTAAATGTGTCTTAATACAATACTTATTATTCACAAAAATCAACCAAGATGCTGCGAAAATATTTTTTTCAATTCTTACGCCGCTACCACTTTTTTAATATTAGGTTGTTGGAAAAAAAAAGTCGTTTTCTTTTTAATTCAGAATGTTTATATACCTAAGTATATAAATTTTGATTAAATTATATAATCACCATTTGCATCAGTGATCTTTTGCCATTTTTCTGCTAGCAGTTGTATTCCACGATAGTATCACCCAACTTTTCTGGAATCAATAATAATTTGTGACAGCAGCCTATTGTGATAACTTTTTTAGTTAAAATGGTTTTAGTACTAATTCACAAATTGCCTTTAATACAAAAAATGCAAAAAAACTTTTTTTTTTATTGGAAGTACATGTTAGGTCAATATCCTTATTCAATTTTGAGTAGTTTAAAAGAGTTGGGTTCGTTAAATATGGTAAACAGGCGTAGCCTTGATTTAGCAAATTTCTGTATATAACTAATTCATGAGAAAGCTCCATCTTAACTTTATATAAAATTGCTCGTTTTAAAAGATCGTTTTAATATAATATTGCCACTGTGTTCAATACATTGCTCAATGATTTAAAAATTTTGAATAGATAGATAGATATTTTATTGAATTAAAATTTCAATGTCATACATAGGTCTGTCTTAATAAAATAAAATAATAAATACTTATTGTGAAAAACATTCAGAGACCCGTATTAGTCTGCAAGAAATCGGCAACACTATAAAAACACAACACAACGCGCTATCAAGCCACCGGACGTGGCTTGAAGTTAGTGACGTCCCGGGCATTCCGAGTCACCGGACGTGACTCGAATGCAGTCGTTCGCGGGGTCATTCATCCGTCGATGTTTTGACTCATAGGCGTTTAACAATCTGTGCTACGTTCGCGTTACCTGCAACCGCTCCTGTTTTTATCCTGACCTAAGTGTGGGCGTCTCACACATCCTGATCCCTGAGTGGGAGTCTCACTCTCTCTTACCGAGTGCGGGTGTCTCGCACTTCCTTACCAGAGAACGGGAGTCTCGTTCTCTCTCTCCCTTACCTAAATGTGGGCGTTCTCACACATCCTAATCCGAGAGTGGGAGTCTAACTCTCTCTTACCGAGTGCGGGTGTCTCGCATATCCTGACCCTGAATGGGAACGTATGCACAGTGCGTTACCGTCCTGCGATTGGTGCCCGTAAGACACACCGTTTCCGGAACTACGGTCCTGCGATTAGTGTCCGTAAGACACACCGTTTCCGGAACCACCGTCCTGCGATTAGTGTCCGGAAGGCACACCGTTTCCGGAACCACCGTCCTGCGATTAGTGTCCGTGAGACACACCGTAGTTTACCGTTGTCCACGAGACACACCGTATTTTACCGTTGTCCTCGAGACACACCGTATATTACCGCTACCGAAAATACCGTTCGAGAGTTTAACATTTCGTTTACCAGTCCGTGAGTGTTACCACAGTAAAAACATTCCAATTTGTGGATACGTGTATATGAACTATCATGTAAATAAAACTGTATTTGCTAAGTGATCGACGCTTTTATTTCTGAACGTGGACTCCGACGAGCAAACCCGAACCGCCGTCAAGCAGAGTATCGATCAGCATCTACAGACCGACACGAAGATTGACGGACCATTACAACTAGAATGGCCCCAAGTTTCTATACCGTATGTGACTTTAGAATGGAACAGAGCGTAGTAAACCAGGAGTGCCGCTTGGTAGTTCAATATTGTCATGATCCTTCTGATTGCGAATATTGAAGAAGTTTTTCACAGGTCTTCATTGTGAGGTAACCAAGTAGGCCTATTATCGAGTGCAATTCCCAAGAATTTATTTGTGTCGGGTGTAGTTGTTCTGTCAGCAGCGAAGATTTTCTTTGCGGTTTTAACCTTGTTGAGTGTGAGCCTGTTGCTAGCAAACCAGTCCTCAGCTTGAGTTTCAATAGCAGTGATTGAGACTCCACGTTCCTGATCCTTGATTGCTAAAGTGGTATCGTCAGCAAACAAGGTGACATGACAATTGACGTTGACAAATATTGAAAACAAAACCGGACCCAGTATTGAGCCCTGGGGAATACCTACTTGGACACTTATCATTTGGCTAGCAGTGTGCTGATGAAATAAGTATTGCTGCCTATTAGTCAGGTAAGAATGAAATAACAGGGTTCAGTTAAAAATAAATATAGGTGCTCAGATTTTGCCATTGAAGCATATACAAAATCCTTCTGTGTAGTTGCATCTCGCAAATTTATTAATTAGTTTTTTGTTCGTATTTCTTTCTAAGTTGACAATATACTTATACTTGTTTTCGTTGAATTTGTTAAACTTGTCTGTACTTGCGTTCTTATTTCTCTAAACTAAACTGAATTGAAGGTTAAGTTGAAAAACAGTGCAACTTGATGGCTTGCTTCATCCTATTTTATTTATTATTGTAACGAAAGTTAATTTAAAAAAAAACGGGTTAAGTAGATCGGCAGTGTGTTTTGTGAACGTATGTCTAACGAATTTAAAGATTTAAGCGTCAATAAAGTTATGTTAATATGCCTGAACCACTGTCATTAAATTTATGCATGCATATACCTGTGGCATACACTCACCAAGGTCCGCAGTGCCCAAATGAACAAAGTAGTATCTTTATTTTCATCCGTGCGCGACGAAGGAGAATTTGCATCAAATTTTATGAACTAATTTCCAAGATAAGCCCTATATTAGAAAGAGAAAACCATGGCCTTCCTGACCCGTTTTTTTTTTTAATGAACGCCCTTTATCTAATCACTATTTAGTTGTAATGTACACTTGGACCAGTAAAGACTATTATCATTATTATAGATTCCTTTGCTCTTTGTATTCCTTCTGAGATACTCTTAGGCAAACAAATCTATTTAAAAACATTTTGCTCTGGTGCCTAAAGCTATTGTCTACAAAATTCCGGTTTGCACATTAAAGGACCTGTAACATAACATGAAGGCAACTGCATGGTAGTGGAGCGATTAGTGCCAAAAAATATATATATTTGTGGTTACGAGTTCAAAATATTTGAGCTAATACAAGATAGCAGGATGGAAAGATCAGACATTTTTTTTACTTTATTAGCATTTCTTTATTGAGTGAATTCTTAAAATCTACTGGAAATCGAAAATACAATATTTATGAAGTACAGTATGTAATAACATATTCTATTAATTAATTAAGTTTAAGAGAGTTAATATACTGGGAATTTCAAAATGCACTGACGATTTTTGAGAAGGAATAACTTTTTAATAGTTGAACTTAAAAAAATTACAAACACAACATATTAATCCACAACTCTGGAAGTTTCTTCAATTAAAAATTGAATGGCGTAGATGGCTTCCTTCTTCTGCTACACATTGTTCTAGCCGTCACACGAAATCACTTTGCCCAGCAACTGCAGTGTGCAATTTCTTCAATTTCATTTGAGCTCTTGAAGACTACAGTCTCTATTACCGTATACACGACTTTTTAAAAATTTTCACAAAAAGTCCGGCGCTAAATCAGGGGACCGGGTTGGGAAACATCACACTGCATAAATATTTAATATTGATTAGTTGCTGTCAGATCCTGCTGAAACCATTAATTGCCATCAAGTTATTCAAACCTTGGCTGGAAAACAGTGTTGACAATGTGACAATATCTTTCTGATGTTACTCATACGGTTGCTCGTGCTCTTCAAAAAAAGGGCCAATAATTCCTGTGGCTGATAACACACAGAAGGAAGTCTCCTATGCCATTCAGTTTTTAAGTAAAGAAACTCCCAGAGTTGTAGATTAAAATGTTGTGATTGTAATTTTTTAAAGTTCAACTATTAAAAGGTTATTCCATCCCAAAAACCGTTTTGGAATTCCCTGTAGAATTAGTTCTTGTATAAACATTATCTCAATTTATTTTTTTTCTCTTGTTTTTGATACTTCTCCTTTAAATTTTGATTAGTTTTACTTACTCAAAATCCAATTATACATAATGATGAAAAAAGGTATTCAATATGCAATCCGATGGTCGCACAGAAAAAAAATAGTTCCTGAGTTGAGATTTAGGCCATTTATATGCTAATACGTTTGCGAACAAATTTTCGATTAATTACGTAGTTAAACAAGTTTAATAGCAGCAGTCGCGGGGCTATCTGCCGAACTATAAAGTTTTAATGTGAAACTTGGCAACGCTTGCATTCTGTGCCGACTCGCGTACTCAAACTAATTTTATGCGAAAATTTCGCATCCAATCAGAGATGCAAGTTTGAAGGAGCTGTTTCGCTAAGTAAATGATACAATTTTCGTGCAATTAGAACTAGCAGTTGAAGATAAGTTTCTATAAGAACGTGATACTTTGTTGGGAATAAGAAGCTCCGTTAGTAACGCGAACAAAATTACCTGAGTCAAACGTTCCGAAATTCTGTTCTGGTGCATGTAGTTGGGAGAATTTCAATTTTCACTAATTCTAACGAATTACTTATTATAGCTACTTGTAAATATTTTCAGTCCTAATTATCTCTTAAAAATTAAAAACGCCGCTTTCCAACCGCTAAAAAAACATCAAAGAGAGCTTCAATTTGTTTGTGGGAAAATGGAACCGTAACCGTTTCACGGTTCCCGTGCGTCTAAGCAGAAAAGAACCGATCCAAGGGATCGAATTTACGTTACTTTTCCATCCCTGGTTGTGCACGAAAAAGTATCAGTATCAATAGCATATTCAAAATCATTTTGAAAATATTCACAAAATACCTAATTCTTGAAATGCAATTATGCATTTAATATCCAAAAGCTTTGGAGCTTTGAACTTGTACGTACGTATACTCGTAGAAAATAATAAAATTAGGAAACTGCTTATATCAGTCAGAGCACGTTCTGCTTCCATAAATTTCATTAAATATTCATTTCATAGAGAGTAAGGAAATTAAGAGCAATGTGAACAATTGAAGTAATAATTTACAGAATCGCTTCTAAATAATGTACAACATATTTTAAAATAAGTATGATAGAGCTGCACTTACAGGTAATTCATGCGGCAGGCGTACTAGTAAAATGATTCACTTTTGCGAAATACATGTTAGATCTTATTAATTTTATTTGTCTTTCATCTTAAGAGCATCTAAAAAGCATATCATAAGAAATGCAGATTTCAATTAAGACTTAATTGACTAACGAGAAACTTCTAAGGCACATCAGATGGAAATTGCACGAATAAATTCACTTATCGTATCCGAAGAATCTCTGAAAGTGCATCGTTCGAAGATCGACCCGAATTCAAATCTTACTACTGTTATTGTAAATTTAATCTCATCTAACGAAAATTATAGCTTTTCAATTTAAAGAAATTGCAAAGTGAGGAAGTCGGAACTATACTTCAGTAAAGAGCGAAATCTGGATGTTTATCTGAACTGCCCAGAAACTTATCGAATCAATACGATGATAAAAGACAAAAATGAAATCTAAATGGACAAAACTAAGAAACAGTTGTTAAAAATATAAAACCAAGAGAAAGTAATTACATGACAAGGATAAAACCTTAAATATTAATTAAGTACAATGAAAAACAAATTGAAAATTCCTTAGACTTGATTGGCACTCAAACTAAATATTATTCATTGACAACAATTAGCGCTAATAAAAAAGGTGAACATATGGTAGTCAAATAAGACTAGTCGAAAAAACCAAACCAAAATTATGTATTATAAGTACAGGTTGTTCTAAAAAAAAGGCGACCAATTTACAAAAGCGCATTCCTTGCATAAAAATATAAAACTGAAAGTTTCTCTTGTATTTTAAAAAAAAATAATTATTCTAGTATGTATTTTTGATATTTTTTAAATTTTAATACGTATTTCCCCATAATCTTTCTTTTTAACCTTGATCTCATACCTCATATACCTCTGGGTGCAATGGATCTAACGTTATCTAAAATTTGTAATATTTTCTTTACTTTTGAAAAAAAAATGTTTTTAGTTACAACATCCAAGGTGAAAGCATTTTTAACGTTTACGGTTAATTTGTTACTTATGTGCAAAATCGGTTTTCTCAATATGTTGTCTGCTGACTAGAACGTGCTTTCTTTCATTGAGAGATTGATAATAATTACGATCAATTAGAAATCAGCGATAATAACGCACAGAATGGCTACGATGAAGAGGGTAATTGTTAAAATTAAAGATACAGCGGATAGTGCTTTGGCCGAATAGTCGGATACCGGATATCCAGCATATATTTAGGCCGGATTGCCGGATATCCGCCAAATTTAATCAGCTAACGCAAAGAGAATGTAAACAGCTGAAAATTTTAAATCTAAAATTAGGTCTGTTCCATTTGACAGAACTTCAAGTTCTGAATCGTTCGAATCATGCGCAGTATAAAATTTATATCCAATTTTGTGCTCATGCTGAGTACGATTTTGAACGGTTCAGAGCTCGAAATCCTGACGAATGGAACGAACCTATTATTTAAAGTAAAATTCTTTATCGTTTCAAAGGTAACGTAGGGATTTCAAACTCGATCCTAATGTAAACAGTTCCCAGGGCAGTTAACCCAAACAATCTTCGCAAGGGTAGTTTAAGAGTCATTAAGATACGCTAAAATAAATAAATCTATCATCAGCAAATCTTAGGTCCTGAGAATTAAAAACTTACACCCACTCGCGCGGAAGAAACGGGTCGAAATTGGACCAATTGTTGCCTCAAAGGTTTGCAATTTTGGTTACTACGGTGATCTAAATAACTTTATTTCGAAATTTCGAACGACCAGCCCGCGAGAGAGCAGCATCTTCCGGGAGTATTATTAAAAAGGGGGAAGATTTTCAATTGGTAAACGATGGCCCATCGTCGGTATAAGAATGTTCGCCTAACCATCCTTTTAAACGAACGTCCCAGTTTTTACTAAAATTTAATCTTTGAATGTTACCTTCGTTGCTATTGTTCGATTGTCCTTTTTGAAATAAATACGTGACCTTCTTAGCGAATATCTAAGTTTAAATCCGGTGTCGGTGTAGATGTGGTGCCAGAAGCAAGAACTCACTACGAGTCTTCCCCAAAAGGGATTAGCGAGCCCCATCCCAGAAAAGGAAGATAAATAAGAGATCCTCTACTGCTGAATTCTACCACCTTATTCGGTAGGTGAATTTGTCATTTTATATTTTTTCACCTTTACAGGGTAATCCAAAGTTCGTTTAATATACCCTGCCTTAAGCTAGTTCATGACTTTTATTTATAGTAGAATAGATTATGTTTTTAAGGTGCTCTTCGAGTTCCAGCTCGAAAGATCCTACTTTCGAAGGATTATTGATCGGCCATGTATAAGCATTATAGGGTCCGGAATTCCCTTAAACTCCGGTAGTGGCAGCGAACTCCGCTACTTTAGTTTTTTTTTTTTTTTCTAAATTTTCTTCAATTTTATTTTAGTGAATATGCTTAATTAAATTTCTTGTTAAAATTATGCTACCAAAGTAAGAAGAGTTATAAACGGGAAAAATCTTCAACTTTCAAGTTTAAAAATTATTCTGAAAATTACAAAACACTTTGTATTCCTGAAAGGCGGTTTGCTTTATTAGAGTTTTTTTTTCAGTTAGAATTGATCATTAGATTAACGGATAAATGATTAGATGAACTTTAAAATTTTAAAAAATAAAAAATTAAACATTAAACACCCAGTATTTTTGAAAGGCTTTACTTTAGAACAAAACATTATTAGAGTTTTTTACTTAGTTTGAATTGATTATCACGTAGGTAAAGTGGTGACATTACGTCACGGGGTACCCTGTATTACATAAAATGGGTAGTGATACCTCTCTTCTAACAGGATACACACCGAATTGTCTATAGTGGAGACATAAAAAAAATTGAACATTTTCCAGCATGCCTTTTTGATAATTATAAATTGGAAACAAATTATAGAACCGTATTCTAAAATAGATCTCACCATAGATAGAGAAATATACGTAACATACGTAAACTTTGTTACAGATTTCCTTAAGATGGGCTGCGAACGTTAAGCGATACTCAAGGGTTATTCTTAAGTCTTTAATTTTGACCAAACTCTCGATAACTTCAGATTCAATGTGATAATTGAATACAATCGGGCACCGTTTTCTTATTAATGAGAAAACCTTGCATTTAGCGACATTCAAATTCAGCTTATTGCTCGAACGCCATTGCTCCAGTTGATCCAACTGATACCTACTGTAAGAATTGACAATCAGTAACTCCAATAACTTGGTACAATCTAACACATTAGGCAGTCATTTATAAAAATGGAGAACAGGAGAGGACGCAGATTAGACCGGAGTGGTACTCCCGAAGTTGGAAAATAAGATTTAGAATTGACACCCCGAAACACAACAGTGGATTCCTTTTTACATAAATAAGAACTGGGAAACTCAACTAAATCCGAAGACAAACCTGTTGAAGACAATTTATGAAGTAACAATTTATGATGCAGCCTGTCAAAGGCCTTCTCAAAATACGTATAAATAACATCGTGCTGTCCCGATTTATTCCAAAAAAAATGATATGATAAATGAGTATTTCAAACACTTTCGCAAAATTATTTGATAGATATTGACCTACAATTTTCTACACATTCCAATATTCTTTTCTTGTGAATTGGCACTGCTTTAGTATGTTTCCACAAATTCGGAAAAGTTGCTGCTTTTAAAGACAAATTGATCAATCGACTTAAAAGGAATGCCATTACTGAAGCACAATCTTTTAACAAACAATGCCGGAAATCCATCAAGGCCTGAAGTAAAATTGTTTTTTAAATTTTTTATTGACTCAATCACATCCTTTTCTGAAATTCCAAATACTTAAGGTTTAAGGCCATTTTCATAATATAACTTTAAATTTAAAGTGACCTTGACCTATAAAAACACATTAGTTTTCCTATTCTTAAAGTGACTTTAAATTAAGGTCTCCTTTAGCTCTATTATGAAAACGGCCCTAAGAGGCATATAGACAAAAGGTACATTAGCGTTGTGAAAGATTTCGGGAATGTCATCACAAAATTGAAAGGTGTTACTAAAAAATCCCGCAAAGCATGCCGCTATATCACGTGAAGAAGTAATTATCTTATCATCTAAGTAAAAAGTACGAAAATAACTATTTTTATTATTCTTTGATTTCACGCATGCTGAGAAATGTTTGCTATCTTCCATCACAGAATTCTGTGTTCTTTCAATGAAAGTGTTATCTACTCTAAATTGTACCTTTATCTCACTTCTAATAGGTTTAAAATTGAGGTAATTGGTATTATTCTTACATTTTTTAAGTTTCCTTCGCACTACTTACTTCCTTAAGTAAGTCACGGTATTTGAAAGGTTTATTCTCCAACGGAATGTTTAATCCATGAGTTTTTACACTGAGGTCCAGTTGTACAATTTCAACTTAACTTTAAGCCAAAGCTTAAAACCTTAACACCAATTGTTGAACCAGCAATTGAACTATGTTTTCTTTTGACTTTGAAGAAAGCGTTCGGTACAACATAGAGATGAGGAATTCTAAAAGGTCTTCTTAATTGGGCTATTTGAGACAATTTTGAGCTGTCAATTCTTTTCTGCACTGCTCAAAACAATCGATGGATTGTTAATTAATTAATAATAAAAAATTAATAATAAAAAGTAGTGTTTGTTAATGTAACAGCTACAAATATTTCTGTAAACTAGTTTCAACCTTTCGAATCAAGAAACTGAACATACAAATGAGTTTTAACGTGTTTATGCCTGTTTGAAAGCGATCATCGCTGGAGGGTATAACGGCGTACTTCAACACGCTCCTCGGTCAGTATCGAAAAACTCACCTCTGTGAGAAGTGGAGATTTGCAATTGCAAGTGTCATCCGAAATGGAAACACACCTCCATCTGTCAAAAATAGAGGTTTCGAGGGCCATAGGTCAATTAGAAAGTGGAAGAACACAACAAAGAGTTGCTGAGGACTTTGGAGTGAACCAAAGCATAATTTCTAGATTTGGGAATCGCTTTTTGGAAACTGATGATATTCGACAAAGATAAGGTCAAAGTCGGCCAACATCAACAACACCAAGAGACTCTCGATACCCGTCGCAGCTGGTACGTGGAAATCGCATTCTTAATACAACCCAGCTTCGAAGTAAGTTTTGTGTTGTCACTGGAAGGCTCCAACACAAACAATAAGCAATCGTTTGCATATCTCTGGCTTATATGCCTGAAAACCGTTGATTTGGTCTCTAACTACAGAGCACAAAAGAGCAAATGGGCAAATGAGCAATCATAATGGGTGGGGGGGGTCACATATTTAGTAATGATTCCAGATTTAAGTTGCAACCAGATTACAGACGTAGTTTGATTTGGCGTGAACCCGGCACACGCAATAATGGACAATTTGTCCGGGAAGGGCCTCAGTATGTGTAATGGTATGGGCTGGGATAAGCACTGGAGGGCACACCGATATTTATTTCAAACGAAATAGATCTCTCACTCCCCAAAAATATCTGGATGGGATTCTGTGATCCATTGTTCTTCCGTATGCAGCAGCAGCGGGTGAACAATTCGTTTTCATGGACGATAATACTCGTCCCCACTGAGTAAACATTGTGAACAACTAGTTTGATGAAGTTGGTATAGAGAGAATGAGATGGCCAACCAATTCCCCAATCGAATAGAACATGCTTTGGGAAGACGTGCTGCTGCACGAAATATGCCACCAAGAACGCTTCAAGAATTACAAAGTCCTGTCGGGGAGGCATGGGATAGGATTACCCAAGAGAATCGTTCGAATTCAAAGAATGTATAGTCGGGAGAGTTAAAAGAGAACAAAAAGCAATAAAACTATTCTAAATTCGACCGTACCTCTACTACACATACATTGATGCTAATCAAATTTCCGAGCGTTTTGATTTAACTGTTCGCTGTACTTTCCTTCTGTTATCCGCTGAAAAATAGAATTTCAGTTATTAGAGATTAAAATTCAATCTTAATGCTTTTCATACCGATTTTGAAATTTCGAAAAATAAAGTACTTTTTAATTAAGCAAAAAAGTATTAAAGAATTTACACTCGATGTTTCTCTGACTTGATTAGAGTTTCTTCAAAAACAATATCATTATTGTGTGCTGCAGTTGATTCTGAAACTTGATTTTAAGTAATTTTCTTTCCACCGTTATGAATCATACCTATATTGTAAAATTTTTGTGAATAATGTCTTGAAACTTGAAAGCCCACATACAAAGAACCATTACGATAAATATTATTTTGAAAATGATTTACCTCAAAAATACTTTAGTATCTCACCGAAGTACATTTCTAAAATAATTTGTTTAAACACGCACCAACACAAATTGAAACATTAACTAATCAGACTACTTTCAGTAATTGGTTGTTTCATCATTTGCAAGTAGATTTGTTACTACGAGCTTTAATCACAAGGGTATTAGATATCAATTTTAGTAATTACTTTCTTTACCAGTAATTGCACCAAGCATTTTGTTGTTGCACAAACTAAAGTAATTTGATATTATTTAGATATATTTTGATATCAGACCGAGGAACATCAGAACCTTTCAGTTTTAGTCATGTCGACAAATAAAGCTTTCAAAAAGATTCCCGATATCAAGTGTATAAAACCATTGATCGTGATTGCAAGGTATTTAGCACTTTCGCCGTATAATTTTGATATGAATGTACCAAGGAAACGCGGAAAAATTACACAAGCAAAAAGTATTTACGGCCTGGTTTTGACATCGGTTATACTGTTGCTGAGTATTGGTCAACTCTACAGAAAAAGCATAACCATATATGCGTACATGCAAAAGTCACTGACAATTGTTGACGCGATTTCCACCATCTGCCTTTTATTAGTCAACATAACATCGACAATCAGTTTAAATTTTTGGAACAAGAATGAATATATGCTCTTCATAATGACTTTTGTTAAAGTTGATCTTACTCTCAGTAAATACGACATCATAATGAAAAATAAATCCAATCGATTTTACATTCAACTCGTTGTACTGTTAAGTTTATTCGGAATGTATTTGATCTACGATGGTTATTTCTGGATTACTACAGGCGATGTGACTTACTTCTTATTTCGTGTAATAGAGATCTTTCAAAAATGTCACCTCTACATATTTTTCATTCTAATACACAACTTCATCACAGCTACCCAGCAGAGATTCAGGTGCATCAACGTCCTAATTGAGAAAATCATTCGAAATTATATAAGCACCAAGATAACGGAATCAAGGGAAGTGAAAGTTGACGACATTCCAACTCAATGTCACACGAAGACTTTGAGCAAGTTGTTTATTAAAATATCTGACAATGTTGGGTTGTTTAACGCGATTTATGGCTGGAGCATTTTAATCTCGTTGGCGTATATCATGTCTAGTATTTTACTTTGGACAAATTATTTGATTTCATACGCTTACGTAGATGAAGGAGGACAGACACTTGTCAACTGGTTTCAAATTAACTTAATAACTACGAAAGTTATTTGGACGGGTTTTACTTTCGTGAGTATTATTGTAATTAAGTTCAATTTATTTCATTTGGTATTTGTAGACTATGAACGTCATATTGGCAAAATCAGCAGATGCAGTTGTAAAAGAAGTGCGCCGTACTAATTTGATGTGTTTTAAGTTGGCACAAGAAATAGAAGATGTGGATCCCCAAGAAGAAAAACTAAGGCAAGATCTGATCTCCTTGGCTCAGCAATCATCCAGTAGATGTCCTCGTTTTACAGCCGCCGGATTTTTTGATATAGACTATACTATGCTGTTCACGCTTTTGAACATGTTTACTTCTTACCTCATTGTTCTAATTCAGTTCCACAAATAGAATCGTCGATACCTATTGGATTTAATCAGGATTTTGATATGAAATGATAGATTTCATCAAGTACAGTCGCCGTCTTACAAACATAAGCTTCACACGAATATTTTTAGTCGTTTTTACGACTTTTGATATAACCCGGTCGTTCTATTCTTCTTTTGTCGACATTTCTATCTTCTTCGTAGAGCCTGAGTTTCAAGGAAATAGTGGTAGCAGCAAGAATTTTTATTCATCTCTATATCTGAGTGTCTCTGGTGAGAGGAAATCTAACTTTAACTTGATATCAAGCCTTTATTTAAAAAAAAGGTTGAACTTTGTTTTTAATTTTGTATTTCTTGTTTTATTCCTAAACTGATTTAATTATGTGGCAGATACCACCGAGCAATTTTGCTGGGAAGTGCATATGGAGAACTGTAGTATTGACTGAATTAGAGGTGAGTAATTAATTTTAAAAAGATGTTAGAAATACAAGATCCTTTATTTTGTATAAATGTTTGTAATAGTTACGTAATTATTTACTCTAACTCAAGAAAATTTTGAATTCGTCTCACATTTCGTAAAAAAGAAAATTCATTTTCTCATACTCTCCAAACTAATTAAAAATTTATATGAAATACTGAGCTTTGTAATTAAAGACCTTTTTAGGGTGCTTTAAGTGCACCTCCCCGACTCAATAAATTTTGTAACAAAAACTTTTTTATAAGTTCTGCGACAGCTTTCTCCTCCGTCAAAATTTATGACAGCACAGTCCTTAACGAGATTTTCGTAATTAGAAAATTTCATTCTGCGAGAGAAACGCACAGGAGGTGGGCGAGGGAATTAAAACTGCGAACTATACAAATACGACTTTTATTTTAACAATCTTAGGTAGTTTCATCTCATAAATATTAATATTAAATGTACACTCATACATAAAATAGAGCAGAAGACTTTAAACTATGAAAATATAGTCAGAAATATTCTTAAACCTACAATCACACAAAATGCAATTAAATTATTAGTCCCTATTCATAACATTCGATGTTTGTTTCCTTAAACAAGTCTCCTTAGACTGATTTCCGGGTTCGAGGAACTTTATTGTTGACTTTAATGAATTGACAATAAATCGTTGAAATTAATTCTGTAATATCAGCGACAAATACGTAGGAAGTGGGAAATATAAAACAGTGTTGATTGAAGAATCTATTCGTATTTTGAATACGGGATAATTGAATATTTTTACAAATTGACGTCAATAACTTGAATGGGGTGGAGGTTTTAAAAGTTCAGTAAAGTTACACCTAACAATTTCATAATACCTGTCATTAAAATTTTATTGTTATGCGGAATTTTATCTTGATATTTTTATTTTATTTCATTCGAATTATACAGTTCAGGATATCTGATTTTATGTGAACGTTTGTGTACGTCTTAAAATGTTACTCTACTTAGTCGAGTAGCACCGAAAATATCAAAAACTGGTGCATTAAGTATATCTACAGAAGTTTAACTACAGTACTTAATTAATATCAGTTTGTTTTCAAAATAAGTTGTGAAGGAAACATGAATCGTATCTAAACCGCCCATTATTTGAAGAATGATACTGCATACCGACATAACTACGAAGTTAGGATATCGCTTAGTCGGGCCATCGCACGGCTGAGTTCTGACCTTAAACTACCACAAACATTTTTTGAAAATATTAGAGCAATCTGTGACTTCTTTTTTACTCCAAATTAAAAGGCACGGTGCCTTTAGAAAGCCACATGACCTTTAACGAGTACACATTTGGTGGTTTTATATTTTTAGGCACTGGCACTTTGATAGGCTGTAAATGAGTTACTAAATTTTCGTTAACTGTTTGATCAGAGATGTTCGTTTGCTTTATTGCTGATTGTTCTTCTGCGAAATTTAGAAGTTTGTTTTAATCCCAGTTCTTCTGAAAGATAATATTCCGATTGGCAAGGCGATTTTGGTTAATGAACAATTGCTGATGTGTAATTGCATACTTTTCATTTAAAGTCATTTAATGAATTTGTTTGGAGAATTTGTGAATATTTGGTTGCCTATATATATACCAGTCGCGTGACTATCGAACATTTCTGAAGGCAGTTTGAAGTTTTGAAAACATGAGGCACTGAAAAAGATTTTATTATAGCGACTGCGAAAATATATTAAATTTAATGGTAAATATTTTGAAAAGCAAGTAAAAAAATATGCATTTTTGTTAATCACAAACTGCTTAAATAAATTCACTATCGGTGCTACCCTGGCTGTTTTCTTACTGTAGAAACTATTAGAGTGTGAAATTTATTTTTAAAGTTTTAATAAATAATGTCATACTACAAATACATATTAAACCTGAAATAAAGAATATATGTTTTATTAAAAAAATATTAATCTTTCATTAAAAATATATCAAGAATCTAAGAATAAAGTTAGTTGGTCTTTTTTATTTTTTACGTAAAATTTTATTAACCAAGAGTTTAAGCCACGACAAGTTGCGGCCGATTTTTGACCTAAGATCCATGGCAATCAAAACCGACTTTCAAAAAAATTTATTTTATGCAAAATATTATTCTACGAAATTTAATGTAGCGGAGACGTTGCTTTGAAAATAGTCGAGAACTATAACGCTTCGATAAAAATATAAATATATTTAATTTTCAGATTTTTACAAATGTATAAATGTTGGATTGAAATTTATTTAAAAAATATTTAATTCTTAGTATTTATTTCTAACAAAATACCTATCAGTTTGGTAGGAATGTTCTTAGTGATTTATCATTTCAATAAAGTATCGACACAAAAATGTATTCATTAAGTATCATGCGTTCAAAAACTGCCATGTTTGGAGTTGGTTTGAAAAACGCTGTTGGCGCTGTTGTACTCATAACCAACTGGTCTCACTTACTTTACTTGACGTTTTAATATAAGAGAAGATATATCTCAAGTCATGGCCAAACGTGGGAGTTTTTACACGCATGATATTTAGAAAAAACATCTCAATTCATAAGTGTATTCAAACATTTTATTTTAGTCGTCAACTACACGAAGAACTTATCATGTGCAATCTTCGTATATAATCAGAATTTGTTGATTTGCAAATCTGAAATCAACTACCAATTTATAACGCTTTTTCAAAGAGAGCCGAATTTTCTGAAGCTAGGTGTAATTACTTAAATTAATAGTAATTGGTTTGCTCTGTAATATATTAGTAGTAAATTCCACGTTTCGATTTCTATTAGAAATAATTCAATTTAAAGTACACACAGAAAAAGTAGTTTATGAATAGGGTAATACTAAAAATGAAGCGGTTTCTGTTCACATTTTTTGAAAACAGTAAGTACATGTAGACAAAAATATTTATATGCTTTCACACCAAGCATATTTGCAGCTGCGTGAACGAAGAACGTAGCACAGAATATTTATAAAAGTATAAATTACAAGAGGAATGTAAAATGGTCCCATTGATTAAAAGTCGGCGGATGAACTGAAACCTCGTTGACACTTTTAAGGATGATATTTTTAACGAGGCACTGCTTCGAACTAATCTCGACATTAAATAACGAATTTCGAACTCACGACGAAAAGATTCAATTTGAAATTACTCGAAGGAATAGGATATAAAAAGTCAAACAGAAATCCGTCTCTTGGAAACGGTGAATTCACTTCGTGCGGCAGGAAGGACATCGGCGGAGTCCTTTTTATTGAGGTCAGGATTAGAACTTCTGTCGGCACTCAGGTCCCGTTGGTTATAGCGTGGTCTTTCTTGATTTCATCTATCGTTGCGATGGATATTTTCTTTTCGCTCATGTCCAGCGGGAATTTGAAAGAAAGTTCCCGATCTTCCCCGAACAAAGGACTTTGGTTCTCGAATATTGACTCCCTTTCATCGGTACGTTTCTCCTCGTGAGTGTAATATTTAGCCGCATGCCTGCGGGAATAAATAAGAGCAGCTAAAACCGCGACCACAGTTAAAAACAACAAGGCAATCGAAGCACTCGTCACTATGATTCCCAACTTTCCATCGTCGCTGGTTAGGAAAAAATTAGCATCGCTCGGAGTGTAACTCGGAGCACTACAAAAATTCAGTTGCTCCCTATCCAGACTTCCTAAAAATTTATCTTCGTGATGATATGGGGTAGCGCATTTTAACTTATAGATAACGTCACTCCTGTTTACTCGGTTCAACAGGGGAATTATATGGCACAAATCACAAGACCACGGATTGTTGTCTAGCTTCAAACGTGGAACGGTTTCAATACGTTGAAGAAGTTCGTCGCTCAAGCCACGGAATCTATTCCTGGAAATATCGAACTCTTGCAGAGCATAGGGAACGAAATCCGCGTTCAAGGCCGACAAATAATTTCCGGCCAAATTCAAAACTGTGAGCTTGTCCGGAATGAAATTATTTTCGATGTTCGCCAAACCGCAGTCGACCAGCTGTAAGTCCCGCAAGGATTTTGCGTTGGAAAGTGATTCGCGCAACTCGTTTCCGGATACGTGGTTACCGCTTAGCACTAATCTCTCGAGAGTGTTCTCCACCGATCGGAAAACTTTGCTCCCCAAGTGCTCTAATTTGTTGTACGACAGGTCCAACTCGGTTAGGTTGTTTAAACCAGTAAATGCATCATCAGGTAGAGACGCGATATCGTTCCTCGCCAGATTCAACCTCCTCAGGTCCGCTTGACGAGTGAAAGCTCCTCCTAATAAGGAGGATATGTGATTTCCATCCAACCGCAAAGATTTCAGCCGCTCCAAATCGTGGAATTCGTCGCCGGAAATGTATTTCAACTCGTTGTCGCCTAAATCTAAGTGAGTAAGCAGCGATATGTGGGGATATATCTGCGTGTTTATATTTTCCAAGGCACAGCCGCGGCACTCGAGGACACGTAAATCCTGCAACAAGGATAAATTGCTGTGTTAGGATAAATTGATACAATAGAAAAGATATTCAATTATTTCTACTGTATACTTTACTGAAAGCTATTTGGCAGTATTGGCAATATACATGATACCATATCAGATATTATTACATTTGAGGATATACAGTATGTCCCCGGATTGAGTTTACAATACGTATAATGGACCAAAAATTTTTGAATTAAGATTTCATGTTTTGCAGTTCAGGCCTGCTTGGCGTGAGATGAATTTGTGCCAAATTTGACGCCGAAAGTCTTCAAGGTGGCGGAATTAACACAAGAAGAAGTAAAATCTGTGTAGATAAAGTGGTATTCCTTTTGAATTTAGGAGAAAAATTTAGTAAGATAAAATGATTCTCATTTTAAATTAGGGAGATATATCAAATTTCAACATCCTAGAAAAAAAATTGAATTACGGACAATTACTAATTAATTTATAAACATTTCAGTAAAGTTGTAAAATGTTAACGCCATCTACATATTTATTGACTAAAAACAAATAAAATATGATTATTCAAATAACACTCCGTCCATATAAGCACCTGAGAGTATTAATGTCTTACAACTGAACTGAAATCCTAATATTCCGTAATTCAATTTTTTTTTCTAGAATGTTGGAATTTAGTATATCTCCCTAATTTGAAATTAGAATCATTTTATTTTACTATTTTTATTTTATTACTAAATTTTTTTCCTAAATTCTAAAGGAAGACCACTTTACCTACACAGATTTTACTTCTTCTTGAGTTAATTCCGACACATTGAAAACTTTCGGGCTCAAATTTGACACAAATTCATTTCACGCCAAGCAGACCTGAACTGCAGAACATGAAATCTTAATTCAAAAATTTTTGGTCCATTATACGTATTGTAAACTCAATCTGGGGACATACTGTATGTATTCATCAGCTTAAACAAAAAACTTACTTAATGAAAACAAATAATTTCAATTACTTTCTATTTTACATCATTTAACACTTTTTAATTTTCTATTTAAATGAATTAATCAATTATTTATTCTACTTTTGAAGAAGTTCTAGCCATTCTGCAGGATATATTTAATTTATTTAATTTATTGGTATGTTTAACTGACTTTATTAATTTTTACAGAAGAACAATTTATCGCATTCTTTAAAACTATTGGCAAGAGGTTTTTAGTTGTCGGGGACTGGAATGCGTAGAATCAACGTTGGGAATCTCGACTGACAACAACCAAAGGACGTAAATTAAATAATTGTGTCAAAAAGATCAACCAGAAAACCTACATATTGGCCATCCGATCCCAACAAAATTCAGAAACTACCCAGTTTCTGCATAACGAAAGGAATTCCTAAAGAACAACTGAAAACAGAGCAAAATCTGAAGTTTTCTTCAGGTCACACACTTGTAATGGTAACATTTTTACTAAATTGGGCGATGCAATAGAATAAAAGCGCATGATCAGCACGTACTGTTTGGATGCAGGGTTCTAATTGGTTGTCTCCAGTCTACCTCGGTCAGGCATTTGGGCATTGACAAGAAAGTGCATGCACTGTTCACGTAATCAGTCTATTGGTTCGCCGAGTTTAGTATAGCTCCAAAATCATGGAAGAACAACAAAAACTGAATCTAACAAATAGAAAAATTGACTGGGGTATGTTCAGAGAATTATTAGAAGAAAGATTAAACCCAAATCTCTCATTAGAAACACAAGAAAGTATAGAATCAGCTGTCGAATACTTGACAACAAGCATACAAAAAAAACCGCCTGGAAATCCAGACTACAGCTTAAAAACATCGTAATTAATTATAATTGTTCACACGTAGTCAAAAAAGTCATATCGGAAAGAAGACAACTGAGACACCTTAGATGGCTTAGATGGAAATAAGTGCTTCACAGTACAAACTCAAACTAAATGAAACAAATAAAAATGTAAACAACTTATTAGAAAATGAAAAGAACGAATCATTAAAAAAATACACGGAAAACTTGTCGCCCACTTCATCAACAGACTATTCGCTATGAAGAGCCACAAGAAAAACGGAATTGTGGATAATATACCTTCCAACAGAAAACCCGACAGAACCTGGGCTCGCAGCGATAAGGAAAAAGCGGAAATATTTGCCGAACATTTTGGAGATAACTATATTTAAACCCTGCCCATCCGAACTCATTCTAGATGAAGAAAGAGACATTGAAAATTGCCTGCAAATGCCGCATCAAATATAAGAAAGCCTTTTAAGACCAGGGATATCAGAAATTAAATCTTAACAAATTGAATCTTAAGCTTCAGGAAATGACCTTATCACAGAAGAAAAACTGCTCAATGCATCTATAACTATGATTACATACATTTATAATGCCATTCTGTGAACTGGACTCTTCACCACCCAATGGAAAAAGGAAGCAACTTGGGCTCCAATTCTATAAACTCTACTGATTACTTGGCAGACAACCAAAACTTTCTCTAAACAATAAACTTTTGTCATATGAAGTCATATTAAAACCGATATGGAAGTACGGTATTGAATTGTGGGGCTCTGCAAGTGTCTCCAATACTAAAATCCTCCAAAGATTTCAATACAAAGTGCTAAGGTGTATCTCATGTGCTCCATGGTATGTAGCAAATCGCATTATACATCATAATCTTCAAGTGCTAACAGTGCGTGAAGAAGCAAAATATGCCAGCGTTGAAAACCACACGAATCCGTTAGCACTCAATTTGCTTAATAACAGTATAGCTTCAAACCGCCTCAAGAAGATAAGAGAAGATATTAGACACATAGCTAATAACTAGATTTTAAGTATCAATCATAAGTATGTTCAGTCTAAACAAATTTTAGCCCATAATTCGTTTATTATCAACTGGATTAGATATACGCCAGATCATAAGTTTGGAATTACTTCAAATAAACTTATAAACATTGAATTTTAACATCAAATGTTACTGTTACAAGCTAAACAAATTGGTCGTCATTGTCATTCAAAGGTTTCATGAAATCGTCACAAATTTAAAAAAATGTTCTTGTCGGGTGTTAAATTTTAATCAATTTGACATAAAGAATACACGTAGCAAACGTCGTTGTACAATGCTTATGGCAATCACAATCACAATAGAATTCTCATTGTATCAAAGAATGACACTGACGATCAATTTTTTTTTTTGTATGCGACTATACATACTGTTATATTTTATACTTATTCGTACATACACTTGTTGCGTTCGAAAATTACACGTTGGATGTATCTGGAGCGGATGATCTCTTCTTTCTCGCTCACGATTTTTAACCTATTTTGTATCTCGCTCATCTGTTTAAAAAAATCTTATGTTTATATTATTTCCATGACAACTGGCGATCTTTTCACATCCCACATTTAAGTAGGGTATGAAAAGATCGCCTGTTATCATGGAAACAATATCAACACAAGATATTTTTAAATGGATGAGCGAGATACAAAATAGGTTAAAAATCGTGAGTGAGAAAGATGAGATTACATCCGACGTATAATTTTCGAACGCAACAACTATAAAGATCTAAACAAAATATATTTTTAAATTTTATTACTAAATAAAAGAATACGTTTTTGTAAATCAAGAAACATATTCAGTCATTTAGATTCTTTCAAAGTTAATAGACGTGCAAAATAATATATTGTAATGATCCGTCGACACCAGCCGGCGTCAAAGTGTCTCTTGCGTCACGGCCGTCTAGTCGACGCACCTTAGGCGACAGTCGAGAAAGTGCTGTCGGCAGAATAAACTAGGCCAGACAGCCCGTCGCGTTCCAGGCCATTCTCGAAGAGAGAGCCGGTTTAAAAAATGCACGCGGCCGGGGGTGGAGTTCAGTTCGAATGGAAATTCAGTATTTGAGAGTTCGAAATTAAAGTGGCCTGATAAACTTTCGCCTGGCTGTTGAAATAAATTACGTATAAGTCTGTAAATAAATTATTGTTAATTAGTTTGCTTTTAAATAAATTAGTTATTAACTGTTTCGTGTTTTGTTTTAAAATAAAAATTAATGAACCTTTTAAAATTGTTACAATATCATGGTGAAAAAAAAGAGCTAGGAAAAACTTGTAGAGATAATTACTTATCATAGACATGGAGAATCCACTAGTGAAATTGCGAGAAGAATTGAGCATTTCTTACAAAGACGTACAATCGCGAGTATTAAATGTTGGTCGTCATTGTCAATCAAAATTTCCGTTTTAGTTCCAGAAATTAAAACATGTCGAAAGTTTGGAAAATAAATTTTTAAGAGATTATTCCCAATAGTCAAAATTAAGACTTATTTTTAATGAAATACAAGTCAGGTACAAATCTTTGACAGTAATGACGACCAAAATTTATTGCTCTCGACTGTAGAAAATATGAAAATGTCGGCGGATTTCAAGACAAATCACGATTATACCGGTCGATTTTTTAAATTTTTTATCGACTCTTGCGATGGAATTTGGACAGCATGTCTTAGCTTTACTGTAAAACTGCATAAAGGAGTGCAATGGCTTTTCACTTAAGCTAAGACATACCGCCCAAATTTCATGGCAAAAGTTGATAAAAAAATTAAAAATCACTCGGTATGCATGTATACCATGAGTTTTTTTTTAACTTTGAACATATAATATAAATATCCCTATGTTCAGTTAAAAAAAAACGAGTCAATGCATTGCAAGGATATATCAGCTACCTATAATGAAACAAAACGAGTTTCAATGAAGTAATTTTAAGATTTATTGTGTTAACAAAAACTGTAATAAATGTTCGAAATGTTCTCCTTCACATTTTAAACAATGTGCTAAGCAATTATTTTATACTTACAAAGATTTTCTTAAGATTTCGGATTTAAATCATGACATTTCATAAATGACACTGACAGCACATTTATTTTGTTGAAGATTGCTAGGAGATTGCTTCCACATCCTGCATTGCATTGACATGTTCTTTTTAAACTGAACATAGGAATATTTATGTATGTTCAGAGATATAAAAAACTCAAGGTATATTAACAGCGCATCTGGCCTAGGAAACCCAACCCAACCCAGAGCTTTGTGGCATATTTTCTTCCATTCCTTTTTATTTCTTGCTAATCTCTTCCAGGATTATCATTCAATCTTTACACTCTTGTTACACTTGTTATGCAGGGTTCCTCACATATTCGATACAGTTCTTCATTTGTTCTTCTACTCCACCGATTATCCAGTTGATTTTTTTCATATACCTTTCTCAGTAATTTTCTTTCAAAAACTTCTAGTGAATTTTTTTCTTTTTTCTTTCAACACCAAAATGAGTACTGGTGTAATAATTGTTTTATATATTCTTTTATTAGGTTTCTTGATATTCATTTTGATCTTAGTTCTTAATGTAGTCCACGCGTACATTTTATACTCTTTCCTGTTCTTTCCTGTATTTCATTCTTTTCTTCTGCCTTGTTGGTTATTGTTACTCTCAAAGTTTTTTGAAACAATATTGTAACTCTTCTGAAGTTAGTTTTAGTATTTCGTTTTGAATGCTTTCTGTTCCTCCATTTATTACCGTATATTTAGTTTCATTTTCATTTATTCTCAATCCTTTGTGTTTCGCTGAACTTTCTAATCTATTGATTCCTTCAATTAGATTATGTTTCGTACTTGCCATAGCCACTTCATAGTAGCATCTGCGTAAATTTAAATCTGCCCTATCTATTTGTAAATTGTATAATCTTATAATTTTTTTCTCTTCAGCCTACTTGAACTCAATAAAGATCATAAGGAGAGGCAAATTCTGTTCCATATTATTACCTCTAATTTGTTTTAATATTGTAATAAGGAAATTATAACTTAAACAAAACGTGGTAGAACGTCACCAGCAAGTGACCTCGGATATCACACCTGCATCTTCAAAGACGGCATCGCCAACATGATGCGGAGATTAACCTTGCATCAAAGGATGCCGAAAAACATGCGCACATCATCTGCACAGTGCATCATCAACCATCCTGTTCGAACTTGTCTGAACTGAAACTTATAAAACTTGTCGATTTCATTTGCAAAACGTTCAAGTGTTCTTTTTGTCAGAAGTAAATTCCCTTCTTTTGTAACCTTGTGTAGTGTAGTCTTTTGCTTTTATATTAATACATGTATTATGTAATCTGGCTACATCCTTATTCAAAAATACCTAAATTCATGTCCTACTTTCAATATTTCCGCTATTATACCGTTTTCTCCGGGAATTTTGTATTTTTTAGTAATTTTCTGATCAACCACATTTCGTCTCGATTTAACGGCTCCCCTTTTTCCATTTTATATAAATTTTCATTTTCACTGGTCTCTTGAATTTCATTTTCTGCTGTCCGTTATTATTAGTGTTTTCTTAGTATTGCTGAGTTTATAGCCGCCCTCTCTGTTAAAATTTCCGTGAGATTTCTATTGCCTCTCGGATTATTCGTCGATGGTACTTCTTTGCAGTTGGCGGTACTTGTACTTTGTCGAAGACTACCAACATGGACACAAAATTAGACTTCGAATAAGAATATGTAAACGCATTCGTGAGTGAATTTTTGGATGAGCGTGGAATTATTCGAAGACTTACTGTTCCCAACAATCCGCAACAAAATGTGGTAGCTGAAAGACGTAACCAAACTGAAACTGAAACTGGCAAGGTGTTTATTACTTCAAACAGGATTCCCACCACAATTTTGAGCCAATACGGCGAATTATATTCGCAACAAGTTACCGTCGAACGCACTGTATGGAACGTCTCCTTACTCTCCTTTTAATATTCTTGTTAGAGAGTCCTGTATTTGTCGAATGATATAAACATTGGCAAGTTTGATTCGCGTATCATACCTAGAATCTTCGTTGGATACTCTGACTCGACGAAAGGCTACAGAATTTGGTTGCCGGATGACAGGAAAGTTTAAAAGGTGTAAAGTTTGTAAAAATTGGAAAAAAAGTCCGAAGAAGAATCTTCTACACCGAAACACGATTACGTCGATTTAGAGCTTACTTTACCTCAACAACAATCCTAATCGAGAATCTGGAGTCGACAAAAGTGAAGTCGAGAATGCGGAACTCGAAGAAAACATCGAGGATTTGCCAGAACAAGATATCACGAATGAACAGTATAAAGACGCAAGAAATCGTGAAATACCAAAAATCATCCGAACAGGGCAAAAAGGAAGACCCAGAAAAGAGAGTACCAAATTCGGTACGAGGAAGAAACATGGGGAATGAAGAGACATTCTTATCTGAAGTACCAATGAAAGAGGCATTATCAAGTCCAGAAATAAACGAGTCGAAGATGGCTATGGCAGACGAAATTAAATCCACAATTTCAATCAATACGTGGAATTTAGTTGACCGTCCAAAAGATTCAACGGTGATCGAATGTCGCATGGTTTTGCGGAATAAGATGCATCCAGATGGAAGCCTTCAGCGACGCAAAGCTCGCCTAGTGGCTTCAGCCAGAAACTTGGTGTGCACTTCAATGAAACTTTCGCTCCCGTGGCATGGCTTGGCTCGATTACGGAGTGAAAATTCAGCAGTTAGACGGCACTATAGCCCATCTCATCGGTTTTCTTGAAGAAGTCGTTTAAATGGAGACACCAAAGGACTTGGCTAAACTATTAGAGATAATTATCCAGAGCGAAAAGTTTGAGATTATTGAAAAAAGAGCCACTGCGATGTTACGGAATTTAAGCACAGGAAATAAAGTTTGCTTCCTAAAAAGAGAAACTGGTATCACAGATTCGAACAAGTTTTGAAGGAATGCAGAGCTGCACCCTCATCTGCTGATCCCTGCTTGTATCATCTTGGAGAGGGAGAGACTATCATACTGATGGCTGTCTTTGTAGGCGATGTGCTCATTGCGTCCAAGGACCAGAGAAAAAATAATAATATCACCGAAAACATCTCTCAGCGCTTTGAAATTAGAAATTTGGTTTCTGCCTTGGAATCCAATTTACCCGTGAAAGAGACGGAATTACAATTTGACAAGGTAGCTACATCGATGAAGTCCTCAGACGTTTTAAGATGGAGGATTGCAACACTGTTAGCACTCCTATAGACACGGGAATGAAGTTGGAGCCAGAAAGTGGGACATAATCCGAAGAAGATAAAAATTTGCCGTATAGAGAACTTGTGGGATGTATTACCTACCTCGCAATTTCGACAAGACCTGACATTGCGTTTGCGTTTGGACAGTTTAATTCCTGTTACGGGGAAGTTCATTGGAAGACTGCGAAGAGAGTTTTAAGGTACCTGAAGGGATCCAGAGATGTAGGCCTGACTTATCGTGCAGATTCTGAGTATTTAAAAGGATACGTAGATTCGGATTGGGGCAATTCCAACATAGATCGACGATCATTTTCTAGATTTGTTTTTATGCTGAGCGGATGCACAGTAGCATGGTATTCCAGAAAACAAAGGACTGTGGCCCTATCAACTTGTGTAACGCTCGCAGAAGGTACAAAAGAAGCTCTCTATCTACATTTCCTCAAGGACCTGAGATTCTCAAACTTAGGTAAAGTCACTATTTTCGGTGATTACCTCGGATTTATCAATTTGGCAGAAAATCCTACATTTCATCAGAGAAGCAAACGCATTGACATCAGATACCATTACATTCGTGATGTGCTGAAGGTAAGAAAAATCAAAGTCAAAACAGGTTTCCATATCAGACATGATAGCCGACTTTATGACTAAGGAACTTCCAAAGAGGAAACATTTGTGATGTTTAAGGATGGCTGGCATCGGCACATCCCAACAAGATACGAGGGGGAGTGTTAGGATGATTGTATTCGATGAATTAATATTACGACTCGTATCTTCATCGGTGGTGCTTTTAGTGCAAGACATTCGACATTTAATAATTGCAGTTAATGATATGCAAATATTACTGTTGACTATAATTGTAATTATCAACATAGTTTATATAAAGGCGTTACATTAAACGAGTGCCTTTTGGCTTTTCCCCATCCAACTTTGCAACAATTTAGCTTAGTTTATAATCGAAATATTATATCAATCAAATACTGTTTTGTTTTTACAATTTTATGAGGACCATTGCAATATTTTCATTAAATGAGTAGTAATTTGACACATGAAATGCAGTGTATGTCAATTATAGCGTTTTCGATTGACTGCTCTAGAGCACTCTCAGAATATTCTTACCTTATTTTAATCTCATCCAATAATAAGGACTGAAGATATTCTGAGTGTGCTCTAGAAGGCTGGAACTATCGAAAACGCTATTAGATTTTACAACTAAAACTCTATTTTACTTTTTTGTATACGGAAAAAAGATGAACTTCTATTTACATATGTTCTACTATCTAGATGAACCCCAGCTAAAGAACATTCGTTAAGTTTTCCGATTTGAAAAAAAGATATTTTTTTAGGCTCTAGACGTGCAGATTTCTCTAGACTCGAGAGTCGAGAAAGAAACAAAAAAAAATTAATCTCTCGATATTTGGATTCTTCAAAACTACTTAAAGAACTTGTTTGTCGTTTCTTGGATCTCGATTTCTAAAAGGACCTACTTATCTAGAACCGGGAATAAAGCCTTTTTAGAATTACAAAGTTTTTTTCTGAATATTTTTTTCCTTCGACATCTAGAAGCATCTACGTAGAAAATATAGAAGCAAAAGGTCAGTAAAAACTACTGTTGCAATTTCATAAATGATTTTTGTCCTAGATATCTATCAAAAAATTATTTTTATTGTTTGGAAATAAATTTGAAACCAAACAAAAATTCATCTTACGGTCCGTTTTAACGCCCATGCAATTTACGCAATCGTATTTGTGCATGCACTTGCGCATGCAAATTTGATCTGAACTGATAACTGATAACCAATTTTCACGGTCAGTTTTCCAAACTTTCTGGCTTGTGCAAGTAAAAAAATTTTCATGCAACGATTTTCTTGTTTGGCATACACAAGTAAATTTGCACAAATTGCAGAAGTGTGAAAATGGACATTTATAGAAATGATGTCGCACGCTCAGAAAAACTTTGAAACAATTAGAAAATGTTGTCAATGTAGCATGATTTAAAAATCCGGGAACTTATGTAGGTACATAATTTATAGTTTTATTTCAATCAAAATGAAGACTTGAGAGAAAATCATCAGTGTTAAATCATTGTTGGAGAATTTTTAAACACCCATGTCCTTTAAAAAGAATAATACCGGCGATATTTTTAATTTGTATAAACACCTAAACGTACCGCCTATGACATTTGTTGACGTGTTAATAGAAAAGTTCGGAGTGCCTCCTAAAAAAAAAGAAACCTGAATTGAAGATGTAGATGAGAAACTTGGTGAATCATTCAGAAAACTTACAAGGGAGGTGCATGGTGTTAAGGTGGAAATCGTAAATAAGAATAGTGCCATCTTAGAGAATCGAGGACACTGAATCCGAATCTGAAATCCATTTCTGCGTAATGATCTTTTTTAGACGAGGGGTCCAAATTTTTGGAGCGCGATTTTTAATATCAAAGTATAAGCTATTTTATCAAAGTAACAATTCGAGCTCGGTAACGCAACGAGTGGTGCTAGCGACCACGAGGATAAGGATACTTTTTTTCTTAAAAAACGACTTATAACAAATTGAAATTACATATTTTATTCGAACTTTTTTTCTTTATATGGTGTTTCGTATCGTGTTTGTTTTCTTTTATTTAATTATTGTATTTCTATAAAAAGACAAAATAAAATTTAACTCGGTTCCTTGTCCTTATCACCATCACTACCGTTGCGCTATCGAACTCGAATTGCTTATTTCGATCAAATAGCTTATAATTTGACGGTGAAAACACGCTCCAAAAACTGCACCCCTCGTTTAACAAAGGCCATTGCGCAGAGACGGAATCAGTGTCTTCGATTCTATAAGGTTTAACTCACGAGTACCAGTTTACTGCGATTTTTTTGTAGTTATTTTGTGGTTCTTTGTGGTCGATGTCAATTTCAAATGGAGTGGTTGATACCGTCAACAACTAACCACATAAAACAAAGTGGTACGTTTGAGTTAAACCTAAAATGACATTATTCTTATTTGCGGCTCCCACCTAAGATGGACTCGAGGATTATATACACATTTTCTATAAAAGGATTGACTGATGGTGAATTTATTTTACGTGATACGGCAACGATTTGATTAATGGGTCGATTGTGCTCATACCTGTAGCAACCGTATTAAAAGATGGAATTTTGAAATTCTCAGTATGATGCGATTTCTTGTAAGTCTATAAGATAATGAGACACAAATAATCCTACAGACCTAGGAGAAATCATATCTTCTACAGAACTTCTAAATTCCATATTTTAATAATTGAGTTACATGTTTACAGATATTAGGGTTGCTACGAGCAGAATCGACACATTACTAATTGTATAAATCGTTAATAATTTTGTTTTGAAAATCTTGCCAGTTCACACATTTAATTATAGATATTACAAGAAGGGACTAAGTCCGAAAGTTATAAATTTATACATATTTAATGAACTAATTCAAATTTATGTTAATGGTAACCACTAAGCTGATAATATATAACCAAAATTATTTAATATTTACTAACTTAATAAAGTCCTTGCATTAACATTTCAGTAAAGTAGATATTTAGTTTCGTGTTGGACTCGCGTCCAAAAAATTATTATTGCAAATAATAAACGCATCAAGAATGTTTCTTACCGGTATATCTTTAAATTCTTCTGGGTTCAATTCACCCACGCCGTTTCCACTCAATTTGAGCACCTTCAGCTTCCCTAGACTTTGAAATATGCGAGGCATCAACTCCGTTAATCGATTCCTCTGAAGTGACAGAATTCGTAACTCCGGTAAGTACCTGAAAGTGCCACTAGGCAGTGAATAAATCCGATTATCATCCAGGTAGAGCTCTTTCAAGTTATGCAAGCCTCTGAAATTATGGTCAAGAGGCTGAGTGATATTGTTCTGCGATAGATCTAGCACATCCAGCTTTCTTAGACCCCAGAAGAAATGGATGCCCAGTATAGGGATGTTCGATCTGACGATGTGTATCTCCTCAAGGCTGCGAAAGTTCTGTATCTCTGGACTCATTGTCAGGGAGTTCATGTTGTCTTCAGGAGGAGTGATTTTCAGAACTTCCGTGTCCGGGTCCATTTCCGTTAGCGAGAGCGATCCTTCCATGCCACCTTGTTTACAGGAAACCATTTTTCTTCCTTTCGTATCCAAAGAACACGAACATTTTGAGGGACAACCCGCATGTGCTTTTGATATTATTGTTGTTAGAAGGCACAAGTACAGAACCTTCATCTTCATTCTGAAACAAAAGAAATATTTGATGTTTTCTTGTACTTGTATTTCAAACGACTTGTCATTATTATTCTTAACACTATTAAAGGCAACAGTCAAAGCTTAGTAATAATAAAAAAATTATTAAACGAAATAATAAATACAAAAAGCTAAGGCATATGTAGAAATAACCCAAGGTTTCTTCCTTTTTTGTAAATTTGTTCTCGACTAGGCTTTACAGAAGTAGCTGTAATTTTCAGGGTTCTGTGTGTGCCCGTTCCATGCCGCAACAAACGAATTTAGGCAACGTCAGAAAGCTCTTGTCTTTGTGAAGTAAAGTATGTAAAGTGCGGCCCCACAACATCAAAGTGATCGATTAGTCGACGTAATTATTTGGTCGGAGCTTTTCCGTAAAGTTTCGCTGGAAATTAGCAGATGCATAATTAATACGCGAATTCGGCTTTTCGGCGTCAAAGTTGTTATTTCCCAAGTAACTCGGGCGTTTATTTTTCGAACTCGTTCCAAGCTTTGCTTAATTTACGGGAAATAATTCGTTTCGAACACAAAAATTGGAAAACGATTTAATTAAATTGTCGGCGTAGTGAATTCGTAATTGCGTTATCTCCAGTCACATGCGACATTATTATTAAATTAATTGTCCCGCTCGATAAATTACCACTTCGTTTCTATAAAACCAATTATCTTCATTTTTACTGTTTGCAGTTTCAAACCCAGTTCGGTTTTAATTCGAGGAAAATACTGTTATCAGTTTTGAATTATGAAAAGCTTATACATCATTCGTATCAATGCATTAACAAAACTGATATAAAATAATTAATAATAAACAAGGTAACTTTTCCATTTACGTGAAAAAGTTTTTCGAATATAATTTTAATTTAAATTTACATACAAAGTTTAAATAAACGAATTAGTTTGAAATTTAAAATAAGGACATTTGTTTACGGGCGAACTTAAATTTACATTAAACTTTCTGAATGAACAAAATATTACGACATGGAAGAAATCTCGTTTAATTCCGCTTGTCAAAAATTTTGCTGACGATTCTATGTTTGTTGAGGGTAATGCGAGAAGAATGAGAAGTTTTTCCACAAGAATACATAAATAAGTTAATAAAAAGTGTATTCAGACGGTGCCGAATTACAGAGGAAAAGAAGCTCCCATCAGATAGGTAGGTATTATTTTATTTTCTTAGTCTACATTATTTACTATCTAGGTACTTGTTTTCCATGTTACTCTGAGTTTATAAATTAGTTGCCTTTTTAACTTACCCCTTTATTTTGTATCTCATAACGACATCGTTGCATAACGATAAACATTAAGTGATATCTTTTTGATCAATCGGTACATAAAAATGCGTTGTATCTAAGTACTGATTGGTAAAAACATGTCACTTAACGATGTCGTTATGAGTTACAAAATGAAGGGGTTAGACATCCTTTTTACATGCATCACCCCCCACCCCAATGTATTCTTGCATCATTTCATATATAATCACCACAAATAAGCAATCAATTCCAGGTTGTTAGATGGATGGATCATTCCCTTTGTTTCTTTTGGCCAGAAAATGTGGCTTGCTTCTGGGGTCTCTTTCATAAATTGCACATTCCTTCGATTTTTATCGTGTGTATGATGAAAAGTAAATGCGGACGTACGAAGAAGTATGTCACAGCATGTCAGCGTTTTCACAAATATTAAAGGAGTACCAGGGACACACAACAAGAGATCAAGAGGTCGTTACTGATAACTGAAGGTATGTTTCTTCTACAATCCCTTTCGAGAATTCCAATTGTCGCAAAAGCCAGGGTTATGTATGGTTCAACATTTTTTCTATGTTTAATGTTGGGTGCCCTTTATGCTAGTGGTTTGGCCAGTAACATGACGGCACTCAGGTACTTGCCTCGCATTTAATATATCATTTGCAACAAAACTGTGTTTCTTAGAAAGCACGGTACTGCACGTACCGCACAGGATTTAGCTGACGCTAATTTATATGGAGAGCAACATCTATTGCTTGGATAAGATCCATAATGGAAAACACCGAGGTATGTATGGAAGTCATCATCCTAACTGCAAAATTTTTAGATTTACTAAGTGAATGTTAATTATTTTGTATAATAATAGCAATATTTATATTTTTGCACAGTTCGACATCGGCTACTTAAGCTGGAACAAAACAAGTGTGTCAAATCGTTCGTAAATAATACGAGGGGAGTACAGATTTGACTTGGACTTTCTTATACAGCGATAACAATAACATAAAGTTAATGATTTATTTATCAACTCTATGTAAGTGTCTTGATTATTACGAAATAAATTTTGGAAATGTTCGTTGTTATCAATCAGAAATTTATAAAGTCCAGTTCAAATATACAGTGTGTCCCAAAAAGTTTTATACAAATGGAGAAAAAGTTTATCTTACATTTCACAAAAAAAACTATTCTTTATAAAAAGCTCTGCATGACTTGTAGATCCATAATCAGGTACAAAATTTTTAAAAAATTGGCTGGAATACAGGGAAAATAAAAAATAATGATTTGGACGGAAAGTAAAATACGTTCAAACTGTAGTGGAGAGCAAAATGTTCATTGAAATTGTGATTAAATAGCAAAAAATTATGCACACTTGTAGATTATTGATATTCCCAGATAAAAATTGATAAAGAAGGGTATCAATGTTTTATGAAAATAAATTATCTAACAATTGCTGAAGTGTTTATTTTTTAATTTTTATCTGGAAATATCAATAATCTACAAGTGTGCATAATTTTTTACTATTTAATCACAATGTCATTGAACATTTTGCTCTCCACTACAGTTTGAACGTACTTTGGCTCTCCGTCCAAATCATTATTTTTTATTTTCCCTGTATTCCAACCAATTTTTTTAAAATTTTGTGCCTGATTATGGATCTACAAGCCATGCAGAGCTTTTTATAAAGAATAGTTTTTTTTGTGAAATGTAAGATAAACTTTTTCTCCATTTGTATAAAACTTTTTGGGACACACTGTATACTCCCCTCGTATAATAATAGTCAGGGATTAGATCTTAAGATGTGATAATAAACTCAGTAAATGGAAAATATTAAAATTAATTGTTGCTCACATATGACAAATTCCAATACGTTCGGACTTAACCCAACACCTTTTTACATAACTATGTCAATCTTCATGTCTGTATACATTAAATTTTTATTCAGGAAAATCTGTTCCACCAAATACTACAACTTTTTGCCAACTACTAACTGACCTCTTTTAGTCGTGTGATCGAAACACTTTTCAATGTTTATGTTGGTGTACTGGATTTTCAAATTCAAAATTTAAATTTAGGTTAGTGCACTAGATTGTCAAACTCAAATAAATTCGTTTATTGTCGAATCAAGAAAACCAAATAAATCAGATATTTAATTATCACAATTTATTACCAAAATGGTTTTGAACACAGAATAAAATACATTTTTAGTAATGGCTTATTTTCGAAGCGGAGTACAAAATGAAAATGGGCACATTCAGCAGACCCGAAAGTTGTGCAACTGTTGAACAAATTTCTGCTGAATGCGACCTCATGAGGTTGATGAGTTGGAGGGTTCGCCATTTTTTGTAGCGTAACTTCTCCGTTACCTGACTGGAACATGTTATGATGAGTGAGCTTCATTCAGTAGAAATAAGTGTTCAGTCTCAACTGTTGGAGCAGGAATTGTTACTGATATGTTCTGCTCAATCAGCCCAATAGTAATTGAATTTATTCACAGCAGCATGCCTATGACGATTTCATTGAAATATACCCATAATCCCTTTAATGTGATTGATGTAAAGGCACTACATCCACTTAAAATTGGGTGGCAATGTCTTGGAGCATTATTGGATCAATATTCTTCCGGGAAACAACGCTTATAGATATCAGAGACTTATATTGGATCCATTTATAAACCAGTTAGATGACACTAAATTAGTAACTGGCTACTTTTAACAAGATTCCGCCACTGCCCACACAGCACGAACCACAATAAATTATTTAGAGGAGTTTTTCCCAGGATGTTTAATCAGTGCTGGTTGGTGGCCTAATTGCTCTAATATTCAATTAAATCCGGACTTCTTACTTCCTTATTTCAATAATTTGGTATTCAGAATACGTATTAAACAATTTGGAAGAATTGCAGCAGGCAATTGCAAATATCGGACAACCTAAAACGTTAATAATGTCTTCAATAACATATCTCAAAGGATTCGGTACTCCTTACGCAAAGGGGGCTTGAAGATTTGCTCTAATATTCAATTAAATTTGAACTTCTTATTTCCTCATTTCAATAATGTGGTGTTCAGAATACGTATTAAACAATTTGGATGAATTGTGCAGCTGGCAGTTGAAGAGGCAATTGCAAATATCGGACAACCTAAAACGTTAATAATGTCTTCAACAACTTATCTCAAAGGATTCGGTGCTGCTTACGCAAAGGGGGCTAACATTTCCAGGTCTTGAATAATAATAATCTGTTGAAACAGTTTTCATCATCAATGTAAATATAACTCTAACCTATAGCTACGCATTCCCGCAAAATTAACGAACTTTCAGGTAATGCCAATTCCTCAGTGTTCACAACATACTAAATTTGCTTCAATCATTAAAAGTCACTCGGTATAATCATATGACGACAACTCAGAGGAATAAGGAGAGCGTGGAAGAATTTTAATTCTTTATCATATCGCGTGTAACATCTGCTATGTACGGGCGAAGGTTTTTAAAAAAAGTTTAACATGTTGCTTTCCTTCAATTTTTTTTTTTTGGACTCATAGTAACTGCTGAGAGTAAATTTTCTTTATAATGGCTTGACCCAGATTTAATTATTCATAATGAATAATTCCACATGAAATCCTTCAAATACACAATAGAACTTTTTCCTGATGAATGTTCGGTTTGATGCGGGTCTTACGGGTCACGATGATATAATATGAGTTTTTTATCGAGTAAAAGCAAATTATATTAAAAATGGTTCACATCTGACCGAAATTCGTCTTGCAGAAATTGATCGTCAGAAGTAAAATTACGAGACCAATTGCATTGAATACCTGTTACTTGGTTGATATCGCACATTGAAAGAATTGCTTAATCGTTACCATGCAAATGTAGTTAATATTACTTTGAAAGCGCAAAAGACTTTTAAAAGTTAGGGCAAAACCTTCTAGAAAAATGGTGGAACTAGTAAATCCAAGGACTATAATGGAAACCACTAAGTGAAACAGTAGGATTTATCAGTGATAACCAAGGAAGACAGAAGTAACTTAAACAGAAAGTAAATTTCGCAACTGCCCCTACTCCTAACTCAAATTAAAGACATGAGGATAACGATCATAACGATTATGACGAAACATTTTCTTTACCAAATGTATACATAATAATTTTTACCGAGACAAGAACAAGGTAACGAATTGCAGGCAGTCGCGAACAAATCGTGAACCTAGAGCACAAAACTGCCCTTCAAATACGAACAGAAAGATTTACTGAAGGACTTATAGGTTACGCGTTTATTTCTACTAAAGTATTTTCTTAACATACGTTTTGACTTGTTGACTCGTTACCACGTCGGCTCATTTGTCATTTCTTTACTTTTTACGAAACAAGATCTTTCCTTACCACACTCCTCCTCTTGAACTCATTTATTCAATATTAAAATATGTATTAAAATTAAATTGCATTAGAACACTAGGCACTAGAAATAGCACATTTTAGTAAGTCTTCCGAAGTCTTCACTGTGATGACTTAAACAATGTTGGCCTGGCTAGTGACTAAGGGCCAGTCTTTCCACCTCTTGATAAACTAACTGACGGATAACTACCATGGAAAAAATTCATAAAAATCAATCAAGCATTCATAAAAATAAAGTTATTCGTCGGATAACTTTAACTGGAAGATGGAAAAACGCGCCCTAAATGCACTTCATCATTGAGGCTGATCAAATTTCCAAACTAGTCATTTTCAGAGTGAAGTTTCATTTAGATTTTTGTTATAAATTCAGTAAACGGTTCATGATCGGTTCCAAAATTACTGATTGAATTTTTAAAGCAACATCTTACAACAGCAATCAATAAAAGTATGAGGTGAAAGTCACGCAAAAAAAATTTCTTTGTAAATTCAAAAGTAAAAAAGTTAAAGGAAATGAGAATTCTCGTATTGACACCCTGTACACAATTATTATTTAAAATTCTATTAAAATATGTGTACTTATTGTATTAATATTAAGTAAGTCACAAACGGCTTTTTATTTCTGCGGAAGGAGGAGGTAAGAAAAACTATTACATCGGCATTAAAAGGGTTGGTGCCAGAAGGCAGAAAGTTAACTTAAATCCACTTTAAACTACCCCAAAATGCAGTGGTAAAGAAACTCACATTAAAGAAATTTTAGGAAGTATTAATGCAAAAACAACATACATTAAAAGTGGATAATCATAATATATTTTTGTACACACGACTGTTTTTAACAATTTTCACAACTCTCACAAAATGTTTCAAAAACAATTATAGTTTTGAAAAGCTACCGTAAACAGTAATAAAAGTTGTTAATGTTTTCGCAGAACATGAAACTGAAAATACTGTGAGGAACTAAATACTTTTTTGTGAATTTGAAAGTGAAGTTGTTATTATTAATTTTTCGAAATATTCTTAAGCGAATGATGTCCTACATGTCCAATTATTAGAACGACCTCAGCGCCATTTACCAAAGGGGAAATTCCCAGTGTAACGTTAGCTCTACGCATTGGGTTAAACCTAGAATTAAGTGATCATCAGTGTTCAGCGACTCAGATTGCTCGTTATTTAGAAACTCAATAGCACTTATGACACACGCTTCGATCTCAAGCAACATTGAAGGTTCTTTTTTCAGATTACTACCCATATATAAATTAATTTTAAATAACGAAACATCTTACAAAATATTTAAATATTTGATTTAAATGTCATTGGAAAGAACGTAGCAGAAAGTCTAAAGTTCAGAAAGTTTAGAAATATGCTTCAAAAGATGAAATCTCAAAAGTAATAAGAACTGCGCCCAGTAAATAGGATAGTTGCAGTGAAGCACGAAGTGATTCCCCGTATCAAATAATGAATGAGAAAATATTTTATTTTTATTTCGTATCCAATGACGTTAATGATAAACTACTACGTGATTTTTAGTAGCGTTGCCAATCCTGAAAAAATTCTTCAGGTTTACAGGTAAAAGTTTATTCTTTTTTTAGAGTCAATCTAACAATAGATTAACTTAGAGATGTTGACAGAACTTAACATTTGAAATTAAGAAGAACTATTTTTCTATATTTTGTAATAACCGCAGTGAATGTCTAAACTAAAACAATTTTAAATAATATAGACGTATTGTAAATTCTAATAAAAAATAAAACCTAAAAAGTTTTTTCTAATAACTTCAATTAAAAAAATTGTCGGCCTCGGACTTCAATATAAACAAAGTCACTCCCAGGTTGTTTTGCATTTTGAAATTATAATAAAAACGCCGATAATTTTAACCAATTAATTAATTAGTTGGTATACACCACGTAGTATTTAGTGCTCCAGGGATCCAATTATGTATTTGATGCACGCCATCATTTTTGTAGCTAATTATTATTGCATTAAATAATTAGGTCATTGCAGAGTGAGATTATGGAAGTAACAAAAGTCAAGCAATAAAAAATCAAATAAAAATTTAAAACACGCAAAATATAATTCCAGTATAGAATTACATGAATTTTTAATCATGTTTATATAGGAGCAAGGAAATTAGTGCGTTTTTTTTATCGTGTGAATACACGAAAAAATTAATTAGTTCGCTTGCGACTGACTAGCTTTACACAAATTCAGAAAATGAATTTTAAATTCTCATTTGAATAAGACATTTTAATGAACTCCGCAGCAGATTTTCTATACACAGTAAGAGAAGCGCCATTAGTCCACTCAAGCACATAAATGCGGATGAATAATGTAAATTCTGCTAAGCGAAGTTAATGAAGTTCCAGCAAAAACAGACGTTCTAGTTTTTTTTGCGAAACAAGCTAATGATAGAGATTTCTGAGAGACTAGGACAGAAAGGAAAAGAATAAAAACTAACCATCAGTATCTACGTTTAATACTATTGATATCATACATGTAGAATGGATATAGGTATTTTCATATAAGACAAATAAGGATAAGAAATAAAAAACATATAAATATAAAAAAGTAATTAAATTTTTGATACAATATGAACTCGTTCATACAGAAGTTATTCGCAAACCAAACCCATTTTAGCAGAAAAAACACCTGACACTTCTATTAAGGCTTTCTTCAGACTTCACTTTTAACATATCGAAATTGACAGACAGTAATAAACGATGCCGGCTCTAACATCGTCTATCGTTGCCAAACCTTTTAATCGAACCGAATATCGGACTTTTTATTGCGTAATAATTTCTGAAAGTTTGATTACTATAATATCGTTGTTCTTTCTCAACATACAGGATGTTCACGGGAAGCCGCTACAATAGCTAACTTTTTTATTTGAATTTTTACGAAGTAGGTTAAATTAGAAAAGTTTCAGGACGTCACCTGCTGGATTTTATGGCAACATCAGAAAAACAAATGACTGTCAGGTTTTCGAGATTTTTAATTGTTTTCAACTTTTTTAAATGGAACTTTATATTTTTAACATCACATCGCGTTCAAGGCGTCAAATTAATTATGTTTCTAAAATGTTACCTTCCAAGGCCTACTATTTGACATTTTTAATATGAACTAAATTTCAAGAACTGATTAATTAGAATAGTTAACAAAACTGACAATTTGAAAACAATTTCGATGTTCTCTTGTTTCAACGCACACCATATTGTGGTCCCCAACAAAAAAGCTATTGTTGCTATGCACTTCCCGCGAATACCAATGTTTATTCACTAAATAATTCATAAAATAGTAGGCCTTGGAAGGTAATATTTTAGAGACATAATTAATTTGACGCCTTGAACGCGATACGATGTTTAAAAATATAACGTTCCATTTAAAACAGTTGAAAACAATTGAAAATCTCGAAAACCTGACAGTCATTTGTTTTTCTGATCTTGCCACAAAATCCAGCAGCTGACGTCCTCAAACTTTTCTAATTTAAGCTACCTCGTAAAAATTCAAATAAAAAAGTTAGCTATTGTAGCGGCTTCCCGTGAACACCCTGTATAATTATTGCAATTAATCAAACAACAATTTTTGCTTTGTTTTTTACCTCTTGTTTATTGTAAAACAATTACTGTAATTTTCAACACCACATGTTATTTTTAAACTGAATAAAAATTACAATGACTAACTTTATCGGAGGAACATTTGCACTATATAAATAACTGCATTAACTGTGTTACAATAAACAAGTCGTAAAAACAAAGGTAAAATTGTGTGATTTACTGCTACCATGGAATACCACAAAGTAAAGGCTGACCAAATTGAACATCTGAGGCAATTAAGGAGTGGAAGTAACAAAGGGTCAATTGTGTCGAAAAATGATATATTCCCACAGAAAGCTTCTATCTTCTAAACAAAAAAAGAAATTTCTGGAAATCTCGTAGACACACCCGTCGGCTTCCACAACAGACGCTTAGGCAAGCATGAACTGCTAATTTTTGCATCTTGGTCTTTTTGGGAGGGGAAGTACACCTTGTGTTTCTATCCCTTGCTCATTTCTGTGTTCGGACTACACGGTAGGCCCAGCATACATCCATTATTATAAGATATGCAAAGAAATCCTCTTGCATAACCTTAGTAAATACGTTCCTAACGGGTCGGAATTTACTTTGAATCACCCTGTATTTCTCGAATTACAAAAAGTTTTACGTCATGTTGAAGTAGTCACCTAACTATTAATGTTTAAGTGTTTAAATTTTTAAGAATTATTATTGCCATAGAAAACTTGATTATCCAGAGTCAATAAACGGAATTTAAAAGTTGCAATCGATTATACCTTAAAAATGGAAAAAAATATTAACAGTCACTCAAAATCATTTGGATGGCTGGGAAGCGGAACCCAAATTACATAATAAATGACAAACCCCCACCTAACCTTTAAGGCATAACGACCCTAACTTGAAAATTTTAAATATCATTCCCCTACTTGTACCTACTTCTACTTAGACAATCACTATAGAAATCAATTGATTAGAACAAAAAGACTTATTAAGCCTGTTGCAGACGATGGACAGTAACTGGCGCAGTGATGTTAGTCGTAATTTACGCTGTAAATTACGATATAAATTACCGTAATTTATCCGTAATTTACCATTTTAAATTACCATTAATTACCAAATCACATACGGCACTTTTAAATTTTTTTTTGTTTAGAAAATCTAAGATTAAATAAACAAAATATACAATTTATATTAAAGGAACAAATGATTGAGCTGCAAAGCTACTATTTGTTAATAGAAATCTAAGTGGACCCAAAACTTTGTTGCAAAAAATGAACCTTGCACTCCTTAGGCCCGATTTTACAATCGTCGGATAATCATTATTATTGGTATAACGTGACGTAGATATGGAGGAACATTAAAGGATATTTGGCGAACAGTTATTCCGTTCTTATTCCACGATTGTAAAACTGGGCCTTAGGAATCAAATGCCTTTATCTTAAACGAGTTAATAAGTGGACTTTAGTTTTCCATCCGAAGAAAAATAAGTGAGGAAAAGGTTTCACTCGTACATTAATTTTATGTTATGCTTATTTTTAAATTGTAATTTGTATACTCAATTGCACATTGTGTACTCAATGCTTTCATTAACCAAATTTTCTTATTTGCAAGTTAGAAATTATTTTATATTAAGTTTACTTTTCCTTTTTTGAAATCATAATTTGATGTTTTTTAATTGAAGTTTTATAAATTTTCAATAAAAGTTTAACTTTTACATACACCAGTTTATTTTCCTAGATATTACATAGAAACGTGGAAAATGGTAAATTACCATGGTAAATTATTACAACAATAAAATACTGGAGAATTTAAAATGGTAATAAAAAATGGTAAATTACTCCTGTAATTTACCAAAAATATAAATTACGGTAATTTTACATCACTGAACTGGCGCGAGTACTATTACTGTGCATCAAATTTGAGCGTGTGAACAGTTTTTACTTAGTGAATGTGCGCTGAATGAACGCTGGCACAAGTACTAATCGTTAGTACTCGCGCCAGTTACTGTGCATTGTCTGCAACAGACTTTAGGTATGGATAGGCAAAAGTATAGGGGTGCGTGCCATTTGAAATTTCCAATTGGGATAGCTGGGACCGAGGGTCCAAGGTTCTCTACATTATTCTAGTTACCTCATCGAACCACCTAAACTGTTTTCTGCGTTTTTAAAAAATAGCAGCTTTGCAACTTTGGAAATTGTCGCACAGTATATTGTATTTTAACATTTACCCTTCATAATTTTGTTAGTGTTTGTTAACTTTTATTAAAATGTAAGCGCATTATGTAGGGACGATCAATAAAAATTTAAATATTATGGACAGCAGCACGTAAGTTTCAAGATAAATTCTGTTTTAGATAAAATGCAAATTTACAAGCTTTAAAAAAAACTATAAAATTTGTCTTCAAAGTCGAGGACCATTATTATATATTAAACGAAAACAATTTTCAGTTTATAACATAATAACAATGACCATGAATTAATTTATTTAATACATTTAAATTTATTGTATATTCAATTTCCTTTTCTGTTGACAGAAGTAATATACCTAGGGTTAATAATACATTCATCTAAGATGCTTAAACATGTCATCAATTGTGTCAAAAGAAGAGCTACACTCTGCCTAACAGAAGGTGGTGGGTATACAGGGTGTAATCGAATTGAGTGGAATAATTTCATAGAATGGCAGCTTGGATCAAGACTATCAAAAATTGTTATATAATATGGTGTCCTGAATGTAACCGTTTTCGAATTATGAAGGAATAAATAAAGGCATACAATACTTTCGGCCATATGCGGATTTTGGTGGGGTGTTATCAGAAGAGAAATAAACATTGTAAATAGTTTTTTCCAATGGGAATATTATCTTGGATGCAGGAATCTCCATTCTTTTTGTCGCATACTTAGACCACCATATTATAAAACATTTTTTTATCGTTTTGATCCAAGCTACCACAATGTGAAATTATTCGATGACACCCCGTACAACGCATTTTATTTATTTATTTTATTTATAAATAAATATTTGGTTTTTTTCCAACAACCTTTGATATACATAAATTATCTGAGATAACCTAACCTAACTTTCAACTAACAGAAGTAACAGGGTATACTTATGTTACAAGCGCAGACATACGTTTTGTTTCATCACATTGTTCATGGCCTGCTAGAGAGGTTTTTTATTTGAAAACCTTTTATAAAGTATCTAAATTCATCCCCTCAAACTACCCCTTAAAAAGGAGGGAGGATCTGACAAATACGTTATACTCTATTCAAGATAAAAATGTAGTAGACGTTGCTGCGTTCGAAAGAAAATACACACAGCTAACAAATTTTAAAAAGGAATTAAATGAACGTTCATTTAATTCCTTTTTAAAATTTGGCGCGTTTTATATTGTTAGCTGTGTGTATTTTCTTTCGAACGCAGCGACTTCTACTACCTTCTTATCTTGAATAGAGTATAGGTTAGGTGCCTTATGCCTCAGTATCAAATATTAGTTTATAACTTAAAGTATTCAGAAGATATTGCCAACAAAAACAATATGTTTCGCTCCTCTTTCAGGGGATTACAACTCCCTTATTATTCACTTTTTGAAAAAAATGTTTATAATAAGGTGACTTTATTTTTTATGTTCTATTCACCAATTCTGAATCACCATGTAACTATGTGTAACTATAACTATTTGCATAATTATGTTGTAGAGTAAAAGATGAGGTTATGCACGAACTTTAAAATACAAAGCGCCTTAATCACGCAAGTCAAGATTTTTCATTTCTGAAAGTTTATTTTCAAAATAGTTGTACATTTTAAATCGTTACGTCTTAAAAAATTGAAATTTTGCAATTCGTTCTACTTCTGTGATTTTGGCACATTGGCTGTCGGTACCTTTGATGATGAACATTTCATTTTGGTTGACCTTCGCCATTTTGCTGATCGGCGGGGTATTTAAGAGGAATCGTACAAAGTTACCCCTCAGAAGTTCGCATTTTACTATCCCTACTTTGCTACGTTAAGGGAAAATATTTGTGATATTATGATTGGTTGGTTGGCAGTCGCCTTCCAACCATGCGGCTATTGAAAACCACCAACATTAGTTGCTTAGAGCTATCTCTGTTCAACACATATTGAGAAAGAACGATAATAACTCTCGCGTGTCGGTGGTTCCGTCATCATGAGCAACTTACTAGGCTGCGTTCGGTCATAATGTTGGTATATTCAACGGGTTCAGAAATACACATACATGTACATAATTATATTCAAATACTTACACATTTTTTACGGTAAATTGTAATAAGACGCAATTATCGTTCAAAGTAGACTTTATTTTTAATTGCACGTATGCGTCGTATAATAGAAAAGAAACAAGTAGTTACCTATATTTGTAAAATATTGAAGAGGATTGGAGCTGCAACACCAAAATTTTTTTTAACTAAATTACAAATAAATGATTCGAGCACTAGAAAAAATCATAAATTCATCTATAAAATTCCATTTTCGAAAACTAACATTCACAAATTTTCTTTTTTTCCGAAAACAATTCAAGATTGGAATAATTTAAGTGGAACAAATTTGAAAAAATTAATTGAAAATTGTGCAAAGAAAATAAAAGTTAACACGTAATTTTGAAAATGCAAATTTTAAGTATTATTAATGTTATAAAACGTATTAGTTGTTTATTTAATGTTTAAGTTTGTATATTAGACCACTATGTACGATGTACTGTACGTCTAATTATATATATATAAATAAAATAAAAATAAAATTGACCTATCAAGTAATGTTGCGCGAGGCGTAATCAACTTTTTCAAAAATGACAGCGTTGTCTATTAATAACGGGTTTTCGATAGTGTAAAAACAAAAAGAGACATATTTTTTGTTCGGCCACAATTAAATCTTAAACTTTAGTTCCGCAGGACGCGCGTTTCGTTTTCTCAAAAATGACAGCGTTGTCTTATTTTTAAATCAAATAAATCAATCACCTTAGATTTTCGATGTCCTGGAGTATGCGGGATTAAAGTTTAAGATTTTATTGTGGCCGAACAAAAAATATATCCCTTTTTGTTTTTAAATTATCGAAAGCCTAGTTATTAATAGATTACTTTCGTCTAAAAACATTTGATTTAAAAATAAGACAACACGGTCATTTTTAAGAAAAACGAAGCGAGAGTCCTACTATACGCGGAGCTAAAGTTTAAGATTTAATTGTGGCCAAACAAAAAATATGTCCCTTTTTGTTTTTACACTATCGAAAGCCGGTTATTAATAGATTATATTCGTCTAAAAATATTTTATTTAAAAATAAGACAACGCTGTCATTTTTGAAGAAGTTGAGTACGCCTAACGCAAAATTACTTGATAGGTCAATTTCGAATCAATTTCTAAAAATATTCATTTTAAGTTATTGAATATTACTTAATTATTAGATTTTTATACTAATATATAAATACTGAAACTGTTTTGATATAGTTTTAGAATATTTTTTATTTTTGAAAGTTATTGCTAACTTCATTTGAACTTCTTTTCTAATTCTATTTATAAATTTACATTTTTATGTTTTTACTATTTTGCTTCTAATACATATAAGTTGAGTCAAACATAAATTTACAAAAAAAAAAGAAAAAAACGTAAGTGCCCCACTTCAAGTTTTTAAGGAGTGCATTTAAATAAATAACGAGAAAAAGGAGTTGATGCAAAAGTTAGTTACACAAAATAATGTTTTCGAAGTGAAATGCGTCTCAAATTTTTTTTTTTATTTAATCAACGAAGAATGCCAGGACGCGAAAGTTCACACAAGAAAGTTATACGTCAGAATAGGCAAAACGATGATTCTATAAAAATGTAATTTTCCTAGTGATGTAATTTAGCCGGCTAAAAATACCTTTTCCTCCAACTGTGGAAAAAGCCGTACCTTTGAATACTATTTACAGATAGTGAAGTTGATCTTTTCTTGACTAACAAGAAATGTACTTGTTGCTAGACCTGTATGTATAAATAAATATTAAAATACCAAAAACGTACTGGAAAAAGCAGTGCACAAACTTACATATGTTTAAATTACCCGCCTTAATCCTATCTGAGATCATGCGCAATAACCCCTAAAAAATCGGAACGCAAAATATATTCTCTGGCCGTGAAAAAAGATCACGTGATTGTCTATTTTGTTACCGCCCCCAGCTCTTAAGGTGGGGAGAATATATTCACGCCTTACAGAAATAATTCACTAAAAACATACAAATCGGGCGACTTCATAACATAATTATGGTTACATATTTTTAAAAGCTGTTTTCACTGATTTGTTAACAAAACTTCAATCTACAAAGTGACCAACGCGTTTTTCAAAATTCGATCTGGAAGTATTTTTACTATCGCTGTAAAGTTCAACTACAATTTTTCAATGTTAATTATTTTTTTCTTAATTACCAGATGATCATAGAGAAATTTCCTATGGTCACTTTGTAGTGCTAGTTGTCAGCTATATAGGAAAAAAAATGAATTAATTATATTCAGAAAAAAAGTCTCTATGAATTCGCCCGTTTTATTGTTTATTCGTATATGGAGTTATTTCGTAAGATTGCTCTTAAAGGAGTGATTTTGGAATCAATACGTCCCAAATCGGCGAATCGACTGTTATCGAGTAACACCACAGATTTTAAACATAGTGTAATTTTTTGAAGAATATGTCTGTTTGTTATCCTGTACTGGTGTGCACTAATGCATACTTTTTCGCAAAATATGCTTTAATGCAACCTGAAATGTTTGTGTGGTATGAATGTGGTAATTCATACTGACAAATTATCAAAGAATTTAGGTTTCATTAAACCATATTTTTTAAAGCATAAAAAAAAGTGCGCACTACTATACACCAGTACAGGATAACAAACAGGCCTATTGTTAATGGTTTTATATGTAACATCCTCCGCAAGCAAAGTAATAAATACCTACTCTAGATCTTTCTTGAATGGAATAGGCAGTAGTGTCGTCCTCTTGTTGTTTGGGTGGCCTATTTAACAGGGTGGTCAATTCATCAAATTTTAACCACAGAGTAACTTTTCAAACAAATAAAAAATTATCGATTTGTAATGGATGAAATTAATAAAACTACAGAATTGTCAATAATTTATGCAATTCTATCAGCTAAGCTCTAATTTATTAAACGAAAATTTATACAAATTTCAAACTTAATTTAGAATTTTGTTAGATACATTCTACTAAAACTATTTAACCTTTTTTTAATTATGTTTTATTATAATATTATGTAAAAAGTGAGCAGAAAAAATCAGATTAGAGTAGGCGGTGCAAAGAAAATGTATGTCTGCAATTAAATGAATAAATAATTAATGTAATACATGCATGAATTGTCAAATTTATTGACATTTTTTTTTGCTCACCGTTTACAATAATACTATTACATTAAATAGTAACATGAAAACTGTGTTAAAAAAGACTCAATTCAGTATAAAAGATTCTTATCAATGTTTATAATCTCAACACCCAGTTTGTTTAATTAACTCGATACACTCATTCACTTAAGTTAATATTTAATTAAACATTTCTATAAGAGACATGGTTCGACGTATATGTATACATAGATCTACATTTCTGTAAACGAATCGAATACGTGAGTTTAAATTTCATTAAGTAACACTGACAGACGCAAATTTGAGAAGTTTCCAATACTTAAGCAAAAACCTGGCGTAGTAAATCAATCCCCGTTTAGTGTCTCATTTAAAGCCTGAAATAATTACTGAACCGCAGCAGGTAATTTGCCATTAATAAAGAGTGGCATTAAGTATTTTTAGATGCAACGCGAGGCAAGCAATAAAAAAAATGATGGTTGTGCTTTCGAATATATTCCGCCTCGTAGGGGAAGTAAATTTAAGACGACGCAAACTTCATTTCCGACGTTCAGTTAATGGCGAAACAAGTAATTGAAAACCAAGTCTCGACCGAACTGATACGTTTCAACGTTTATTACCGGCTACAAAGTCCAAAACGACGCTCTGAACAGCTCGGTTACATTGTAATGCGATTTCCGATGCGTTTATTTAGGAGCGCTGTTAATTTTATTGGTAATTATCTGAAATGCAGCGGAATATCCCGTTTCCAACAATTACCGAGTACGCTGCGGTAAAACTGCTTCGTTTATTTTAATTCGAAATTGAAACAAATTGTATGTATACAACTTAACCTAGGAACTTAATCCAAGTAATTTTCTCATAGTTTTACTGAGCAAATGAAATCAACTCTTTGCTTGCATGCAAAATGATATGGAACGAGAACTTGAATTGATTAGAGTTTAAATCGCGACATTTCGCGTCCGATTTTTGACCTAAAATAATGTGATGTAAGAAACCGGAATTTTGTACAAAAATAGTTAGATATTACATATTTCAAAATTAGAAAATAAATTGCAATCGTAAAATTTAATAAACGTATGAGTCTGCGAATCTGAATCAACGTAAACAAAGGGGCCAATTTATTGTTCAAGTTAAAACAAAACAGGTCACATTGTACAATAATTTGCAATTAACTCGAACACGTGAGCATTGTATGTTAGTTTTATCGTGTTCCTTCTAAGAATTGCAGCTGCAAAATCTTGAGAAAAATTGCTGAGACTGCAACTGGACACAGTGAACAATTGTGCCGTAGCGTAGGCGCAATAAGAAGAAAAACAAACGTTATGTACACCTGTTACATGACGTCACTTTACCCCTCTAGAGACGGCTGATTATTTAAAAAAAAAAGTCAGTTCCTTTTGTAGTTTTGTCAGAGTTCCGTCGGATAGTCATTAAGGTAGTTTACATTTTTCTCTCTGAGTCTGTCTTCGTAAATCCTTTTACAGGTTCAGTTTCGTGAAAAATTTATTAGTTTATTTTGTTTTATTCCGCAGAAAAGAAACAATTCTTTTCGTTAGTGTTTCTAGTTTTGTTTTAATTATATCGTAAGAGATGTCGCTATCAAATTAAAATGTCTCAAAGTTTATATGGCGAGAAGATAACAGACTCAACGTTTACAATCAATTTATCTGCTTAGAATTCTGAAATTAACAAAAGCTTAATTATGGTACAGAATGCCGTTTCTTCTCCCTTCGAATAGAATTTTTGATTGTACTGATTGATTGTGTTTTTATTTTTGTTTGTATTTAAAATTATTTGCTATGCTCACTTATGAATTTCCTACAATTTCCTTCCGTTTCAAGAGGGGTATAGTGACAGATATACATACCGTTTCTTTTTCTTCGCCCGCCCACACAGTGAGGCAGATGTCTATTAGTGATGTCTACATATTTCTAAAGGTTTTGTAGCTGCAATTCTTCGAATAATTGTAGCGATAAAAGTAACATACAGTACGCATTTGTTCGAGTTAGGTCGCAAACTTACGCATTGTGATATGTTCTGTTTTAACTTGAATAATATGTAGAACCAGTCCCTTTTTTTACTCCTACTTTCGAATTTTTGTGATTGCAACATTTCTCAATTAATTTTCTAATGGACCCATTCACTGAATTTCAAAAATCCAATATTTTGACTTAAAAACGAACCTTACTTAAACAAATTTGTCGAAAAAAAATTATATTAAAAATTATTCGAATTAAAAGCTGCTTAATATTTGAATATGATGAGAATGGCGCACAAATTGATTGCATAAGGAATATATTGGAAGACGGATACAATGATGTCACACAAGCTCTATTTTATTTTATTTTGGCATATAAAACGCTCACAACTTTTTTTTTCTTTTTTGAATTTCAGTATTTATACTTATTTTACAACTTATGGAAAAATATTTTTAAAAAAATTTTGAATGAGCCCATTTTGATATAATTTTTTGTACAGAATTCCGGTTTCTTACAAAAATTCGTAATAGAGTAGCGGAGAGTAAAATCCAGGCAACAATGTGACTTATCGTGCATATTGAGAGAAATTTGGTAGAGCAGACTAGTGTTGAGACCAAAAATAAAATAAAGACCAAATTGTTTCAGGATTTTGCAAAAGAAACATTAAATAAACAAATTATGAGCTTGGGGCGGGACTTTATCACCAACGTGTATTATTTTATAACCGTACCAATAAAGTATTATTTGTATTACGTCGCTCAAGCATGAATGGACATTGCCTAGGTATAAATATGCGTCCTTGGACCTGTATAAATCAATCAAAAATTGGTCAGATAACTTAGGTAAAGAAAATAATATGAGCCACTTAAGTATTTCTGGTGTTGTCATTCTCATCTTTATTTATCTGTGTAAGTAGTATATTACATACATACATTATAATATTATAACGCTTGATCAATATCTTTTCTAATCAAGTAACCTATGGAAAAAAATTATGTCTTTGTTTAGTTCATTATTCAAATGCTATTTGAATTATTTTTGTTGCATTCCTATCGTTTTGTATAGGAATGCAATATAAATATGTAATTCAAATGGCATTTGAAATAATGAACTAATCAAAGATTATTATTATTTTATTTCCATATGTCACTTGATTACAAAAGATATTGATCACCTGTTAGTATATCACAAAGATTTAGGTATGTTCTTGTGTGTTTTTTTTATATATTTTATATATTTAAATAAATTGAATGAACACAGAGATCTTTTTCATATCAGAGGAATGCAATAGGACTGCAATAGGACTTTGTCCTGCCACAATATTTCTGTTTGACAGTAATAAATTAAAAAAACAAATATTTGCTGTTTCGAGCAAGCGATTGTAAATTAATTTTGATGTCATAAAATACAGGAATATTCACGATGAGGGACCTTTTAGAATATATTAGAAACTACGCCTTCCAGATCGTTGAAAATTTGCACATGGTAATAATCGTTAACTATTTAAATATTAAAAAATCAGTCATGGCGTACTTCTGGTTTTACCGGAAGTCGATACTAACTTTCTTATTTTAAATGGAACACCTCGTATGTACATACATATATTGTTACATTTTTGTATTCCTCGTTCAATTATACTCGTACATCTTTTGTATTAACATATATCCGGGATAAAATGTATTATTTTGACGAAATTAATTTTTTTGTAAAAATTTTGATTGCAGTTATTACAATAAATTGGAATATTACAAAAACTAAAAACTGTTTCATCACAAAGATGAAGTAATATTTTTCTGATAAAAGATAAATCGTATACTTTACATAGAACTTACAGAGAATTCACAGAAGTTTAAAGTTTTCAACAATGAAGAACTTGATTTTTTTAGTGCAACCTAACTTTCAGAAGTAGTAGAAGTCATATAATTCAGCAACTTTTATAAATAAAGTTGTGGCCGAAAATGTTTTCGCGTCAAGTTAGAACGAAATAAAGAAAATGAGGACTAGAAATAATCTTGATGTAAGAAGTGACTTTTTTATTTATTTCGAGTACCTATATATGACGAATTCTTCGAAATATCTGAGAATGATCACGAATGGCATCAAAAGTAATAATATTTCCAGCCACTAATTCGTCTAACACAGGTGTTGTATTTAATATGTCCCCAAATGTAAAAATGGTCCTTTTTCTTGGCCCGCACGATCGCTAGATATGACTCTAATTTAGTTTTACATTTTGGGTCATATTAAATCGAACGTCTATTCTATGCCAACACAGAAGCGGGATTATTAGCTCATCCTCAGATATTTCGAAGAATTCGTCGTTCAATAACTTATGCATCCAAAATGGTAGTCCTAATTTTGAAAATTTCTTATAGTTTTTCAAGTTTTCTTAATAAATTGAAATAAATTACAATCGTATAGCTACCTGAAATAAATAGAAAAATTACTTCTTACAGCAAGATTATTTCTAGTCCTCATTTCCTTTACATCGTTTTCCTTTACGTCGTTTTTACGTCTATTTTTGAAAGTTAGGAACACTATTTCTGAGATACCCTGTATAAGTAAGAAATTGATTTATGATTTTTTATCTAAACTTGTTCTTTTATCCAGATTTTGGGAAAAATACTCTTGCTAAGCTAATAACAGAAGTGCTAAATACGTCGGGACAGTTGCGCCCCTGCACATTTGTGCTCTCGATACAGTTACGAACCTAAAATTTAATTTGTCAAGTAAAGTAAGAAATGTGTTACGTTTTCGGAGCTAAATAAAAACTTAAAAGTGTAATTTGTAATGAACTATAGTCTACTTCACATAAATTTGGTAAAGATTTAGTCCTAAAAATCATGAAAAATTTTAATAATCATTTAATAAGCGAACAACCAAACGACACAAATCCAAATAAATACAAATGTTTGCTTTTCGTAAGTTGAAAGCTAAGGCGTTCTTCTTATATTTTTATTTATAAACTCGAGGAGTTTATTAACAAACTTATTTGGAATAGACTGTATAGAATATTTTATTTGTGAAAAAAAGGTTTTAGTCCCAAATTATTAATTTCATTCTGAGTTGAGTAATTTTCGCAATTCCTTTAAACATTTAAACATCGCAATCGGATGCTGTACGATTTGTTTACCATTCAGAAGGGGATTATTTTGAAGATAATCCTAGTTTTGCTCGTGTAATTAGTGGGTGTTGGGAAAATCCTTATGGCCATTTATTTGTTCTATTTTCATTAATTTTTTAATACTTAAATTTCATTATTTTTCTGTTATCTTAAATTGCCGCTTGTTATCAGACAATTAATTCCAACAATTAACTGTTTTAATAAAAGAAAATAAATGATAAGTACACAATAGGTCTTATAAAAAAAGGCATAAAATTAACAATAATAAAATTACAAACCTAACTGCGTATGCACCAAAATATTTACTTTAATTGAGACAATTAAATTTTATAACCGTTAAGGCCGGTTTTTCCATCTCTTTGGCCCAGTTTTACAATCTTGGAGTAAGGACCGAATAACTATTCGCCAAATATCCTTTAACATTCTTCTATATCTACGTCACTTTATTCCAAGAATAGTGTTATACTCATTTATCCAACGATTGTAAAATTGGGCCTTAATAAACTGACTAATAGTTATTCGTTTCAAAAATGTATTCATTTTTCTCCGCAGTATTCCATTGTTAAAAAATTATTTTTTTCAGCGTACGCAAATGCAAAGGAAGAAGCAATCTCCTCCAGCTCCTTACCCTTTTCCATTGGTATCCATGAATACCATAATTTGGACTTCAAAGTTCAACATCATAATGGTAATCAACCAATTGTCAACCTTGGCAAAAATGGAAAAAAATCAGCAAATCTTGGCTCTAAATCAGATGAATATAAAAGAAGCAAATTGAAAATTAAATTGGATTCAAAAGTGAAGCTTAAAGATGTCATGTCAAATCGTCATAAATTTGGAAACTTCAATAAACCACAGAAGCACGTTAGCACCATCCAAACCGTTAAGTATGCAAAACCAGCCTATGATCTCGATAAAACAACAGGGAGTCTTTCCCTTTTTGACGGGAAATCTGATTCAATTCATACCTCAGAAGTCAAACAGTCTTACAAATCTTCCGGTAATGGTGTAAACTTCGAAAATTTATTTAGTAATTCCGATAATAAGAAAAGAGTTGGAAAAGTGACAACATCCGAATTCAGTTTAACTTCTCCTTCTAGTGCAATTTTTTACAAGAATCCGTATTTTATCTCAAGGAATATAAGCTCTTCCGTTAATAAAAAGCTCTTTCTCCGAAAAGATACGGATCTCAGCTCATTTTCACTATCAAATCCACCCAATAATTTTATCAATGATAATATGCGCCCTAATGGTGGATTATCTCTTCGACCGAAATACACAAGTGGTTCTTTTCATTTAATAATGCCCTTGTCAACAAAGGTTTCTTCTGAAACGGAGATTAGTCCAACAAATTCAGCAGGTAATCAAAGTGTAAATTCACATATCAAAGCTGAAACTTCTTGTTTGCATTGTGGTGGAGGTGACTTAAAGAGAATAAAGAGACGAAAAGAACTTAAAATTACATTACTTAAATTGTCAAAACGTGTAAGAGGGGAATAGGTATAAACAAAAAATAGGTGATTTAAAAAACATAGAGATACCGATAAACTTAAAATTGCACTGAAATAATAATAGTTAAGAAGATAAAGAGGTAACATTTAATTGGTAACTTTTGGTTGGTGCATGGGCTAGCGGCTGGGGCGTTCTCAATCAGCGTTTCTCAAACTTTGTTCCGTGGAAATTGTATAAACGTTATTTTATTTTATACACATAAATAAATAACCACAATTTTAACGCAGGTGTTCTGCAGTAAAAAAAATTTAGGAAATGCTGTTGTATGAATGTAGGACCTTCTATTTATATTCTAATTTTGGTTTTCTCCAACAGTAATTTAGTAGCACAAAAAATTATTTATAGAACAGAAGAAATTATGATTGAAAATTTATTTTTCCACCTTCACCACAAAATTTATGGGGAATATAATCTTATGTAATCTTTCAGTGTAACTGGTCACGTAGTTTTAGATTTAATGCAGGTGCACGTTATAATTTTTAAGTTAATTTTAATTTATACTTACTTACTAGTTAACTTAATTTTAATTTATACTTACGTATGTAATATCTACAAGTGTAAATTAAATTAAAGGATTCAATTTTTTTTAATCGTACGTATTTCTTTTTTTTTTAATAATGCCTTTTACTTTGTCTATTTTATGAAGATGGAATTTATTTGTGTAAATATTTCACTTATTCGGGAGAGGAGTAATTTTGATATTAAATCTTAGCAACACATATGTCAGTTCATGACTCACTAATATTTTAATGTTGCACATTATGGCCTATTAATTGTTTTGCTCACTCTGAGAAAATTTTCATTTATTTGAGATAAAGTTACAAATTACTTCTTCCACGTAATAGGTTTGTCCCTGCACTTTCTACACTTTTAACACGTTTACTCTATTTTTCTCACTCCTACTCACTTAGATGTACATACATCTCACTCTCTCAGGAGCGGTTAACGCAAAAAGTGTAGAAAAGTGTAGAACAAACGAACAAACCTAATGTATAAAGGCTCATTCAGAATTGAATTAGTGCAGAAAATTAGTGCAAATCGGTAGTGCAGATTGGCCGTGCAAATGTTTGACAGATGTATTTTGATGTGTCTATTCACAATCAACAGACGTTTTGCACTAAGTTGATTGTGAATAGATACATCGAAATACATTTGTCAAGCCTTTGCACGGCCAATCTGCACTACCGACTTGCACTAATTTTCTACACTAATTCAATTCTGAATGATACTTTAGACACACACGTGCAAAATTTAAGTTTACACAAAGTGATTCTTAAATATTCCGACAAAATAAAAGCAATAAGAGAATAAATCGATATCATAGAACATAGATAAAAAATAGAGAAAAAAAAGTAAAAATAATTCTTTAACTCTTAATTTTCGAGATGATACTCCACTGACTATTGGCATAAGATGAAACCTAAGGTTCACAAAAGATGTGTCTAAATAAATTTTCATTTATGACTGCGATGAAGTCTCAGTGTGCAAAGTTGACAACCGAATAGAAATTTATAGAGTCCGGTGTACTTATACGGGTGACTTATCAACAAAGAAACTACAATTCAAGAAATTATTCTGATAATTACAGATACAGATTACAATAATTACCTATATCACGTATAAAGCACATCAATACATTACGATTTAACCTAACTTTTCTACAGGGTGTCTCAGAAATGCATATAAAGCTTCAGGTATTTCTTTTCTTCATTCCCTAAGCGTCCCAAAAATGCAAAAATTAATTCTCAGGGTTTGTTAGTTTCAGCACACGAGACAAAATACGTAAAAAAAAATTGGTAAACTTGACAACGTTGCTTATGTATGCAGTTAATTCGATTTACAGAAGGGCTTCAGACTAAATAAATTTCAAGTATGTAGTTGTAAATGCAACGCCTTAATTAAATATTTATTTTACTGTTCTCTACGCTGCTGTTTTTAAGCAGTCGTAGGTGGGTGAAGGGCGTTTTAATTGTTTTCTGTTAATGATAAAGACTTTCTTACAAATTTAATAACATTTTCCGTTCAGTTTTTAGCCATTTATTACTTCGCAGTTTTCTGTTAAAAGTGCTCTATTTGGAGGGTTCATACAAGAAAAATACACTACCGTGGGAACCGGTTTTGTGGTTTTAGAATAAGGAAATATAGGGCCAGTTGTACAAAGTAGGTTTAAACTGACGCTCAATTGAACCAGGTTCAACGTAAACAAATTCGCATAGGATCTTAATGACATATGGCAATTAATGCATTCATAAATAAAATTTTCAGTTGAGCGTCGGTTTAAACCTCCTTTGTACAACTGGCCCATAGAGGAATAGGTTTACCTGAAACTTTATATGCATTTCTGAGACATGCGGTATATACAAAAGTTTATCGTTTCTGAGATATATCTTCGTAAAGAGACAACTTGGAAAGTATATTTCCTTAAATACATATCTCTGGAACGGTTTAAAATAAAGGGTTGAAATTTGATATGCAAAACAAGTGAAATACAAGCATGGATATGCCATAGGCAAAATTGAACATTCTTCACCAGGGGTGTAGTAGATCCAGGGCAGCTGGCTACCATTTTAGTAAATAACTTTTTGTTGTTGTTTTGTTTTTGTTGTTTTGTTGTCGCTTTTTCAAAAAATCTGTAGCAAAAATTAACAAGTTCGAATAAAATTACAAAAAATGAACTAAGCTCGCCAGATTAACCGTTTTCGCGATATTCGAAATTCGATGATAAGAACATCGAATATGCCTTGAAATCATTAGCTGTTATTTATTTTACATATCAATACACAACTGACGTGTAATTTATGAATTAAAAATGTACTCTAACGCCTCTAACAATGAAATAACGGACGTTATAATTTTAGAATATATTTTTTAATGAAAATACTATTCAACGCCTGAACGGTCCAGTGGTAAGAGGACCGGCCTTGCAATCGCATGATCGTCGGTTCGAACCGCACTCGGGATTTTTCTCGGGGGTGGTCGGTATCGACTTTAGGCACCCTTCAGTGTTGGGGATAAAATTCGACACTGCTTCCCCTTAAATGGCGAGAAGGTTGGAAGTAACAAAGCCATGGAACACTTTACACACACTCAAATACACTCCCGCTCCTGAGGTCCTGACAAGTCTTTGACTTAGGACCCCGTTGGGCAATCACCACAGATAAAAAAAAATAGTGGTGACTTATTATGTAAAATAACAGTTAATAATTTCAAAGCATATCCGATGTTTTCACCAAATTTCGAATTTCTGAAGTAATGTAAAATTTCAAGCTAAATATGTATTTCGAAAGCGGTTAATCTGGAGAAGATGGAATTTAATTTAGGTTTTGTACAATTTTCAAATCCTTTACAAAAGTGACAATAAAAAAGTTATTTCCTCAAATGGTATCTATCCTACTGCCCTGGATCTACGCCGCTGGTGAAGAATTTTTTTTTAAGCGCACCTGCTAATTTTTACGTGAAAATCAATTCTTGACATTTGTTTTCGAGCAATGACATCTTCGACATTTTTTTAAATAGCAAGCCCCATTTCCTTTTCTTTATTCTGATAGCGCTTTGAATTCTCACCATATTCATGATGTTTCATGGGAGAAATTCTGAGGAAAAAAAATTATTAAAAATAACAAATACGCCGCATCTCACTATCTAATAATAAGAATAATATTTCCCAAAGCTATGTTTTCTGGGTACTTTATCAAGAGATTTTTATCGAAAAATGAAAGACATCATAACTTTGACAGTTGTGAAAAAAGGTACACTATTACGCAGAGAAAAATATTTATTTTCATCATTTGTTATTCATATTAGAGAAAAAATGCAGAGTAAAAAGAACTTTCATTTTTGGGATTGTTGTAATGATAGTTGTTAAGGGTTTAAGCTTTGGCTTAAAGGTAAGCAGTTTAAATCTAAGCTGAAGCTTAAACCCATGACAACAATTATTTCAACAACTGTTAAGGGTTTAAGCTTTGGTTTAAAGTTAAGCTGAAATTGTACAACTGGGCCTTAATGTCTTATATATTGTCTTTAAATATGTCTTAAATACTTGCGTACGAGTGATTGAAAAAGTGACCCTGGTAAAGTGACCTTTAGCATTATGCTATAAGGTGCAATTTATTTCACACCAAAATGACTCGGATTCGAATTTCGTGTATATTTTGATGTCATCACTAATGTGGTCCATTCAGCGCAAACATTACAAACACCAAGAACATCTGTGACGTCACGGTAAGGTACCGACTGATTTTTAAAATTTTTTATCAACTCTGAAATTTAGACGGCATGTCTAATGTCCGTATTCATAGTGGTTCCTCGAGGCTTCCTTGAATGAGGAACCCCTTAGAATGGGATTGTTGTAATGCAACTGCCTTACGACAATCCCAATCTAAGGGGTTCCTCATTCAAGGAAGCCTCGAGGAACCACTATGAATTCCAGCATTAGCTTTGCTCTAGTTTCTTGACGTTTGTTGCTGACAGCCATTGAAATGTAACCTCTGAAAAGCGCTTTAAAATGTTTGTCGAACGCAGTCAGATTTGCATCTACGTTGTTAAAATTGGATGCCGTAACAAATTGATTGGTGTCAGTGAATTTAGGAATTCTTGTTTACAATTTTGTGGCCCTAAAAAGGGCCATTGAAACGTGAAGAAAAAGATGTGAATCTAGAGAAGTTGTCGAAAATGGTAGCCTTCAGCTTGCAAGCATAAATTATTTATATTTATATTTCATAATGGCAAAAATGTTCTGTAAAGTTTCTGGACGTATAGCAGTACATAACTCTGAAATACGTTGTTATAGGTCTTGAATGTTATTAACCGGAGTTTTAAATACTGCGTTCTTCAAATAAGGGAAAATGATATAATCTAATGGTGTTAGATCAGGAGAACGTGGTGGATATTCAATATCAGAACCTAGGCTTATGATACGATTGTCACAAAACTCACGTAAGAAATTCAAAGTTTCTCGTGTTGTGTGAGCTGTGGCCCCATCGTGTTGGAAATATCCATGCTGCAACTCATCGTCCAATAATTGGACTACCAATGGGGGTGGCTGTCGATTTATGGACGCTCGAATTCAGAGTTTTTGAAGTTAGAAACTGAAAGATAATGCGTAAAGCAATCAAATTGTGAAAAAAAATCAGACGATTAATTATAAATTTAAAGATAGAAAAGTTTTGTGCAATCCTACTGCAATATCAGGTCAACAAGCGATCGAAAGATGTCGCTACTTAAATGTAAATTTTTAGGTTACGAAATTATTAATGGCCGTCAATTTTGATAGTTTTTGATGTATATGAAATGTTTTAGCATTACTATTCATCAAATGCACGTTATATTATTTTTTGAACTCATCGCCCTCTAGTTACTGTTTTACGCACGAAACAGTCAACCGGAAAACTCTGTTTCCCGGTCGAGTAGACCAGGAAACAAAGTCAAAAACACTGGCACTTTGGAACATTCTTAAATAAATCAGTGTTGATAATAATAAAATCTAGTTTATCATATACCATTCTACAACTTTCATTCATAAACAGGCCCAGAAAAGGGAGAAATCGTCAAAAAATTCCAATAAATTTGACAGCATCATCTATTGAATACTGAATCATGGCTTGCTTAATTTTACATTTTTGGTTTGCCATGACATGAAATTATAAGTGAAAGTATTTCCAATTAAATGTTTATATTCGTTTCAAAAAATATAATACGAAACTCTTGCGGGAATCATTATTCCGCGTTCGCGCTCAAAACTGCGCTCACGCGGGAAAAATGTGTTCCCGCACTAGGTTCGTAAATAACTATTTAAAGTCACACTTAATTTGAATAAAGGTATGCTTTTTCCAGTTTTTTTTTTTTATAAATTTTCAATTGTCACCATTAATTTCTCTACGGACGATGTTCATGTTTATCGGTACGGCGCATTGGCGCATGCCACGTGCATGCGGAGTCTATAAGTAGCTTTGTTTTGGTTCCAACTTGGAACTGTTCTGAAACTGTTCGCACATGCGTATTATGCTTTTAGTGTTTTGGTTTGTTCAGAATCAGTTCCGAACTAACAATTCACTGTTTTGGTTAATTTCTGGAACTGTTCCAGAACCGTTCTAGAAAAGTTACAGCAGTTCCTACCTTTTAGTAGGCACTGATATGGAATTCCGAGTTCGTACGTGCGCAAATCTTATGCAGTCAGTATTGCTGTATTATATTAATCAAAATAAGCTTCGTATAATTAACTATTCATATAATTATGAAAAAATAATAGAAATGTTTTTATAAAATACTTTTGCCTAAAATATAATTTTGAATTGGGTACTGATTATAGATGGATTATTCAATAACTAATCCAGTATATGTGAGTAGAGTTAAAATTAACACAGTATTTTTATTTAGAAGGTAGTTTATTACAAGTAGCTAGAATGTACTCTAACTTCTGATTTGGTTCATGCAGTACCAGAACTATCACAGAACTGTTCTAGAATTGAACGCTCAAGCGCAACCAGTTCGGGAATCGTTCTGAAATAATAACCAAAACAAAGCTAATAGCAACGTCATCTGAAATACTAGTAGTACGATTTAAGTCACTTAAATAGTCAGCTGGCAGCTGGCCTTTCAGGCTTTGGTTGTGAAATTATGAATGTTCCCACCTAATAGTTGGCGAGCATTACAAATTTGTGTGATAGGCTTTCAGGGGTAGTGTACTAGTTTGTCATTTCAAATGGACAGTGAATGGAAACCTTTATGTGTAATTTTAAGGTAAGAGAAACCTTTGGTGTACATTTACACACAAAGAAAACCTTAGGGTGTAAAATTTACACACAAAGATTTCCTTTCCACAAAAATTTAGCATTTAGGTGTAAATTTATAACAAGGGCTTCCTTTCCCTTAAAATTTACACAAAACTTTCCCATCTCTTTTAGAACACACACAAAAGTTTCCCTTCCCTTAAAACTTAGATACAAAAGCGGTTCGAACCGACGACCATGCGATTGCAAGGCCGGTCCTCTTACCACTGGACCGTTCAGGCGTTAATTATGAACGCCTCTTAATTATTATTCTCTTCTTTCTTAAAAAATTAACATTTCTCTATAAATACTGTCGCGTTAAAGAAAAGAAAATTTAGAATTACGAATTAAGAGTTACGGCAATGTCTTTCAACTATTTTTATTTAACTAACTTATTTAATCATTAATAATCACTTTAAACATAATTAATCCTACGTCTTTTTAAATTATATTTTAATTTTAACGTTAACCACTTATCTTTAAACTTTATAAACTTATTTAATCTAACCTTAATCTTAGCTTTACTTTACTTTTACGTTAGGGGGAAGGGCTTGGCCCGGCGGCCAGCCCTGCGCTCGTAGAGTCCACTCGCTTGGCTTCGCGCACTTTGTTTCACAACACTGACTAATAATAATTAACTATAATAATAATCTCTAATGCCTCACTATCTACCTACATGACTACTCTTCGACTAATTAATAATCATATAATTAATAATAATACTGCTACTACTTCATATCTGACTAATTAATTATCTTAATACTGCCTGTCTACCTGCGGGTCGATCTTTTATACATTTCCTAAATCTACGTCACAATTGGTTCCTTCGCTCTGGTGGTTGAGGGCTCGGTCCAAAGTACAAAGTTCTAAAAAGTGTCAGCATCAATTGACCCTTGCCAAATTTGTTTTCTTAAAGCGTTCTAATTGCCTCGATCTTAATTGGCACATGTAAACAACACACCTACATTCCGCATAGCTTGCATTTATGCGTAATGAAATGCGAGTATGTGTAACGCGGCTTTGTTCTACTAAACTTCAATGGGTGCTGATTCCGCATAATTTTGAAATGCACATAATTGCAATGATTACGAAACGAATTTAAATTTACTTATTTTCTCAGATAATGACATCGTGCTTTCGGTGCTTTCCTTTTATTACAAATCTCACCTCAGATCAGATAAACGTCATTTCCGTTAACACGAACAAGTGAGTTTGAATTGAAATTGAATTGAATTTGAATTGAAATTCCGACCTCCCACCTTGCCACTCGAGCTTTCCCAATAGTTGCCAGATTGAAATATTTATTGAAACTTACTTGTTCGTGCTAATGGAAATGACGTTTTAGTGATCTGAGGTAAGATTTGTGGCAAAAGGAACGAAGCTATTGTCTAGTTTTTCAAAATTGATATACATCCATAAATTGTAATTTGCCGTTTAATACCGATAAGTACGAAATTGTTATACAGATTTTCTATGCACGGAAGGACGAAATATAATGAAGTATGATGTCATCTAATATAACAAATTAAAAAAAATCTTTTTCAATACTTATTAAAAAAGGAGCTTTTGAACTATTTATGTTATGACATATATTTTGGTTTTAAAAAAAAACTGTTAAATTAAACAAGATTCTTAACCTGAATGGCGGACAAACTGCCCAAGTATTTACTTCTTACTTCCCAAAAACTCTTGAAACAATGAAATTAAAAGACTTTTGCATTTGCGTTCAGTGTCTTTGAATTCTCAATTTCCAGTTTATTTCAGAGGTCCTTCGTCATAAAATATATGCAGTTTTCTTCTCACTCCTCAAGAACGTTTGAAACTAATTTAGGTATACAAAATATTCTATTAAAGATGAAACTCTGAAGAAGTTGTAATTTCAAGCATTTTGCATTCAATGTCCTTGATTTCTCAATAGGAAACATTAAAAGTTTCACTGAATTTAATTTTTGGTTATTTAATTATCTTTAATGTGTTTATTACAGGTTTACGTTCCAAATTACAACAGCCAGCGATAAAGGAAACAAAAGTTCCCAGAAGAATAAGACATATAATTCGTTCATCTCGGGAGGCTTTCTTCATTTAGCACATTTCCGAGGCGAAATCCAATAGAAAGACTCCGCCGTTTTCTCACACACGGCCGGGTTAAAATTTGTATGGCACGTGTCAGAACTTGAACTCGGAGTCCATGAATCAAAAAGATAAATAGTCGCGAAAGCTCCTACACTCGCTTATCCTCCCAAATCAATGCAGATCGTGATATATTAGCCAACAATTACAGGCCTTCGAAGAGGGAGATTAATCTTTTCGGTTCAGAAAAATGAAAGGGGGCTCTCTGTGTTTCTATGAAATATTTATTCAGTTATTAAAATTAAATGCAGAATATTTAGTGTGCATTTCTTTTTCCTAGAATAAGTAAAGTAATTTTTTCACTACGACAATACGATGACGGCAAAGTCTATTGCTTTGAAAATGTTTTACATGCATGCAGAATTTATTTACGTAGATACCAGGTTGGAATACAAAATATAAGAAAACAGAAATTCGAATATGTTTGCAGACTTCCTTATTTGGATTTACGGTTCGTAAAACATCGACTTTCAAGTAATTTTCTATTCTCATTATCCAGGTAGTTGAGATGTAAGTTGCAGCACCTGTTTTTCCTTCCCTTTTATAAACTTTCACGAGTCTGGTTGTTTACAATTACTTTGGTAAAATGATGGCTAAATATACGGAACGTTCATAAATGATTGAGAGACGTTTGAACTTCCCGCTCGGTAGTTTATTTTAAAAAGTTACAAAATACAGACTGCAATCTTTTACCGTGGGCGACACATGGAAAATTTTACGTAAGACTTTAATGAGACATCGATAAAATTTTTTTTTTTTGAAAAATTATTGTCGAAAATAAGCCTCGAGTCACTATAAATTCTAGGTTAAATTTCCAAATCTGTTTATTAATCAATCATCACATTGACAAACTTGACTAAAGTTGACTAGTTGACATGTTTCGGAACAAATTCCATTATCAAAACTACAAAGTTTAAAAAATACTTATGAAATTACTGCTAAAAGTAGAAAAATTAATTACAAACCTATTTAAGTCGAATCCGCAAGCGTAGCCATTTCTAAACTAAAGTCATGACTAAAGTCAAAACACAGCGCGACGACACAGGGTAAGGCCCAATGCCAACCTAAGTTACATGAAAAGTTAAATCCCCAGCAGGGTCACAAAATTAATTTTTGTTTGAAAACTAGAGTAAAAAACCAAATTAATTTTGAAAATCGAAGCAGAAAGCTTAGTAAATACAGAATTTGGAAAAAGCGAGACGGACTATTCGTATATCACAAATATAAAAAGCTAAAAAGCTGGAATTTACACCACAAACAAGTTAAAACTCAAAATATTAAAATAAAAGTTAAAATATCAATCACTTTCGAGAAAATGGAAAAAGAGGAAATTGAGGCCATCAAATTAATTAAATTTTTTCCAATTAATGGATTCAAAAAAGTTAAGATGAGAAAACTGAATCTGATCGTTTAACAAAGTGACGTTACTGTTCTTCCCGTGTAAAAAAATTTCTAAAATTTCAGCAATATTGAGTTTAAGACTTTTGGGTAATTGGTGGATCAATTTGATCTCATGATTGGCAGTATTATTGTGTCCAGTCTCAATAATATGGTTAGCAAAATTTGAATTGGTTTTGCCCAATCTGGCAGAAGCCATCTTAACTCTTTTGAATCCATTAATTGGAAAAAATTTAATTAATTCTTTGATTGCCTCAATTCCCTCTTTTTCCATTTTCTCGAAAGTGATTGAACTTTGATTTTAAAAGAGAAAATGTCCCATCAGGAGAGGTTGTGGCCACTAACTCTTGGCTTGATCATCCTAAATCTAACTTTTTAAGCGATTTGAATATTTTGTCACAAAACACATTCAACAATTGTAATGTTCCTTTCTTGCTGATATTTTTATGAATTATCTCGAAACTGAATTTTTTAAATCAGGGAATACTTTAGCTAATAATATTAAATTTTACGCTAGATACGTAGATGATATCTTGATCGTTTGGCAGGGTGACGTTGCTTCTGCTTCCCTACTGTTAAACCATTTTGACACCCTACACCGAAATATCAAATTTACTTTAGAAGTCGAACATGATAACTTTCTCGACATTACTATCAACAGATTTTTACAATCATTTTCTTTTAAAATTAGGCCTTACCCTATGTCGTCGCGCTCTCTTTTGACTTTAGTTTAGAAATGACTACGCTTGCGGATTCGACTTAAATAGGTTTGTAATTAATTTTTCTACTTTTAGCAGTAATTTCATAAGTATTTTTTAAACTTTGTAGTTTTGATAATGGAATTTGTTCCGAAACATGTCAACTAGTCAACTTTAGTCAAGTTTGTCAATGTGATGATTGATTAATAAACAGATTTGGAAATTTAACCTAGAATTTATAGTAACTCGAGGCTTCTTTTCGAAAATAATTTTTCAAAATTTAAATAGTCACTAATATCATGGACAATCCTTTGGTATCGATAAAATAATTTATTATAAACTGATTAAAAGCACTTAATTTTTATAATCAGTTTGATACGTATTTTTTTTGGCTTCATTGATTACAAATTCTATGAATGTTTTATCCTTCCTATCAATATAGGTCCTTTTCCATATTTTTAATAGCATATTTCAGAGGCGCTTGTTTTGCTGGTTGCTTTTCTCTTCTGTTCTTGTTTTTCCGTTACATGACGCCGTTTCAATTTAGCGTCATATTTCTTAAGATGTGGATATTCAACACTGTCTTCCTCGCTTTAGAGCCTTTCCTTCTTCCTAGTGATTTGTCTAATTTTTATCTTGTTTTGGTTTACAGAGAAATAAAATATTTCAGACATCATCAAATTTGTTTTAATCTGATTTCAAATTTCTACACGTGTCTACTTGCTTTGCGTTATTCTTTGCAGAGACTTTCAAAGAACATGAACATCCTCAAATCAGTCTCATTCTCCTCCAACTTCTTGCACAAGTTTTGGTAATTCCAATTGCAAGTAATGGCCCAATAAATGTACTATCATAAATGTAATTTCGCACGATTTTCAGAATTTCCAGAATTTCTCTAAATTATAGTTTTGTAGAACAGGTTCTTTCCTCAATTTTGACACTAAAGACATTTAACCAAAATTCAGATTGTTTGGTTATATTTTAAGAACAGCAAGATAATAAAGTATTAGAACTGAAATAACAGAATAAAAGTAGCGACCAACCATATTCTAATTTTGCAATTGCAAAATCCTTCAGAAAGCACGTGATTTGGCATTGCTACAACTTTGGTATTACATTTGAAATCTGACGTTTAAAATAATTATTTTTGACAAACCGTCCAAGAAAGTCATATTTACAGCGGAAAATTAAATCGTGCGAAATTATAAGGCCGCGATAGTACGTATTTCTGCTTTTTTTACAAGTTGGTTTCCTCTCCTGTATCTGCTATTCCCTTATACCCCGATACCTACACAAAGATGTCTCAGTTGAGCTTACCAGAAAAATAAGGTTTACATTCTCAAACCTCGATTCAACTAGAAATTATAACCTGTGAGCAACTAAAAATCAGATTAGAGCAGGCGGTGCAAAGAAAATGCATGTCTGTGATTAAATGAAAAGTCAATAAATTTGACAGTCCATGAATGTATTACATTAATTAATTCAGTTAATCACAGACATACATTTTCCTTGCACCGCCTACTCTAATCTGATTTTTATTTGCTCACTTTTTATGAATGCCTACAGAAATTATTAACTTTCCTATAAGTTTATTTCCTCCTCCAACTACATCCTTACAAAGATTTTGCTAATTCAACCAAAGCTCCAACACACTCTTCACAATATCTTTATTCTGATTTACCAGGGGGATAATGTTCTTATAAATAAAATGCAATTCGTTTCCGGTACTCTCAAACCTGTTTCATATTGATCTCAAATCCTACAGATTCCTTCACGAGTGACCGCCAGAAACTTCTAGTATAAGGGTCTTCCGGCAGTGAAATTCGCCCTACAGATTGATATTTATTACATGTTGTTCGTTTGAATTTGGAACTTCACCGTGGACAAAAAATATCACCTCTAGGTGAACATGAACAGCAACTCCACCATTTGCTTTGGTTTCATCTATAGACCAGTTCATGACTTTTGTTATTTATTGGTCTCCTCGTTCTAGTTGATGTGAATTTTTTAAATTCTTTTCATCTTCAAATAATTTTTTAATTACATTTCAGTGTTGTTTTTGTTGCTTATGTTTTGTGTTATACATAAATTAATAGCCAGTGATTGTAGAGTAAATTATTTTAGTTGTAACTAAAAATAGAGTGAATTGATTCTTTGGTAGATAAACAGAACGCCTGCTGTTACCTCACTAAATATAGACAGAAAAGAAATTGTACACAGTAAAATATGAACGTATGATGTCAGGAAACGAATAATTACATAACTTGTAAACATGGAGTTAAAGACGACGTCGTTAATAAAAATAAAGGGAGAAAGCCGTGCATCCTGTGCCCTGTGTAATTACACGCGCATAAAGATGCGAACACACATCCGCAAGAAGAGTGCTAAGTTTCCTAATTGTTCCACAGTCTGACCAAAGCGCCGAACTAGAAACAACCACCAGACCTGAACAGATATAGCAAGCTGCTCATATTTATTACTTGCTCGCCACATATTGACCCAGTGAATTATATATTACGCCGCTGGTATCGGCCAGATTCAATTTCGCCGACCTTATCGGATGTAGTTTGAAGAAGACGAGGTTCTCTATTACAGGAAGTGCGGGCTTCCGGGCAACGTTATGAAATTTCTTCTAAAAATATTGAACTAGTTCTCGACGTAAGCAAAATATAAAAGTGTGAATATTTTAAAGTAAAATGTTGACTTTTAAAAAATATCTCATTGTTTAGTCATCTTTTACTCTAAACGTTAGGAAATAGAATACTTTTAGAATTCACATGTACATTGAGAATGAAATATGTTGGTAGTTTTCACATCATTCACATCACAAAAGACTTAAGAAATGTCTTTTGGTAATAAGTGGTATGTAAGGAAAAGCACTTTACTAGATCCACATTTAAACTACTGTTTCAAATTTGCATTGTAATTAAAATTTCTATACTTTTAGGAATTCTTCCATTTTTTAAAACAAAACAAACAATAAATTCAATCTTTAGAGAAACTAATTTAAAAGCTTAGAAAACAATGTACTCGTAACGTCGCGAGGTCAACAATCTCAGAGTTAAATTTTGGAATTCTGATCGTTTTATATAATATTCTTTTCAAAACAGTTTCCATAACATTTTAAAAAATTTAATTCTTGTAGCCCATTTATTTAATATTCAAAAGAGTTGTATTTTTAAAAATTTTCTTAAAAATTCAGTTCTTTTTCTTCAATACCTAATAATTTTTTAAATGGGTATTTAATAATTTCAGACTTTTTATGTCACATACATACTTAAAAGATCTCGTAATTTCCTTTTATGTATGCACAGTTGTTATTTTAGTAATTCTTTTTTCCTCGATTCTAAATTTATTACTTTATTTGTACTCAGTATTTAAATTCCAGTTTTGTGCTCAGTTTCCTGAGATTGAAAGACATTGAAGAAGTTTCTGGTAACTGCTAGCGGATTATTGAAGTTTATTTACTTTCACTTTTTTAGGTATCTTCAACGAACATTATTTCTAAATTCTTATTTAAATATCTTATTGTTGATGTGAAAGTATTTCGCATGAACTGCGTCGAAACTGTCTAACAATAACTAGATTTAATTATAATAAACTGTTGAAATAAAAGGGTCGTGATACTCTTCGACAACTTCACAATTTTCAAATTTTGCCAAAATTATACAAAGAATAAAGAAGGCAATCAGGAGTTAGAAGGGTAAAAATTTTCAATGTAAGAACAATTTACATATTCTTCATTGATTATTACTATCTACTTACAATTATGTACATACATTTTACATCCATATACTGGGTGTTATTGAAAGTTGTACAGATATTTTAACTGACGATAGTACTCTTTAAATAGATCTAAATACCTAAACTTCCTTTATACAAAAGTTACTGGTTTCAGAGATACGCAGAAAAACGCACGCAAACTATTACTTATTAAAAAAACGAAAATTTTATTTGGACAATTTACAGACTAGAGAAGTTGCTCAAAGTGGCGATCGCCGTTTAGAATATACGCGTTTACTCTGCGAATCCAATTGTCTTTAATGCTGTTCATGACTTGGTGATTTTGACGAATCTGCAAAGGAGCATTACCTATTGACTCGCCGCTCCAAATCTTCAACAGTGTTCACTGGGGTGGCATATACCAGTTGCTTCAAGTGACCCCACAAAAAAAATCGCAACGATTTAGGTCAAGTGAACGCGAAGGCCGTACGATAGGTCCGTTACGACCTATCCAACAACCTGGAAATCTCTCATTCATCCAGGTAGTGACTTGGCGTGCGTAATGAATAGGAGCCCCATCATGCAAGTACCACAATTCCTGTCGCACATATAGCGTAATATTTGCAAGAAGTACAGGCAACACATTTTCTAAGAAATCTAGATAAATGGCCCCAGTTGTTGGTTTTGGCAAAATATAAGGACCAACAAGGTGACCTCGAACAATACCAATTCACACATTAATGGAAAATGTTTGCTGGAAATGATTTTCGCAAAAGGCATGTGGGTTTTCATCATTCCAGATGTGAGCGTTTCGGCTATTAAAAACGCCATTTCTGGTAAAAGTAGCTTCATCAGTGGCCAAGACGCAAGTAATGAAATCAGGATTTTCAAAGTGCTTATTAACAACCCATTCACAAAACTGCACTCGACGAGGAAAATCGGTTGGTAAGGGGGCTTGAACTTTTTGGAAATTAAAGGGAAACCTTGTTCTTTCAACGTTCGCCACACCAAAAAATGGGATACTCCAACCTCAGCGGCAAGGCGTCGCGTCGCGTCGTGTGGTTATCTCTAGCCGATTTTCAATTTCCTGAAATATCACTTCTTCTGCTTCTAACGTTTCATTTTCCGTTGACGACCAATATCAGTGGTGTTCATTCTAAATGAGTCAAATTCTCTCAAATGACGATCCGTATTATCAAATGTACGTTCATTGGGCAGTCTTCGAAACAACCTTCGTGCCAGGGCAGCGTTTCCGCGAGCTTCACCGTAGACCAACACCATATCCGTTTTTAAGCGTTTGTAAAATTCATTAAGATAAATAAATAATTTTACAAAAAATTCGAATGAAGTTTCATAAAAATATTTCACATATTCAATAAAAAAAGACATATCGCTGTATTACTTGATTTTTCTTACAATTAAATTTTTAAAAAACATCAGTGGCTCTCAAACTTGTTTGTTAATAAAGCTTTTTCTCAAAAACCATAAACTATTGTATAAGGTATGTGTGAATACCTAATATCTATTTGACAAGCACTAACGCCAGTTAAAATATCTGTACAACTTTCAATAACACACTGTATACAGATAAATTTTCAAAGGTCAAGAAAAATGTAAAACTTAATCATTGAATTCAAGCAATTCTTATTTAAAAAACCAATACTGAGCAACATGTCAGCAATTTCTATGATATACATCAAAGTTTCCAAAATATTTTTGTGGAATGTATCTAAAGGTACATAATAGATAGATCTGTTGCGGTAAAAAAATGAGGAAATGTACTAAAATGTGATCCAGAATGTATAAATTAAATTATCAAAATCTAGTTACTTTTTACACAACAGCAGATATATGGTTAGGTAAGGAAAGAAGCTGCTCGATCTCTTGAAATGATTTTGGAATCTGTATGTTTAGACTGTTGTTACGTTAATTTAATTTCTTTTGTTTGTTCGGTATTTAAAATTGTATATATTTTTAGTTCTAATTAAGTAGCAAATAGTAAGTTTGAAAGGTGCACATCTGCGACCCGCCTGTGGTCACTTCAGGCCTGATTTTCAGGAATTCTTGCGACAAGTGCCTTACATCTGGTGTCATCTTCGCAGAGCTTTATGGCACCCCGGCCAAGTTTGAACTGACCAAAATTTTGTAAAGGTACTGCGGCACCGTGCTTACGGACATTAATTTTAATGTAAATAATATTTGTACAGTATGAAACTGACATTAAATTTAGCGACTCTTTATTTGAAGCACGTTGCATTTTCTAGAACAGTTATCAAGTATCTTTCTGGACTTAAATACGTCCCCATTGTAACTCCGCGCGAGATTCGCAGCTTGTATTTTACAACGAATAAAAATCTCCATGTATCGTGTGTGTAGTTTCTTCACTTTCTATCCCTTAATAAAAGTAATAATTAATTTAAAACCAGTGACTGTGGATAGTGGCACAGCGTTGCCAAAGGGAGATTTACGACCTCCATCAGACGCTGAGTTTTGCCTAGGCCCCAGCAACGACTGGGAAGCTTTTTCAAAATAGAAAAGGTACAAACACTGTACGAAATAGATACTTTTGACGTCAAAACCTGCTGTTGTTTGCCCTAGATTTAAAAATGCATTGGTTGAAAGATACAGATGTAAGGACAATCACAAGACATTCAATTTTGGAATGTTATTTCAGCAGAAGAAATTTATAAGAAACTCAAGAACAAAATGAAGAATTAAAAATGAATTAAAACAGTGAAGATCCATTTTTCGATTTTAAAGAAGACAACCTGACTTCAACAGTTTCGACTTCAACTGCTTTTAGTTTTACGCAACAATTTGAATTCGAAGTATTGAAAAACCTGAACAAGAGAACTACTTTAGTTATGCTCCAAGATTACAAAATTATTAAGAAAATATTTAAGAAGAACCTCTATTACTCTTTTTAAGAGAGACCAAATCTGCATCCGACTCTCAAAGTGTAACATTATTTACGTTTAATAACTTCTTAGATCCCTGAGCAGTAAATGTAAGAATAAGCACGGTATAATTGGATAAAACAAACTATGAATTATGGGTCTTAATTGGAACATGTAAACTTATATTCCATGCGTGTGTTTCAGGTGTAGAACAAACTTGGAATTTCGCCATGTAAGCAATAACACAAATAAGGCAGGATATTCGATGAAATCTAATATCCTCCCACCCTAAGTACACACAAGGCATTAGGAACTAACTTGTTAGGAATAATAACGCAACAATCAGTTGTGAGCATAGCTAAAAGTATTAACAAATTAGAACGTGACGTTGAGGATGCTATTGCAAGCAAGTCGTACGTATGTACGTCACTGTGTTCACCTCCTTACGCATTACCATATGTCGCACGCAAACGACAATTATGTAAATACACCGTCAAGTTAAAACTAACAAACCACTGTGTTACACCCGTTCCCATTTCGGGACTTGATTTTATAAACACATTTCTACCTTGCCGTGTGTATTTAACTGAGCTTTCCCCAGTAAGTTTAGAAGTTCTTCATGATGATTGACATTACGATAGAACAAGCTTCACGAGATCGAAATAAAAAGACAATTCAGTTGTAAACAACATGTTCGTGGCATTTTGTTTCTTACAGCGTTATTTATGTTAATAAAGATGTAACAGGATCAAAGCTGAAACAATGACGTCACAGTAATCTGTTTTTGTCGTTATGTTCCCATTCTGAAGATAACTTCGAAAGAAAAATGAAATGCTTATTATGTAAATTATAAATATGGATAAACATTTTCCAGATTAAAAAGCATTTACAAGTGAAAAGAGCATCACCGAAATAAACTATTGTCTTCCATAATTAACTTTGCAAAAAGTATATTGTTGCTATTTATTAAGGCTCATCAAATGACTTCTAACTAAATGAAGCTATTTCTGGGAAGGTGCTCAAACTTACTAATACCTAGGAGAAGCCTGAATTAGCAAGTATTATAATTCAATAGTCGTTTAAAAAAAGGTCGTCTTCCAGAGTTCAAACGAGTTATTATAGGTTATTAACTGTAATGTATTGTAAATGTAATTCAATTTGCAAATGATAATTTTCTTCATACAATATAAACATAAAACTTTCCGGTTGCATTAAGTGCAACTTAATGGCCACTAAGTAAATCGAACTAGAAAAGAGAGTAATACAAATAAGCCTTCTACTTCGCAAGTTTTTACACGCAAGAAAGAAATCAACTTAATTAAAGCATTTCGTCTGTAGAAGTCCCTATTTACATAATCAGCTGAAATAACACCCGCCGTGAGTTCGCTATTGCTCAAAGGCTTCAAAAGAAATCCATCGATTTCGATTTAGCAGAGGAAAAAAGGAATCGCTACAATAATCCGGAGGCGCTCGGCAAAAACGCGTTCTCTTAAATCCCCTTAAATTTGCTAATCTCATGTTTTACCTAAATCCTTCTAAGAGAACCGAATCAGCTGGCTTTACCTGCCTACTAACTCACCCATCTACCTTCTTGCCGACGTTTTTATATTGAACAGAATAAATTCCTGTAAGTGAATTAATCACGTAAAAGATTCTTCAATAGAAACAGGTTTTTAACCTTAAAGTAAAATCTTGGAAAATATTATTAAAGAGGAATACTTTAATTACATGCATTGACTACATTAAAATAATGACAAAAATAAAAATAGTATATTGTTACAAGGAATACTCGTAGAACGCCGAAAAAATGGAGGCAATCAAGCACGCGATTCGGAATCTAATGTAAGTAAAGTATATTGGCGGTTTTGTGAATAACCGACCAAACGTATAAACTTCGTCTCTTTAAAACTCCTAACTTCTTTATGATATAAATTTGTTTGTGCAATTCTTTGAGATTGAATTAATAAATTGTCGTTTTCCGTTTTATTCTACGAAATATCTTCTTATTTATGTATTAACACACATAGAACGCACATGAAATCGTTACTCTGGGATTACTGCAATAATACATTGAAACATTTACCGCGCAACGACGTTAATCTGTAAAACTTAAATGTTGTTTTTTTCACATATCCAAAACGTATTTAAATTACGAAAGAAAACATGGGTACTGAAACTTTTGCCCAAACGAACACGTTCCAGTGCAAATACAGATTTCAGGAACAAGCATTAATTTAATCGCATTTCCCTAAACCCTTTTGCGCATTGCTGCGTTCCGTTATTGAAATATTGCATTTTAATGGCGTTTTTGAAGGTTTTATAAAATCGGAAATAATCCTCTTTATGTTAGTAGCTGGATTTAAGCTGAATATTCACATTTCAGGTTTAAGCTGATGATTAACATCATCAAGCCGTTGAAAGAAATTAAAAATCATTTTAATTAACACATGTTTTCTTGTATACGTAAGGCACGTAGACAAGCTAAATCAAGTTATCCCATCGTTTGCTTTTCTTGAAGTTTTAAGGTAAGATGCGTAGACGTTCGAAGTGAACGTGTCTTTTAATGCATGAAGAAGAATGGCGATTGTGTTTAACTATTCTTCGAGAAGCACCAAGAACTTGTCTACGCGTCTGGAACGGGCTTAATAGAATGAAATAATTAAATTTACTACAACTTTCCAAGCAAACTTTGTCCATCAAAACTTCCGAGAGTCCTTTCTCCTTTCGCCTTCTCTCTGAAACTTCATTTACAACTTACTATTTTTGTTATCAATATCTGAGATGGACGCCAACAACTTAGAAAATTAGAAAAATTACCAACGTATTTCCAAACAATTTCAAATTGTTACCTCTTCCAGTACAAGGGGAGTCGATGTAGACGTAGTACTAAATATTAATAAGATCGTTCCCATTTAATTTAAGATCTCTTTTCTTTTCTCTTTTCTTTTCTTTTTGATACTTAGTAAAAACAGTATACTTTTGGCATAGTTTAAATTTTTGACATTCTTTTATAATTTTTCAGCGTTACCTATAAGTATAAAAAGGAAAAAAATTATAGAATTACAGCCACGTTGGAGTTCATTAGAAATATGTTGGAATGTGATAAACAATACCCACAAAAGAACAAGAGCTGAAAGGGAATGCAGAATAATTATGCTATAAGAAAAAAATTCAAAATTTATAATAGATGATAAAATTTACCGTAATATGTTGATAAAAGAGATCAAACTTTTTAAGAACTGTATACTTACAATAGACAAACAATAAAACATATTTCACAAAAGTAAAATAAACAAAAATGATAATAACTCATATTTTTTGGTAAAATCTTTTAAACATTTAATATAAGATTTAAGCTCACGGCGCGGCGCTTTGAAATTTACAGACTAGTAAATAATATTCAATCAAATTCAGGAAAAACAAAACACGTAAATGTCTGTAATGAAATAACCTCCAAACTTAAAAATTGTGGATTGTGACATTTCCCAAAAATTATTGTTTATTATGTTAAGTGTTTTTGGTAAATGTCACAATCTTTAAGTTTATTTGTCCGAGAGAAGCCAAAAAGTTATTTATAACAACAATGTGCCGGAAGTCTTGCCACTTTGCACAAAATAACATACTTGGTCCTTTGCTTTTTTCCATTTATACTGGTTTTATATTTAGTAATATTAAGTATTGTAAATGTCATCTTTATGCAGATGACACGCAACTCTATAATTGTTTCGAGGCGCCAGATATTGTGAAAGATGTGACAAATGTTAACTCGGATTTAAAGAAAATATGTGCGGTTGCTTCTGACCACTGTTTATCAATTATTAATCCCAATAAGTTACACATGGATAAAATAGGTACTTTGTGATTCATTAGTTCTTTTGTAGTTCAATTGTGATGCGATAGATGGTCCCTGTTTAGACTAAGAATACAGCGCGTTCAGAATTCATGTCTTCGATTTATGCTTGAGTTCAGGAGAAGAGATCATATTTCGCACACTTTTGCCAGAGTACAATGGTTAAATATGGCTAACAGGAGGAAATTACATTTTACAGCTATTTTCGTTTATAAAATTATTCTGAACAAAGTGCCGCAATACTTATTCGAAAGAATTTCCTATAGAACCGGTATTCACAACATTAGTGTTAGAAGCAATGGTTTATTAACACCTCCTATACACAGTACTGTTATATTTCAAAGATCATTATCGTTCAATATCGTGAAATTCTTTAATAATGTGCCTAGACTCTTTAAAACTTATTCAGTTCCAAATTTCAAACGTCAATTCCACATTCATTTATTGGATAACTCATATTAAGATATTTTTCTTTTTGCTTTAAAACATCAAACTATTTTTTTGTATACTTTTTTTAGGTACTATATTATATATTAGTTTATTAAGTTACCCTTATTCTTAAAATGTTTTTTCACTACACAATGTATAGATATGTATTCATAGGTACGCCACATTAATAAAAATTAAGTTTAAATTTTGTTGAAAGAAGAGCAGTATTTATAATTGCTTACAAACAGATTTCTTAATATTTTTTATTTTAAATTTGAAAACCAATGACAAGAGCATTCTAACTCTGTTTTATTTTTTCTCGAGAATCAGAATATTTTTAAGAAAAATTCCTTCTGCTTAAATAATATGTCACATTAACCTTAAAACCTCTCTTCCATTTGTGTATCGTGCACTTCATTTCCCCTTTTACTTTTTGCATAGTTAATGAATTACTGTACATCAACAACATGCAACGTTTCTTTCTAGTAAATTACTTCCTTAAAAAGGACGCATTACAGGAACTCTTCCTGTTAATTAAAATACACATGTTCAGCATTTTCCGCATTAATTAATTTAGACTAACATGGAAATGGAATTTCACCGAAATCACACCCGATAATCAATTTTGGAGATCAGAGTAAAAGATACAAAAGTCACGCGATAGGTCCATTTGAAGCTGAATTAAGATCAAGTTCGTCTTAACTATAGATTATACTAACCGATATTTTTTAAACAAGCAAAAATAATCGCGGGGTTAAACCTAGTCACGACAGTGGTTTTCCTAATTCCATTTAAAATTTATACATATTACACTGAGTATGTGTAAACTACAAATTTACTTTTCAGCTATTTGCACTCGCAAGCTTCTCTAAAGATATTAATCTAAAGTTGCCTGACCCAATTTCACATAAAATTAGAAACTCGAAAAGCCAGTAATTTAGAGCTTGTTTTATTGTAAATAAAGTGCCATGTGTAAGACCAGGCGACAGAAAACAGAGTTCCTGCAAAATTACGCGGCCTTGTTCCTTAGATTATAAAGTTCAATTAATGTAAATTATTTTCTGGCGTGTGTTATAAAACAACGTCTTGGCGATGGCAATTAGTTGAATCAGATGATTAACGATACATTTTCCAGAAGGAAAGTTTAATTTAGACAGATTTAAAACTGTAAAATAAATTAGAACTTTCATGTTACTGCGTTTTAAAATTAATTTTGCCTTTTAACTGCAAAGCTTCGTGAGACGCCTTTAAACATTTCCGCGCGTTAAGATTAATATATTTTCATTACACGAAGATCTATAAAACTCTTTTGAAAAGTTCAACACCGAGAATAAGAGAAAAATACGTCACAGATAGACATTTTTTACGAAAGGGACGTAAAATGTGACAAGGGTCTTGACGTTGATACCTGTAAGCATCAATGAGATTTCCTAACAAAGAAATCAACACAAAAGTAAGCCAAATTAATGCCCTTTCGGCGACGGTCAAACTTGGAGCAAGCTTGTTTCATACAGTTCTTCTGGTTTATGTCTTATTGACATTTTTGTATGTAGGTATTTTCCCGGATGTAAAACTTTCGTCCTAGGAATAATCCATACATTATTTGCGAACGGTTGTGATCCTTCAGATATAAACATACTCTGGAATTTAATAAAATTCCGAGAATGAGGTCTCTGTACATGCATTCCTTGATTCTTCTTCCTAAATACTTAATTTATATTCCGGGTGTCTCAAGAGTAGCGCCCGCGATTTTAGGATTCCATTCAGAAAACTGAAACGAATCGAAATGAAAACTCAAAAATTGAAGAAAGAGACAAGAAAAGAAGGAGAAAGTATAAATTTAATACACATTAAAATAATACTATTATACCAGGAACAAAAAACTAATTAAAAGGGAGTAAATTAATTTGCTGAAAAGTGTTACAAGCACGACTATAATTAAATCATTAACAAATACCTAAGTAATGTACAGTACATGATTAATATCATGTTTATTTATTTCTTGAGCTACATGAACACAGATTTATTCGAACTGTAAACAATCTGTGAATCTTCACCTGTATAAAACCATTTAACATTTCATTAGAACTAATGCTATTTGTTACACGCTAGACAGATCTAGTGACCATCTATTACAGTCGTACGAACTACCGTAACTTAAAACTTCGTAAAAGGGGAGGAACTGTCGGCTCGTCCTGAAAGGGTAGCTGTAGGTACATAGGTCGAAGTGTCGAATGCAGCTTCAAGTTACGTTTAAAAGAGGGCAAAAGTTGAGTAACACCGATCAGATGTGTTTCTTTCTCAGGCTGATCTCGTCACCCATCTGTTGTACACACTGGCCCGTAATAACATACTCGTCCGTCTCTGTCACACTTCTCTCGTTCCGGATGGAACGGCTTGTGTGGGAGGGCGAGGGTAGGGAGACTTTTTTTGTCACTCAGCTCGAAGCCCTTTTTAACTAGCAGCAGCTTAAAGTATAACGACGTAATTATATTTAATTTATTGAATTACTTTAGATCTTTCTAGTTGTTGTCATTTCATTGAATAACGTGTCACTTTAACTGATTTTATTGGTCTTTTATGAAACTAGCCGAACTGTATTTCCCAGCAACATTATTGACTTAAGGCTTAAAAATTACAAGAGCATCTACATAGCACTTGTGTACTTCTTTTATGTTTCATAAACAAGATGAAATTGGAACCAATTATGCTTGCCATGTTTTAAAGTTATATGTTTGCAATTTTAAATGTAACACCCCATACATTTTCTTTTTGAAAAAAATTAATATATTAAAAAACGGCAATTGTGAGTAAACTCTGACTCTGGTAAATTCTTGCAAAATATTTTATTAAGTTAAGAAACTATCTACTAAAGTATTACGACAATAAACAAAGTTCAACTGACTTTATTACCAGTAATGTCAGACTTGCTTGACAGAGAGTGAAAGTTTTTATAATTAATCGCTATATACTGTTCAATGTGACATAAAGTGGGACACAACAACAAGAGGATAATTCCGACAAGTCATCTGCTGGGTGGTTCGCTATTTGCAGGAATTTAATTACGCTAATATTATTCCTGTCACGAATGTTTATGCGTATAATTGGGCTGGTCCAAAACAACTGTATTATAAAGTTCGCAAACAATGAAAACACATTTGCACTGATCGTTATTACCATTATACACGCTTAGAGTTTAGTGGAAATGTATTACAATCAGAAATTAATTCTATATTCAATATTCCCGTAGTGGAATTATTTTATACCTACAGAATAATCCACGTAATCATGATATCTCGAATGTTCTCTAAAAAGAAAAAAGAAAAACCTTGTAAGCTGCAGCAATCCTGTTTCTATGTCGAAGGCAATAGTACGAACTTCCCTATTTTTGTAATCCACACAAATTCATTTGACATCTCATGATATCAAATAAATTGCAATACGAAAGAAGCTGTGATCATCGACTTTATAGATTCATTCGATTCGCTGCTTTGGAACAATTAAATCGATTCTAAAATAATTTACGCGTTCGTTTCGTATAGAATCCGTTAACCCTCACCATACATAAAACTGAGCCAAATCACTTCAAGTGATTTCAACTGCGAATCGAATTGGTATTATATTGAATGCTATAAAATTACATTTTTTGTCTTGCCAAGCACTCAGTAAAAATGATTAAAATCTTTGTTTATTCAAGCATTCAGATTTATAAGCATTATCACATATCACGGCTTGAAAACCGCTGACCAATAAAAAGCAAACTTTCAATATCATAATAATATGTCAAGAAAAACAACACTTTTACAAACACCATTTCGGGTCATTTTATACACCAGTTGACCTCGCTGTTCGAATCGAATCGCACAAATTTACACCTGATATCTATGTATCTCAAACTTTAGGAGCATGAATTGAATAGAACCGACTTGAAACTTGTCCCAGTTCAAGGTTACGATCTAATTCATAAATATTTCACAGACCGCAAAACAGTAAAACGATATCTGCTCTTTTACAGCTTTACATTCGAGTGTATGACTGTCATATTAAATTCATTTCAATAAATTCACTTACATGAACATGGTTCGAACTACAAAGTTAATACTGTAGAATGCATGCCCAAAATTCAAGTTTTTTTTTAATTGCGTTGTTTTCACTTCTTTGATTTCATCAAAAAAATTAAGGACATTTGAATTGATGAGAGTAATTCTATCCGTAATACAGAATATTATGGATATCTTATTTCCTAGTAATAATAATCATCGAGAAAAAAACAATTTCTACGAAATGACCATGAATCGAAGATTGAACGTTAGTAAGTTAATACATATAATATACATACTCTTTCAAATTGAGTGTGAATCGAACTAAAACGTAAAAGCTGCAGGATTGGTTAAATGAAAGAAAAGTTGCATCAATCAGTGCTTAATTTTCGGTTTTGCCTTTTTATCTTTCATTATACTTACTTACTTAATTAGTCCAAGGCCTTTCTACCGTTAAGTGTAAAGCTGGGAGAGTTGAATTTTGCTTTTTTGTCTCCATTGTTGTCTATCTTGGGTTAAAGTTCGTATTTCGCTCCATGTCATTCCTCTCCTCTCTACTTCTTCTCTTATTCTGTCTAACCGTTTTGCTCCTGGTCTTTCTCGCCTATTTCTCCCCAGCATTCGCGTTTAGAATACTATTTTGGTAAGTCTATCGTCCAGCACTCGACACACATGTGCAAACCATCTAAGCTGTCCCTCAATTTTCTCGTTGATGGGTTCAATTTGTAAGTTTCGTCTTAATGTTTCATTTCTTATTTTGTCTCTTCTGTACTTGTTTTCTATTTTTCTCAGGAATCTCATTTCCACTGCGTTAGTGCGGAATTCTTATCTTTTAGTTAGAGTCCATAACTAATGCCAGATTTCTTCATCGCCTTATCTTGAGGTTTAATTTATCTGTCAGTTAGAATGTGACACATAGTATGTGTACGGCCAACTGCACGTCACATTCCAACTATTGGATAAATTAACCTTAGGTTAAACAGGATGAAGAAATCGGCCATCACTGCTGTACATAAGCGTTGGTCTAATCACTTTTTCACAACCTCCGTTTTGATTTTTTTTGGTATTTCTCTTTCTCCTAGAAATGTTGTCTTCATTGTATGGAATATTCCTCCAGCTCTTCCTACTCTTTCGTTTATTTCCCTGTCCATTTTCCCCTTCCTTTCTATAATTGCACCGAGGGACTTAAAGTGATCTACTTGCTTAACTGATTTTCCGTCCAGTTTTATCTGTGTGTTTCTCTGGTGTTTGATATTATCATTGTTTTTGTTTTTGTACACTCTTTCGTTTATTTCCCTGTCCATTTTCCCCTTCCTTTCTATAATCGCACCCAGGAACTTAAAGTGGTCTACTTGCTTAACTGATTTTCCGTCCAGCTTTATCTGTGTGTTTCTGGTGTTTGATATTATCATTGTTTTTGTTTTTTGTACACTGATTTTCATGTTTATCTTCTCCAGTTCTTCTTTTATTACTTCAAAGTTATATTGTAAGTGTTCCCCCGTATCTGCTATCAAGGCCATGTCGTCTGCGAAGATCAGTTCGTTCATTTGTATGGGTCTCATTCGCCGGTATCCTAATGTCAACTTTTTAATCTTTTTCTTGGCCTTCTTCATTGCATCATCTAGTACCGTTATGTAGAGCAGTGGGCTTAATACGCATCCTTGTTTAACCCCCTGTCTTGTTTCAAATTCTTTTGATTCTTCGTTGTTTGTTCTAACTATGTTCGTATTTCCCCTGTACATGTCTTTTTTTTACTTCTATGATGTTTCTGCTTACCCCTCTTGCTCTCAGCATCTCCCACACGTCCTCTCTTCGCGCTTCGAAAGCTTTCTATGAAGCATATGCGTGCTTGTCTGTTCTTGTTTATTATAATAGCAATAATAATAGCAATTTTATTGGTAAATATATAGAAAATACAAAAGTAATATTACATATAAAACAACTGTGAATTTACCAAAAACTCAGAATCAGCTTACTTTACAGGAAGCAGCTGCTCTACCTTCTGAGCATTCCAACAAGAAATAAACAAAATAGTAAAAATAATAATAAATTACTAGCTATAAATAAAACATATAACGTAGGCAGAAAAACTACTAAGCAAAATTGAATTCAAACTGAATTATATAAGACCAAGATTCACTCTGTTAGATGGAAATGAATCCGTAGCTGACGAGCAAGGGATAACGATGTTAACTTGCGCAGAGAAGCAGTCATTTGCCTAAACGTAATTATAAGGTCTTATGTACTTCTGTTATTTCTAAATCCGCATTGTGTATCTTCTAACGTTGTCTCTATTTTGTTTCTTATTCTTTTTTCAACTATTCTTGCGAATACCTTCCCTGGGACACTAGAAAGTGTTATTCCTCTATAGTTTTTTTTTATTAACTCCACTAGCTTGTTTACTCCTTCTCCTCCCATATATTTTATCATTTCCGGTGTGATATTATCTTTTCCGAGAACTTTGCCTAGTTTTATCCTTCTTATTGCTTCCTCCATTTCTTCCTCACTTGTAGTCTCCATTTCCTCTTCATCTATTGCTACCTCCTCATCCTGATGTCTCGATATATCAGTAGCTGTTAGCTCTTCAAAATACTCTCTCCATCGTACCATTATTTTATCTTCATTTGTTATTATGTTGCCCTCTTTATCCTTTATATTCGGCATGCTATATTCTTTTCTCTGTCTGAGCTGTTATAATGTACCATAGAATAGTTTTTAGTTCTCTCTCTAGTTTTCTGTCATTCTGCTCCCGAATTCCTCCCATGATTTGTTTTTTGCCTTCTGTATTGCGGCTTTAACCTCTTTTCTTTTCTCTCTGTATACTTCATAGTCTTCGGTTATGCTGAGATATTTTTTCCATTTTTCTTTTTTGTCTTTTACCTGTCTTCGTATATCATCTGTCCGCCATTTAATTCTTCTTGTGTTGCTATTTGGTATTTTCGTTTTTCCGCAGCTCCATTCCGCTGCACACAGTATGCTGTCCCTGAGATACTCCCATTTTTCCTCTATATTTGCGCTGTTTGCCCAACCTTTCAGTTTCTTTTCGAGGATTAATTGGTACTCCTTTTGGTATTTTTCCTCCCTTAGTTTGGTACTCTTAATTTTTTGATTTACTTTCTTCCTTCTCTTATCCTTTTCACCCTCTTTCATTCTTGTCTCATTTTCATTATTACTAGCTAGTGATCACTTCCGATTTCTGCTTCTCTTTTTACTTTTACGTCTTTTATTCTTTTCCATTTGGTTCTACTCAACAAGAAGTAATCAATAATTGAGATCTCGTTCTCGTCTCGGAAACTCTTGTGTACTTGTTATGTCTTTGTATTTTGAACTTTGCGTTTGCTATAGTTAGGTCGTTTTCTATACTTAGTTCTATTATTCTTTCCCCGTTATTATTGAGGGTTTCTTCTCCTTCTCTGCCCATATATTGCTCTACTACCCCATTCTTGTTTCCTACTCTTTCATTATAAATGATAAATAATAATAATAAAATCCTGATTAAACACGCTACAAGCACTTTTTGTTTCTGCTTGAAAAGATAGAATGGCAAAAGAATGTTTCTTCTGTTTTGTTTTTTTTAAATACAGCAGATATGAGTTTATTACTGCATTCGATAGCACTTTTTATTCTGTTTACCATGATGTATCGCACTTTATGTTTTATTTCTGTTTGAAGTTAAATCAAATAAATTTGTGTTAAAATATTTTTCTGGAAAATGTTTATTCCAACTTTATATTAATTTATTAATTATTAGAGAAATTTATTCTGATATTTAAATTTCTTCTTCATTTTAATGTCAAAAATAATAACTTATAATCTAATATCGAATTACTTGATAGATAGAAAGATGTAAAAGTTTACTTTACTGTTAAGATTTTATGAAAAACCTTGATTATGAAAATATTTACTTATATAATTTTCGCCATGCATAGTTAACGAGGGCAGAACGATTGGGATGTAAAATTCGAGAAATTTTGCTTTTATTACTCCATATTTATAAATACTTTGGGTAAAGTTCACATTTCACTTCCCACCAAAGAAAGCATAATAGCAACACCAGTCAAATAATGCAAGACTTAACTCAACTAAGGCCCAGTTGTACAATTCCAGCTTAACTTTAAACCGAAGCTTAAACCTTTAACAACAATTATTGAAAGCAAAGTATGACTTAGATGATAAGCCCGAAACAAGACTAATACAGCAAAATCTGTCGAGAATATATTGTATAGTTTGGAAAAAGAAAATCTTTTAAAATTTTGCGCACTATTATACATATAAGTACAAGTCAGTTATAAATATTGGGAAAATTCATAATTCCAAAGCCTTTGACAACTATTGCATCTTTTCTCAAGGAAAGTAAACCATAAATAATGGTAACGAAGTTCTGGATTGGTTTGAATTATTTTTATGCATTAAACAAACGATGAAAGAACATATGAGAATTTACACTTAACCAGTTTATTTCTCGAGAGGAATCTATCCTAGAAAATAAAAATATATGAAGAAGTGTTTGAGAGTGAGAACTTTTTTAAGATTCTAACTTCTACATCAAAATAAAAATTATTGCTCTTGCCTAATGCAAACTTATTTATACATGCTGACAGCATTATTAAATTACGTCTTTCACTTCATTTCTCTTTTTATTTTGGTAGTTTGGATTTGAAAGCTAAAGTGGCAAAAAATGTATTCTCACATTACCAACGTAATCTTACCTCAATTTCTTTTGGCCTTTTAGTAGCAAACATAAAACCTTAATTGATGCAGTGCATTACATCGTGGCTGACAAAGTATAAGGGAAATTGAATTTACCGATGTGGGAGTGTCCCTTAATTCAGCACAACAGCAGCATTACCGGCTATCAAGTCAACTCACTTAGTGTTTGCGTTAAATATTGGCACCACGTGAACAACTAAAAGCTCCGGAGATTGTCCCACGTGTAAAGACATTAGATAAATCGAACGCGGTGGTGTAACAGTAGACGCTAATTAAAAGCCGCCGTACAAAAATATTGCGGGGGAAACGATCGTGAGAATGCTTCCCACGAGACAAACACCTTACTCGATTTGATTAGAGGGTTTCAAATAAATGATTCAATTAAATTTATTTGTTTTATAAGTTGTTAATGTTAGTAACATATTAATTTAATAGAATCTAACAGACAAGTCAAGTGAGAAATAAAACTATATGTATATGGAAAATGTTTTTAAAAATAATAAGACAAAGGGAGTACAACAGAAATTGTGATTATTGTAGTTATAAATTAACTGCTACGAAACATATTATCAACCAGTAAAAATGACCGTTATTTTATTATTATTATTAGCAGCTTTGTTATCGGTTAACTTGTTTTCATATCATAAACATTTAAATTCCTAGAAATAAATATTTTCGATGACAATAGACTTTGTATTAAATTGCACAAATAGCCTTGGCTCTTCGCAAAACATTTTATCAACTCAAGCTGCGATCTACTTAGGTCTGTGCTTAGGTAAAGAGATACGCTCAGACAGTCTCAATAATACACAATTGTTCACCCATATAACGCCGGCGTCGACAGTTTAATTAAATAAGTGGCCTTTTGTTTCGTAAAGAGACTGACTGCCACCTAGCACTTTTCAGTATCAATATAAATTAAGCGCCCTTTAATGTACCAACAATCATATCATTACATTATCAATGACAAACGAAAAAAGAACTAAAAAAGAATAGCGCCGTTTGGTACAGAAGTTGTCCCCGGTTAAGAAATAAAGCATCAATTGTCCTGAATATAAAATCAGGATGTGACGTTGCACATACATAGGTACCGACAATTATTCCAAACGAAGCCGGATATTAAACGTTATGTCGGGCGTCATTCAAAACGGGAAAACAATTACAGAAGCACGGCGCACTTACCGTTTCGTTTAGAACACGTAAACATATAGATTATAGAAATGGAAAAAGGAACTTGTTGCTTACATGTAGAAATCCTTTCGCATATTAACATAAAAAGAACGGTTTTCGAACGATCACGAACCAAATTGTCCAAATTGTAAAAAGTTATTGTTACATAATATTGAATTTTTGCTATAATTTTTCTGATACATAATACAGGATGCAAATGAAATGTGGAGCAAAAAGCGTAAGGTTGCATACAAGGGAAATCTGCAGTTAGAAATACTATCTGCTGCTTTTTCTTTGAACAGGAAACAATTTTAAAATATCTGACAACGCAGTTACCTGTATCTGTACTTCGTATCTCACACGAGATTTAATAGCGTTTTCAATTAACTGCTCTAGAACACTCTTAGAATATCTCCATCTCCTATTATTATTTAAAAGTTAAAACAAGATGAGAATACTCTAGAGCAATGAATCGTTGGTAGATGAGCGAAAAACAAATCCTAGAGCATATTCATATGACACTAGAAGAAACGTCCAGTTCTACACATTAAAAGTTCTACAATACACACGTTGATGCGAGAAAAATTTTAAAATATGTAAAATTTCTTTTTTCATCGTAGGCGGTCATGATTTCATATTTGAGATCTCATGACAATTCTAAATAACTTTTCCAATAATATTTCCGCGTATTTTGAAAAATGTATGTACTTTACTCTTATGTCGATTTCGAATATTTTGATTCCCTCGGTATATGACAAGAGGTATTCAAGTTTTCATGTGTGTATTTTGAGTTTGGGAAGATGCGGGGGCTTTCATAAACAATAAATTTTTTTGAGAAATCAATAATAAAAATGTTTCCCATATGTGTCCAACTTTCTGCCGGTCACTGTAGATTCATCTCTCATAAATATTTTATTATTTAATGGATGAAACACTTATAACTTATAAATATGGATTCACAAAACGTCTAGCATTTTCCATTAAATTAAATGTATAGGTCTCAAAAATGTTTGAGTGAACTTAAAAAATATATAAGGTATGAAGCTATTCGAACTATCAACGTGCAATACATAACAATTTAATACAATCCAGATACTTTCAAGAAAAACACTGTCTAGACAAGTCCAATAAATCGGTTTTCTGTTTACATGTCTGTATCATCTACATACTTTATTATTTTATATCAATCTTTCGCATCTTGTTATCCAATGCACTTCGCAACAGAAAATGTATGTGTTGTCTTATCTGAAAATAACGGACCTCAAAGTAATTGAACTTTCTATTTTCCTTCATATTTGTCTGCAGTATTCAAGTGCAATGACATTCAACTCGCCTCAGTCTTTGCCAAAAGCTTCCGCATTTATCAGAACGTCTCTCTTAATTCTTATTTGCTTTGCTACTTGTGACAAAATAAAAATTACCACGAGAACCACAACGGGAACTGTCACATCAATCACTATCCTAATCTCCTATTATAATTAAGCACGCGCAGCTTATTATTAAATAAGTACATGGCCATTCAGAGATTCATCCTGAAGGGAGACCCTCAATCATATTTTCGTGGGAAACATGTAATTCAATCAAAAAATGCGTAATGATTACGTAACGTAAACTATTTAGCAAATGTTATTCATTAGTACGATTTACATTATGTGACAGTTTACGGCTCGTTGTTTTAGCGGAAGCTTCGATGAACACATGCAATGTATTTGTGAATGGATAAAAAGAGATCTAACTGTGTTTCCTCATGACGGTAATAATAGGAATGTCCCGATTTAATCAAATGGTTTATATTCGACATTTCTGATGCAATTTCTAAATGCGTTTCGCATGAGTATATGTTGAAACTAAATTTACAGCATTCGATATCATCACTAACTTACTTTCCATACTAACAAATTTCTTTCCTTTTTCAAAATTATTACTATTATTAGATTAGGCTACACCATCGACAAGTTCGTTTTTTTAATTGTCACGCCGACGTCGTCTACCTCTCTCAATGATTTCAGAAGTTTCGAAATGAATGGCAGATGGTACTGGAAGTCTACAAAAATATTCGAGAATGGAGAAATTTCTATAAAAGCAGAACCGAGCCAGAGATTTCAATCAGTTTCTATTTAAAAGCGATTGGTAGAACGATTGAAAATAAAGCGTTATTTACGTGTACTTGTGCTGCAGTTCGTTATTCAGTATTTAAAATGTGTTAAGCGGTTGTAGACAGTTTAGAAAAGTTATTTTAATAAACAATTATCAAACCCCGAATTCGTAATATCAATTTTGACGTTTCCTCTTATAGTGCATGGACGCCGATTGTTGAATGATTGATTGATTGGGGCTCAGTAACTTTGCCTAATGTTGAATAAAATTCACAATAAATGCTGAACACTTCTTTATTGTTTGAGTGGACTGTATACACTACTAAAGCTTGTGTTAAAAATGCGCATGTGTCCATCACGCCCATGGCGTATTGTACGGACGACATCTACACGCTTTTAAGGCGCCAAATTTGAATGCATCAACATGCTCCCCGCCTTGAAAGGTACTTTCAACAAATGTATGTAAATATAGGTAAGTATACTAAATAAATATATTGTACTATGTAATTAAGTCTCTTTGTTTTAGGTCTCTGGGGCACTCGTAATTGGTAAAGGACAAATTTTCGTTATAGAACGTTTTAATATACCGCATGGAGTTTTCACTGACACTACTCTCACAGCACGGTCACTGCCTGGATGGACGGCGATGATGCGACCCAGCTTCCATTTTAATGGAGGTAAGTTGTCTTCTTTTAGTAAAACGAGGTCTCCAACATTGACGTTAGGTTCCTGCTTCGTCCACTTTCTGCGTTGCTGCAGTTGTGATATGTAGTCCAGTGACCACCTCTGCCAGAAGTGTTGTGTCATTTGTTGCACATGTTGAAATCTTGACAGGCGATTTATTGGTATGTCCTTCATGTCTTCGTCTGGTATTGCCGTGCTACATCTTCCAATTAAGAAATGTGACGGGGTTAAAGGCTCAAAGTCGTCAGGAGATGTGGATAACGGATATAAAGGACGGGAATTCAAGACTGATTCAACCTGCGCCAACACGGTAAGAAAATCTTCGAAAGTTACCAACGAATTTGCTAACACTCTTTTCAAATGATATTTAGTAGACTTTACACCGGCCTCCCACAAACCACCGAAATGAGGACTTCTTGCAGGAATAAAATGCCACTGTATGTTATCAGTAATAAATGAATTGTACAATGTTTCCTTGTTTTTTGTTAAAAATTTACCTAATTCGTTTAATACCGAATTCGCACCAACGAAATTTGTGCCGTTGTCAGTGTAGACATGAGAGGGTTTACCGCGTCTTGAACAAAATCTACGAAAAGTAGCTATAAATGCCTCAGTGGTCAAATCAGTAACTGGTTCCAAATGCACGGCCTTGGTCGTGAAACAAATAAATAGATTGATGTAACACTTGATCGTTTTACGCCCGCGCCCAGTTCCTTCCTTTACGACAAACGGCCCAGCATAGTCAACGCCCGTGGCAAAAAATGGGTATTTAGCAGTTACGCGATGTTTCGGCAAATCTCCCATAAACTGATTTGTTTGTGGTGGTTTAACCTTAAAACATTTGATACATTTATGAACAATTGTCTTTGCTAAACTTCTTCCAGCCGTTGGCCAAAATTTTTCTCGGAGTGATGACAACATAAGTTGCGGTCCCGCGTGTAAGAGACGTACATGTTCATGTTCCAATAGAAGTTTTGCAAGTTTATGTTTGCCAGATATTAAGATTGGGTGCTTTTTCTCAAAATTAAAGTCAGAATTTTTTAGTCTTCCACCAACACGTATTATACCTTGCTCATCGAGAAAAGGTGACAAACTTGTTAAATTTCCGTTCAAATATTTTTTATTGCTCTTTAAATATTTTAACTCGTCAGAGAAACTTTCAGCTTGAGATAATTTGATTAATTGAGTTAGAGAAACCTTTAATTCTGATATTGTTAAGCTTCTTGTTTTACAATTGTTAGATGTTGCTTTACAATTATTAATAAATCGTAGACACCAAGCTACAATGCGCTGAAGTTTTGTAAGCGATGAAGTGTAATTGAATGGAAAAACATTTGTTTTAATTTGCGTTGCAGTTAGTGTGATCGTAGTTTTTAATTCTGGTATTTCATCTTCTGTAGGTGTAATTGTCGAAGGCCACTCAGTATTAGGTAAATGCAACCATTGAGGTCCTTCCCACCATATTGAGTTTTTTAACTTACTTGGCCAAACACCTCTTGATATCAAATCAGCAGGGTTGTCTGTTGTTCTTACGTGTGACCACTTGTTTCCACTTGTTCTTTCTTGTATTTCTGCTGCACGATGAGCAACAAATACTTTCAATTGTGGTGTTGGCATTCTAATCCAACTGAGGACAATTGTGGAATCAGACCAGTAACAAATTTCGTCAAATTTTATATTTGTTGAAGTAATTAATTTTGAAACCAGTCTCGTTGACAAAACAGCTGCACAAAGTTCCAGTCTAGGAATTGTGACCCTTTTGATTGGTGCTACTCTAGATTTCGCACACAGTAATCTCACGAAAATGTCACCGTTGTCAGAGATCGCTCTTATGTAAATGCAAGCTCCAAATGCGGCTTCTGATGCATCTGAAAATGCATGAAGTTCAACGCGTTTAAGACCTGAACTTGGAACATGCCTTGGAATTTCTATTTCTCTTAGCATATTCAACTCTTTCTTGAATTGATGCCACTTCTTTTTTGTAGTCTCTGGTACGGGATCATCCCAATTCAGTTTGTGTACCCAAAGTTCCTGTAACATGATTTTCGCTAAAATTAAGCAGGGTCCCACTAATCCCAGGGGATCAAATAATTTAGAGATCGCCGATAACATTTCTCTTTTAGTGTTATTTGCAGGGCCTTCTAAATTTTCCACATCATACTTTAAACAGTCTTGTGAGGGTATCCATACTAAACCTAGGGTTCTTCTTTCACCATTGCAAGCCAGTGGTAGTGTTTCTTGCTCTTCATTGCCACATATTTCTTTCATGACGTCCTTACTGTTAGAACACCACTTTCTCAAAGGAAAACATGAAGATTTCAAAATTGTTTCGATATTACAACTTACCTGGATGGTGTCTTGAACTGAATTGGTCCCAGTTAGTAAGTCATCTACGTAGAAGTCCTTTAATATTACTGCTGCTGCTCTGGGATATTCATCGCGATGGTGGTGTGCAGTTTGTTGTAGACACCTTACTGCCAAGTACGGAGCTGATGCTGTCCCATATGTCACTGTATTCAGTTGATAATGCTTCAATTGTTTAGTGCTGTCTTCTCGCCAAACAATGCGTTGCCAATTTCTTTCTTCTGGAATTACTAATATTTGCCGATACATCTTTTCGACGTCCGCTGCTATTACGTACTGATGAGTACGAAATCGCACAAGTATGTTGAATAGTTCATCTTGGATGACAGGACCCACATGTTGAGTGTCATTCAGGGAAATATTGTTTGACGTTTTACATGATGCATCGAATACAACTCTCAGTTTTGTTGTAGAGCTGTTCTGTTTTAATACTGCATGGTGAGGTATGTAATAAATTCCATTTATGTTTGTCATTGGATCTTGAATTTCTGTCATGTGACCCATTTCTTCATACTCACGCAAGAATGCTACATACTGCTGTTTTAAACTTTCATTTCTTTCCAATCTTCTTTCTAGATTATAAAATCGTTTTACTGCTGTGTTAAACGAGTCTCCCAACTCTGGCTTCTCTTCCTTGAATGGGATGGAAACTATAAATCTCCCATCAGGACTCTTTTGAGTTGTTTCAATAAACTTGTTTTTGCAAAATGTTTCAGCTGGTGTTAAATATCTGTGGTCGTTACATTCTTCTAGTTCCCAAAACCTTTTCAGTTGGTTTTGCACTTCAAGATTAGTAACAAGGTTACAAGTTGTAGTTTTTCCATATTTGCAATTGGAATAATATGGACCTGCGATTACCCAGCCCAATAAGGTTTTCTGCAGCACTGGTTTGTTGTTGCCCAGTTTATGCCTTTCCGGACATAACAATTCCCAAAAAATATTTGCACCGAGAAGTACATCAATCTTGTGTGTCTGTAACAGGTCATTGAAATCTGCTAGCTTGACGTGCTTTGGTATTTTGTATGTGGAAGTGTCAAATGCGTTAAGATTTGTGCTCTCAGTAATTTTGTTAATTACAAAACATGTGATTTTTGTACTGTACGAATATTGACAGGATGTTAATTGAATATCCGTTTTTCGTTTAATGGCCGATAATGTTTGGTTTATACCGATAACCGAAAGGTTTATTTCCGTTGTTTTCAAATTTAACCGATTACAAAATTCATTTGTTATAAAGCAACTTTCAGAACCCGAATCTAACATGGCACGACAGTGATGTTGTTTTCCATTGTGATCCTTTATTTTTACAATGGCTGTTGATAAAAGTACTTTGGGATTTTCTGAATTTACACAATTTGCAGTAATTGTGCTAACTGGACTGACAGATGTCTCCGACTTCTTGTCATCCGTCGTGTCACTTTCAAAGTGTAAAAGTGTGTTATGCTTTTTTCCACATTTTTTGCATGTTCCTGACTTGCATTCATTAACGAAATGATTTTTTCTTAAACAATTCAAACATAGTTTTTTAGCCTTGACTTCTGCACATCGTTGCTTGGAATCCCAGTTTGTGAAACGTTCGCAATTGAAAATTGAGTGATAATCATCGCAAAATACGCATTTTGTTGAGTTTTTGCCCTCAAATGTCGCTAAGTTCACTGCTGTTGCCGTATTTGCTCCCTTTTGAAAATGTTTATTCGTGTTGTAAATTCTTTTCGAATTTTGATTATCCAAATTTTCTAATAATTCACATCTACCCTTGAGAAAGCCCTTTATGTCATCTACACTAGGAAATTCATCGCCATCTTGAAGCCTGCTTTCTTCCCATTCACGTTTCGTTTGATTATCAATTTTTGAAGTAATCATATGTATCAAAAGCGTACCCCAATGTATTGTAGGCTGCCCCAATACCTCTAATGCTAACAGGTGTTTAGTAAATTCGTCTAGAAAATTTCGCAATTCCGTTGCGGATTCAACCTTTAAACTAGGTAGACCAAATAATGCTTTGACGTGATTGCTCACTAGTAGTTTTTTGTTGTTGTACCGCTCACAAAGTAAATCCCAAGCAATTTGATAATTTACTTCACTTATTTCAAGTGCCTTGATGACTTGTGCAGCTTGACCTTGCAAGCTGGATCTTAAATAATGTAATTTTTGTATATCGCTTAATTCAGTATTTGTATGTATTATTGACTTGAACGTGTCCCTAAACTCTAACCAATTTTCGTAGTTGCCAGAAAATTTAGGTAGCTGAATTGTTGGTAACTTAACGTGCTTTAAGTTGCCGCGATTGGAACCAGTAACCGAACCTACTGATTGCAGCGAATTACCGGACTCCGACTTTAAATCGTTTTCGCTCGTATGTTTGCTAATTAACGTTTTGGCTTCTGAAATAGCCGCAAAATATGCATTTTCGAACGCCTCCCTTTCATGATACTGTTCAACGACATTTTCATCGTCACAAAAACTTTCAATGTTTGTTTGTATTTCACAAAATTCCTGAAACAGGACCTCTATTCTCGCAACTCGTTCGCGTAATTCTACGAGATCAGATTCGTGTACATGATCTTTGGATTCTATTGTATTTAAATACGTTTTGAATGCTGTTAAACTGTGTTTAATGTAACCCCGTTTGCGCGTGTATAATTTGTTTGAATTTTCCATTTTGCAATATTGCAGGTTGAAACAGGCAGATAAAGCGAAACAAGGATAGGTACTCACGGGAAAATGTTGCTTGTTGCTTTTCCGACGCCTCAAATGCACCCTGATGTCCTCGCTGCTTTCCACGTGTTAACCGTTGCGACCACGTTTTTCTTGGTTTGTGTTTTTCGTACAAAAATTGTTACTGAGCGATCCGGTTCGAAGCTGACCAAAATGTTGAATGATTGATTGATTGGGGCTCAGTAACTTTGCCTAATGTTGAATAAAATTCACAATAAATGCTGAACACTTCTTTATTGTTTGAGTGGACTGTATACACTACTAAAGCTTGTGTTAAAAATGCGCATGTGTCCATCACGCCCATGGCGTATTGTACGGACGACATCTACACGCTTTTAAGGCGCCAAATTTGAATGCATCAACACCGATCATCATATGAATACTAACATATCCTATTCAAAATAATAAAGATGATAAAGGAGACGAAATGACCTGACATTTTCTTAGCGATGGGTATTTATAAATATAACAACTTCATCAACTTTTTTCCAATAACAAAATATGTGTAAATTTACTTTTCTTGTTTTGATGCCTGTATTTCTCTCTGTATTTGTTGTATTTGTATGTATTTTGTTGAAATAATTAATTTTAAATTTGCTGAATATTTTCTTGATTTAGAACTACTGTTTTAAAAGTACCTATAAATTACTGCCCACATGCCTTTCACATATTGCACAAAACGTGCCTCCATTATGCCTGAAATCATTATATTCGAGGCTGTTTAAATGATGTAATTGCTCTGTACGTACATACGTGTCCGTAAATACAGAACAGAATGTTAACGTGTTCGTCAGCACTCAGCAAATAAATTGATGCGAGTCTGCACAAATTTGTTGCAGGCAAGTAAACATCCTGTGAATTATTACTGATGCACTCCACTGAAAGTTAATTGTCCGTGACATTTGAGTCGGAAGTTACTGGTCAAACCGGGCTTCTGCATTTTTACTAAATTCAAATGGGGGTTGTCTCTAAGGGCAGGTGTCTCATGAGAATAAACTTTTTTCAACGTGATTACTAAATTCTTTTGAAAAACATCAAATCTGTATATTAGTAGTAGCAAAAAAACTACCTGAAAAATCCATGAAAGTAGTACAGACTTAAACACCAACGTCACATAGCTCCGCACAATGACCCTTTTTGTTGATTGAATTCGAACATCTGTCCACAGATTTCAATAGGGCAATGCAGTTATTTCTTTTATTATGCAAATTCGTTCTGTGTTCACGCTTTGATCGATTGTATAAAGTTCAATGCGAATGTTACATTCGGCGGCCACAACAAAAATAAAATTACAAGAATTTTAAAGCGAAAGCATACCTTTGTGATTTTAATAAGCGCTTCAAGGATGATGATGATGAGCACAGCTCATATAAAGAAAGAGACGTGCAATTTTCCTGAAACTGAAATTGTTAGTGATTGTGGTAGTATTCCACGTAAAATCACGCTCCGCAACCTTGAACGTAAATTCTACCCTAAAGGTATAACTTACTTTCTTGTTCTAGAAAAATGCTATTCACTTATTTAATTTAATTTGATATTTCTCGATTTTTTTCTTCTAATCAAGAAAAAAATTTCTGCACTTTACCAGAAAATTTTATTATCTTTTTCTAGCGTCCGCTATGCAAAATGGGCAGAAATGTTATTTTTAACTAAAATACTTACTTCTGTCCCAAAATAATTTATGATTTCGAAAAATAACTGCCAATCAAAAACTGACAAGCATGAGTCATTCGAACACAGATAATTTCATAAAGTGCGAACGCGACACATTTAAAAGCACAATGTGAGCGCGAGTTTTTAATTAGTTTGTTGTGCATTTTTTCCGAGAATGACGCTGGTTCTAATTACGGACGCGCCGGCTTTGCTGTGTCAAATGTTTCCTCTGGATTTGCCCTCTCGTTTGTCCTGGGCCATATTTATTTGCACATTAATAATTTACAAAGCGTAACTGAAACACTAATTAAACGCTGCCGGGCGGAATAGAAGAATCCCATTTGAAAATTAAGAACGTGGTATCGGGACAGATGTTATTTTTCATTTCAGAAGACATTCTTTTTTGCTTCACTCCTTGTTTCACTAATGGATTTTAAAATAATAATAATAATTTTAAGTTCGCATAATGAAATGAAATTAATTGTAAAAATATTCCTGAATTCCATTAATTCTTAACGTACCGCTCCATTTGAGAGTAATTATTGGCGAGTATCTCTCGAGATAGCATTGATAGTATTCTGGGAGGTGTATCCATTGACGATGAACACTTCTGAGAGTGCTATCAATAGCATCTCGAGTGGTACTCTCCAATAGTTGTACTCAAATGAAATGAAATAAATAGAAATGTCTATTTTTATAAATATTACTAAGAAGAATTTGATATAGGGATTGCGCACAAAATTGAGCTTTTGAAAAGGGTCTTCATATCGTCGTAAAAATATTAAAATATGTTTAATTAAAGTAGTTTCTTGTCTGTTAAAAATTGAAATTTAAATCGACCGCTAATCAATAGGTCTGTTTGTTATCCTGCACACTGGTATACACTTTTTTTGTAAAATATGCTTAATGAAGTCTAAATTTTTTGGTAATGTGTCAATGCGAATCATACTCATTCACACTGACATACCACACAAATATTTCAGGTTGAATAACAGCGTATTTTGCGAAAAAGTATGCATTGATGCACATCAGTGCACACTAGTGCAGGATAACAAACAGTTTTCTCAAAATTAAAAAAATATATATGTATAACTAGCGGAAAAGAAAGAAATTTTATAATCTTAACAGAGCTTTCAATTTATAATAAAAAGTCAATTATAGAATGATAGACACTGAGATGTGAAAAAAACGGGCTTTCGGACCGAAAGTTTTTTTTATAGAATAGGATGAACATTAAACTCGTACGAAATTAAAAAGAGTATAGGAAAAGAACAGGATAAACTTAATAACATTTCATATTCATATAAAAATTGCAAGAAAAAATTCCTCTCTTAGATAATTATGCAAAACAGATTTTATTTTTAGAGTTATATCATAAAGCAAAAATTTACATCAGAGCGACCTTAACCTGATGCATTACAAGTATTCAATATTTTACTACTTAATTTAAAAATATAAAATAAATTCTTACACTTACGAATCGTTTGATAAATGTAGGTTACAGAGAAGTAGCTACGAAGTGAAAGTACCGCAATTTTTTTGGATGAGAAAGTGATCTCCCTAAGACAAGAACAAAGTAGGAATTGTTCTTGTAACAATAACGCCAACAATAATTATTGTAGAATGGAATCTTACGGGACTTACGTGAAAAATTAATTATCGGAATAATAATTAAAATGGCAATCGCAATAAAAGACTAAACCATCACCTGTCAAAGTTTTATGGTAAAAGCTGTTTCATGACTGTAAATTAACGAAGTTGCTTGTACTATACCCGCCATAAAAATCTGGGACAACTCTATACATGCATTTTCGAGTTATTTTATTAGTTTGAATGCAACTTTAAACAATTCATTTTGCTTGTTCTATTGTAACATAAAAAAAGCACAGAAATAAACAAACGGACGAATCTTTTTAACAATACTTAATTCGTCGTATTTACAATAGAACATATTACATGTCCCAGATTTTTTTGTCGGGCATAGTACTTGCAAAATTAAAAATAAATAGAATAGTTGTTGAGCTTCCGGTTTTCTGCAGTGTATTTTATATGCACGTTATTCAATTTTAGTTAAAATTATCATAAAATGTTTTTTCTATTCATTCAAAATTGAACGATGAAACTATGTGTAAATATATAAGTGTAAATTAAAAAGTAATTTAATTCGGTGTACAATCCGATTTCAATGTCTTGAGGAAATGTCAATAACTGATCTGATAACAAAAGGGTGACTAACGCTGCCAACTGCAAGTATGAGAACTAGGCTCACTTACTTGCACGTGGCACGTAATTAAGCATTGCAATGAAGCTTTTTTCCTTGTTTCTCTCACAAACAGTAAATTCAGTTTAACAACTAATGAACTGATTGCTAAAAATTTATTCTAAGTAAGTACAACTTTTTAAAAATAACTAAGTAAGTAGAAATTAGAATAACACTGAATGTTAAAGAAATATTTCACTCCTGTGTTATAGATTTTTTAATGTAATGCTACGGAAAGGATACAAAAATAACAGTAATCATCCGCTACTTTTAATTTTATTGGAAGACATTAGTAAGATTTTCTTTTCTATACCAATCATTATCAGTCATCACTAGTGAACGGAATTTGAAATTTTGTTCGATTAAATACAAACGAAGAGGCAACAACGTATAGCGTTACAGCGACGGGTTAATGTGCACGCGCTCGTTGCCGCTTTGTTCAAAATAAATCGAACAAAATATCAAATTCCGTTCACTATAATCCATTCACGATCTTTTTAGACTCAGAGTAGGCCATGTTAGGGTGACATTTTTGTTGGTACCTCCAAGTGAATATGTTCCATTTTAATTTGATGGTTATATTTTTGAAAACAGACGCCGAAAAACATTGATGATTTTTGCCCCGTTCTCGATTAACATATTTTATTAATTATCCAAAAATTTTCCTGACGAAAATTTTATAACCGAAACCGATAACTAAATTAAAATATTAATTATTATTGTTTATAAATTTCATCAATATCATCTAACGGCGCGGCGGTGGTAGTATCCTAAACAAAATAACTATAGACGATTAAACACGATTTATTTTACTATTACGTTTTGAATGCAATATATAATTATATTTACAGTCAAAACCATAATTCTTGACAAAACCTTTACAGAAAAACTATCCGTGCATGTTTTATTTGTGGTTCCCAAGCAAGGAAATCACTTTTATGTAGTAAGGTTCGGATGCATATATCGTCTCATTGTTTTGAAGCAGATGGCTATAATGTTCTGCAACTTTCTGTGTCACGTATTACGACTGCGACTGTACATACTTATCAAGAGCGTATCAAATTTTCGACCGTTATTGTTATTATGTGTTACTTAAAATACCGCTGTATTACTAAGATGGCATTTTGTATTGCAATCAACATTGGCATTTTTGTATTATACTACTTGTGTATGCAGCATTTTTAATACATTACCGATTTTGTCTTGAATTAAATCTCAAAGATAATCAAGATGTACAAAATATACATATTTAAGTATCAAAAATAAATTTATATGTTTCAAAAGAAATATCAATTGATGATAACAATTTAAATAACGATAACGATCGAGAAACTAAATGATATATCTGTTACACATGAAATTATTATTATAATCCAAAGTCTTCTTTCTGGTTTTTTTTTTTTTCATACACACAAAATTTACTTTTGACATTTAAACCTGAACGTTCAAACTTTTTATAAACAAACTAAAAACTTATCCTGCATAATAAAATAATTCTTACTTTTTATCTTCAATAAACTTTGGCATAAAATCGCCTCAAGGAAAAAGAATTATTTTCGATGTCGTCTCTGAAAATGAATACCTACTTATCAAAAAATTGAAAACCGATTTTTGACATTAAATGGTAATGAAAAAAATAACATTAACATTCATATAACTGTTGACAACGAAAGAATTTCTATCTATAGATTTGTAGATAAATCATTACTTTTAATCCTTTCATTTCGCAACGTACAATAAAGAGTTGTCACCTATCATGCATGGACACATCAGCCTCTTACTGATTTTTTTTCTGTTCTATCTTTTAGTTAATTTTTGCAATGCATTGATGCTTCTTTATAAATAAAAGGCCAAGGCTTTCAGATTGCAAATCCTCCGATATTGAACTGGAAGGGGCATTGCAATTTGCAATTGACAGAGTGAAACAGAAGATTTTCGCAAAGCACAAGCGCAGAATCGGGCGATATCTCACGGATGTCCTTGACGCCTAAGCGTGCGAGAAAACCGGAGCTTTCACAGAAAATTTCTAACTTACCTGGTGGTCCACTGGAACCCAATCAGGTGAAGCACTAAAGGGCACCGATTCCGAACAGAGATCGCGTTCAAACCACGTGCAACTCCATAATTACAACACCCACCGCGACCCAACGCATGGACAGCACTGGAGATGCGGTACCGCGCAGCGCGCAGAAAATTCAAACCCCGCTCGATGAATCTCACCCTGCGCACCCGACGATTGCGCATTTTTCTGTTTATAACGTCTAGCCTCATCTCACTCCCACCCGATGACTTTCAGGATGCTGCGACGTGCGCTCGTCAATGACCGAACATCGTGCAAGGGTTGCAGTCACTAATAATGCATTGCGTTTTTTTCTGTTGCCACCCTTTGTATCCGCACGTTTTGCATCCCTCCGGTTCAGCTCGGAATCTGATTATTTTGAGGGTTGCGTTGTGTGGGGCGGTTTATTTGATGCGGTATACAGGAAATTCGGACGTGAGTATACCAAGTTTCCGTATACACAATGTTGTGTGTGTAAATTATGTCAAAATTTAGCAGAGTTTGAAACATTTTTATGCTTTACGTTTTGTAATTTTCATTGAGCAGAATCAATTTTAGGGTGAGGGGATAAATCTATGAAGCGTAAAATCAACGTCTGACAACCATCTTACTTACATACACAAACCTACCATCGGAATAAAAAGTACCGATCTGTAACTTTAAAAGGCTATATTTTAAAACCAATCAATCGATTTTAATCAAATTAACGGTAGTTTAAAGAAATTTATTTCTACACAAACACAGGTAGATAATTGCATAATTTTCCGAATGGGCAATAATTTATTAATATTTTGTATTGTAATATTGTAACATGTACCCACTCATGAAAAAAGAGGAATATTTATACCTCTAATTCAATGTTTGTAGTATTTCTTTAAATTAGTAGAAAGTTACAATAAAGAAACTCTTCTTACACCAATTCGCTTACACATATGAAGAATTGTTTAAAAATGTAACTTATCAGCCCAAGTGATTGCAAACAATAATCACAATAATTCACGTATTCTTTGCGAATTTTAATTGTGACATGCGCACATCGAATTATCAATGTGCACGGCGGCGCGGTAAATGGAGGTCTTATTGGGGGACCGTCGTTCAGGATACTACGCCCGTCTCCGTTTAAACCAGCACCGATTCATTTACCTTGTAATAATAAAAATATAACAAAATTTAACCAATATAATTAGACAATTATTGTTTAGTGATTTAATAATAATATCGTTATCGTATTAGAAGGAAAATGTAAATAAATTACAATTCAAATATTAAAATAACAATTTGTATAATACAGTTGCATTCAGTGACTGCGGCTCCACGATATATTGTAAAGTATCCTTCTTGCCAGTTCAAATTGTTGCTTTGCAGTACTCTATGTTTGTAAGTAACGGGTGTCCAACAATTATTGTAGTCCTAATTATTGTTAAATGGCATTAAAACATTAAATACCTAAAGAAACGTTTATTTGTTGTCTAACAGTCAATATTTGAGACTTCAATTCAACGATACGAAGTAAAAATCGGCATTTATGTGTGATACCACAGCCACCCAGGACTACAATAATTGTTGGACGCATGATAGATTCTCACCTGTTTGGTTGCCATAGCTCAGTTTAGTCGGAGGCTGAGGTGGATTCGGAAGGGTAATTTTATGAACACCTTTTCTAAAGCAAAGTTGCGTAGTGAGCAAAAGAAAAAAAATTGAACGCCAAGTAGTAGGAATTACTAAAACAGTCCGGTAAATTAAATACGCAAATTTTGTTTAGATCAAGTTTCTTAGCTTGTTTCATAAATTGAATAGTCAAAGTGCAGATGATAGAAAAAATAATATAATTTGAAATTAAGTAATACAAAATTAACATAGATGTGAATGAACACGAAATACTGTTTACAATAGACACCATTAAAAGTAACGGTGTGTTTTCTTTAATATAAAAAAAAATGATACAATGATAATTACAAAGCATACCAAAACTAAATGTAAACGTGGCCCAATATTGTACGTGTTGTCCTTTGACAATCAAAAAAAAATTAATTAACTTTAATGGAAATTTTCCATACGGTACGATAATGTTTCCAATACGATACGGCACGATAGGTTTCTTCAATACGATACGATACGGTAGTTATTTCAATACGAGACGATACGGTAAGTTTGTCCATACGAAACGATACTGACAGTTTTGTCGATACGATACTAATAACAATGATGGTTATTTCTTACTCAATCCTGACGAAAACTTGACCTTGATTCCATCCAACGACACCGAGAAAAAAAAGAAATCCTGTCTGTAAATATCTTCAGACGACCCCGCTGTAATTGGATTTATTTCCAGGAACAACCACGTCAAATGGAAAAAGGTCCTGTCCGGTAGTATCTTCACACGACAAATCAGTAAATAGCAAGGAATTTTCCGCTAAGAACTCGTGCGGTAGTAGAAAGTCGTGCGGTAGTAGAAAAACTTCGGTAAACCAACACAACTTCAAAAAAAACTCTACATAAATAGAAAAGGAATCTTAGAAAATATTCTCCTAAACAACTTAAGTAGTTACAATCTTCTGCTAGCTTTTTCTGAGCGAGAACTTTAACGAAACACGTGCTTGGATGTAAACGGTACGCAGTTGAAGAAACTGACGGCAAAGTAACACAGTATAGGGCATACGGAAAGGTAAACACGTAATGAATTGTCAAACTGGAATATCTCGAAGCCGTTCAGCTTCAATAAAACTACAAAAATTTGGGACGCACACAACGCGTCTCAATGGCGTACCAGCACACAAGTAATCGCCCGATAATCGAAGAGGACGGAACTACGTCAAAGATTTACAACGCAATTTCCGCATACGTCACCAAGAAGCATCGATCAATAAAATCGACCAAAGGACCATGTACGACATCTACAGATTAATTTCCGAAACTTAAAAATAAATGGCTTAAAGAAGAATAGCGAAGTCCGCATTATTATTTGGAATTAAAACACAAATCCTGAGAGATAGAGGCGTGAAAGTCATAAATACGAAATTAATTAAAAGAACGAAACGGTGTTTATTTGAATTTCAACAGCAAAATAACGAGAAAATACGTAAAAAATATAATGTAACTGTCAGCGAGAAATGTGAACGTTACATATTGCCATTGCAAGTTGTTCTCCATCAGTCTTTTCTCCCTTGGTTTACATTCTTATACTATTTTTACAAGCCTTTCATTGCTTATTCTATTTAAATGTCCAAACCGTCGTAATTGGCAACGTTCTGTATAGTTTAATAGACTGTTCACTCCCAGGCGAGCACGAATTCCTGTATTTGAGTCTAGATATTCCCTCTACGATCCTTAGAATTCTCATATTGCATGGTAATACTTTTCAGTTACTTCTAGTCTACCGTTTAATTCCGCATCCATTTTTTCTTGGTTTTGGACTAATAAAGGAAGATCATCAAGATAGTTTATCGGAATCGGATTTCTGTGCCTGACCCCCTCCATCTTCTTCAGTTTGCTCATTGTCAAGTTGATGAATGAATGATTTCTTGTTGTTCTGCAGAAACTTTTAATAGCAAAACCTAAGTCATGACTGACTTGCTTTTTCCTTATATGTTAACCATTAACCATTATTTTCAACTAATGTTTTAAAAAATGTTCCTTCCCGAAGAAGATATATCTGATATTACCACCTACCGACCGATTGCATTGTCTAAAGTTCTTATTTAGATAATTGTAGAAACAATTTCTCTGAGATGGAATTCGGGATATCTATGACACAAAGTAAAAACAATAATTAAATCGAATTAAGATAATTTCTAAGAGAACGTTCTTACTCTATATAAATAAAGTCTGTAAATCGTCTTCACGAACAGTTGATGTCCTTAAAAGAAAATTATTCTGGTTTACAAAGGGTGGTTCATGGAACACCGCAGAGGTTTGTATTGGAACCGATCCTGTTTTTAATATATGTAAACGATTTGCCTGCCAGTTTATCCCAGGAGGAAATAATACAATTTGCAGACGACACAACAGCAATAAATAAAAGTAAAAATATAGAAGTGCTTCAAACCGAATTAAAGGATACCCGATGGCTGTTGAATGATTGATTAACAGCTAATCAACTTAAATTAAATACAGCTAAAACAAGCACATTAAGTTTCTCCTTACCATCAGCGAAAAGTGTATTTGTTGATACCAAACTGACGTAGGAACAACATGTAGATCATCCTAGTAAAACATTATCATCGTACATATACACCGTGTTCACCGAGTGTGGTTTTCTTTTCTGGTGTCTAAACTATTTAATGTAGAAAAAAATTTCAAACGCTATCATCCTCTAATAAAAAAAAACTCTATACGTTAAATTTATTTGCAATTACACAGGGTGTTCATTTTGCAAGTGTCAGCAAGTACCTTTAATATTTCAAATGGAATGCCCTATATATTATTACGAGTTTTGATAAATCTATCAATTTGGAAAATATTTTATTAACATATTTCTAAACCGAGATATATTTACCGAGATAAATGCCGTCAACGAAGAAACATCTTAAATACAGGCCCTTATTAAATTGCTTTTAACTTTCTTAATTGAAGAGTATTCATTATTAGCGTGAAATACACATGCTTTAAGCTAAGTAACACTATATTAAACAAACCTGAAAACTATGAAAATCCGAAAAATGTCACATTGGTATGAAATAAAAGCAAATAAAGGAAAATGAAAAAGTTTGGTTATCTAGCAGAATTAGGCTTTGTGGACTTACCTTGATTGTTAATATAACATTTAAAACGTTATTTTAGTCACCAATACTATAATAAACAATAATAAACAATAAAATTTGATTGATAAGTACAGAATTACATTACAGCATTATCTCGTACAACTTACGTCAAACTGGTGAAACTCGTGATCGGACTACTTGCTCTGTTGCCAAATTTACAAGTGCACGGCTTGTTAGATAGAGACGGCTTTGGTTCCGGGGATCGCGTAATTTTGCTTTACAATTCGAGTTTTGTACTATATTTATCTACGACCACAAAAATTACCTTGTTATTCACAACAATCAGCAATAACAGCTGCAATTTCGACGTCTGTCAGTCAAATGTGATGCGGCTACGTAGATCTAACTACTGAAGCGTGCGTAATGTTAGATTCAAATGTCGCCGCTGTGTGAGTTTCTTACTTTACGCATGACAGTTTGTGTAAACACCCGCTTACTTAATTTATGCGTTGTACGTAATTCGTCATTTCCAGTATTGGTCGTAGATAAACTCGTAAATCGATCAAGATGACATCATCACTAAGACCTATGAATAAAAATTGCAGTTAATTGTTTATATGCGACTATTTACGCGACTATTTAGCAAAAATGTGTGTTGTAAATAGCTTTTTACCTAAATTAAAGAAGTGCAGGTTGATTAAAAAAAAATATTAATCGGTATCATTAATATAACATGTGTTAATAGATTTAGAAAATTAAACTTTATTATCCTATAATGTCATATAACTTCAATTTAGTTAGTTATCCATATATACAAAAAAATCAATAATGCACTCTTCTCAAGTTCTATATTATTATTTTATATTTATATATTATATATTAACGACTCTGTCCGCCGCCGCCACCGTATCATAAATATCATAAACTACATGGCTCACGGCGACGATGACATCACTAGCGGGTCGGGCTCTTAATGTAATATTAAACAATTATTGTTCTGAGCGCATGAAATATCCTAGATACGCCGAAGTTTGACAATTACTTACTGAGTGAGATTGCCCAATTTAAACTTCTTGTATAAAAAATTCTTGTATAAAGAAATAGGACAGTTTAAGATAACCTTAAGATGATAACGTCTACTTACGTAGTTCTTGTCTTCTACAATATTTTCTCTCATCTGAATTTATTGTGCGGATTAAACTTGAAATAACAGATATTATTGTATAAATTACTGTCAACAAGTAAAATTTGTTATCGTATCATATGCTTTCTGTGACAATATCTCTATATTTCATTTTCAGTGTAGCCATATGAAGATTAAACATTGCTCTCATAAATGCAAAACAATACATTTTACGGTTGACGAATGTGCAGTTATTCAGAAACTGTCCGATAAACGCGATTAATTTTATTTTGCGTTTTCACCACATTCAATTCTTTAAAAATGCACTCGTGCGTGAACAAAATAATACACAGGTACCGAAGTAATGCAAATTATAAATATAACGGCAGAGCCACTTCCGTTTGTTTATATGCTGCATTCTATATGTATAAGCGATGCGTGGTCAAAGAATACTAATGAACGAAGAGTAATAATTATTTCCTTTAATAGATTCTGCGTTAGCAAATGCGACTTGATATATACGAAAAATTGTCGTTTATTAAATTTTTTTATATATTGTTAGATTAAGGCCTCTTTAATATGAATAATAATATTAGATATGTTCTCCATGATATTTGCAGTAATAATTTAATTAATATATGATAAGAAAAGTCCTATACTGCAATAAATATATTTTATTCTTTTCTAGACCGGTTTCGCTTAAAGCATCATCAGTAGAATTACAATAACCTTCAAGGTAAAGAATTATAATAAAATTAAATACTTCAAAGTAATAAAAAACTTACGTTATCCTCTAGACTAATGTATAAACATGTGTAGATTATTCAGAAAATTTTTGTAAATGACAGATGTTTTTTGCAAATAAATAAATAAATTTTGAAAAGTTGAGAAATGTTATTTAACCGGTACGGTACTGTATGTACGGTAAAATGTTTTGATACATGTTGAAGAATCAAATGCAATTCAATCAAATGAAAAAATTATCAGTAGGAAAGGATGTTTGTTCATTAAGAACACGTATTAAAGAACATTTGAGATCATTACGATTAAATAAATCGGATTCAAGCTTTGCTGATAATCTTATTGACAGTTCACATAAGTTTGATTCTTCCTCAAATACTAAATTATTACATAATCTTCCAAAAAGAAACAAATTAGATATAGCGGAAAATTTAGAAATATTTTTTTTCTACTTTGCGTTCACAATGAACTCATTGTGACACCAAAAACAGTTTCACAATGAAGCTCATTGTGACACTGTTTTTGGGGAAATTGATTAAAACGAAAGGTTTTCAGTGTTGCCACGCATTACAACTAAAATTCCCCATATACTAAGATCCAATATTTTTCATATTTTTGTTCAATAAGTGACGCAAAGTAGAAAAAATAGTATATTATACACGTTTCACAAGAGGCATTGTAACACTCGTTCCGTTGGGGCACTCCTAGCTCGCTGCGCTTCGCTAGTCGTACCCCAACCCCACTCGTGTTACAATAAGCCTTCTTGTGAAACTTGTATAATAATATACTATTAAATTATTATTTACTTTCCAAAACAGTTCTTAATAAACAAATATCTTTTCCTACTGATAATTTTTTTCAAATCTATTAATAGGAATTGCATTTGATTCTTCAACATGTATCAAACATTTTACCGTACGTACAGTACCGTATCAGTTAAATAACATTTCTCAACTTTTCAAAATTTATTTATTTATTTACAAAAAACATCTGTCATTTACAAAAATTTTCTGAATAATCTACACATAGTTATACATTAGACTAAAGGATAACGTAAGTTTTTTATTACTTTTAAGTATTTAATTTTATTAAAATTCTTTACCTTGAAGGTTATTGTAATTCTACTGATGATGCTTTAAGCGAAACCGGTCTAGAAAAGAATAAAATATATTTATTGCAGTATAGGACTTTTCTTATCATATATTAATGATAATAATGTTTATTTACCCCATTTTGCCTTACATAGCTTACGTAAATAAATAAACATTGGATGCTATTAACAGGTATCACATACTCTGAACAGATTGAATTGTAGATCAATCCTGTCAATATTGCACAGTAAAACAATATAAATATAATGTTGAAATGAAATACGATTTTTCGGACAACTTATAATTTATAAGTGTATCACTTTTATAATCGACGTTTCGTTGTACTTTAACATCATCTCAAGGTTAAGTGCACGTCGACTGAAAAGTAATAAAAATGTGTCTATGGTACAGCCGGTAGCGGTACTGTGTAAGTTTACGGTCTTCCTAGGCCAACCCATCAGTTTTCTAATTATAGAGGCATAATTAATTACTAATTTTATTTATTATTAAATTAGTTCTGCAGTATTAAACCAGAAATGTAAAATTTTTATTAGAACTTGAACAGGAATTAGCTAAAACCAATACGGCATCAGTTTAAGCAGTCATGTTCTAAGTGTTGAAGGCGGAGGATACTAAGGATTACCTACTTTCAAACAAAACAAAAATAACTTGATGTTTGCGTTTATGTTTTTCAAGAGAATCATTCGTGACGTGCTCCCGAGGAAAAGACGACAGCTGTCTACGTCCTTTCAAGGACAAGGAGGAACGCAGACTTGGAAACTTGGCTATAATGATGTCCTGAAGGAAGTCATCACTTTTTCTCATGTCTGCAAGTTCGTTTCTTCTTACAACTACATTTACGTTAATCTTCTTGAGTTTGTGATATTAATGTAGGTTTTAGTTTGATGTAAACAAAATGTACTAATTTTATTTCTTATTAAATTTAAATTTTCAGTTTTCTTTTTTGTATTTGAAAGACGAAATTTCTTTCAAATGAATTTATTATATTTAATTAACGAAATTCAAGTGAAGTATGGGTGCTGTTAATTCTTAGTAAATTTGAGCTAATGAAATAAAAACTTATTTGTATCTATTAATATAGTATTTTTTTGTAGTTCCTTTGTAACATAATATACTTTTGTAAAACAAATGTCAATTGGTTAATAAATTGATGAAAAAAATGATACTCGTAGTTGCTAAGAATTAATTCAGATAGAACAAGAATATATTGAAAGTGGGAAGATTTTGAAAAAGAAAAAGGAGAACTGTCTAAGAAATGAAAATTAGTGTTTCTTGGCTTTGGGACTTATGTAGAGGCATTCTTCTTTCTCCTGCAAGTATTTTGTTTTCCATTACAAAGGAAACTTCAGGGCTGATATTGGTTTTTCTGTTGTTACGACTGCAGAAGTAATAATGGGCAATGACTGCGGAAACCCTCGAGTGAAGGTATCAGTGAGAATCAGAAAGGAATGGTAATAGTGGATTCAGACGGGAAGTAAATCTGACACTTGAAAAGACAAAAGGAGAGGCACAGAAACTACAGAAGAATGAACCTCCAATACTTTAGCTGTGAATTTTATAAATTTCCATTTGAGTTAATAATTTCAGCTCTTGCTGCGGCACTACTACTGAAGAAGTACCATGGACAAAAACTGCAGAAACCTTCAAGTAAAGAAACTAAGGTGTTAACGAGCAACAAAAAAGAATAGAAACAATAGGTGCAAACAGAAAGGAAATCCTAAAAGGAATGCCTGAAAAGATAAAAGGGGAAAATGAATTAACTTCAGTACCTTACTTTTTGAATTGTGGCACTGCTTCCATTGTTTGGATTAACAATTTCAATTACATAAATGGAGATTATGTAATAATTTCACTTTAAGCTTCCGATCATTCTTCATTCCAATCAGACATTTGTTTTTCTTCCTCTAGTCGTTTTTATCATTTGAATTTTATGGGAACAAAATTACCCCACATGTCTTTCAAGTGATTAGAAAACAGAAGATCTTTTTCCTACTCTGGCTAGGATTTGAACACGTTCTTCTAGAATGAGTTTTCTTGAAATGATTTTATTTTCTGAGACGTTTCTTCTGCGATTTTATTTTCTGTTTTAAAACTGAATTAATTCTGCCCTTGTGACTAAATAGGTGAACTGAAAAAATAAAGCGAGCGATTTTATTTAAGTTACTTATCACATTCATCTCTTAAGAAAACTAGTCGAGCTCGAACGGAAGACGTTTTTGTGCATTCGCTTTTCCATTCAGCGGAGCGCACCAGGCGTGTCCTCGGTTTCGTGTTCATAAAAGACGTGCATATTTTAAAGGAGATTTAAAGGGAATTAAAACGAAGGGTTCGCCAACCGGTATTTTGTTACAGGTGTTTGACTTCAAAGTTCTTATTTCTGATATCTTTTTTTTGACGTGAACAACGATAACGAAGAACTGAATCAAATTAGTTCTAGTTCACTAGCACACGGGAGTTTTCGCAGATTTTTTTCAAACCTTTCTCTGACAAAACCTAATATTTAAAATTCGACTTCAGCATTGTTGGAATAAAGAAAAGCTTTTATAAAGTAGATTTTTTTAAGCTACAATAAAGTTTCTCTTTTTGTTCAAAGTATCCATTGACTCACTGTATAATTGCTAGATATTATTTCCAGAAATGCAATATATTTATTTATAATATATACATAGTTTTGCGTGGAATATTATCAACTATCGTCTATGTGTACGTTATAAACACGTCTGGTGGTCATTTATAGTCAAAGGTTATCAAGTTACGCAATAATACAGGTTCAGCAAGTTTGGCAGGAGGAAGAGTATGTGGCGAATTAAAAATTGTAAGCGGAAGTCAGGCGCTGCAACTTGAATAATTAACTGGGTTCATCTTGGATCAGGCTTTGAAATAATAAATAAAATTATTGAAAGAATTGTAAAAGAATAAAAAGAAAAGGAGTGTCAATCCCTTCCATATCGTATTATTATTATTTATACATATAGCATTTCAATCTGAATATAATGAGTTTGTTAGAGTATTCCTTGTTGTTCCAGCTCTGGAGGTGTGATAATAAAGTTTAACAGTCCAAATATGTATATAAACCAACATGTTTATATGACGTTACCATATTGATTTTTGACATCTTATTTATTGTTGACTATTATTGACCTTATCATGTGCAAACAGATTTATGCCACACATTTGTATAAAGGACAAAACAAAGGAAAAAATATGTTTTAGGAACGTGATAAAGGCAAGCTGCAACAGCCAGTTGTGGGGATATGCGACGTGCGCGCTGACCTCACTCTATTGCAGTCTCTGTCACTTGGTACAAGATGTTTCCTCCTTTGTCTTGTTCGTTAGCAAAATGCTATGTTAAAGAATCAGTATGCCAGTCACAGCAACTAACAAACATTAAATCGTTAAATTATTAAATTTAAGCAAAAGTAGAATTGAAATAGGAAAGAAGTTAGTGTAATTTACGGAAATAAAATTATGAAGAAAAGATTAGTGGGCAAAGCGTTTCGTCAGTACAAATCAAAAGATAATAGGAGAGGGAGGATATCCAAGAGGAAAATGCGCCCGCCAAATATTGCAGCAGCAAAGATGTACCTCAGTATGAGAAACTTCGAAACTACGAAACTTCGGCAAAACAGAGTTAGTGACGAGATTCTACCGAAAGTCTGCAATTTTATCTAAAAAATATTCAGAAGACATTATCAGATAGCTGGGACAACTGGCAATGGCCTTCAAGAATTCTTCTTAACAAATAATGAAGTGCTGATAATTGAGGAATTAGTGACGCTGTCCTGCCAGAAGCTCTGGTTTCAAGTTTATACGGGGAGGATAAAAAATTGAGAAGTTTGAAATAGTGAGAAAATCAGCAGCGACAGTAATAAGAAGAACAGCAACGATTTTGAAGTTCTTTAGCAATGAAGAAAAACAAGCATTAGTGACGTGATTCTAACAATGTTACAATTATAAAGTTACTAACTTTTTATTACATAATAAAAAATGTTTTTTTTGTCAACTTGTACTAACTGGGCTCACAAACAACCGGGTTTAGTATTTAAAGTTGCTAAGAAGAGTTAAATAAAGAAGTTAGATGAAACAAGGTGCATCTCCTTGTCTTTCAGAACTATGACAAAGCACCTGTATTTCTGTAAGTTTTTTGCTATTAAAAGCATAATCATGTAGGATTGTCCTATCTATTCTTCCAGTCTGATGTCCAATGAATTTATTCTGTTTCTAAAGGTAAAGAACCTATAAAATCAAGGACACCAAGTTATTCTATAGTGGTCCTGATATGAAGAAAATTAAGTAAAGCATTCTGTCAATCAATTAGGTTTACTATTTAAAAGGGCTGAAAATTTTACATGAAAAAGTAGGTGAAAATAACTCAAACTTTTGCGTCAAGATAATATATGCAATACTTGTACAATACTGCTTATAAAAGAATTTGTTTGTTTTTAAAGGCATAATAATTGTGTTGAGTTGTCCTCTAGCCCTTCGGATCAACAAGTTCTGTTCCCAAAACAAAAGGAAGTATTGAAACGCACTCATGACTTCCAAGGCATGAAGAGTTCTGATGTGAAAAAAACATCAGCATACAAATAGGAAAATATTCTGTTAGTATAAATTGAAAATCAAAGAAACTTGACTAATCTTCTTTAATGTTAAATGTTCACTGTAAATTCGTATCAACGGGTCAGCTTAACTACGAAAAGTATAATAGCCTACTTGCTCTCTCAATCTGGTTTCCACTGACTTCTTACTTTGTTCAAAAGCAAAGAAAATGTGGAAAGGAACGCATGACGTCAGTACTATGAAGAGTGTATGTACGTTGTAGCTCTGAAATTATCTTTGGAGAGATGCCGGATTACTTTAAACGGAAACTTTCGCAATAAGTTTTGCAGGAAAAGAGTGACAAGTTGACAAACTTTATTGTTAGACCTCGTATGTTATACAGCCAACTAAAATAATATTAAGCTTTCATCTTCTGCTAAAGTATGAGCAGTAGAGCATGACAATGGTTTTTAACATTTCCTTTTTCAAGTAATCTAGGTTTCTAGGCAAACGTTTATAAAAATCTCTTGCTTATTTTTTGTTTTACGTGACAATTGCACCAACAGTATTCTTTCATGCTAGTCCAATAGAAAATGTTTTATTCCTTTTAAGTGGCAGGTGTGTAAACATAATTGCAAACAAGAACTTCAGACAATTTCAGTGAAGTAATTATGTAGGAGTGGAGAATGCTTTACCGCAAACTGCTATTGAAAGTACTACTTTTGGTGGCAAGTTCGGGCGTGGTTGAACTCTTGTGCGAGTAAAGGAAGAGATAATTTTATATTAGCGTGGTTATTATGTAATTTAATCTACTACTTTTCGTTTACATCAATTTTCATTTAAGGAAGTTTACATAATTATAACTTTTAGAAGCGAAGCATATTTTCTAAGATAAGAGTTTCTAGATTTTTCTTTTTTATAAAATGTTCCACGGGATTACTTTTTCTCCTAAATCATAATTTTCTTTTCTTTCTTAACGTCGCCGCCTTTTCTTTTATTACGTTTCGCAAGATTGGTTTGAAGTGACTCTTCAATTGTTTCCTATTTGGTGCAGTGATCTGGGAAGGATCTTCAAAAGAATAAAAACTCGTACTGTGCGGATTTGTTTCTATTCCGCTTTAAAATAGAACACCAAATAAGCGAACAATAAAAATAAGACTTTAATCATTATATTTAATAAGTCTGTCGATCATTATTACGGATAAGATACAAATAGAATCATAATATAAAGAGCCGAAAATAAAGCGGTTTTGTTTTAATTAAATAGAAAGTTTTTAGTCTTTTAATTTTCTATATTGCGTTATTTTGTCGATTCGTTTAATAAATCTGCTTGCAGAATTCATTTTGAACTCATTGTATTTACGTCATCGAAAGGTTTTCATATGTAAAATTGCACGATATGACAAACTTACATGTAGGTTGCTAACGTAATTATAGCATTTCGTTGTATTCAACCTCGCTAATCCGCTTACTGTGTTTTCAGGTTAATCTTGTACGTACCAGAGCATCTCTGCAGAAGGCGTAAATGTTACCCTATCAGGAAAATTGCAGTTACAGTAACTAGAACAGTAACCAGCCAGATGCATTGCTCTTGTTCATATTAGTTTTTCAATTAAATTATTTTTAAATAAAAAAAAATAACGCAATTATAACGTTTAAATTTTTATACAGAGATACATACATCTATCTGTGCGGTTTGCGAATACACACAGATAATCGCCTAATAATTAAATTAATAAGTTACAGTATACGGAAAGAAACGCATGATGTTTTAGATAAAGTTGGACGTTTCCAATTAGTTCCGGGCTTTCCTTTGATGGATTACCCCGCTGGTAAAAATATCGTGTCCCACGCACGAGCTTAAGTGCTCCTGTTGTAAGTACGTAATATGCAAGAACAAGAGTTGGGGTTTTAAAGGTGATTTAAAGTCTTAAAGGCTAAGTACCTACTTCCTCTCCATTTGTGAAGGGCCTAGGGATGCACACGGCGCAAATGGGCTTAACGTCTTGTAATAGAGTTTTATGTATCAGCAAATACTTGCCTAAGTTATTTAACATGGAAATCTAAGGACAATTAATAAGTAAATTTAATTTGTTAGTTATGCTTTACATAATTATAATGTTTGCACATGTCATGAATACATACACTGTGTCCCCGGATTGAGTTCGCGATACGGATAATGGACCAAACATTTTTGAATTCAGATTTCATGTTCTGCAATTCAGGTCTGCTTGGCGTGAAATGAATTCCAACATCCTAGAAAAAAAATTGAATATTGAAAATTAGGATTTCCGTACAGTTGTAAGACATTAACACTGTCAGGTGCTAATATGGACAGAGTGTTATTTGAATAATCATATTTTATGTGTTTTTAGTCAGTAAATATGTAGATGGCGTTAACATTTTACAATTTTACTGAAGTATTATTTATAATTAGTAATTTTCCGTAATTCAATTTTTTTTCCTAGGATGTTGGAACTTGGTATATCTCCTTAATTTGAAATGAGAATCATTTTATCTTATTAAATTTTTCTCCTAAAATCAAAAGGAACACCACTTTACCTACACAGATTTTACTTCTTCTTGTGTTAATTCCGCCACCTTGAATACTTTCGGCGTCAAATTTGGCACAAATTCATTTCATGCCAAGCAGACCTGTACTGCAGAACATGAGATCCGAATTCAAAAATTTTTGGTCCATTATACGTATCGCGAACTCAATCCGGGGACACACTGTATATACGTGTAGTCCGTCTAGAAATTATGCGGAAAAAAGAAAATAGCACTGCAACTTTCAGTTTTTGAATTTTTAAGCGAAACAATTACAATAGAGGAAACAATTCTAGTTATTTGTTTATGTAATATCAGTTTCATCCTGAAAGTTATATTAAACGTCCAGGGAACCTGAAATCAAATCAACTGCATTCTGAGTAGATTTGGTGTTACACGCGTGTAAAATTTTTGCTGTTATTTTATTTTTTCTTACATTTTTTGGTAGAAACAATTTTACAAATCCCTTTTCTTTAATTATTATGAACCCCTTTGTTGAAAGTATGTTTTCGCTTTTCTCAATTTTTTTTCTCAGTCTTTTGTCAAATTTGATACAATTACTCAAATTCTTTGAAAAGTTGTTTGAAAATTTGTTGAAAAGTGTTAACATTAAACATCTGTGGTCACTTTTTTTGTTAGATTCTTTGAAAAATATGATTTTGATAAAATACTGCGCTCCTAAAAATATCATAAATATAAAATAATATTTATAATAAGCAATATATTGATAGAAATTTCAAAATTCCGGATACTTGCTAGACGGTCTATACATATAAGAAATAGGTAGGTAAATGAATAAACAAACAACATGTTAATCACTAATTAGTCATATCACTGAAGTCATTAATGAAAAATTATCTCACAAACAAAAAGATAACAAATTTAATTCTATATTGGTTGATTTTGGTTTATTTTATTTACGGGGGTTCCATAAGAAAAACTTGAAATATTTCACTTCTAAATTCAGCATAAAGAACTGCCAGCGTGCCAGCCACCAACAATCTGCGGTACAAAGAGTGGATCTTTAAAGTCCTAGTACTGAATTTTAAACTCGTTAAACGTCTAGTTTGAAAGAAAATTTCATATTTACCTCGAACGAAAATTGACTTTAAATATATATACCTGGAAGTAATTACAGCCTCGGCTAAACAACTTGCTCCTAATTACTTTAAAACTTGACTTTTCGTTGTAGGTAAATAAATAACTATTCTTTCTGAAGTATTAATTAGGTTTATGTTGTCGATGCCAAGTTCGATTAGGACTACTTTCGGGTATCAATGCGACGTTGCCAAGCGTAACAGCACGGCTTGTTAGATAGAGACGGCTTTGCCGGAGCCTATATCGGAACGTATGCACAGTGCGTTGTCATTTAGTTGACATTAGTGTCCGTAAGACACACCGTATATCACCGTTTCCGAAACTACCGTCCTGCGAATAGTGTCCGTAAGACACACCGTATATTACCGTTTCCAAAACTACCGTCCTGTGATTAGTGTCCATAAGACACACCGTTTCCGAAACTACCGCCTTACGATTAGTGTCCGTAAGACACACCGTGTATTACAGTTTCCGAAACTACCGTCCTGTGATTAGTGTCCGTAAGACACAATTTGTAAACACCTGTAAATATAGACAATGTTTATAAATAAAGTTGTGTTGCTAAGTGATCAACGCTTGATCCCGCTGAACCCGGACACTGACGAGCAAACCCGAACCACCGGACCGACGTCAAGCAGAGCAACGATCAGCAACATCAGACCTTACGTTTTATAAACTTAAATGTGCCCATGAGATAAAATGTCTAAAATGTCCTAAAACGCCGAAGTCTAGTAATTGTATTAAAAAATTAGATTGAATTAAAAAATTGTCTGAAAAATAGAACGTTTTCTACTTCCAAACAATATCTGCAGCCCAGAAGTTCCTTTCTTAATCGGAAATATCTTCGTGAGAAAATATTTACCACCATTTTATCAATAAATTTTTGTATACGAAAGAAAATTTTATTGTTTTTTTCATGTTCATCAATAATTGCTTGCATACGTCCTGGGAAAGAACGGAACAAATTTTGAATAAATTCTTGTGGAATATTTTCATATTCTTCTTGAAATACACAAGAATTTCTCACTCATCCCACAGGTGGTATAGGTGCAGTATGTGGCCTTTATTTACCATGCATAAACATGAATTTGTCTCATATGAGTGAAGCAATTGGAACAACAGCTTCTGCCGAAATAACCTCTGTATACCGATCAGCAGTCGCAGAACAATTGATGATGATGATGATAAGGTAAGTTCGCGTTTCAAACTAACCTCCAGCCCAAACCATAATTCCGCCACCGCCACACTCTTTCTTGACCATCACCAGATTTCAATCAAAATCACCATTCATGAGTGAAGAGAATTGGATTCCAGATGCAGTACCGGTGGAAATGAGAATTATCAGAGAATTTTTTATTTATTTTTTATTTTTTTCATGTGAAAAGCAACAACAAATTTTGCGGTGAAAAATGCAAATGAACTGATTCACGTACGTTAAATGAATACACATGCATTCCACAGCTGCATCTAATGAATAAAATAGTGACGAATATTAGATGAGAGTCAGCCGAGCACTCACGCTAGATCCTCCTTTTTTTTTTCTTTATTAAAAAGAATACAGAATACAGATTATTGTTGAAAAAAAAACCAAAACAAGTATAACTGACATATCGAACTTAAACAATATGAGATAACTAATACATTGAACAACCATTACTAAAAATTGCCGAAAACAAGAAAACGAACATATATATATAATAATAATAAAGACATTTATTATTATTATTAACAGCTCTGTAGTTAAAGTAAAAAAATTCTCAGCGATGGACTGCAGATAAAATGAAGCGTTTTACACTTTCGGTAGAAATCGATGAGTTTAAGCGATTCCTTGTAAATGTAATCGTCGCGTCCTGTGTATAAGCACAGAATAACCAGAAGTGACAGCGCCGCTTTCCCGCGAAAGCGAAGTTAAGCGCGCGAGAATAGAAGATCCCACCGAAAATATGGCGGAAATCGATCATATGATCTTGTTTGCCATTTTGTATCAGCTATATTTCGTGTTTTGTATTTTATCTTGTGGTTAAACATACACAGTTTAAATGTGATTAGGTGATTACAAGTGTGGGTTAAATTCTTTGTATTTTTTTTATGTGGACGTTTGCAGTTTTTGCCCAAGCTATTTTAAATATTCCCACTTACAGATTCCATCGAAAACATGGCGAAGGCCACCAGTCAACGTTTAAAATGATGTAGTTTTTAAAGACTTAAAATATCTGACCCGCGGTCCATTATTACAAAATTTTTAACTTAAATTTGACCCATTTATAAAAAAAAAAAAGGTGCGCTATCCCTACTCTAGAGCAGCGATGGGCACGAGCTCGCTGGAAGCTCGACCCCCACCCTCAATTATTTGCGACGATCTCGATGTTTCAGACAAACAAGCGCCGGCATGTAAGTGACCCCAGTCGTATTAACGAAATTAAAAACAGAGAACGCCGAGCGAGTTAGTTCATGTCGGTTTATTAGCGTTTAACAGTGTCGTACAAGTTCGAGACCATTTAAAATTGAAAAACAAGCTTTTTTTAAACAATATTTATAATAATTTTTGGCTTAATTCGATATGAACAGCATTAAAACGATTAGGCCGTCTACAGTTTCATATTTTGTGGAACGAAGCCGACTCCGCCGACTACCCCGTCGATACTCTGCTCACCTATCACTTAGCGTAGTGGGGGATCACTTCCCCCTCTCGTGCCCATCGCTGCTCTAGAGCAATGATGGGCAACCCCCAGCGCGCGGGCCAGCTCCGGCCCCGAAGAATTTTCATTAGGCCCGCGAGAAGTAAATCTAATTCTTTTTTATAAAATTTGTAGATGGCAGATATTAATAAAAATAAACATGTGGAACAATAGAAAATTAGAGCACATTTTAAATGAATTATAAAAACAAAAATCTAATACATTAAAAAATGTCTTTATTTTTAATAAGAAAATTATAAAATAATAAGTACTAAAAAGGTAAGGATTAACTGATGTGGCCCGCGGACGAAACATGGAATTCATTCTGAACCCCTGATCTAGAGCATTCTCAGAGTATTCTCATCTTGTTTGAACCTAAGTTAATAATAGAAGATGAAGGTACTCTTTCGTTCAAATGTTTTCAACTTTTCTTACACAATTTTTTATCATTTGAAGAGACTAAAATGATTAATATGATTTTCCAAATTTTAATGAGCACACTTGTTTTTATTTAAAATGCTCAAAATTAAATAACGAATAAAAAAAATTCACAAGTATCGGGATCGACCCTGAACGGTATCTAATGAAAAGAACACAAAATGTAATTAAGTACACAAGTTAGATTTAATCCGATCAACAGATCTGTTCTTCGTTTACAATTATCGCTTAAGTCGATTAAAGAAATTCACTCGATTAACAACTAAAAGAAAAAAAAATAACAATACCGCGGTAACTCAACAGAGTAATTAAAAATAATTAGAGTAATTCCGACCTTGTAATCAAAATCCAGTGTAATGACAGTCGGCTGTCAACAGTGTCGGAGCGCCCTCTCACAGTGGTTAGCGCCGTAAGTCGGTGCAGTCCACTTTTGTAGGCGGGGGAAGGGCTAAAATCGTTTCAAAAGCCAATTCCGGCCGTTTCTTGCACCCAAGGGATGACTATATTCTCAACCCAGGTAAAACTATCAGTAAAAGCTAGAACTTGAAGTGTGTTCCTTTTCACAGAAGCAGGCCTTTAAAAGCTGTTTAACGGGCTTGTAATTCGCCCGGCGTACTTTAACAGAGCTCGGAGAAAATTCCGTTTCAGGTTTCAATCACAAAACTCCATGAGAGAAACACAAAGGTTTTTCAATCACCAACACAAATAAAAGGTCTGCATGCGACGAGCGCTATTGAAAGAATGACAGCGAGACGAGCACGACTTACCATTCCACTATCGCTACGACGGAAGTCGTTACGAATGAAATCAGATTTAGCCGGGCGACAGAGTGAAATGGAGATATACTGTAAGACTAAATAACAGCGTATGGTCTAGCTGATGCAATATTGTGAAATATGATAAAAATCACGTACGCCTCCTGAAGTTATACATACAGGGTGGCTGCCAATTATTATGGAATAACTTAATTGGATTTTTCAGCCGCAACATTCTTACACGTTTGGTATAAAAAGCAGAAGTTGAAAATTGCTATTTGGCTTTCAAATATTTTTAACGTTCCCTTAGAAATAGTAAACTGGATGTTTTTGGAAGTGTTGCTGAAAAAGAATCCGAATACAATATGAAACAAATCTAAAAAAATGGCAGATTAATAACGTGAAAAAAAAACTCTTGAAACAGCAGCTAATTTTTTAAGTTTTTTAACATTACATAAACGTTTTCAACACAATATTTGTGCCGTCTTCAGATGTTGTAGAAACTAAGTCAACGTATGTGCCTAATTTGGCCACTGGCGAACGCTGAAAAAAATTAAAAAATTGGCTGCTGCTGTTTTTTTTTCACGTTATTAATTAACACCAGCCAGGAATCTATGAGGTAAAATGGCAGATTTATTTTTCTTTTTTCTGTGTTCATTTTGAATGCAAAATAAATTTTCGTAAATTACTGAAAATTGGTACAGGGTATTGATTTTGAATTTTTAGTGATTTTGCCATATTTTGACAATTGTAATAGTTTACTTTTAGAAGGTGTTGACATTAGTTTTCTGTTTCAAATTTAATAGTTAAAACTGTAACTACAGTTCATTTTTTTACTATATGCCAATCGATCGATAAGTGAAAGAACTTTTATATAGCTATCTCCTTCTAACATTCGCGAAACAGCCTTGCCGCTTTTGTCATGTCACGTCATTTCGTCATATATTTTCTTAACGCAGATTTATACGATCGGGATATAGTAACAAATGATCTGTACAGATTATTTTTTTACTATACGCCGATCGTATAAAATATAAGTTAACAAAATATACAACGAAATAACGTGATTTGAGAAAAACCACAAGGCTGTTTCACGAAAGTGAATGAGATAGCTACATAAAAATTCTTTGACTTATCTATCGATCGATCGGCATTAAAAAATTAACTGTACGAGCTTTTCTGTTTAGTTATTATGTTTTTGTACTAAATAATTTATTTAAAGAGATTTCCTTATTCACCAATGGCGCCGGGATCGGGGTAGAATATAAAAACAATTACACATTAAATTTGTTTTTGAGCAAAAACAAAGTGTTCAATCATGTGCCCAGTAAATATTAATACCAAGGTTCTGTTTTCAGCTATACTTCCAAAAACACCCTGTATAACGATAATAGGCCGATATGCGTGATATAACAAATGAGGATAAATTCGGCCGAGGCGCTAGCCGAGGCTATAAATTATCCGACTTTGTTATATACATATCGGCTGTATCTTGTTTTATAGTTTTCGTAATACTAAACGATGAAATAAATATCTATTTTGGTAAAAATATTCATAATAACAAACTTCGATAAGTAACCTGAATTACGAGTGTGATTTAGTTGTAACTATAGCAACGTTTGACATACAGACCAAATAACGCGTGATCAATATCTTTTCTAGTCAAGTGACCTATGGAAAAAAATTATGACTGTTTGGTTCATTATTTCAAATACCATTTGAATTATTTTTATTGCATTCCTATCGTTTTGTATAGGAATGCAATATAAATATTAATTCAAGTGGTATTTGAAATAATGAATTAATCAAAGACACATTATTTTATTTCCATAGGTCATTTGATTAGAAAAGATACTGATCACCTGTTAGTACCTAATAACGTCCATGGCCATTAAATTTTAACAACCTTGGCCTATTATGGATAGCATAACAACCATGGCAAAGTGCAAATATAATGAAATAACTACAAGTATTACGAAAACTTTTAACATTTTTTTTTAATATGTATTCACAAAAAAAAGGTTTGACCAGTAAAGGGAACAAAAAGACTTATAACTCCTCTAATCGTAAAGAAAGAATTCCAATAATTCGAACCATTAAGATTTTTTGTGTTATTGAAATGGCTATTGTCCGTTTAGTTGACATCCGCACCGTCAAACAGACAGTATGTTGGCATCACTGCACACTTGTGACATTTCCTATTTCATTCATCAGTATTTTTAAATTTATTCATAATAATTAATACATTTTAGACGGGTACCTGCTGTTAATTTTGAGAGCAAGCAAATTTTTCTAACGTTAATTATACGCCATACACTCAAAAACATGAATTTTTTTCCACATTTTGACATTGACAGTGTAGATGTCAAGTAAACGGACTATAGTATCATTCTTTTGGCTATTTTTTACACAAAAGTCAAAGCAAAATACTGACTCAATAAAATTGTATACGGATAGTTATCAAAATAAACCTAAACAAAGTGACCAGAAAATTACTATGTTAACAAAATAAATGTTCTCAGAACAATGTTTGTACGTACAGTTGCGGACAGAAAATTTGGGATGCCACTGTCATTCATCTGACGTATACATAAAGGATTTTTTCTACTTTTACGTCAGTGTAATGACAGTGATATCCGAAATTTTCTGTCCGCAACTGTACAATAAATGTCATTTTTTTGCAAACCGACTTTTAAACATCGCCAAAAAAAAGTTATACGTTTCAAAGTCAATTTTTTAACTGATTAGAATTATACAAAGAAAAACTAAACTAAACCAGAAATAAAATAAACATATAATAAATGATTCGTATTTCACAAATTTGCAGAAATGCTATAAAAATCGAATTTTCAAAATTTGATTGTTGGGTACGTCTATTCACTATTGTCTAACGTGACCAACTAACCTTTGTGTGCTGATCATGACTTGATACTAAATGAATTATTGAAAAAAATACATATACCACGTGTCCACCGAGTGTGGTTTTCTTTTGTGGCGTTTAAACCATTTAATATTGAAAAAAATTTCAAACGCTATCATCCTCTAATAAAAAAAAACTCTATACGTTAAATTTATTTGCAATTACACATTTTACAAGTGTCAGCAAGTATCTTTAATATTCCAAATGGAATGCTCTATATACTATTACGTTTTTTGATAGGTCTATCAATTTGGAAAATATTTTATTAACATATTTCTATACCTAAACCTAGTATTTACCGAGATAAATGCCATCAACGAAGAAACATCTTAAATGCAGGCCCTTATTAAATTGCTTCTAACTTGTAAACGCTCCTCTGGCGTATATTTCTTTCTTTCCAATCACCACCAATAATAGCATATGGCGTTTACACATAAGAGTGCCAGGTAACTTAGTCGTGACGCCAAGATTCATAAAGAAAACTTCATTTAATACATTCACCACTATTTTAATGAAAATCGTAAAACATAACAGAATTGATAATTAATATCCAAATAAAATACGTGCGGAGGATCCCTATAGCATCAAAAATAACATTAGAATAAATCTGTAAGTTAATTATCTCAGAAATTTTAATTAACAACACACAATTAAACATCGCTCGCAACGGACGCGATACTTAACAGAAAATTGGCAACAGAAACTCCCACCAACAAGCTAACAACAATATTAATATTAATATTTGATAATCTCTCTCATCGGACGTGATTATCAAACATCTCCCAAAGCTTGGCTTTACCAGGCTCATCGGCCAGAGTAAAACACAAGTGTTATTTGCCAATCGCTCTCAACGGTCGCGATTTACAAACAACTAACAGTTTTGCATTTACTTCGCACATCGGCCGAAGTAAGATACAAGCAATAATTAATAATCGTTCGCATCGGACACGATTTCCAAATGATTGACAAAATCTGTCTTTACCCTGCTCATCGGCCAGAGTAAGATACAAGTTCTGTTTGAAAACTGCTCGCAACGGACGCGATTTTCAAACACCAACCAGATCTTCCTTATTTAAGCTCACCGGCTGAAATAAGATGCTTCGCTCGTACATCGACCAAGCGTGATGAGATCTCATCGGATACTCATGCCTCTTGGGCCATTTTCCCTGGCTTATATAGCAAACGTTAACTAGTTTTTGTTACCAAAATTCGCAAATCTCGACTGTAAAGTTCGTAAACAACGCATCTTCGGCGCTCCGCGTGGAAATTTCCGTGCGTGTCGTACCTGGTACGGGAATTTCCGTGCGTTTTGCGTTCAATTACACTTACTTAAATAACACATTATAACAAATTTACACTAAATTACACACTTACATTTCGTAATATTATTTCTAAATTACCCAAAACTAAAAAAATTCATAACAAAATTTAAGAATCAAAGCGCAGTCTTTACATTCCCCCTTCACTTCCGCAAAGAATTCCTTCTAGGAACTTCTTTCAGGCCTTCCCGGTGAATCCGAGGGTTTCTGCATCGGCCTTCTTTATCCGGAAAAAACCACCTCCGGGCAGAAATACTTTAAAGTTCTGCTGATCCGGTCTCCGCTTTCGGGGACGCCTTCGTTGCTGAGCAGCTCTGGTGACGCCTGCAGGTACAGTGACTGGGTTAGGAACAGGCAGTCTCGACACTGATCGAATGGGAACGACCCATGGCACACTCGCAGTAGTCGAATTAAAGCAGGCTGGTCTTGGCACCGGCTCTGACAACCGAATGACTGGGGCCTCAACTTGCGGTCTGCTCCACGAGGATCCCAACTTCTCCAGAGGAATTGAACACCGCAATCTTAGTGGTCCTGACATAGCCACATCTCCTGGGCAAGGTTCGGCAGGAATACACAGCTCCGCCTGTTTCCTCAGGAAGAAGTCCGACGTGGAGGGGGAGATTGCTGAGGACACCAATCCATAAGGAGACCCGGTCAGGCAAGGCAGGTCTCTCCCTGGAGTCACTGGAGGTGCCACTGGAAATGGAGACAAAAACTGTTTCCTCGGAGAAGGCGTTTCCGGGCTGGATCCAAATAGATCCTGGAAGACGGACTTTAAATGGGCTGCTTTAACCGTTGACAGACTCGGAGTTGGAGTTGGGGCTCTCGGGGGTGTTCTCACGTCTTCCATATTCTGAAAGAACATTAAAACATGTGAATGCTGCTTTTCGGGGTAGATTTTCAAATCCTTGACATGTGCTCTTCCCACGGGTTTTCCCTCTTCGTCGGCTAATTGCACGATTACTGGAGACTCAATCTTTTCCACTGAAAAAGGACCCACATATTTCGGAGCCAACTTTGCGGAAAACTTATTAACAGCATTTGACAAAACATGATTCCTTCGATACACCTGTTGTCCAAGTTGCGGCCTCAAAGGTCTACGACGTAAATTATAATATTTACTTTGAGTAGAAAATGCCTTGGCGAGATTCTGTCTCACTGAATTGTAAATTTCCGGTAATTTACGCAAACGTTCCGCAAATTCATTCGTATTTGTCGCGGTGAAGGTCGTTGATTCACTTGGGTCCACTTCTTTTCTTAATGATTTAGGGGGTAATATTTCCCTGCCGAAATTGAGAAAGCTTGGTGAATATCCTGTTGAGTTATGTTGTGCGGTGTTTATTGCGAAAGCTATTTCAGAGAGATACTCATCCCATTTCCGATGATCATTCTTAATTGTCTGCGCAATCATTGTCCCGATCACCTTGTTGGCTCTTTCCACTGGATTGGCTTGTGGCGTATATGGAGAAGTAAATTGATGCTCTATACCGAACTCTTTTACAATCGCCATTAATTTATTCGCATACTGCGTACCATTATCGGAAACCAGCTTCTTCGGCGTTCCGAATTTGTAAATAATCCTTTCCTGTAGAGCCTTTAACACTGCCTTCGCATTAGCCACGCGTAATGGAATTAATTCCACCCATTTCGTGAAACGATCCTGAAATACCAATACATATACATGGCCTCGACTTGACCTTGGAAAAGGTCCAATTAGATCTGAACTCACGATTTCCCACGGACCTTGTACTCGCGAAAAATGCATATACCCATAGGGTTTTCCTGTTGTATGCTTATGTTGTAAGCAAGACTGACATCTTTTAACATAACGTTTAATATCTCTCACCATTCCTGGCCAAAAATAATGTCTCTCAATTTTCCTGACGGTTTTTAATATCCCTAAATGACCTCCTTCTGGATTGTCGTGTGCTTCTTTTAGAACTCTTTCCTTCAATTGACTTGGAACACATAATTTCCATGGCGATTCTAAATCTTCTGCCGGTCCTCCTGGTGTGGAAACTATCCGTTTGAACACATTTCTTTTGTCCATATAGTAATCCGGATATTTTCTGGGATTCTTTTTAATACCTTCCTTTATTTTATGTAGCCATTCATCCGTTGGAGTAGTTAGCAATGCGCCTAATTCTTCTGTCACCGGTGATCTTGATAAAGCATCAGCTACCTTATTAAGACTTCCTCTACGATACTGAACTTCGAAGTCAAACTGTTGTAGGTCCAAAGCCCATTTACTTAAGCGACCAGAAATGCTTTTAAGTGAGTTTAACCAACTTAAACACTGATGGTCCGTTATTACCAAGAATTTATACCCTTCTAAATAATGTTTCCATTTTCGGACAGCCCAAACGACGGCTAAACATTCCTTCTCCGTTGTAGAGTACTTCTCTTCGCTCTTTGAAAACTTTCGACTAGCATACGCAATTACTTTTTCCCCCTCAGGAGTTTCCTGAGTTAGCACTGCTCCAATTCCACTATTACTGGCGTCAGTCTGCACCACAAATGGTAAACTAAAGTCTGGGCACGTAAGTACTGGTGCCTGTGTCAAAAGATGCTTGATTGTATCAAAAGACGACTGTTGATCTTCTTGCCACTTCCATTTTGAACCTTTCTTTAATAATTGATGCAAGGGTGCTGCTATCGTGGCGAAATCCGGCAAGAATCGGTGATACCAAGTTGCTATTCCTAAGAACTGTCTAACACCTTTTACTGTTGTTGGAGGCTTTAACTTCAGTATGGCTTGTACTTTGTCAGGATCTGTACGTATTCCGTTTCTCGTAACCAGGTGACCTAAATATTTCAACTCCGTGCGTCCAAATTTACACTTCTCTGGTTGTAATCTTAACCCTGCGGATCGCAATCTTTCGAATACCACCTTCAAATTTTCCAGGTGTTCTTCAAGTGTCTTCCCTAAGATTATTATATCGTCCAAGTATACAAACGCATTGGGTTCCAATTCCGGACTGATAATCCTATCCAACAGACGTTGAAATGTGGCTGGAGCTGAATGTAGGCCAAAAGGCATTACGGTAAACTGGAAAAGTCCTCGTCCTGGTACGGTAAACGCAGTGATTGGTCTACTTTCTTTTGTTAAAGGTACCTGCCAATATCCCTGTCGAAGATCTAATGTTGATATATAACGGGCTTCTTTCAGCTTATCTAGTATAGCCTGTATATATGGGATGGGGTACGCATCCTTCTGTGCTTGTTCATTAACTTTGCGAAAATCAACACAAAAGCGGTATTGTCCTGAGCTTTTCTTTACCATCACTACTGGTGAACTCCATGGACTTTCTGAAGGTTCTATCACTCCTTCGGCTAACATTGAATCTACTTGTTCATTAATCAAATTCTGAATATACGGGTTACGTGGAAAATATCGTTGTTTAACTGGCGTCGGGTCTTTAAGGCGTATGCAATGTTCCACCAAATGTGTCCGCCCTGGGAGAACATCAAACTTTGGAAGTTCCTCTGCTAGAAATTCTTGCATTGTTTCTTGTTCCGTTTGAGTCACTTTGGACATAACATTAATATACTGTTTCCTAGCCCTGACTTCTTCTTCCTTAAGGTCCGGTAAAAGTAAGATAGACTTTTGCGGGATATCAACCATGATTTTCAAAAGACTTAACATATCCATTCCTAATATTAAGGTGGTGGACAACTCTTCCATTTCCCATATTTTGATTATTTTCTTCCGAGTTCCAATGTTGATAGGTACTTGAAATTCTTCTGCTACACTCAGCCTTGTATTGTTCGCTAAGAGAACGTTCTGAGAATTAACTTTAAATACACATCCGTTTTGTCGACAAAAGTAAGCTAACGCATGGTTCATATATGATGTAGATGCTCCGGTATCAATGAGTGCTGATACTTCTCTGTCTAAAATTTTTACTGGAATCCATATCCGAGAATCTTCTGATTTACTGCTATATATTCTTTCCCTGTACGTTTCTGACATGACCGAATTACTTTGGGGTCTCCTCGGCCTTTTTAATTTCGGACCCCCCTGAAGTTTTCCCGCCCGTCGACAATGACAATCTTGCTGCCGTCTTCTGCACCTGGGACAATCTGCTGGGCGTTCCTTGCACGATGCTTTGAAATGGCCTTCCTTCCCACAAGTCCAACATACTCTTGGGTAGAACTTGTTACCTGTAGGGCCCTGTAATGACGCTGGGATATTTGTTCGTGGCATGTTTATTTTGCTTTGCGTCATTCTGCGCGGATATTTAATTTCCCCACTCGATGGTGACGGGATATTTCCATCTTCTACTGAGTTAATCACCATCTTTGGTGAGTTACCTAACTTTGGTGGACGATAAGCTGTTTCAGACACATAAGCTTGAGCTGGATTCGGAGGAGGTCTAAATTGGGTGGATGCGCACCTTATACTTTCATATTCCTCACCTAATGCCATCAGTTCATCTAATGTACTAAAATCTCCTCTCTTCACATAGAATTGATACTCTGGGAGCAGATTTTCATATATTCTCTCAAGACTTTTCGTCGGATGCCATTTTCCGCTTCTTCTCATAAGAGTTTGTATCGCTACAATGAAGTCTCTTACCGGTTCCTTCGCGCCTTGAGTTCGAACTCGAATTTCGTCTTCTAACTTCAATTTAAATCGTGGAGGCAGAAATTGCGTGGTGAAATCTTTCACGAAGTCTTCCCATATGACCCATGTTTGTTTCCGGCATCTATACCACAGTAAAGCTTTTCCTCTTAGAAATTCAGGTGCTGCTAACAATAATCTATTTCCAGGAAATGTATAACATTCTCGTAATTCTTCGATCCTCTCGAGAAAAGTTAATGGATCGCCCTCGCCATTGAAATGTACGTTCCATTTCCTCACCTTCTCACACATCGCCGCGGTTGAAATTCCTGGCTCTTCTCGTCGCGGAGGGTTTGGATTGTTATCTTGTGAGATACCTGCTTGTACTGGTGTAGCTTCCTCTATCTCATTCTGATCTTCATCTTTCTCTCTTACCAAACTTTTATAGCCTCCTTTTAGAAATTGTACCAGTCTGGCCCGCATCAGCGTTACAGTACCTCCTGTATTTAGACCAAATTTTTTTAATTCTGTCGCTAACTCTTCCTTCTTCAAGTGATAAATCCATCCTGTTCTCTTGTCTTGTAAGGGAGTGGAACTTTCTTCCTGCTCTCCGCTTTCGCTATCTGACATATTTACTTTCACCGATAAGTTCACAGTTAACACAAATTTTCACAAATTAAAAATAATATACAAACCAATCACCAATATTGAAACATTTAACATAGGAGTTTCCGTGTCTTCCTCCTGTGATGCAATTAGAATAACGTGTGGTGGTTATGCTATTTGAGATTCCTGTTCTTAATTTTCAAGTCCCTACGCTCGGAATTTTCAAGTCCCTGCTCTCGGAATTTTCAAGTCCCTGCTCTCGGAATTTTCAAGTCCCTTCTCGCGGAATTTTCAAGTCCCTGCTCGGGCGCCAAATTATGTAAACGCTCCTCTGGCGTATATTTCTTTCTTTCCAATCACCACCAATAATAGCATATGGCGTTTACACATAAGAGTGCCAGGTAACTTAGTCGTGACGCCAAGATTCATAAAGAAAACTTCATTTAATACATTCACCACTATTTTAATGAAAATCGTAAAACATAACAGAATTGATAATTAATATCCAAATAAAATACGTGCGGAGGATCCCTATAGCATCAAAAATAACATTAGAATAAATCTGTAAGTTAATTATCTCAGAAATTTTAATTAACAACACACAATTAAACATCGCTCGCAACGGACGCGATACTTAACAGAAAATTGGCAACAGAAACTCCCACCAACAAGCTAACAACAATATTAATATTAATATTTGATAATCTCTCTCATCGGACGTGATTATCAAACATCTCCCAAAGCTTGGCTTTACCAGGCTCATCGGCCAGAGTAAAACACAAGTGTTATTTGCCAATCGCTCTCAACGGTCGCGATTTACAAACAACTAACAGTTTTGCATTTACTTCGCACATCGGCCGAAGTAAGATACAAGCAATAATTAATAATCGTTCGCATCGGACACGATTTCCAAATGATTGACAAAATCTGTCTTTACCCTGCTCATCGGCCAGAGTAAGATACAAGTTCTGTTTGAAAACTGCTCGCAACGGACGCGATTTTCAAACACCAACCAGATCTTCCTTATTTAAGCTCACCGGCTGAAATAAGATGCTTCGCTCGTACATCGACCAAGCGTGATGAGATCTCATCGGATACTCATGCCTCTTGGGCCATTTTCCCTGGCTTATATAGCAAACGTTAACTAGTTTTTGTTACCAAAATTCGCAAATCTCGACTGTAAAGTTCGTAAACAACGCATCTTCGGCGCTCCGCGTGGAAATTTCCGTGCGTGTCGTACCTGGTACGGGAATTTCCGTGCGTTTTGCGTTCAATTACACTTACTTAAATAACACATTATAACAAATTTACACTAAATTACACACTTACATTTCGTAATATTATTTCTAAATTACCCAAAACTAAAAAAATTCATAACAAAATTTAAGAATCAAAGCGCAGTCTTTACAAACTTGCTTAATTGAAAAGTCTTCATTCTCAGTCATTAACGTATAATTACACATGCCTTAAGCTAAGTAACGCTATATTAAACAAACCTGAAAGCTACGCATTGTTGGTGGCTAGCAGTTCTTTCTGCTGAATTTATAAATGAAATATTTCAAGTTTTTCTTATGGAACACCCCATTAAAATCCCCACCCCAAGTAAAATCATCAACCGATGTAGAATTAAATTTGCCATCTTTTTCCCAAACAAAGTCCTATACCTAAAACCTACGGTTTGTGAGATAATTCTGGTTTTCTTTTTGCTTCATGATTTATGTTATTTTTAGGGTGCTATGAATGTCAACAAAATTGCCTTTTAGCTTTTAAAATTTATATTCAACGATTTCCTGATAGAAAACAGCCAAATGCAAGACTTTTCGTAAATTAAAGGAAAGATTTGAAAGAACAGGCAGTGCTGCAAATGTTATTTCTAATAATATTAACTTATATGGCATCCTAAAAATGACAAAAGTCATTAAGCAAAATGAAAACGAGAATTATCTCACAAACCGTAGGTTTTAGGTATAGGACTTTGTTTAGCAAAAATATAGCAAATTTAATTCTACATCGGTTGATAATTATAGGTATGGGGTGTTCCATAAGAAAAACTTGAAATATTTCACTTCTAAATTCATCATTTTATAATTTTTCGCTTCAAATTAAAAATTGTTACATTTTATGTAATATACACCGTGTCCACGGATAGGGTTCACTATAGGAAAAACTTTTTTATTTTTCCTTTTTCGAAAGAAAATCATTCCTTACAAAAGTTTTTGCTTGACCTAAAAACCCAAGAAATATTACAGAAAATAATAAATTCCCATTAACAACTGAAAAAGTTGGAAAATTTATCTTTTAACTTTTACAAAATGTGTCAAAGATTAAAATTCTGTTAAAAATCACGTTAGCTAGAGTCGGGCAATATTATGAATTTGATTTCTTATCACGTTTTAATTCACAAAAGTCATTTTTTTATTATCTCGCAGGTTCTTAAAATATAGAAAATGAAATAAAAAATTTAAAACTTAATTTTTGAAGAGAGTTTATTTTATATTATTATCTTATTTCTACATAACTCTCACCCAAATTACATTTACAGTAATTGATAATGCTTGAGTTAACCAGTTTACTTGATTATACTAGCGGAATTTTTGAACATTGCCGCATTTTGTGAAAGTGTAAACAGGATTTTATTTTATTTTATTTTATTGTTATTAATGAAAATTTAATATTTTCTATAACGACAGCTGTAGTTCTTGCCAAATGAAAATTGTAAATTAAATTGATTTGTTTAATTGGCAGTATTAGAGAAAGAATATCTTATAAATCACGTGAATTATTTCGGCCTTATTGGGCCTCAAAAATTCAAAAATATGTAAGTTTATAATTTAATTATTATCCTTTCAAAAAGTAATTTTTAGTACATATCACTGACGAGGCCCAATAAGGCCGAAATAATTCACGTGATTTATAAGATATTCTTTCTCTAATACTGCCAATTAAACAAATCAATTTAATTTACAATTTTCATTTGGCAAGAACTACAGCTGTCATTAATTTCACTCAATGTTTCCATAGTTACTTACTTTATTTATTTTACTGTCACAAATTGCTGTTTTGACTGATGAAGCTAATACGTTTCCTTTCATTTTTGCAAAATATTAGACAGTTTTTCAAAAAGTTTTCTTTCAGGGTTTGTTTTTGGGATTTTGGAAATTCAAAAATATGTAAGTTTATAATTTAATTATTATCCTTTCAAAAAGTAATTTTTAGTACATACATATCTCTGTTGAGGCCCAATAAGGCCGAAATAATTCACGTGATTTATAAGATATTCTTTCTCTAATACTGCCAATTAAACAAATCAATTTAATTTACTATTTTCTATAACGTTTTTAGAATCTTTGGGACAAGCAAAAACTTTTATAAGGAATGATTTTTTTTTTCGAAAAGTGAAAAATAAAAAAGTTTTTCCTATAGTGAACCCGATCCATGGACACGGTGTATAAGTCACTTCACTCCAGTGAAGAATCATCAACGTATGTACGAATTAAGAAAGTTCACGCAGCAGCTTCCAAACCTGAGAGACCTATACTCTGAATAGGGAGACACGTGCGCTGCCCTGACGGATGCAGCTGTTTGGTGAGCTTTTTCTGAAGGGATACACGTTCATCCGTCAAATAACGTAGGGCACGTATTCAAATATCGATGCGGTGCACATCCACGCTTCCCCTCTCGGGTTAAATTAAAACACGTGCGGGAAACACAAATAATAATAGGTACATAAAAGGATATTGCGACCGGTAGATTGTATGTCATGAAATGTAAGGATATATGGATACTAGATAACTATCGAATATCGAATTATTTTTAATGGGACTAGAAAGACTAAAGACTTCCAAAAATGTTTAAGTTTCCCTGCGAACAATAAGATCAAAAATTAGAAATTAAAATTTCCTGATTACATTGCATAAACAAATATGTTTTTTCTTATGCAAGCACGACGTAGCAGCAAAACATTAAAAAATAATTTAGAGTAAAATTGTTGGGCTTCTTAGGTATTTATTTATACAATGACATCAGAAATGATTTCAACCCACGTCACGTGACCAATTTGAATCAGGTTTTATTTTCTTGGAAGTGAGGTTTCAAATTGGCATGCCATTGGGCGTGTTTCTTTATTCAACATTTTACTGTGGTGGATCCATATCTGTTAGATTATAATCGATTTATGTTGTGTAGGAATTTAGTGACAACTTATCACTACATTCTTACATCGCTTAAATCGATTATAATCTAACAGAAATGAATTTCTATTCAATCTTTTAAATCTCTGTCTACACCACCATTGCAAAATGCTAAATAAAAAACGCGCCCTTTGTCATTGACGATCGTGGTTGTTATGCCCCTGTGTATGTGTAGACAAATCTCAAGGTGCACTTAAGGAAAAAGTGATACTTAAAGCCAATTTCATATCAAATTGTGCGTTGCACAGACATTTGTCAAAGGAAAAGTTTACTTTCGCCTTAATTTCTAAGGTTATAACACGTGATCAAGGATAGGAAGGGAGGCCTAGATATGAACATGCGTATTCGAGTGCAGAAGCAGTGTTGCCACAGCTAGTACAATTGTTCTAGATTCAGTATAATTTAAAAGAATTTAATGCAAAAGTGATTTCAGAAAATAATCTAATACATATTTATTTTTGGTCCAGCTGTCACTTAGAATATGTGATTATCTACCAAATAAAGATAAACTACGAAAAAAACTCGAACTTAGGAACTTTAACAGCTAGCAGGTATTTGGCAGTTGATAGGGTTGGTACTACAGAGGGAGTTAACTAAGTGACAGATTTGACATTTAACATTAGAGGAAGTGTGCTCCGCTTTACCGCTATTTTCATCTTTCTTTTTGACACCTTCGAAGAGTAGTTAAGTCATTCAAGAGAAGACACTCTGTGTCAACTCGTTTGATCTTTGTAGTAGTTTCTAACAGTTGTCCCTTTAAATTGACGCAGGTGAAATATGCAGGAAACGAATCGCACAATGGCATTGATGTAGCGTACAGTTTTCCCCAATCAGATTATCTGCTCATTGTCACTCTCACATCTAACTTTTGTCCGGAAACACTCAATAATGCACGAAAGGACATTTAAATTGGCGTAAATCTTTTTTTTTATTTGCACTTGTTTGATCGAGTGTTATCTCTTGTATAAGTTAACTACCCTAGAATAGATAATGGACAGATTAGTGATTAGTGTCACTAGTAATGTCAACGTCACTACTAATGAAGCTCAGTTATGTATATCATAATTTTTACTTGTAAAGATATAAAGACTAACAAGAATTGTTATCTTGTTAGATGTTTAAGTAATGAACCAAAAACTCAATATGTAATTAATTAATTTCATAGTTAGTACTTTTTGTCAAAAATTTAGTACTTTTCCTACTCGAATCCAAGTTTACAAGAAAAAAACTTAATACATAAGAAAAGCAGTTAGATTTTATATAGGAATGGAATATAAATAATTCAAATGGCATTTGAAATAATGAACTAATCCAAGACACACGATTTTATTTTCGTAGGTCACTTGATTAGAAAAGATATTGATCACTCCTTACCTACCTTATGAGTGCTTATGACATAAATCAAAATTTAACATAAATTTAAAAATCTTAAACTAAAAATTGAATTTCAATGGGAATGAGCAGTACACGTTGATTTATTTTAATTGATTGATTTTAATTAAGCTCTATCGAGAGGTAGGAAAACATCTGTAATTTGTTCCTTATAAAACCAAAATCTTCCTTTAAGTTCACTGTCTGAATAAAACTCAAAAGGATTTTGGCCATCACGAATATATCGTCGAGGTCGAGGTATTCTATTATTTTCTACATTTTCAAAATAATCACCAAATTCAAAAAAGTCATCCAAATAATTCATCTTAATTTTTCAATTTATGTCAAATTTAGATTTATATTATAAGTCATAAGGTAGGTATAAACTTAGAAAATAAGGCAAAAGCAAAACTTTCCTTTGAAAAATGTCTGTGCAACGCACAATTTAATATGAAGTTACCTTTAAGTATCACTTTTTCCTTATGTCCACCGAGATTTGTCTGTGCATACGGGCATAAATGTTCTGTTCAAGTATTCTCAAATGCTGATGTAAATTAAGATGCCTCTGTAAATTGGAGACATTTAGACATTACATTCTCCAACGCACTGCATTGCCTAGCTGCATTGTTACCTTATAAGGTATAAGCAATGGTATAAGGTATAACAGTACAATGTGTTGCCTATGCGGCGGCGTCAAGTGGGTTGAAATGATTTCTAATTTTCCTGTAGTTCTATCCATGTTCTATCTGACTGAAAAGATTAAGGCTATACTTGAACATCTATGTATGCACAAATATCTATTTTTACATTACACCCAAACAGACGAAATTGCTACAAGATGAAATTAGTTTGGATTAAACAGAAGGAACAGCTCTAAACTAAGCGGAGAATATTGTCCAGAACATTGTATGTTCATAGAAACAAAGTCCAAAAGCTTTTCTAAGACATGGAGGAAAAGTATAAAGATGAGGAAATGGAAATTGAATTTTATGTCAAAAATGTAACGCAGAATGGTTTTCTAAGTTATTCAATAAGGAGTGGAAATACATTACAGGATGTTCGGACCTAAGCGATCAATCTACAAATGACAAAATAAATAAGAAACCAGTACAAGAATCGTGATTTTATTGATGACAAATGACAAATAAAATGTAAGCGTTAGAAAAAATCTAAGGACTTTACGGGGGACATATACAAACTAGTGCTGGCAAAACCCGGAAAAAATTGAAACCGAATAATCGGTTTATTTAAAACTAACTTACAAAATTTTAGATGTAGAATTTTATTCTGTATCTCATTATCTACATATGTATATGTAGGGTGTTCTATTTACGAAAATTGAGATTTGGGTGGTTAAACATAATGAGCTCCGACACCATATTGTGACCAGCCTGTGAATTTTTCAGGGATAATTAGGATATGATTTTGAAGCCTGAACATTATACTTTCAAACGACATGCCACTTGGTTCTTGAAATTTGAAAGTGTCGTAATACATTCTCTTAAATGAAAGATAACCAAAATAACTTTTTTCAATAAATTTGAAGATATATATAACATGCAAATTTGTCATTAGAGATTAAAGATCTCACTGACCTTTTTTTCTTAATGCAGCTTTGTATCTTGAATTTTTAATTCTGATCTATTATTCAAAAACCTCTTAAATTCTTCAAGAGTTGATGGTTCCGAACCTGTCTGTTATTCTTCGTACTTTCTTTGAGTAACTTTATCTAACTTCAAACTACCTACCCATATGTAAGTATAATAAATGTATCCCACTTATCAATAGGTTGCTTTAAAGATTTTAATGCACAAAGATGTTTTTCAATATTACTCGAAAATACACGTATTTTTTTGGATTTTTCGTGAATGGACTCAGTATTAAATAAAGCGTTGATATGATTGTTAGTATTAGTAAACGTTTGTTGTCATATCTATCATTTAAGAAAATACCTAAGTATATCACAAAATAGTTAATAACAATTGAAGAAATAATTATTACTATTGTTATTTAAAAGCAAGTTCTAAATTGTTTATTTACAATAAAATGAATGTGTTTAAATTCTTACGATTTTATTCACCAAACGAATGGCCGCGTTCACCAGAACTAATTGTTTACAAACGGTTGGCAATTTTTCTGATGATGTTTAGTGTATGATTGGCAATCAGACGCCATTTTTTTAAGGCCCGGTTTATTCATCTCTGAGTAAGTGGCCAGTAAAATACTTGATGATTAAAGATAAGGCAACGCATTGTGCTAATCCGTCAAGTTATAACTTGGCACTTACTCAGAGATGAATAAACCGGGCCCAAGAGTAAAATTTTAACGCTGAATTAGCGCTGCCAGCAGCAAACGAAGTAATCATTCACCAGACAAGCAACAGCAATCACAAACGTATCAGAAACGCATCACAAGGTGGTGTTCTGGTGAACGCGATCAATGTTTAGTCACTTCACCGTGCAATTTAAATTAATTCGTGATCAATTGCACATTAATATTTTGTGTCGCTTCATATGTTCAAATCCGTGTATTTTATTTTAAACTCCGATACGTTCAAACTCGTGTGTGTTTTACTAAACTCCTCCCCAATTTAACGTTGGCCGTATTTATAAGCTGTGTTAACAAAAATGAAACGCGTCATACAATGATTAATATTGAAAAACATTTTTTTTTGTGAAAACACAAATTTAAATTTAATATAAAAAATAACTTTGTAATCCTTTGTTTCACACATTCGTACTTGGTCTTAAATGAATCTCCATGTAATTCTGATTTTAGATGAAACCGGACATGTCATTAAATCGGCCAAGTTGGACTTGCCCCTGGTCTACATAAGAAGTTTGACTTCGGAGATATCTTCAACGAACTGCAAAACCTCCACGATGGTGTACATACATCGGAACAGCTTTGAGACTGCCAGACTGGTGTGCGTATCAATTTGATGATAACAATTCCATCTTTTAACCATTTCCCTCATGTTTCTTTTTCTTAACAACAATTTGTGTTTTAGTAATTTGTGTTGAGATACCTACCTTGGGGTCATAGTTTTCCTTTAATATGCAAAATTTAATTATGAATGACATCACGAACTAAATTATTAATTAATTTAATTATTCAAAATTAAAATAACATAGCAATATGTTTCACCATTATATGCAACGACATTGTGACTTTCACTATATTCCTGTTTTAAAAACGTAAATAGGGCAACATTAAGGGGCGCCAGCTCCTTAAAAAATAAGTTTTAGAGTTAAGCTTGCTTTAGTCGCCTACTTTTTTGCAATTTTTAGATTTGGCATTTATTTTTTTTTTTTTTAATTGAATTATATACAGGCTGTCCACCGAGTGCCGCGGTCTTCTCTACCGTCTATAGTATATAAAGGCTGTTTTACATTATAACATTTTTTGGTACAAAGTGAGAGAGATAAGCTACCACAGTGAATTCTGATTGGTTGAATTGACACTTCTCACTCACTTTGTATCAAATTTTAGTGTAAAACGGCCATAAGATAGGAAAAAAATTCAAGCGAGGTAAGATGTAACTCAGTCAGCTCTATTTTATAAAATTATTTTTGGCCATACAGTGTTCTGTAACTGAGAGCCATATCAAAGTTATATTTTTTTAAATGGAACACCCAATATATTTTTACATATTTCGAAAGTACGCATAACGAATAGGTAATAACCAAAAATTTCGGAAGTTTTACTTAAGAGTTTGTAAGATTTGATGTTTAAGTGTAAAAAATTGCTGTATTATGAGCGCTTATATCTTCGTTATTTATTAATATTTCATCGTGAATTTTTGTAGGTAATCAATGCAATATCTTTTCTACAGAAATATCGGAACAGCTTCAGTTTATCAGTTATTATATTGTTACGGTATAAATCGAAATAAGGGGCATAGCGTAGCTTAAATATTATATTAAACATAAATAAATACAAACAAACATAATTGTACAAAGTTCAACTTACCCTAACAGCACACTTTAACAAAATAGAGCCTACATCATGCTCTGATAACAACTAGTTTTAGATCTTCCCATTTTATGCAGATCGTGGGGTTTTTATACAAAGTGCAAGTCGAGCAATTCCGAGTTCTAACGAAACCGAAGAGGCACGACAGATTACGAGATAATTCAAATCTGTTCCCACGCGTTCAAGGTTTACCACCTGCGTCGTGTGTCGAGGTCATATCTGTTGGCGCCGTCAAGATGCATTTTCTCTTATCTCAAGTTTGCTAAATAAATCCAATGCATGAATTTACTTGCATCTTGTCACAATATGTACAGGGTGTTGAGTTTTGCAAGAGATAATTTTTCTCAAAATTTTCAAATGGAACACCCAGTATATCTAAACTCAGCTGAAATACTATTTTAATAAGCTTTCATAAAATGCCAACTGTATTTGTCTAAACTGAAGAATCCGAATTCAAAGTAATTGAATATGTCCCTGTTAAACTAATTCCTATTTTTCTTTATTTTGAAAATATTTAAATAATGTTATTTTAATAACATTTTTACTGTATTTAATTTTTTCCCGGCGTTTCGTATCTTTCTTTCAATCTTTGAAAACCTATAATCCGGGTGATTTCTCATAGGATAATGCTACGAATATAATATAATATAATAATAATATAATATAAGACAGTTTTGGTTGTTTTTTCCTGGTAGGTATACCATGTCACGAAACTCTTCATTATTAAAATGCATTTTGTTATCATAAAAAAATACACTCCCCACAAAAATTAACGCACCACCCTGAAAAATCGGCGTTTTTCCAAAATGAATATGCATGAAGGCAACATACTTGATCTATATTATGTAGAAATAGATTTTATTTACTTATCTGCAAGCACGAACATCGACAAGATTTTTTTGGCAACTTTTCTTTTAATGCAAGAAAAAGCAGCTTATACCCATTTGTTTCACTTTATTTTTAATTGCGTTTGTTATTGGATGTTTCACTTGTTCAATATAAATTTGACATAATGCATGTTCCTCAACGTGTTAGCTACCATCTGACCCACGAGAAAGCTGTCCGCGCATTTGCTTTGCTACAGGATGGTCGTAGCCAGCGTTATGTGGTGAGAGTCCTCGGTGTTAACCATTCTACCATTGTTAGGCTGGCACAAAAACACTAAGAAACTGGCAGTGTTAACAGAAGGCTAGGACAAGGCCGTGGAAGGGTGACATCGATCCGAGATGATCGCTTTCTGCGTCTAACAGCGCTCCGCACTAGGCATTGCACTGCTCGATTCCTTCAAAGGGAGATGTTAGCTGCCCGAGATGTGGAAATTTCGCTGCAAACGGTAAGAAACCGTCTTCGTGAAGACAATATTCGGGCTCGTGTCCCTACAAGAGCACCACTACTCACCAGACGACATCGGGTAGCTCGTTTAGCTTTTGCTAGGGAACATTTTAATTGGGATATTGGAGATTGGCAGAATGTGATGTTCTCTGACGAATCAAGATTCTGTCTTTATGCAAATGACAGACGCATGCCGGTGTATAGAAGACCTGGGGAACGATATCTTCATTGTAACTTTGTTCCCAAAGTGAATTTTGGTGGAGGTTCCGTAATGGTTTGGGGTGCAATCTCTTTGGAAAGTCGTACAGAATTAGTGCCTTTGCTTGGGGCTCGTATGACGGCTGTGCGTTACATTACTGACATTCTAGAGCCACATGTTATACCGTACGGCCCATTTATTGGTTCAGATTTTGTGTATATGCACGATAACGCACGACCGCACATAGCTCGGTAAGTTCAATAGTACCTTAGAGAAACTGAAACACCTGTTATGGAGTGGCCAGCTCGAAGCCCTGATTTGAATCCAATAGAGCATGTATGGGCCACCCTTCAACAGAGAGTTTCAGGGCGCAGAATGGTTTTTAGAACTCTCCAACAGTTGGAAGCAGTTCTTGTGGAAGAATGGCATAACATACCACAAGAATACATTGTAAACCTTTACGAAAGCATGCCGCGTAGAATGGAAGCAGTCATTCAAGCCTGGGGTGGAACAACCCGTTGTTAGTTTAGTTATAGTGCATAATCAACTTATTACATTGTTTTAAATCCGTTCAAGAATGTCAAATCGTTATTCTTTTTTTTATTAAACTTGCTCTTTCAGATTATCTTACACCCTTTTATCACAACATAACACAACATAACGCTACGTAGCTTTGTTTACCACAATTCTAGGTGGTGCGATAATTTTTGTGGGGTGTGTACAAAACTGTAAAAGCAGTGTTATCTACTAATCTGAATAATTGTTCTGTCAATTCAAAACTTATAGCAACTGTTTTCCTCTTTTCTAGCAAACGGCAACGTGATTCTAAATTTTATTTTTTAAATTATTATAATAACGCTTATTTAAGTATTTTCAAAGTAAAGAAAAATAGAAATTAGTTTAACATAGGTATTCAATTACTTTGAACAAAATATAAAACATATTCATTGATTTATCAGCAAATCAAAACAGAAGAACCGGTAGGAAAGGCTAAATAACGTCAATATCGAAAGAAAGAAAAATAATTAATTTTTTTCTCGCGATTTCTTCAGTTTAGGCAAATACATTTGGCGTTTTATGAAAGCTTATTAAAACAGTGTTTCATGAGAGTTTAGATATACTGGGTGTTCCATTTAAAATTTTTGAGAAAAATTATCTTTTGCACAACTAAACACCCTGTACACATAATAACTGATAAACCGAAGCTGTTCCGATATTTCTCTAGAAAAGATATTGCTTTGACTACCTACAAAAATTCACGACGAAAGATAATAAATGACCAAGATATAAGCGCTCATAATACAGCAATTTTTTACACTTAAACATCAATATCTTACAAACTCTTAACTAAAACTTGGCTCTCAGTTACTGAACACTCTGTATAGCCAAAAATAATTTTATAAAATAGAACTGACTGAGTCACATCTTAGCTCGTTTGAATCTAAATGGGCATACACACGGTCAGGCAAGTCTTTGCGCTTGCTTGAGAGGCAAGTCTGCGAGCAAGTATGATAAATTCATTTAGGCCAGGAAAGCATTTGCGAGATATAAGCTTTTCAAAATTTTTGCAATATTATATTAGGTTATGACTTATTATTGAAACAATTGACGTTCTTTTGCATTGTCAAAGTAGACTACTGTCAACGTTCAACGCAGATTTTAAAGCGATTGTGAGATTGCTTAAATTATTTTCCTAAAAATCTATGCAAAATGTGAGAAGTACGATATGTAATTTCTACCAGAAACGATACCCTGAAAGAAGACAACCCTTTACACACATTTTCTTCTGCCAAAATGATGGCAGCCCTTTAAAGATATTTTCTTTCACCTAAAAATGATGCAAAATTTACTAAATTATTTTTTAAGTAGAGTATCTTTTCTAAAAGTATCGATCTACAAATATATTTGCAAAAGTATCTTGTATATTTAAATACTTTTAAAAAAGTATCTATCCCGCCTCTGGACATAGGTCCAGTATTATAAAAGCAACTTAACTTTAACTCCCAGTTTATTGCCACAACAACAATTTTGTCCACAATTGTTACCATAGGAATAAACCGATAGTTAAAACTAACTTGCCTTTATAATTACCGGCCCATATGAAAAATAAGAATTTTTTCTTTGCATTAGCGCACAGAGAAAACAGTTTTAGTAAAGAGTCACATAATTAACTCCAGAAACATAATTGTACTATATTTTGCTGTTTTTGTCGATACTCGATACTTACGCAACAATAATTTATTGTAAATTTTACTCAAATGCAGCATTATATCAAACAACTTGTTAATAATTGAAATTTATCTCCGCCCACAATAATTTTATATCCGTAGATACGTATTTCGGCAGCTAAGCTGCC